>JAJJWW010011880.1:0-647761 GCA_023531295.1 Papaver armeniacum
AAGATCACTCCAATTATAAAATGTCCGAGACATCAGAAAATCCAATATAAATTGAAAGCAAAACCCAACTAAGAATCAGTAATTCCATCCTCAATCATAGGAAAATTAGCTGTCTGTGTTTTAAAATCACACAAATACTAATGATAGAACATGCAGCACTTTAGTTCCACACAGCAATTAAAGAAAACTGAAAAGTAAGCAAAACATGAAGCAGAAAGGCAGTAGAGAGGGAAGGTAGAAAACCTCTATTATAGCTTCAATATTCCCAATTTTCCAAGGATTAATCCCTTTCCTTGGTAATCTAATTTAATTCCAGTTTCAGTCCTTCACCTTCTCTTCAAATTGAAGTCTAATTTCTATCCAATTCTTTAAATGTCTCACACCTATGAGGTCCATAGGGACTCAACTTTATTGCTGAAAACTGGATTATGCCGACTGCCAAAAACGCCGCCACGCCACCCAGTGGCGTTCTTGGTTTGTTTAGAGAATATTCGATTTTGTCAGTCCCATCCGCTTCCATAGGGACGTTAACGTCAGGGCGGAAGATCGTCACCGCCATGAAATACCGCCAAGAGGATAATTGATGTCAACCAGTTGTTAGCTTAACTTCGTCACCTTGTCCGCTGCGATTTGCATGTTAATAGTTCCTGTTATACAAAAGACACCGTTGAAAGCTTATCAAATGCATCATGGTCAGCAGGGATATTCATCCATCTCAACCTCGCATCTGACATTAATCACAGCAGATACTAGCCTTCTTAGAGTTTCACTGTCTCAAAGCATTCACCTTCATCTCCAAACACTGCCCACAGAAGCCAAGCACAACCACTTCACTCCTGCAGTCACACTATATTGTTTCTTCTCTCTCGTAACTGCCACATTCCCCGCAAATCCTCGTCGTCAGCCCTCCACAAATATCTCTTCCTCGCACTTTTATTTTCATTTTCACTGACTGTTCTTACTTAAAAGGCCTTCTAGACTGGACTGTAACTACTTCATTGTTCTGCCTGAAGAGAGTAACTCTATTTTAACCATCTACATCAATTCACTTAACTGAACTTGTACCTGCACTCTGCTTTTACTTCACCAATTATTTTGCACCATTCGTAATTCCATTCACGATTAACACCAATCGCTTTCCTAAATAAATACTGAGAATCAAGATGAACTTTACATCTTATAGTTTCATTCTTCATTATTCAGGTTCACAATCCACCACCAAACCCAGACCAGAATTTATTTCATTCATCTCTGCTTTTCCTATCACCCAGAATCAAGATTCCTATTTCACAGACTTGTCTGTGGTTCACTCCTTGATGTTCTATCAACAAGCATCTTTTGAACTGCCTTTTTGTTATTTTTAAAGCAACTCAGCCATGCAATTCAGATGGAATTTCATCTTCTAATCATTGTAGCATCTCTCCGATTCAAACAACCATTTCTCGTATCTTGATTCATCTGAACCACCAATCCTTCAATTCATCAATGTCATATCCTCTTCAAACCCAATACATCAGATCCGTTTTGATTTTAATCACTACCTCGCACAACACGGCGAAGTTTTGAATCATCTCTCGAATCATCATCTGTAATTCTCAATCTCTCGTTTCACTCATCATGAGCTTTCGATCCAATTTTTCTCAAAAATCAAACCCAGCTGCCCATGGTGTGTTAACTCGGTGAAGAATGATAGAGAGATATGATTTTCTCGATTTCAAGGCTAGGTTTTAATTACGGATCCCGGCCGTGGTATGTCCGAATGCACGGTGGATTCAAACACCCACCAAATACACCCCAAGTGCTATTCTCACTCACTTTTTGGATAAGGGACGCCTCTTTGACCTCCTCATCAATCTCAAATTTTTAATTCCAATACCACCACCCTCTTTAAGAAGACTCACATGATTCCATCCTACTTAATTCTTTTTGTGTTTGTTACTAGAAGAACCCCACAAAAAGTGTCTTTTTATCTTCTCCATTTGTTTTTCTACATATGCAGGTAGCTGGAATAGAGAAAGGTAGTATATTGGTAAGCTTGATAGCACACTCAAATCAACATTAATCTGCCACCTTTTGATAGGTATCTTCTCTGCCAAGAACTTAGCTTTTTCTGAAACTTTTGTAAGATAACCTCTCAAACACCAACAACTTTCGATCTACTTCCCAATGGATTATCTAAACACTTTGTAGGAAAAGTAGCCAGTTGACACCCAAAATTTGTAGCACAATCAGCAACATTTATAGCATCTCCAATAGCCACCACAACAATTTTATTGTAATTTACTTTCAAGTCAAAGGCAAGTAAAACATACTTTAAATTCTTAATTTGCTCAATGTCATCATCCAGAAATACATTTAGATCATCTGCAAATTGCACATGATTTATTGCAGGAGAATCATGAGCAGGCTTAAAACCAGCAATTAAGTTTAAAGATGCAACTTTTTTGAACATTAAAGAAAGAATTTCAACCACTATAATAAACAAAAATGGAGAAATTGGATTACCTTGCTTGACACCCTTACCACTTATGAAGAGAGACGAAGCAATACCATTTATGTCCATAGAAAATCTAGTTTCCGATGTGCACCATCTGATCCATTTCCTCCAAAAAAATAATTATACGAAAATCCAAAAATGTTGGTTTCTCAAAACCTACAACAACAATCAAAGACAAAAATGAAACTAAACGGAGGATACAATTAAACTCGAGTTCATCTACAAGTTCAACAACCTGAAACTTCAATTAAGACAAAAATCAAGGTCTTGCCTATCCCCGCCTTCTCTTTTGTTGGAAACTATAATCAATTGCATAAACTTGGTTCTCCCTAAAGTCTCCATAATCAACCTTGATATCAGTGCAATCTTTTCCCATTGATCAAAAACTAATTAAGCTAATGACTAAGAAACCCTTCAGTGCTTCAACAACTTTATTTCCATAATTAGCTGCATATTACAATTTCTGATAATTCATTCACCAAAAACTTGTTTAATAACTTCTCTGCAATTTTCATATATCCATTTGCATATTCCCAATCATAAAGGTCTTAAATGAAACCCATTTCAAATTACAAGTTCAAAACTAACAAACACATTTATGATAACAGAGAAGTTATCCGTATTTAATTACAAGTTGGGAGTGAAAATTCTTTGTAAGAACGGTGAAGAAATGTACATCTCAAAACTTTGACCAATACGTTTTTTCTTCTCACTATTTATAAACCTCATATTTCTACCAATCTTAAGGTTTTCATAAGCTTGTGAACTTGATTATCCATTTTGAGAAGCTTCACCTGTGTTTGTTACCGAATTTTCTATAAAACCTTAAAGCAATTAAGAAGAAAAAGAATAATTTAATAATATGAAGTAACAAGAAAAAATCATTTACTTGTACAATAAAACCTCATTATAAGAATATCCTAGGGACCACAGAAAAATATTCTTATATGTAGGTCTACCTTGAATAGACCAAAAGAAAGTTTTTCATATGTATAGTTGGGCATATTCATGCATATGCATAGGAAACACAAAAATGTATCTAAGTATATATAAAAATTTAAATAAGGATTTTGTTTTATATTTATGTATATACCAAAATCGAAAATTGTCAAATAAAATCATATAAAAAATCACATGTATCACACATGAGTGAAAGATATTAGTGTTAAGTTGTGCAAAAAAAATAAAAAAATCCATTTTGAAGCAAAACGAACTTGTAAAATGGTTACAAGAACTTGAATTTTTCTCTTTTAACATAACAAAAGTAAAATTGTTTATGGTTGAGTTATTTTTCTCTTTTAAGGAAAATTTGTTGAACCTGTAATTCTGCGCTCGTCAAATTGTTTCTTGAGTTATTTCCATTCAGTATTTTATATCTTACTTGATACATCCAATATTGTTGTTCATTGTAGCAAGATTCCAACTGAAGGCTAGTACAAGAAAACTTTCGAATAAACCGTCTATGCATGATGTATTGAAGCAATATTCGATATATAAGTCACACAACAAAAGCGTAAAAGATTAACCACACTATAACAAAAAACTGAATCAAAATAACTTAATTACGTAATTTTTGGTATTAATATAACTGATTCCATTTACGGCTAATCAATATAGATTAGTCAAAACAATATCATAAGTTTAAAAAGTATGAAACAACAAAAATATAATAAACCTAAATAAAATCAAGTCGATAATATGGAAACACTAGTACCTAATATATGCCCAAACACCTTAAGCAATCATCATAACTGCTAAACCTATAAACACCAAGCCCAACCCCCAAGCTATTAATATGGATCCCATGGATCCACAAGACCTACGTCCTAGCCTAGCCTAACCTAACCTATTCTCTTGGGAGGCAAGGCATTTTGAATATATTCATTATTTTATTGATATCGTTAGTAAAGAAATGTTTGGTGAATGAATTATCAGAGATTTAGAAATCATTCCAATTGAACAATAGAATTTCACATGCACCACTTCTATCTGAAGAAGTAGAATCTGAAATGCACTAATTTAAACTTTAAGCTAAACAATAAACCATTTCAACTTTTATTTATTGTTGGGTAGACACGACTGATTCCTAGAGATGCGTTTTTCATATTCAAAGAATTTGTGAGATTTTTTATTTGCTATCAAAATGACAAATATCTCATATGTTCTCATAGGTTAAGATCTTAACTCTTTTTGTTCATAATTGAATAAAGGAGTAAACTACTTTGTGAATATATTGATCTTCTTACGATTACAATTTGTAAATATATTGTAGGGATTCTATAAGATGGCCTTAGTCAACGTTTTATCTCTCTCGATCCGTAACTGGCAGCAGAGAAAATTGAGACTTTAATCTCTACATTCATACATAACTGGGGAAGAATTAATTCTTATGCGAGTCATATTGCTAGAATCCTCAACAATTATGGTTTACACGCAACAAAATCTAATTCACAAGATCTATCTAAGTCAAAGTTAGATCATAATCTTGTGGAACTAACAAGGTGTGGGACGAACACATCCTTGAAGTCTTTAGGAATCTTATTCCTTAAGTTATGGTTATTGAATGGACGCATACAAAAGAGACAAACCTTGGAATAAACTAGAAATACGATGATCAAGATAAGATTTTAGATAACAAAAATCTATCAAGTAAATTAAAGATAGTATGACCGGACTTCAGGAATTCCACGTCAAGACTTCAAAGTCCTAACTTAGTTATGTTTCTCGAGGAAACCTAGGTTTAGGAGTACGATTCTTGTAGCAACAAGATGAATAGTACGCAGGTATTGAGAATCTTAGTTGCAGAGAGTCCTTTATTTATAATGATGAATAAGGTTAGGTTGGTTCAAGTTCATGCAACAATTACTTGCATTCCTAAGTAAATTCATGAACTAGTCTTCATGTTTACGAATTACTTTGATCTTAAGTAATCTCAATAATGCTTAGCATAGCTTTTTACTTCGATCCCAAGTAAACTTGTTCCCATAGTTGGAACATTCTAGTAATACAGTTCTTTCCTAAGGGTTTTTGAGTTTGCCCCCCTAAACAAATTAGTAATGTAGATTTTCCCCAATAAATTGTTAGTAGTAGAAACTTACCCACCTAAATACTAATTTCTACCAAAAATATTCTTAGACGGTGTGTGCGTGGTTCACTCGTGTGGGTATTTTAAAGGGAGAGGGTACCAAGTACACCACCCACTTTTACGTTCGACAACCTGTATGGATAAAACCTAATAAAATTGCAAGTAGACCATTTAAATGATCCTTGACAATATTATGCATATAGAGTTTATATATATATTTCCTCCCAATCAGAAAGTTAAGACTCAAAAGTCAATGAACCTGATTGTTAAAAAAGTATAGTAGGGTAAAAACTGATTCTGGAGAAAAAAGTAAAAGTGGGTAGGTTGATGAGAAACGAGTCTAGACCCTAAACAAATGTACTGCACAAGAGTACTTTAGATTCGAGGGATCAATCTGTACAATTCTGGCCTAAACTAAGAAATGGACGTGCCAGTCTTGCTTCGGTCACAAAATGAAGGAGAAGGGTTGATCTTAGAGAGGGAAGCAGAGAAGGTGTTGAGATCAGAGAGACATGCTCCGTAAGATGTGACTGTTTATGACTTATCTCAGAAAATGGAACTTGCTTGTACAAAATGGAAGTTTTAAGTTCTCCGTGTTCTCTGGAAATTCATTTTTTTATTATTATTATTATTGAATAGATTGAAAATCTATTTATGTCAAGTAATAGTCGAAAAGCCTGATCTCATAAGAAGTGGAAGTAGTTGAGTAGTGAAAAGGTGGAAATCGTGAAAAAATAGTGAGAATCATGTCCCTATTGTGAAGGGAAGACTAGTCGGTTTTACATCCACTAATTTAGTCAATTGTCTGCCTTTCCTGACACTTTCTCATAATGGGCGTGTTGCACGCCGCATTGTTGTAAACCACCAAACCAATACCCTGATGAACACCCCCTAGTTTTGTGACATGTTTGATGTCTCGAGTATTTTGGTAGAAAATAATACCTAGTCGTGACTTGCATTGTCATACTACTTGCATAGTAAAATCTATATGATATGAAGCAAGCTACACAACAACTAATGAAAGTGGAGCAAGTCCCGTATGGTAGTTGCTAAATGGGACCACCACTATGACATGTGAGAAGTGGTCATGAATAGCGACTGACTTGGGCGGCCATGATCTATTTCCTTAAGAAATTAAACACGTCGACCAGCCTACTTCCATCTTCAATTTAAATGGGAGCTTGTAACGTAAAAGCAATATGATTGGTCGATAGGGAAGAGGAGCGCGCGTGGGTTAACACAGAGCAAGGCCGGTCGGCCATGGGGGGCGTGAGCTAGGGAAAACCGGTCGGCCAAGTGGCGCGGTCGTGCCCTATCCCTTTTTATTTATTTATTTCACCTCTGTTAGGATTTTACTCCTACTTGCACTATGATGAGATAATTTCCTAGCTTGCCTAGGTTTAGTGTCGACCAATAAGGATCAAGGTATCGTGCTTGCTCCGTTTTAGGGCAAAAATCTAACTTTTGTAAATCGACACAAAATTAGGTTAAAAATTGAATTTTGTGAATTGACACAACATTAATCAATTTTGGTGAATTTTGCACATTGATGCAAAATTACTAATTTTTACTCTTGCGAGTAACGCATCTCTGGTCTCACTGGCACAGCTTGCGCGCTTCTGATTAGGTACCTCCATGCATATCTTAATTCTGACACTTCGGGAAGTTCATGCTACTCAACTAAGAGTGAACATTAATCGTCATGTCATGTCAATATTAAGAGTTCAGCTAGGAAGACAACATAAGATAGATACTCAGCAGGCTCTGCATTAGTGAATAATACAAATAGGAGCTCAATAAAATTTACAGAGTACTTGGGATTTTTGCAACATGCACCAATATTATTCTAATAAATTCTGCATATAAAGACACTGAATTACTCAATACATATGTAAGCAGAGAGGTGTAGGCACCCATCAGCTTTAAATAGTTCTACTTCTTTACAGAACGAAGGTACATAAATATAGAGTTTTACAGTTTTAGCCCTGAACTAAAAACCACCATCAACAGAAGGGTACTTAGACGATCTAAAAAAATCAATATCCAAGATCAATCTAATCGTATCCAAATCGGAAGTCTGCCAAGTGTGAAACTTGTTATCTATCTTTCAAGATACAAATTCTACAAGAACGAGTCTCATAATGGATTACAATTAATATGGATGCATCTACTAGAATTAAATATGCACTACTTGTGTAATCCTATTATAAAGATAAATAATATAACGTGGAAAAGGAAAAACATAAGACAACAGAAGTTTTGTTGACGAGGAAACCACAACTGCAAAAAAAAAAAAAAAAAAAAAATGAGACCTCGTCCAGATTTGAACATCAAACTATATTAAGCCGCTACAAACACTAGCCTACAATCAGACTTCGAACTGGAATGTATTTGAGACCGAATTCACCCTCCAAGCAATTCAGCTGCAGTCATGCTCCTTACGTCTCTTGAACCTGCAAGGCTCTACACAATTAATTTCCTTAGTTGACGTCATTTACAGCCTAAGAGTTGCCGCAGCCTAAGTGAAGACTTTTGATACCAATCTGTCTCTAACAGATAAGCCTATTTCATTTTCCTTTTAGATAAAAGATCAAGTCTTGGGAATCTGTTTGCAGTAGACAAAGCTATCAAACCTCACAAATCCGGAACACTTACACTTAGCTAGATGAGAAGCATGTATCCTTAACCACCTCTCAAGAAAAATCATTAACTAATCCATTAAGAATAGTTTTCAGATACCTATCTTGAGGAATCACAAAGCCTGAGACGAAGATAACTTTGCAATATCTATGTATCTTGCTCCTGAAAGAGATTACTAAAACCTCGATAACATAATAAACAAGTTCATGATAGACCTAATTATGTTTCTCGGAGGAAACATAGGTCAATAGAGAACGACTTTAGCAATCAACTAGGACACAAAAGTGTCAGGGATTGATTTTCCCAGTTGAATGAATGTCTCTATTTATAGATGTTCAAGATTGAGGGTTGTTTAGCATTCAAAATAGAAGTAAGATAACTTGAGATTCAAAAAAAAATTGTCCACTTGTTTAGGAGAAAAAGATAATAAATGAAAGAAATAAAAAAAACACGCATGTTTTCCACACAAAATCATCCTGACCGAAACCCGAGTTTCCGCCAAGTCCAAGTAAAATTTAGACTTGGTGAAAACCACCTACACTGTTCACACAAAAACCTAGTCTCGGCCTTGAAATTACCTAGTCTCATAGTGCTTGCTTTCAGATCACCAAGTGGTCTGGTGGTTGGCATGCTCCTTCCCACTAAGTTCGAACCATGTAATTGCCAAAATCCACTCCAATTTAAGGAGTTTGGATGTAGTCTAGGGACCACCTGCTTTACTGGAAAGAGCAAAGTATGCAAGTTCGAGGAACCTTGGAGCAGCCGATGCCTAGTCAACAATCAGTACAGTCTCCAGCCTTCAACAAACTTTGTTGCTGAAAGGAATGAAAGGAAAGCCGAGACACAACATCAGAACGCTTCTCCAATATCCCAGGCTCCTCTAAAGGCACAAGGAAAAGATAACCAATCCTGAAATGCACAAACCTCAACCCGGCATCAACGAACGGGGAAATAATCAGACATACTCAAACTTCTCTCTTCTCATGAATGAGTGATCGAGCTACTGGAAGTCTGGGTTCAAGATAGTGCAATCAAATTGTCGTTCATCAGGAGAGAGCCAACTGAAGAAAAATGGAGAATCCCAGGTACTGTCACCTTCATAGATTCATCAATCATCCAACAAGTAACTGCAATATTTTGAAGCATATCTTCAAAGAGAAGGTTGATCCACAATAACTTCAACTGGGGACTTAAGGAGTACACAAGAATCCTCTCTCAATCAAAACCTTCACTCTCTCTGAGCAACTTTTCAAAGAGACAGTTCAATCCTCGGTCGAGCATATATGTGGATTTCTCTATCTGTCGAAGGCACAAAGGAGGACATGCTCAGAGCACTGAATCACATCCGGAAATACTTCCTGAGCCTCAGCCACAGGCAAAGAGATATACGACTGGGGCTGCTTACCGCAGTCCATATCAAAGGAAACGAAATTGGGAGAACGTTGGTCGATGCTGGCACCGTTATCAATATTGTTCCACTGAAATCCCTCATAGTCGCAGGTATCACTCGACAAGAAGCTACTCATGCTCCCATCTCAATCAGAGATCATGAAGGAACTCTCAGAGATACATATGGTTTCATCACTCTCAAAATGAAAGTTGGCTCAACCTGGACGGAAACCAAGTTTCACATAATCAGGGAAGATCCCGGATACAACATGATTCTCGGACGGACGTGGATTTATGCCGAGAAGATGACTACTAACAAAGCGTCTTTGGTTGCACATCTCTCCAACGAAGAAAGTTCTGATCCAGAAGATTTGACGGACGTTTCATCATCAGAGCACTTGGAGGAATTTCAAACTTTGACGAGGTTGAAACAAGAACCTGCAAAAGATGCATAGACATTCATCAAAAGGTCCTGCACTCAGGCAAGTCTCATTCCTTCCATGTCTATGTCATTTATTTCCTTACATGTTATCCTAGCATGGGGACTCAATTATGCTAGCAACTATGCAAGACGTTATGAATGATAGATTCACCGCATTAGTATTTTACCAAGTGGTTGAATTTGACATTTTTCCGAATCTAGCATCTCTATAAGACATTCATTACTGAGATGATGTTCAAGCATGGCAAAGAACAATTTGGGCGTTTCTCCATAGACTTACAGGAGTGTTCATGTGTGCCACAAAATCAGAAAGCTCTGATGTTTGCACAAGTGTTGAATCCCACTACTGCAACGGAAGGAATGCTGAATCAACAGAAGATAGTTGGGGACGAGATGATCAAACCTAAGACATGCTTAAGGGATATGACGATTTAACGCTCAAGCATCTAAGAAGCCTTCAAATTGTACTCCCAATCAAAGAGTACACCTTCTATAATGACGCCTCTAGCTTCAGCACAAATATCTCGAGGATGACACACTGATTCAAAGTTTAACTGAACTACAATCGTTAAGTTTCACTAACTCCATGACCAGACTTTTGAAGCAGATACAACCTCCTTCTTCCATGGATTGCACAAACTCCTTCAACATATATGTTTTGCTGAATAGACGAACACCTCCGGGATGCACTTGGAGACTTGATCTTATTGGAAATATCAATTCAACATGTTTCAGTAAATGTTGTCCACATAACAAGTCATTGCAACTTGATGTGATTCCATGAAACGTCGTCAATGGAACCTCTTTACATCACAAACCTTGCACGACCAAGGAACTTTTTCTCCTCACATCCAGAATGGAGACTGTCGCTGCTATCTGCCACAACAATTCCCTGACGAAGCCACTTCACAATAAAGTCATATTCAGGAGAATTTGGGTTGAAATCCTAGTACACCTTCATCTTAGGAATGCTCAACTCACCAATTACTCCGTGCATGTAAAGGCTCACGGCTGGATGGAGGAGCAAAGACTATGTTGATAATCTAGCATTTTCGGTCTCTAGAGCAACTCCAACCATAGTATCGCATCAACAAGGATACGTGGAGGAACTCCATTCATGGTCTCAGCATCAACAAAAAATTCTGGAGAAAATTTAATCGTGATCTGAGCATCAACAACAGTCTCACGCGCAACATCTATCCATTCTATGAAGCGTTACTTGATGGATTGTACTCCTTCAAGCCTTAGTGATTCATATCAAGATGTGTATACATAAAACATGTCAACATGAACGTCTTCCCAAAGCTTGCACGATAGATGATCGCTGTCGTATGCGTCAAAAATAATTTCACTTTCCTAAAGTATATGATTAGAAAGAGTTCGTATCCACAGAGAGGCAATTGTAGTTATTTCGTAATCAATTTCTTAAAGTAACCAATTGGGGGGATTTCTTATTTCTATTTAAGCAATAAAAACAAATTAAAAGCAAAGTAAATTGTAGAAAGTAATCAATGGAGGAAGATATTGGTCAAGGAATTCATCTTCAATCTTAGACATGTGCTTGCATATATGATTAGAATTACGATTTAATCTCTTGTGTTATCAAAAGCCTAGAGAATCAAGAAAG
Source organism: Papaver armeniacum (assembly GCA_023531295.1). Classification (NCBI taxonomy): domain Eukaryota; kingdom Viridiplantae; phylum Streptophyta; class Magnoliopsida; order Ranunculales; family Papaveraceae; genus Papaver; species Papaver armeniacum. The sequence goes on from JAJJWW010011880.1 coordinate 11,681, forward strand.
CAAGATAATCTATTAATTTCTCAAGTTCATCAACACACACATTAGGGCTGCGTATGTGAATTCTACCTAAAGAATAACCTAACGCCTTGCGCTAATCAAGTTCAATTCCTAGGAGCATTAAGTTCAGAAATAGGCTAATCAATGCAATTGTCATGCGTTGCGCAAAACAATTCGGACAATGGTCAAACTCTACATATGATTACGAGAGTGTATCACTACAAACCGTAAACATATCATGCTACTTGTATTCAAGGTTATCGCTTGATGAAAAACCCTAAAATAGCTATGGACTAAGATGCAAGTTCAATTAATTGGCCACTTAACTAATCAAACATCATAATCCTATCACAATACTTCAATCATGTGATCATAAAAACAGTAAAGAATTGAACGATAATCAAGAGAGAAAACTAATACATAAAGCAAACACAAGTTTTAGAAATCGGACTACATCCTTAACCAATAATAGAGAATTTAGCTACTCATAGCTATGGTGTTCATCACAAAAATATAAGTTGAATAAAAGAAGAAGATGAACAAAAGCAAACCCTAGTTGCGTAACCAAAAACGGCTCTCCAAAGTTCCAAGAATAAGATATTTCAAAAGTTGTAGAATTCTTCTTTTATAGCTTTTCTCTCCTTCCAAAATTAGGTCAAGTCTTCAAAGTCCATTAGATGAAAATCCACCAAGCCCACGAGAGAGATAAACCCATGTAGAAAATATGTCCAAAAATCGTCGCCGGAAAACTGGTATTGTGGCCGGAAATCGGCCGGAGTAGTCGTCGGAAATCGGCTCCGGTGACCGGCAAAGTCCGCCTTGGCCAATGGTCAACGGTCAACTTCAGTCAGTTAATGAGTCAACTCGGTCGGACCGAGTCAAACCGAGTCGAATAAGAGTCACCAGTATCGGGTGGTCTAGTCGGACACGAGTTAGATGCTACTCAGGTGACTTGGTTCACCTCTAGGCCGGTGCACAGCCAGATTTTTGTCGCACAATCCTTGTGCCTCCAAAGATCACTCATCCACCCTAATGGATGCTTGCTGCACAACAAGCCATCACAGGTTATTCACCAAATTCTGTAGCTTCATTCTTCACAGAGTCACCTCAACATATAGCACCATTACACTGCAGTTTCACTCCACCAGAACCAGCCTTTCACAGCCTAAGCAGCGCACCATTCCGTCACCTGAGTCATGTTCCATCTCTTCACTAGAACTGCAATATCTCACTGCCTTGCAACTTGCGGCTCCAACTCCATACACAGCACAAGCATCTGTTGCCATGCCTGAAATTTTAGTCACCCATAATGACATTACCAGCGGCTGCACGTCATACAGCTCCCCTGTTACTAACAATTTCTTCTATCACTGCAATGATTCCAACTCAGCCTTCCTTGCATTCAGGTTCAGCCCATCTTCACATTCTCACATAACAGCTTCTCCAACATCAACACTAACCCACTGCAGAACCAACCCCCATCCGCACTCTAATCATTGCCAGAAACCGCAACTGCAACCATCTCAGGCCATACTCCCTGCCAATCACCTCTGCGTACATTCAACACCAACACCAGACCCATTTCAGCTCTTGCCTGCAGCTTCAAATTCCATCTAAGCTCTTCATATGCTCCACCTCTGGCTGCTGCTCATCGAGCACATCATCTCGAGCCATCCCTCCATTTCTGTAATACAGCACCAATGAACCCATTCCTTCCTTTCATGTTTGCAACACCTGATTTTCAAACTTCTCCAGCTCAAGTTCAAGCTCAATCCTCAACATAGCTCTAACTTGTCAACATTCACATCCTCTCTTCACTAGTCTTGTACATATCTCGGCTTCCACCTTCCTTAGCTCAATCCTTTCACCTGCAACACAGTCTCAATCTGAGCCCTGCAACACAATCATTGGAGCTGCACTTCAAGGCCTGTAATTCATCTCTGCTTCTTCAGTTTAACCTACAACATCAAAGCCATTCCCTGGACTCAATCCACAACTGATGCCAGCAACTCCACAAATCCCATCACCTGAAATTGCCTATTCATTCCTCCACAGCAATCCATAGCTCTTAACCAGATTTCTGCATTGCACAAGCTCAATGTATCCGCCTGCAGCTTCAATTCCTGTGCAATCAACCCTTGTTACTTGCAAGAATGAATTGCTAACACCATTTCAGCACCAAACCCTAATTTTTCATGTGGCAATCAACACAAAGCTCTCAGTCAACCATCGAACTACAGCAACTGATACTCGAGCAAAAATCAAATCCTAATCCAACCCATCTCTGATTCAGATGAAAAACTCTAAATTCAATTTCAACAATCCACCAAATCTCGAGTACCCATCATTCCTACACAACCACGAATCCTCCATCAATTCCTTCCTTGAAATCGAGCAGCACTTCTTCTTTCATCAATCGGCAACAGCAACTCGTTGTTATCTAAATCTTGCCCCTGAATCTCTCCATCTGGTTCACAGCATCAGATTCGGTTCATCATCTTCCATCTCAGTCATGCTCGAAACCCCTCTCCCTTGTTCTCCGTGACTTGAATCCATGGCCGCTGCATCAATTTCTTTCTCAGATGCAAAATGAGATTTGGGGAAGAAAACGAGTTCCTTCACAAAACCAAGCTGATAAGGCTGCTCAGACGGCCATATTTAGGCACCCCAGATAATGGATATGGGCCCACCCGGTTTAGAGTTAGCTTGTCGGTTTGAGGAACCGACAATTATTTGCTTCTTCTTCACTTCCTTCTTGTGCACTATAGCCCGCTCCAAATAGCAATTGCTTGCATGTGAATTGGTCTTTGTGCTCCTTTTCGCTCCAAATGACTAATTTCTTCTTCTTTTGCTCCCAAGGACTCCAGAGTACCTAATAACTCAAAAACACGCATAAGATACATAATTCACACGAAAAATAGCAAAGAAAGCATAAACTCTAGATAGTAAATACGGTGTATTCTACACCTATCAGATTCCCCCACACTTAGACTTTGCTATTCCTCGAGCAAATCAAACCAAAACAATAAAATACAACAACTCCGTGTCGTCGAGGCTACGGTCACTTTTAGCATAAATAACAAGCCTTTAAACCACTAGGTGTCCCTAGTGGACGAGTTATAGTCTCGTGAGGGTTTACTAGAGATTTACCCACAAAATCTATTTTTCCAACTTACTAGTTCTCCGTAATGATAGTATCCAACGCGCTAAGAAGACATAGAGATTTTGCACACTAGTCATAAGAAGTTAGACACATAAATGAACACAATCTCATTCTTAAAAGTTGAGAGAGAGATAACCATCCCTTCTCGACATAACTTCGGGTTCGGAGTGATCAAAAGTCTCGACTCGCCTCACAAGAAAGGGTTTTATGATATTGCGCTCAATAATAAAATGACTCTTTATGGGTCACACATGTGTCCAGGTTGGAATGAAGAGAGAATCTGCGACACGTTGAATGGTAGGAAGGCAAAACCCTCCGAAATATTTTGAAAACCCACATCTTTTATATATTTTTGAAAACCCATTTTTCTGATGATCTCTTCGAAAGGAAATCAACCATTTAACGAAGGTGGGAATATGCTTACTTACAGTGAATCCGTTCGGCGTGCAGCTAGCACCACTCTCACAGCATCCATAGAAACGTCTTCGGTCTTCTATCGGTGTCTTCATCTTCGTCTTCGGTCTTCAACTCTCGATGATAACTCTTGAACTTCGTAGAATCTTGACAATATGACTCTTTCCCTCAAATTTCTTGTCGTTTGAAACTTCATTATAGATATTCCTTCTTTCCATAGGATTTATTGAAAGAATACAAAAATAAAAACAAACTATACAAACCCAAAATATTTTTTTTTTTTTTTTTTTTTTTTTTTTTTTTTTTTTTTTAATTTTTTTTTTTTTTTTTGAGAAATCAAACAAATACAAAATAAAAATAAAAATAAAACAAAATAAAAACTATTAACAAACCTAAAACTTTTCTCTTGTCTCTTTTTTTTTATTTTTTTTATTTTTTATTTTTTCATTATTTTATTTTTATTTTTTTTTTATTTTTTTTTTCAATTTTTTTTTGAGACAAGAGAAAAATAAATACAAAATAAAATAAAATAAAATACAAAGGCCATGGTGTAAGTACTTTACCACTTGATTCTTCACAACTTATATGTCTTGATATCTTAGACTTCTCGAATTCTCATCCTTTATAATTTTCCACTCTTGTATAATAGTCTTCAACTTATAAAAATTTTGCTCCCTGTTTTGTTGCTTTACTCAAATCTGAAATCTGCCCATTTCTGTACTGTTGCTTGTAAACCTCGAACGTATTCAACTTTCCTTCAAATTTGTGATGCTCCGCTTGTTGATGATGATGGTGTTTCTATGGACCTGTTGGTGTAGAGAGAGATAAGGTGGATGGTGCTAACTGCGAACAAGATCACAAGTGGTATGTAAGTTAGCAATTCGATGTCACCCACATGGTTGATAAAAATAGCACTCAAGAGATCAAAATAGTGCTTCTATGGTGGGAAATTGGGCAGCTCACCATTCTGCCCGGAATTTACGTACGGTGACACACACTCAAAAAGCACAAATTTAGACAGGTTCGGTGCCTCACATTATGTAACATGGGTAGTCTCCACTATAGGGGATCACTGTTCTAATACCGAATTCGAGTCTCGCACCTTATTTGCCACCGGCATGGTTAAATCCAACTTTAACTCTCATACAATTAAGAAACCCGATCATGTTCTCTGTCATCTCTAAGTTCAGTCACTATTATGAGAATTTCGATGTAATCTTAGCGACATGTATACTATGTGACTCTAAACTAACTACAAATTGGAGTTTTCTTATTCACTAATTACACAAAAGTTGAAAATTTTGAAAAATTTACAAAGCAAACCAAAACCACTCCCCCACACTTAAACTTTACATTGTCCTCAATGTAATTGAATCGTCCAAAGAAAGTCAAGGTGGGAAATCCTAACGGAAAAGTGACACAAAATCAGAAAAAGTAAAAACATGACAAGAAAAGAACATAAAAAGATAAGAGATACAAAACCGATGGGTTGCCTCCCATTTAGCGCTTGGTTTAAAGTCGTCAGCCCGACTATCTCCTTGCTTTCTATGACTCCTCCAGAGGGAGTACTTCCAAAAGATTAACTCCTTCCACGACATCGAAGAGAAGTTCTCATAATATGGTTTCAACCGGTGCCCATTCACTTTAAGTTCATTACCTGTAGCTAAACTACGAATTTCCACTGCACCATGAGAAAACACATTAGTCACAATAAAAGGTCCAATCCAACGTGACCTTAATTTACCGGAAATAATTGCAAACGAGAATTAAACAAAAGCACTTTCTGCCCAATGCAAAATTGTTTCTTAGAAATCATATTATCATGAAAAGCTTTCGTCTTTTCCTTGTAAATCCGTGAGCTTTCAAATGCATCATTGCGAATCTCCTCTAGCTCTTGAAGTTGTAACTTCCTTTGCTTTCCAGCACCATCCAACTCCATGTTGCATTGCTTAATAGCCCAAAACGCCTTATGCTCAATTTCCACGGGTAAGTGACAAGGTTTACCATAAACAAGCCTAAAAGGAGACATCCCAATAGGTGTTTTATATGCGGTTCTATACGCCCACAAAGCATCGTTGAGTCGCGAACTCCAATCTTTCCTTGTAGGATTCACCGTCTTTTCAAGAATGGATTTCACCTCTCGGTTGGAAACTTCGGCTTGTCCATTTGTTTTGCGGATGGTAGGGTGTTGCAATCCTATGCGACACATTGTACTTCCTTAACAAGCTTTGCAAGAACCTCGTTTTTGAAGTGTGAACCTCCATCGCTAATTATAGCCCTTGGAATTCCAAACCTTGCAAAAATATTAGCTTGCACGAAATCTGAAACAACTTTAGAATCATTAGTTGGGGTGGCTTTAGCTTCCACCCATTTCGAGACATAATCCACAGCAAGCAAAATATAATAATTCCCATTAGAATTGACAAAAGGGCCCATAAAATCAATTCCCCATACATCAAAAACCTCCACAAATTGAATAATAGTTTGCGGCATTTGATTTCGAGCACCTAGATTGCCGGTTCTTTGGCACCTATCACATGTGATACAAAATGCATGTGCATCCTTAAACAAAGTTAGCCAAAAGAAACCACATTATAATACCTTGAGAGCGGTTCTCTTACTCCCAAAGTGTCCTCCACAAGCATATGAGTGGCAAAAAGACAAGATAGAATTAAATTCAATTTCGGGAACACACCTACGTATTACTTGGTCACTACAATGTTTCCATAAGTATGGATCATCCCATATGTATTGGTTTCCTAACTTCTTAAGTTTGTCCCTCTCAGCACGAGACAAGGTCTTTGGGATTTGTTTAGACACTAAGTAATTAACAATATCAGCGTACCATGGTTCTCCAAAGGCAATGGAGAATAGTTGCTCGTCCGGGAAACTTTCACGCAACGGGATAGTCTCCTTGTCCACAGCAAGTCGGCTCAAGTGATCCGCAACGGTGTTCTCAATTCCTTTCTTGTCTTTGATTTCAAGATCAAACTCTTGCAAGAGTAAAATCCATCGTATGAGCCTCGGTTTCGCCTCTTTCTTTGTAAGCAAGTATCTAAGTGTTGCATGATCAGAAAAGACAACAACTTTTGTACCAATTAGATAAGAGCGAAACTTTTCTAAAGCAAAAACAATGGCTAATAACTCTTTTTCAGTAGTTGTGTAGTTTTGTTGGGCCTCATTTAACGTTCTAGAAGCATAATAAATAGCATGAGGAAGCTTCCCCACACGCTGCCCAAGCACCGCACCAACCGCATAGTCACTTGCATCACACATGAGTTCAAAAGGCTTACTCCAATCCGGTGGTTTAATGATAGGGGCTGAAATAAAAAGTTCTTTCAAACGATTGAATGCCACCATACATTTTTCATCAAAGTTAAAAACCACATCTTTTTGCAATAAGTTACAAAGTGGCGATGCTATCTTGGAAAAGTCCTTGATGAATCTACGATAGAAACCTGCATGACCAAGAAAAGAGCGAATCTCCCTCACCGTAGTGGGAGGGGTTAGAGCACGAATAAGGTCTATCTTAGATTTATCAACTTCCAAGCCTTTAGAAGATATTATATGGCCTAAAACTATGCCATGAGTTACCATGAAATGGCATTTCTCCCAATTTAGCACAAGATTTGTTTCAACACATCGTTCAAGGATTAGAGACAAATTGTTCAAGCAAAGGTCAAATGAATCACCAAAGACACTAAAGTCATCCATGAACACTTCGATTATGTTTTCAACATATTAGAAAAGATACTTACCATACACCTTTGAAAGGTAGCCGGAGCATTGCATAGGCCAAAAGGCATCCTTCTATAAGCAAAAGTACCGAAAGGACAAGTGAAAGTGGTTTTCTCTTGGTCCTCCGGTGCTATCACAATCTGATTATAACCTGAATAGCCATCAAGAAAGCAATAGTAAGAGTGTCCAGCTAAACGTTCAAGCATCTGATCAATAAAAGGTAAAGGAAGGTGATCTTTTCTAGTGGAGGCATTCAATTTTCTATAATCAATACAAACCCTCCAACCGGTTTGCACACGAGTTGGGACAAGTTCATTCTTATCATTCTCCACCACCGTCACACGATTTCTTTGGTACCACTTGTACCGGGCTTACCCACTTGCTATCGGATATGGGGTAGATAACACCCACGTCCAAAAGCTTGAGTATCTCCTTTTTCACCACTTCCATCATGGGAGGATTCAAACGACGTTGCGCTTCCCTTGTAGGCTTTGAATCATCCTCCACACGAATCTTATGCATACAAACGGCAGGGCTTATACCCGTGATATCGGCGATTGTCCATCCTATGGACGTCTTGTACTTCCTTAGCACCCTTAGAAGTTTTTGCTCATGTAATTCATTAAGCTCGTTAGAAACAATCACGGGTAAATCTTCATTGTCACCCAAGTACAAGTACTTTAAGTGACTTGGAAGAGGTTTTAATTCTAAACTTGGAGATTTAACAATAGATGGCACAAGTTTTTCATTATTGCAAGGTAAAGAAGCATATGAAATATTCTTAATTGCTGATTTTTCCGGTAATGAGTTAAGAGAACCAATGGTTTCTTTCATCTCATCACTATACGCATAACCATTGTCAATAGGTGTAGTGAGCACGGTTTCCAAAGTATCAACACCATTCAACTCAAACATTTGTTGCGCCAATGTGTCCATCACATCAATGGAGAAACAAGAGTGGACATCACTAGGATATCTCATCGTCTCGAAAATGTTGAAACGTATTATTTCTCCATCAAACTCCATAGTTAGCGTTCCCTTATCAACATCAATAATGGTTTTCGCCGTTTTCATGAAGGGACGCCCAAGTAGCAATGGAAGAGACGAGTCCGGTGAACCTTCATCCATCTCTAACACGCAAAAGTCCGCTGGAAATACAAGTTGATTAACCTGCACAAGAACATCCTCAACAATACCCATTGGGTAGACATTAGAACGATCGGCTAATTGCAACACAATTCCAGCCTTTTTAAGAGGACCAAGATCAAGTGAATTGTACATAGACGCATGCATAACATTAACGGAAGCACCTAAGTCCAACATAGCTTTGTTAAATTTGGTGTTACCAATTGTGACGGGAATGTCGAAGCTACCGGGATCCTTGCACTTAAGTGGGAGTTTGTGTTGTAAGATTGCCGAAGCATTCTCCCCCACACTAAGCACTTCATTACCTTTGAGCCTTTGTTTGTTGGTACACAAGTCCTTCAACACCTTTGCATACTTTGGAACTTGCTTGATTGCATCTATGGGTGGTATGTTCACATGGATCTTCTTTAAAACGTCTAAAATCTCCTTTTCTAGTTCCGCCTTCTTAGAACTTGCAAATATGCGAGGGAAAGGTAAAGGAGGAACATAAGTAGAAACCGGAGTTTTAGAGTTAGGAATAGGTACCTCAGAAGTTTGGGGAGAATCCTCGTTTTTCTCCTCCAAAACAGGTTCCTTTGGTGCTTCCACCGTGCCCGAATCAGCAACTTCGGGTTGCACAAGTTGTGTACCACTTCTCAACGTAATTGCATTGACACCCTCTTTTGGGTTGATAGGTTGAGAAGGGAGTTTCCCACCATTTTGTGCCTTCAATTGATTCAACTCCATAGCCATAGAACCAACTTGAGTTTGCAACTCCTTAACCGAACTCTCCGTTCTTTGCATAAAAGATTTCAGCAACTCTTCCATATTGGACCCCATATTTTGAGGTTGTTGTTGTTGTTGAAATTGTTGTCTCGGTTGGAATTGTTGTTGTTGAGGTTGAAATCCACTCGGGTTGTTGAAACTAGGTTGTTGAATCGCTCCTTGCTTATTGGCATAGCTAAAGTTGGGGTGATCTCTCCATCCCGGATTGTAGGTGTTGGAGTAGGGATCATACCGTCTTTGTTGATTTGGAAAGATCGCATTAGCTTGCTCGTCTTCATAAGATTGAGAGGAACTTGGTATAACCGCGGCTGCAACTTGTTGAAGCATTGCGTTCATGTTACCCATTTGTTGACGAAGCTCCTCAACCTCGCTCACCTCACTCACCCTTCTTAGAATCACATCCGAACCACGGCTCAAGAATTGTTGTGAGTTCGCTGCCATGTTTTCAATCAACTCTCTAGCTTGTGCCACCGTCTTGTTAACTAGTGCACCACCACCCGCAGCGTCGAGAAGATTCCTATCACTTGATTGGAGTCCTTCATAGAAATATTGGATGATCATAGCATCACTAAATTGGTGGTGAGGGCAGCTTGCCACCAACCTCTTGTAACGTTCCCAACATTCATATAAGGATTCTCCCACATTTTGCTTCATCCCACAAATCTCTTTTCGAATTTGCGTAGCCTTTGATGCAGGAAAATATCTCTCCAAAAAGAGTTTCTTCAACCCATTCCATGTTGTGACACTTCCGGGAGGTAAGTAGAACAACCAATCCTTAGCGCTATCCATCAAAGAGAAACGGAAAACTTTCAACATTGCACCATCCGCCGCAACATCCGCTGGAAGCATGGCCGTGACAATGGTGTGGAAGTCCATAAGATGTTTGTTTGGATCTTCATTCACCATGCCATGGAACTTTGGTAATTCTCTAAGCAACCCCGGCTTAATCTCAAAAGTAGAGTCCGTTTGAATACACCCCTGTTGTATATCAAGCCTATGAGAAGCTAAGTCCTTGAGTGAACGATTTGCATCACCCATTTCTTCTTCTTCTTCCACGTGTGGTTCCTCTACGATTGGAACCTCTTTTCCTTCTTCTTGTTGTTGGAAAATCTCTTCTCCTACTTCCTCCTCGTGCTCGTCCATTGTGTCTTGACTTGGTTGGAGTATTGTGCCGCGTCGAGTAGCTATCCCGCACCTTGGATAATTCCAATCCTTAGAAGCCAGAGATTAGGGTACGCAAACAATTTCTCGCAAACAAGTGAGAAACAAGACAAGAACCGAAAAGCAAAGATAAAAGCAGAAATTGTAAAAAGAAACTAAAAACTTAATAACTAGCCGTGTGCCTCCCCGGCAACGGCGCCAAAATTTGATCGCTGTCGTATGCGTCAAAAATAATTTCACTTTCCTAAAGTATATGATAAGAAAGAGTTCGTATCCACAGAGAGGCAATTGTAGTTATTTCGTAATCAATTTCTTAAAGTAACCAATTGGGGGGATTTCTTATTTCTATTTAAGCAATAAAACAAATTAAAAGCAAAGTAAATTGTAGAAAGTAATCAATGGAGGAAGATATTGGTCAAGGAATTCATCTTCAATCTTAGACATGTGCTTGCATATATGATTAGAATTACGATTTAATCTCTTGTGTTATCAAAAGCTTAGAGAATCAAGAAAGTAAGATAATCTATTAATTTCTCAAGTTCATCAACACACACATTAGGGCTGCGTATGTGAATTTTACCTAAAGAATAACCTAACGCCTTGCGCTAATCAAGTTCAATTCCTAGGAGCATTAAGTTTCAGAAATAGGCTAATCAATGCAATTGTCATGCGTTGCGCAAAACAATTCGGACAATGGTCAAACTCTACATATGATTACGAGAGTGTATCACTACAAACCGTAAACATATCATGCTACTTGTATTCAAGGTTATCGCTTGATGAAAAACCCTAAAATAGCTATGGACTAAGATGCAAGTTCAATTAATTGGCCACTTAACTAATCAAACATCATAATCCTATCACAATACTTCAATCATGTGATCATAAAAACAGTAGAGAATTGAACGATAATCAAGAGAGAAAACTAATACATAAAGCAAACACAAGTTTTAGAAATCGGACTACATCCTTAACCAATAATAGAGAATTTAGCTACTCATAGCTATGGTGTTCATCACAAAAATATAAGTTGAATAAAAGAAGAAGATGAACAAAAGCAAACCCTAGTTGCGTAACCAAAAACGCCTCTCCAAAGTTCCAAGAATAAGATATTTCAAAAGTTGTAGAATTCTTCTTTTATAGCTTTTCTCTCCTTCCAAAATTAGGTCAAGTCTTCAAAGTCCATTAGATAAAAATCCACCAAGCCCACGAGAGAGATAAACCCATGTAGAAAATATGTCCAAAAATCGTCGCCGGAAAACTGGTATTGTGGCAGGAAATCGGCCGGAGTAGTCGTCGGAAATCGGCTCCGGTGACCGGCAAAGTCCGCCCGGTCACCGGTCAACGGGTCAACTCGGGTCTGGTTAATGAGTCAACTCGGTAAGACCGAGTCAAACCGAGTCGAATAAGAGTCACCAGATCGGGTGGTCTAGTCGGACCGAGTTAGATGCTACTCAACCGACTTGGTTCACCTCTAGGCCGTGCACAGGCGATTTTGCCGCACAATCCTTGTGCCTCCAAAGATCACTCATCCAGCCCTAATGGCTGCTTGCTGCACAACAAGCCATCACAGGCTATCTCACCAAATTCTGTAGCTTCATTCTTCACAGAGTCACCTCAACATATAGCACCATTACACTGCAGTTTCACTCCACCAGAACCAGCCTTTCACAGCCTAAGCAGCGCACCATTCCGTCACCTGAGTCATGTTCCATCTCTTCACTAGAACTGCAATATCTCACTTCCTTGCAACTTGCGGCTCCAACTCCATACACAGCACAAGCATCTGTTGCCATGCCTGAAATTTTAGTCACCCATAATGACATTACCAGCGGCTGCACGTCATACAGCTCCCCTGTTACTAACAATTTCTTCTATCACTGCAATGTTTCCAACTCAGCCTTCCTTGCATTCAGGTTCAGCCCATCTTCACATTCTCACATAACAGCTTCTCCAACATCAACACTAACCCACTGCAGAGCCAACCCCCATCTGCACTCTAATCATTGCCAGAAACCGCAACTGCAACCATCTCAGGCCATACTCCATGCCAATCACCTCTGCGTACATTCAACACCAACACCAGACCCATTTCAGCTCTTGCCTGCAGCTTCAAATTCCATCTAAGCTCTTCATATGCTCCACCTCTGGCTGCTGCTCATCGAGCACATCATCTCGAGCCATCCCTCCATTTCTGTAATACAGCACCAATGAACCCATTCCTTCCTTTCATGTTTGCAACACCTGATTTTCAAACTTCTCCAGCTCAAGTTCAAGCTCAATCCTCAACATAGCTCTAACTTGTCAACATTCACATCCTCTCTTCACTAGTCTTGTACATATCTCGGCTTCCACCTTCCTTAGCTCAATCCTTTCACCTGCAACACAGTCTCAATCTGAGCCCTGCAACACAATCATTGGAGCTGCACTTCAAGGCCTGCAATTCATCTCTGCTTCTTCAGTTTAACCTACAACATCAAAGCCATTCCTTGGACTCAATCCACAACTGATGCCAGCAACTCCACAAATCCCATCACCTAAAATTGCCTATTCATTCCTCCACAGCAATCCATAGCTCTTAACCAGATTTCTGCATTGCACAAGCTCAATGTATCCGCCTGCAGCTTCAATTCCTGTGCAATCAACCCTTGTTACTTGCAAGAATGAATTGCTAACACCATTTCAGCACCAAACCTTAATTCTTTCATGTGGCAATCAACACAAAGCTCTCAGTCAACCATCGAACTACAGCAACTGATACTCGAGCAAAAATCAAATCCTAATCCAACCCATCTCTGATTCAGATGACAAACTCTAAATTCAATTTCAACAATCCACCAAATCTCGAGTACCCATCATTCCTACACAACCACGAATCCTCCATCATTCCTTCCTTGAAATCGAGCAGCACTTCTTCTTTCATCAATCGGCAACAGCAACTCGTTGTTATCTAAATCTTGCCCCTGAATCTCTCCATCTGGTTCACAACATCAGATTCGGTTCATCATCTTCCATCTCAGTCATGCTCGAAACCCCTCTCCCTTGTTCTCTGTGACTTGAATCCATGGCCGCTGCATCAATTTCTTTCTCAGATGCAAAATGAGATTTGGGGAAGAAAACGAGTTCCTTCACAAAACCAAGCTGATAAGGCTGCCTGTACGGCCATATTTAGGCACCCAGATAATGGATATGGGCCCACCCAGTTTAGAGTTAGCTTGTCGGTTTCAGGGAACCGACAATTATTTGCTTCTTCTTCACTTCCTTCTTGTGCACTATAGCCCGCTCCAAATAGCAATTGCTTGCATGTGAATTGGTCTTTGTGCTCCTTTTCGCTCCAAATGACTAATTTCTTCTTCTTTTGCTCCCAAGGACTCCAGAGTACCTAATAACTCAAAAACACGCATAAGATACATAATTCACACGAAAAATAGCAAAGAAAGCATAAACTCTAGATAGTAAATACGGTGTATTCTACACCTATCAATAGACGGACACAAGCTAAAGTTTTCTACAAGATGTTCTCATCGCCTCTACAAATAAGATACAACACATTTCAGGCCATTGGTTTACAAAAATGTACCAATGGGTGAGGAATGGGGCAATGATTCCTTAAAGAAAGATGTTCGTCTATGTCTCTGATACAACATACCAAAAGGACGCATCAATCGGACATACGAACTGAAAGATATGGCCTCCGCACTCAAGTTCATGGAATCTGAAAACTTGCACGGGATTACAAAGTAGAAATGTGCACGCTTCATCAGCTGACCTAGACAACTCCAGATTGAGTGCTTATTTTCTCATTTGATAACTCAGTCTCTTAGCTTCAAAAGTTGGGGTCAAGCACCGAATTCCGACGTCGTATGAGGTTCCTACAACTTCCAGAGCATACAACATGCAAGCAAAAATTCATGGACGGGATTCATAACCTCTACAGTCGGTCGATGTCCACCAGGTCTTTTCGCTGAATCCTTCATCAAGGTACCTCCAACTTAGACCACCTTGGTCTTTACATCAATTTTTCTACCTAAATTCTCTATCTAGGTCTTGCCAGAAGAAGGGAAAACGAAAATGAGAGATTTAATAAAGTATTGGGGACTGACAGTCCACTGATCATGGCGATCAGTTTCACAGTCCAAGACCCGTGACACCAAGCTTGCTTATGCTAATCATTCATCATAAAATGAATGCTATAATCGAGACATACAACCATGGTCTTTGCATCGTCCCCTCTTGAGAGAAACCTCAATTATGGTCCCGTGACCAGGGTTTTAGAAGTGATGTTTCTACGACTAACAGAAAAAAAAAATGGTACTGCAAGCATCAGGCTCATGTATCAACCAAGGGTTTCAGATTTCAAATTAATCAATAGCATTGGAATCCTTCATCGAGAGTTCAAGACACAAGCAAATGGTCTAAGACGCAACAGGGGACGTTTCACAACAAGCTCACCTGAGACGATTTTACACTGTCCTGCACAAATAAGCGATCTGGGAGCAATTGGAGAAGAATCTAAGGTTGAGTCATATGTCATTCTCTTCGTATGTATGTACTCTACAACATATCCAAAATTCAAAACAATTGGATGAGCGAGCAAAGAGATGTGCCCAAAACATTGGACTACATGCCTGATGAAAAATTCTGGAACTCTCCTGGAAGTTTACTGTTTCGCCTATTTCGTTCCCTAAACATGCTCAAAACTCAAAAATATTCTTTGAAAAAACTTGTAAATTTCCTGGGCATGAAAAAACAAGGGTAGATCCCGAAAATCCGACATCGGAAAAAGATTCTACAGCGTTTTTACTGAAAGACTGAAGTCTGAATTTCTTTGGTGACGTATTTCGGAAAAATTTCTCATTCGTTCATTCGGGTTCTCATCCCCAAATCATCAATTTCATACTTCTATAAAGAAAGTACAGGAGAATACTTACTTGAGGTGTCTCTAAGTCGTTCGGAGGATAAATATTGCCGGAATCACCATTAATAGCGTTATTTCCTTCATTCGGTCCTGGGTTTTGAGAATTCTCCGTCTCACCATTTTTCAAGGGAGAATGAGCATTGTCAATATTTTGTTTATCCATGAAGTCTCCTCCTGGATACCTCAGCAACAATTAGTGATGTTTCATTCAAGGAGTTCTATGAACGATTATAAGAAGAGGTACTTACATCGACTTCTTCTTCGACACTCGATTCAGAAACCGTTTGTTCACCAGCAGAGAATTGAAGTCCGTCAAGGCTTGATGGACCAAAATTCTAAAAATAGATAACAAACCTTGGTCTCGTGATGCTAATTGCACGAGCATCGTAAAAGTCATGACACAAGGAGCTCTAACAACTCACCAAAGAAACGGCTGGGGACTGCACGTCATTTGCTAACATCCGGTAGTCTTTACTTCTGGGTTCTCCGCCCCGAAGACTTTCTTCCAATTCCCTAAAGTCTATATTGATCCGGGATCTCACTACACGATCATCATGTGATAAAGCTAATGAAATAACCAGGGGTACAACTCAGCATGAAGGATCTCTCACCATCACTCAGAGGTCCCAGAGTGGCTGTGACAGATGCATAACATTTCTACTTCAGCACATCATTCATACAAAGAGCAGGATTCAACAAAATAATGAATCATGGAATAAAGATGTTCACATCAGCATCTACAAAAATGGTAACAATCCAACTCTTACCTATTTACAATTTCACTAGATGTAGTGATTATAATGTCAGAATTTCGAAAAAACTTGCTCGTTCCTTCAAACCTGCAAAGACGAGCAAAATTCATTATTCAAAATCATGACTTGATTTTCATAAAACCACGAACAACCCATGCATGTAAATTTTACTGTGTGAACATTCACTGGTTTTTCAAAAATTGGATAGATGTCCATTCTACAATTGTGAAAACTCACATGCAGATATTATATCACCATGTATAATTGTTTACTTTCAACAATTGTTCAATATCAAAACATTGATTTTACAAAAAATATATTTTAACGTGAAACTCACGTAGAAAAACACACACACATATATATATATATATATATATATATATATATATATATATATATATATATTTGGCTCCCTCGCGTGAGCATCCGTCTTTGAAGTGAGTATATTTTCAAAAATTTATGAAAGCTCACATATCAAAAATGAAAAATTTCATGAAAGCTCATGGACTACTAACAGATGCACGTCTATTTTAAAAAAAAAAAAACTTTTTTCTCTCGTACGAGCATCCACCTTTGAAACGAGAGTTTATTCCATTTTGTGAAATCTCACAAAATTTCTCTTATACTAGGGATCATTGTTTGTTAGACTAACGAACGAACGCATATTCCTAAAATAAAGATTTCTTATTTTTTTGGGCTCGGGCCCGCAAACGCTAAACCGACCAAAACTGGACTTTCGACTGACCAAATCAGCAGTGCTTCATCTCTCTGTGCTCACGGAATCACACTCTATCATACTATCAGGGTCCTTATCTATGCATTCACTCGTACATGATACCATTGGATCAAATCGAGGATTCTGAAAATACCTTTGTACAACTGAGTTCAATCACCGATCTCGTTGTCGGAAAATCACCATCAAATGCTTACCGCGGAACATGACTGTCCCTCACTAAGCAGGGGACTTAATGTAGATGGTGGATTTTCAACAAAGGCCAAAATCGTAAAATCATGATACTGCATGTTTCTGACACGGCTTCAGGCATGTGACGATTCATATTTTACGAGCCATGATGAATATGTTTCTCGAAAGGCCTCCACTAGCTGAGCGTTCGATGCCTCGCATTTTTATCATGACCTATATGTAGGGCGGTTCTCCGTATGATTGAGGACTTAACGCCTTCGAGACGTCGGTGACACTCGTTGTTCCCTAACTACATAGAGAGACCCACCTCTACATAGAAGAACGATTGGGTGGTTCTCCGTAAGATTGAGAGCATTAATGCCTTCAGGACGTCGGTGACACTCACTGTTCCTTGACTATGTAGAGAGACCGTGTATAGATCCAGGCGGTTCTCCGTAAGATTGAGAGATATAACGCCTTCAGGACTTTGGCAACACTCGCTGTTTCCTGACTATGCACCTTCCAGAACGGGTATGACGCTTTAACTGGCTAATATCCATTCTGCTATAGATTAACTCTACCGTGACATTCACCACTGAATTCCTAGAAAATAATCTATTTTTATCTCATTACTCCGATTTCATGATCGAATCCACGGCTGATCTCATGGAATAGTAATGGATAATCTCATTACTCCGATTTCATGATCGAATCCACGGCTGATCTCATGAAATGGTAATAACTACTTTCACTGCTCTGATTCTATGGTTGAATCCACGATCCCATGGAATGGTAATACTCGCTTTATTATTTTGAATTCATGGTCGAATCCACGGCTGATCCTATGGATTACTAATAAATAACTACTCACTTTTATTACTCAATTTCATGAATCATTCTCCACTGAATTTCATAAATTGGTAATAAATACTCAACAATCGGGCATCTGGACTATTACTGAGTAAGCCTCATAAAATGGTGCAAGTGTACTCAACAATGATGCACGAACGAGCATCCGATAATATGGACAAATGAGGAGTTCTATACGAAATAGGAGAGAGAAAATAATAACATTAAAATAATAAAGAGGCGCCCATGGGCCGGGCCCACCGGCCGGCCGGCCATGCCCACCGGCCGGCCGGCCATGCCCTAGTTGTGGACGGTCCCATGCCCTAGTTGTGGCCGGTCCCATGCCTCTTCTATTATTTTTCCTTATTTTTGTTATTTTCATGAACTCATGAAAACTCCTTCATTCTAGCAACTTTCCTTGTTTGAGCAAAACTCATGGTTTCTCCATATTTTCATGGTTTCATGGGAAATAATAATATAAAATAGGGAAAGGTGTCGCGGGACCGGGCAACTTAGCCGTTCGGCCATGCCCTAGCCGTGGCCGGTCACACACCTTGCAATCCCTAATCTTTCATAAATTGTTATTTCTCTCATCTCATGAAACTTCCCTGTTTCAGCAAAAATCATGGTTTCTTCATATTTTCTCAAATATTGCTCAAACCATGAAAAGGCCAAAAATTCAAATGGTCACATGACCGACTAGGCTACTTACGCCAAATATTAAAATATTATTATTTTAATATTTTCTAAATTTTGATCAAACGAGCAAGGTTCTACTTGCTCATTCGAGCAAAATCGAGAATTTCAGTCAAAGATCGAATTCTTATGAAAATCCAAAATATTGCTCAAACGCACATCAGAAAATACCGAAACTCTCAGAACTGAGACACGGGCATTATGGTGACACGGGCATGCTCTCTTGACCGACCAAGGGCGTCTCTAAGGCTTGCAATGAGCCGGTCCCACACGTTTTCACAATTTTGACCTAATTTGCGCAATTGCTCATATTGGGTTCAGACTCTTTCCAACCAACTTGGAATTTGCTCAAATGACTATTAGCTGGTCCCAGGACCACCAAGGGACGGTTTCATACCCTCTTGGTCGGTCCCTCACTTCTCCATATATTAAGTTTTATTACCTAATGCTTAGACGAGCACTATTTTAAATAAATGATGAAACCGGCATTTAATCATCATTCTTTCACCAACCAGTCAACTAAGGACTCTGGTGCACGCTCACTCGAGCACTCGGGCACCACAGGGTCGTCCATTATTCCATGTGGTCGGTACCTCCCTCACTCATGACCTATTTTCAGCACTTCATCAATTAACAAACAATTGATCAAAAATTAGGATTTCGAACAAACGCTCAACAAATCATCATTCTTAGCAAGTTCAAACACTAAATAAATTTATGTTGATCCAGCAAAAAACACGCAGATTAATTATATAATATTTGGTAATCTACTAATATTTTAATTAATATTGTATTGGGTCACGTTACCAATAAATAATTCTTCGAATTGAGCAATACTTGCTCAGTTGCTCGAATATTGATCCAACTATCAATATTCAGTAATTTATTCGTCGAATTGAGCAATACTTGATAAATTGCTCGAATATTGATCCAACTATCAATATTCAGTAATTTATTCGTCGAATTGAGCAATACTTGCTCAATTTCTCGAATATTGATCCAACTATCAATATTCAGTAATTCGTCGAATTGAGCAATACTTGATCAATTGCCCAACTATCAATATTCAGTAATTCGTCGAATTGAGCAATACTTGCTCAATTGCTTGAATATTGATCCAACTATCAATATCCATTAATTCATCGATCAATACTTGCTCAGTTGCTCGAATTTACAATATTCGAGCAATGTCTAACATGTTCCATTGAGCATTCGATCACTAATGCTCGATTCAACAAAACTTAGATTCACTATCTAAACAGTCAACAACTGACTAGTAAAATACACGTCTATCATGCAGACTCCACGATTCGTGAGACTTCAATCACGTCACATGGGGGATATCAATTAGGATTTTGGTCTGGTGGTCTATGGCACGTGGATTCATCCACAATGAGAAAATGTGAGTAAGACGTGCAATGGTTGAAGGAATTAGAAAAGTAGTGGGTGGACGGTTAACCAAGTCTCCGCATGACCTGGAACTGGTTTCACCACGATCTTCCACTTTCCCACTCTTTCACTCATGAAACCGTCACACTTACTGGGATCAATGTGTTCACTATTCTGACGATATAAATAAGTGTCTGGATCCACGATTGAAAAAAGAACAATTTTTCGAGCAATCAATCTCAGAAATTCCATCAATCGACCATAACTTATTCGAACTCAACAGTTCACAGAAAATTTGCAGAAACCTTCAACACATCCACAATCCTTGATCATCATTGATCCCACACAATTCTGAGCTTCCCTCCTACAGATCAACCCATCTCCCTCTTTGTGACCGAATTGACTCTGGAACGGCCATTGACTTGGTTTAGGCCGGAGTCCTATAGATTGATCTCTCGAATCTAAGCACTCCCTTTGCAGTGCATCTGTGTGAGGTTAAGCAATTTTCTCGGTTGAGGAGTCTCGTCCGCACGCTCGTCTCTTTATTTCCTTAAAAACCAGCAAATCGTTTTCCTCCATCTACATGAGTATGTGGTCTCTCAGAGCATACGTGAATATGCAGTCTCTCAACTGAGGCAACGGCATATCTCATGAATACTGAGTAATTTCAGTAATTGCTTCTATATAGAATCAGACGATTGGACGGCTCCTAGATAGCTTGCCTGCTAGTATAGAGCAATAACGTCTTCATGATGTAAAAATGTTTTCCATGACTATATAAAAGAAATATGACGCTTCAACAAGCTCATATCGCTCAATTCTTGAATAATTAATGCTCCTAGACGATCGTGCTAGTATAGAGCCATCAATTAATTATTTCTAAATCATTAGATTCATTAACTGAATCCCTAGAAAATATTCTACGTTCTTCATAATATTTCATTACTTCAGTTCATGGTTCTTCCCAGCAGAATTCCATGGGTTAGTGATAAATATTCAACGTACGAGCATCTGAGCCGCTATCAAGTAAGCCCCGACCAAAATAGTGCAAGTGTACTCAACAATAATGCACTAACGAGCACTTGAATGCACGAACGAGCATTCAGAAATACGAAGGAACGATGAACCTATGCAAAATAGGAAGAAAATAATAATAATAAAATACTCCCTCCGTTTCTGGAAAAGAGATACTTTCACTTTTTCAATTTGGCCTATTTTTAGGCTAAAATGAAAAAGTGAAAGTATCTCTTTTCCAAAAACAGAGGGAGTATTAGCTAAGGCGCTAGGGGACTGGGCCCACTGGCCGGCCAGTCATACCTTGGCCAGTCCCACGCCTAGTTCTTTATTTTATCATATTTTATTATTTTCCCTTGATCTCATGAAAATTCCTTCATTTGAACAAAACTCCTTCGTTTTAAGGAAACTCCACAGTTTCATGGTGTTTCCTTTGTACCAAGGAAATAATATAAAATTGGGAAAAGTGTCACGGGACCGGATTCACTAGCCGGCCGGTCGTGCCCTAGTTGTGGCCGGTCCCACACCTTGCGTTTCTTATTATTTTATCATTATTATTATTTCCTTCATCCCATGAAATTCCTCAATTTCATGATATTTCCTTCACACCAAGGAAAGGATATAAAATTAGGGAAGGTTCACGGGACCGTGCCACTAGCCGGCCGACCATGCCCTAGCCATGGCCGGTCCCATACGCCCCTTATTTTATTACTATTATTATTATTATTATTATTATTATTATTATTGTTTCCTTCATCTCATGGAAACTCATTCACTTTAAGGAAACTCCTTTATTTCAACAAACTCCTTGATTTCATGATATTTCCTTCAAATCATGAAAATAATATAAAATTAGGAAAAGTGCCATGGGACCGGGCTTATTGGCCGGACGGCCGTTCCTTAGCCATAGCCGGTCCCACACTTCATGGTTACTTATTTTATTATTATTATTTCCCTCATCTTATGAAGTTTCCTCAGTTTGAGCAAAAACCTTGATTTCTTCATATTTTCTCAAAATGTTGCTCAAACGCGCATCAAAAAATATCAAAATTCTCAGGACCAAGACACGAACATTTTGGTGGCATGGGCATATTACCTTGACCGACCAAGGTTGGCCTTTTGGCTTGCAAGAAGCCAGTCCCACGCATTCTCACCATTTTGACCTAATTTGTTCACATTAGGTTTAAAACTCTTCCAAACAACTTGGAATTTCACAAAAAGATCGTCAGTCGATCCCATGAACAACCAGGGCCGGTTCCATGACCCCTTGGTCGGTCCCTCATTTCTTCATAATTAGGTTTTATTGCCTAACGCTCGGACGAGCACTATTTTAATAAATGATTAAACCAGCATTTAATCATCCTTTCACCAACTGGTCTTCAAGAGACTTTGGTATTTGCTCACTCGAGCATCTGGGAGCTACATGGTCGACCCATCATCCCATGTAGCCGGTCCCTCCTTCACTCCGTGGTTGATTTTCAATAAATCATCAATTGATCAACAATTGATCAAGATTAGGGTTTCAAATCCAAGGTTCATAATTCCAGATTCAGACACTAATAATTTTGTGTTGATCCTGTAATCAACACTTTAATTATTATACTCGGTCCAGTTTACAGTATCTTAAATTAATATTTTATTTAGTCCCGCTACCAAATAATTCATCAAACGAGCAACATTTGCTCAGAAGAGCAATATTTGCTCAGACTAAGGAATATTGGTTCAGCTATCAATATTCAACAATTCATCAAATGAACAATATTTGTTCATCTTAACTATCAACAATTATTCGACAATTGTACCTCTGTCTCAACAGACACGTTCAATTCATGAGTCCTAGAACATTTTCAAATCATGTTCAACTCAGCAATACAAAGACTTATCGTCTCATCAAGTCAACAACTGACTAACTAAAATCACGAGACATCAATCGTGTCACATGGGGGATATCAACTAGGGTTTTGGTCGGGCGGTCTACAACATGTGTGTTCATACACGAGGAGAATGTGAGCAAGTCGTGCAAATAGTTAGAGGAGTTAGCAAAGTAGTGGGTAGACAATCAACCAAGTCTCTTGACCGGTTGTCAGCCGACACAAATATAATTACACTTTCTTACTACTCAAAATATATAATGAAGCAAGGGCAAGAAAGGATCGTTCCCACAGAGAGGTCTTGGTTGTCAATATGTTATGGTCTCCTATATAAAACACCGAGGATTTTCAGATTTTTATAAACGGAAATAAATAAAAGCAAAACAAATAAAAGTAAACTCGCAAATCAAGGATGTGAAATATTGGATAAAGGTTTCATCTTCAATTGTAAACAAGTTTATGAATATATGAATAGAATTCGTATTTAATCTCGCTATCATCAAAAGCCATAGAATACCTTATTGCAAGAATACTCCGTAATTTCCAAAGTTATCAACACACACATTAGGGCTGCGTATGTGAAATCTACCTAAAGAATAACCTAACGCCTTGCGCTAATCAAATTCAATTCCTAGGAGCATTAAGTTTCAGAAATAGGCTAATCAATGCAATTGAAATACATTGTGCAAACAATTCGAACAAAGGTCAATTTCTACATATGATTACAAGGATGTATCACTACAACCTAGAATCATATCATGCTACTCGTATTCAAGGTTATCGCTCGATGAAAACCCTAAAATAGCTATAGATATGGATGTGAGTTCAATCAATTCTAGACTTAACTAAACAAACATTCAATCATATTGCAATACATCAATCATGCAATTATTATAACCCGTAGAAAGTGAACAATGATTTTGAGAGAAAACTAATTCATAAAAATCATAACTTGGTTGCAAAATCCAACTACATCTTCAACCAATAATAAAAACTTAGTTACTTGTGTTTTTGGAAATCATCATAGAAAGTTTAGAAGAACCTATCATGTGAAACCCTAGAACAAAAGTAGAAGTCTCCCTAATGGAGATATATCTAGGTTTAGAGAAAAAGTTCTATTTATATGCCTCTCCCAAAAGGATACCCAAAAGTAGGTCAAGTCTTCTCAAAACCCGTCTCAAATTCATCCACCAAGCCCATGTGTGAAAATAAGTCTCTGGAAATTTTGGGTCAAAAACTGGGTTGCCGGATTGATGACGTCATCACCGGAATCCGGTCACCGGCGCCGGAATCCGATCGCCGGAAAAATGTCTCAGGCCACTTAGTCTTCGGAAACTATCACCAGGCCAACTGTATACTTCCATTACCTCAACTCTCCTTCTCTGCAGTCCATACATTCACAAAATCATCCAAACCAATTCTTTCTTTCTTGCGAAAACGGGCCTAAAAGCGTGACCCGTAGCACATATGTCCGGCCGTCGACTCTTGCATCCGACTCGTACCCCCCTCACGATTCACTGAAATATTACGATCGACACTTTAACCTCTGAAATACGGCATCCCGGGCTAGTACCACCGGTGCACCAATTCTACCCCGTTTTCGCACTGCGACTGCACTTCAAAATCCATTCCCTCTCATTTTATAAAAGTACCAGCTTCTCTAATCCCAGCTACAATTCGCACATCATCTCAGTCATACCACCTACCCCATTGTTTCTCTGTCGCATCTCGCACCTGAAATACCAGTACCAGTTGCACCTGCAATTTCAGCCCCAATACCTCCTGCCGTGCCTCGAGTTCTCAGCTTCATAGTAACATTACCTGCATAAATCTGTTTCCAAAACCGCAAGCTCATTCTCAACTGCAGCTACCATTTCCCAGTTCATGCCTGCAACAATCTTCTTCCCTGAATTCCTCTCTAACCATCCATACAAATTCAGTTCACTCAGCTGTATTGTCACAGAACCACTAGCTCTCGCGCATCACTTCACTGCGTCAACCACTCCGAATCGCACCCGATCATACCCCTTTCTCCTTATGAGCTCACCAGCTGCAATCTTCACAAACTCAAACATCTCTCAGATGAACTTGCGAGCCACTGGACTTTGGTTAGCCGGCGGTGAGGACTTGGTTGAGAACAGGTTCACTGAGGCCTTTCTACAAACATATCATGTGCCTGAAACTTGTAACTGAGAGCTAGCACATTTTCCTGTCATATGAGCTCTCCAATGCCTGTAATGTGAAATGGACCATCACACATTCAATCACACGCATTCATAGTCTCAAAGACATCCATTAATCACATCATTCATCAAAGGCAACAGCTTGTCTTGGCTGGGAGAATCATGACCAAATCTTCATCAGTATCTTCATAACTTGTCAGTACATTTGAATCAGAAGAACCCAACTTTCTACCTCCTTCAAAGACTCTAAAACACTTCGATTCATAGCCATTCGTGCACACAATCAAATGGCAGACAACACTTTTTCCTCCATGTCTTTCCGGTGATAAACCAAACAAATCAAAACGATCCCTGGTTCGTATTCTTGATTTCAAATCCTGTCCTAACCCATCGAGCATATCACGAATCATGGCTGGTAGGCGGCAAGACTTGGTGTACCGCAAGAAGAAACGGCAGAAAAACTTAGGTTGTGAACTGAGAATAACTCTCAACCAAGTTCTCTGGTACAAGCTTATAGGAAGGGAGGTGCCCCTTAACGAGTTGTCGTCTGCACTTAACAATCCTCATTCACTGTCAGTCTACCGAGACTGACAGTTCATTTCCTGTTATGCGGCTGCCCTGAGTAATTGTGTTGTCTGTCTTTAACAGTCCTGTGCTGTCTCACTTTTGCGACAACTTTAACTTGCTTCAGAGGCTTCTAACTTCCTCATACGAGATCGGAATAACCTCGTTCTTTCGCCTTTGCCTTCGTCTTTTCGTCCTCTTCAAGGTGATACAAAGAAATTCCGGATTTGAGCGAGTTCCGCTTCTTTTTGCTCCGATGACTCCAAAACACCTAATACACTCAAAAGCGAACATAAGATACATAATTCACACGAAAAATAGCAAAGAAAGCATAAATACTAGATATTAAATTAGGTGTTTATCACACCTATCAAATTCCCCCACACTTAGACTTTGCTAGTCCTCGAGCAAATCAAACAAAACAAAACTAAAACAAATACATACAACTCCGTGACGTCGAGGCTACGGTTAATTTTAGCATAAATAACAAGCCTTTAAACCCCTAGGTGTCCCTAGTGGACGAGTTATAGTCTCGTGAAGGTTTACAAGAGGTCTGCCTACAAAACCTATATTTCCAACTCCGTCTATTTGTGACAAATCAATGAACGAATCCAAAATGACTACAGGAGGAGGTACCTTGCAAATTCAATTCAATTATTAGTAAATAAACTCTAATTAGATAGTCGAACAAGCCACAATACTCGGAAACTAACAAACCACAATCACAATGAAAAGATTAAGAAGATGAATATAGATGTAGATGTTGGCGAATGTTCACAAGTGTTCGATGTTTCCCATATCTGTCTGAAGGTCACTGCTAAGATGAACCTATGCCTATTGGATTGAGCTACTTGGTCAATTCTAGTGTCAACGCACTGGCATATACAAGGGAACCAGTGGTCAACAAACTTATTTCTACATCAACTCACCGGCATATACAAGGGAACCAGGAGTGACTTTATTCAACAATAATAATAATTTCTTTTCTTTTTCTTTTTCACTTTTTTTTTTTTTTTTTTTTAGACGGCATGATTAGATCTTTTGGATCCAAGCGCATGCTTCTTGTCAGCAAGTACGTGATAGTTGCCTTGGATCCTGCATTCCACGCTTGTTTAGGCGACGGAGACAGGGACTACGTTTCACACATACTGCTATTCCCAAGTGTCATTCTTTATTCCGTTTTGGTCTAATTGGTCGGTCTCTTTTTCTTTTCTTTTTTCTTTTTTCTTTTCTTTTTTCTTTTGTTTTTCAAGTAACTCAATCACTCTATTTCATCCTAGCAGTAATAACACGTCGATTTTTAGTGACCCACCAAAGCACTTAGAGAACAATAGATAAATATGGAAAAATAAAAATAGAATGTGATATGGTGATATTCCGAGATATGGTAACAACTATCATGGTATTTATGATTCATGAGCTATGTTCGTCCCTTTTAGTTAATTGGTTCCTCAACTCCTGCATTCAAAATGGTTCCATCCACTAATGGTGTCATCCTAAAGGAACAAGTTTCTAGATTTCGGAGTTCAAAAAGCACAATTTTTTTCTTGGTTTTTCAAATTTTTTTTGACTTTTTTTTTTTTTTTTTTTTTTTTTTTTTTTTTTTTTTTTTTTTTTATATATGAACACAAGGGAAAAATAACAAGGCTAAAAACTCTATATGAGAACACTTCCCCACACTTAAACTTTACATTGTCCTCAATGTAAATTGAATCGTCCAAAGAAAGTCAAGGTGGAAATTCATTACATGATATATATATACACAATGCATGATAAAAACTCATTACTCCAACTCATAGCTATTTTGGAACAATAGAGAATAAACACTAAACAAGCTATTTAGTTGGTATCTAATCCAAACTCAGCCAATATATATACTTCATCGTAAAGAAAAAATCCCATCTACTTAGAATGGCTAGTGTTTATTCTAAATTGTTCAAAAATCTCCAAAAGTTGGAGTTTTGATATGCAAATATCCAAAATAAGAAAATAAAGATAAAAGACTTAAAATAAAAATAAAAAGATAAAGATAGATACACAAAACCGGTGGGTTGCCTCCCATTAGCGCTTGGTTTAAAGTCGTCAGCCCGACATGCAAGTTGTAAGATTCATTCCCCATACACCAATAATCGGAAAAGTTGGGGATCCACCCATAGCACCTGTTTTTCAAACACTAGCTTCACACAAATATTAGTAATATAAATCAGAAACGAAGCTATTAACCGATAAAAGCTTCCCCCACACTTATTCTTGTCCACACTCGAGAGTGCATAAAGAATATAGGAGTCGGGTACTTCCACGGTTTCTTGGTCCAAAACCTGCATAGTATGAGAATCAAGTATCTCTAATGGCGGATATCGAGAAACAAAATCATTCAACAATGTTCTTGAAGCACATATATTCAAACCAATAAGAGGTAAAGGAGAAGAAACAATATGCAAAGGGTTAGACAAACCTTGCACAATCTCTTTTATTACGGAATCCTCTTCATCCTTGAAAAATTCAAGTGAATTATTCACCTCTTGTATATCATGGTCCTCTATCAAACCTTGCAACCATTCTTCGTCCGTTTCTGCCTTAACCAAAGTCTCGACATAAACATCATCATTACAATCTTTTGCAAGCTCAATTGGGTCTTTCACAATATTGGTCAAATCGGTCTCATTCTCAACATACTCCTCTTTGTTGTAAGGCACATACTCTTTTGCGGATCCAAATTTTATTATAAGAAATTTTTTTAGAACACTCGAAAATGCATCATCCTCAAGCTCCACCCTTTGAATAGGCTCTTGATCATTATTAAGATCAATGCTTGAGTAATCTACACAAGTGTCGACATATTCCTCTTCATCTTCATCTTGATCCCAAAAAGACTCCATTGTACACTCCTCGGGGATGTCACCATAAATTGGTTCAAACGATGTATTTTCATAATAATCATCACTATCATAGTCAACATAATCTTGTTCGTCGCTGAATTTAGTGTTGCTAATCTCTAACTCATCCTTTTGAATAGGTGAATGATCATTATTAAGATCAAGAGTTGAGTTAACTACACAAATATCAACCAAAGTCCCCAAAGGTTCGCCTTTTTCAACATAATTATTCATATCCTCCTTGTACTCTTCAATGCCTTGTCTTAAAGTGGAAACACCTTTTTGAAGCTCTTGTAGTGTTCCATCCAAATTCTGAATATAGTGTTCCATTTGTTGGTAAAGCTCATTCGACAAAGAAAAAGTAGAATTACTTACTTCAGTATCGTTAGGCCAATTATATTCCCTTTGAATGGGTGGATGATCATAACTACTTTCAGAAATTGGGCCAAACATACTATGAGCACATTCGGTCGATGAAATTGGTTCCACGCTGGGTTGTCCACAAATTGACTCCATGCTGGCCATAAATTGTTGCATTTCATCTACCAAACTAGAGGAAAAATTAATATGAGTAAAACTAGTCTCCCCTCCTTGTGGTTGCTCACTTACATACCCACCGTAAGAAGGTTGGAATGTATGAGAACAACTAAAAGGGTACGTGGAATATTGACCATAACCAAAGGATTGGTTTTGATTGTATTCCCCATAAGGGTGATAGTTTTCATGTTGTTGAGGTTGAAAGCCGTATTGATTGCTCCAATATGCTCCGTCCATAGAAATTGGTACCTGAAACGAGATTCTCAAAACTCGAATAAGAACCAAGAAATAAGAAAAAGTAAAACAAAACTAAATACAAAAATAAGAAACCAAAAACAATTAACAACCGCTGCCTCCCCGGCAACGGCGCCAAAATTTGACCGGTTGTCAGCCGACACAAATATAATTACACTTTCTTACTACTCAAAATATATAATGAAGCAAGGGCAAGAAAGGATCGTTCCCACAGAGAGGTCTTGGTTGTCAATATGTTATGGTCTCCTATATAAAACACCGAGGATTTTCAGATTTTTATAAACGGAAATAAATAAAAGCAAAACAAATAAAAGTAAACACGCAAATCAAGGATGTGAAATATTGGATAAAGGTTTCATCTTCAATTGTAAACAAGTTTATAAATATATGAATAGAATTCGTATTT
Source organism: Papaver armeniacum (assembly GCA_023531295.1). Classification (NCBI taxonomy): domain Eukaryota; kingdom Viridiplantae; phylum Streptophyta; class Magnoliopsida; order Ranunculales; family Papaveraceae; genus Papaver; species Papaver armeniacum. The sequence continues at coordinate 41,279 of JAJJWW010011880.1, forward strand.
AATCTCGCTATCATCAAAAGCCATAGAATACCTTATTGCAAGAATACTCCGTAATTTCCAAAGTTATCAACACACACATTAGGGCTGCGTATGTGAAATCTACCTAAAGAATAACGTAACGCCTTGCGCTAATCAAGTTCAATTCCTAGGAGCATTAAGTTTCAGAAATAGGCTAATCAATGCAATTGAAATACATTGCGCAAACAATTCGAACAAAGGTCAATTTCTACATATGATTACAAGGATGTATCACTACAACCTAGAATCATATCATGCTACTCGTATTCAAGGTTATCGCTCGATGAAAACCCTAAAATAGCTATAGATATGGATGTGAGTTCAATCAATTCTAGACTTAACTAAACAAACATTCAATCATATTGCAATACATCAATCATGCAATTATTATAACCCGTAGAAAGTGAACAATGATTTTGAGAGAAAACTAATTCATAAAAATCATAACTTGGTTGCAAAATCCAACTACATCTTCAACCAATAATAAAAACTTAGTTACTTGTGTTTTTGGAAATCATCATAGAAAGTTTAGAAGAACCTATCATGTGAAACCCTAGAACAAAAGTAGAAGTCTCCCTAATGGAGATATATATAGGTTTAGAGAAAAAGTTCTATTTATATGCCTCTCCCAAAAGGATACCCAAAAGTAGGTCAAGTCTTCTCAAAACCCGTCTCAAATTCATCCACCAATCCCATGTGTGAAAATAAGTCTCTGGAAATTTTGGGTCAAAAACTGGGTTGCCGGATTGATGACGTCATCACCGGAATCCGGTCACCGGCGCCGGAATCCGATCGCCGGAAAAATGTCTCAGGCCACTTAGTCTTCGGAAACTATCACCAGGCCAACTGTATACTTCCATTACCTCAACTCTCCTTCTCTGCAGTCCATTGATAGGTGTCGAAAACACCTTGATATTTATCTATTGTTTATGCTTTCTTCGCTAAGTTTTCTTGTAAAATATGTATCTTATTTTTGCTTTTGAATATTTAGGTACTTTGGAGTCACTTGGAACTAAAGAAGAAGAAACAGGGCAAAAGTCTCATCTCATGTGCAAATGCTTTTGGAGGCGGATTATTTCTCACAATTTACTTTTATTTCTTCATCTTTGTCTCGAAAAGTATGTTGGCTTTAGTGATGCAACTTTTCTCGTCTCGAAAAGCACGACAACTTTAATGATGACTCTCATTGAAGAGAAGAGTGAATATGAGAAGTAAGAGACGAATTTGTTTTTGAGTAAGATTTCTAGGAAGGAAAAGGCGTTCATTTGGAGCGAAAAGGAGCACAAAGGACCAATTCACGGGTAGTGAAACTAGCTACGGTTGTGCAAGGAGGAGATGAAGAATGAGGTCGAATAGAGAATTGGGGCTGTCAGCTGTTGCTGGAACTAACAAGCCACATAACTGTTTGTGGCCTATATAAAAACAAAGTGGGTGTAGATATCCCAACTGCATACGGACAGACACTGATTTAGGTCGAGTTGCTTCTCAGACAAATTCAATTTTCCCTTTACTCATTAACTCATGCTCCCTGAAAACAAGAATGGAGGCGCTGCTATGAGAGCTTAAATGAGACAGGGATCGAATCCTTCATCAGTTCGAGTCACGATAGTCTACACTCCTTGCTACGTGCCGGAGATCGAGATGGGGTTTGTTCATCAGCGGATTTTATGGTTTGGTGGCTGAAATGGATTCAGCTTGGAGATGATGTTGCTTGCCTGAATTGTGCGAATAATTTTGTGGGTATCTCAACAGCGGCAAGAGCAAGAAGATGTGGTCGTGTTCTGATGGTTCTTAGCTCAAGTTCTGATGCAGAGAAGCACTGGGACAGAGTCCGAGAAATGGGTTTGCTCTCAGATTTGTACAGCCAGCAAGAGGAGCTACAACTGAAGGTTTAGTTGATTAACAAGAGAAGCCAAGGAAGAGAAGTCGCTGGGAAGGAGACGGAATGGCCTTAGAAACAGCAAGAAGCTCAAATATGTATCATCAGCAGAATGCAAAGAAGGTGCTTGAGAAAATGCTTGAATAGAAAGTCCTTCCCAAAATTCAAGTTCAGTTGCCATGAGTTGCGACACCAGCTGTTGCCAAGGAGTGCCATGGGTCTTGTGATTGTTTCCAAGGAAGAGGTCATGTTCAGTTGAAGCAGACCAGTAGTGGTTGATGGAGAGTTGGCCGTTAAGCTTTGAGTTGTATTTAAGCCGGAAGGTTAGTCAACGAAGGAGCTAGGTAGCTGGTTTGCCGTGAGCTTGTTAGCTGCTTATAAGAGTTGTTGGCAACGACTAGGACTCATATTTAGAAGCCAGCAGGAAAAGAAGATTTGGGTTTTGAGAGATTTGAGCATAAAAGACCAAGACAGGGAAGCTTGATGTTTGGTAGTGTTGGCTGAGGCCTGGAGTTAATTTGTGAACTGGGTTCAAGCTTGCGGCAGTGTCTGGAATGCAGTGTATGTGCTGCTGCTACTGGTGTTGTATCTTGCGTTGATGCAGCTGTTGCTCAGATGAAGTCGAGAGAAAGGAGATTGTTGGTGTTGCGCAGGACAGAAGAGATGGGTTTGAGTGGTCTACAAGCCATGATGCTGGTGGCGAGTAAACTGGTGCCAGTGCAATATGCATGGACTGAGATGGTGCTAGTGGTTGATGCTAAGGAGATACAACTGAACTGGTGGCGCTGGTTGCAGTTAGTTACCTATGCTATAGGGTGATGGCTGGAGTTAAATGGCCTGGACTGGGGTTGATGATGCTAAGTCCATGTGTGTGATTACTTGGCTGCGAAATGAATCAGGTGCAGGGAAGTGGTTATAATCTCAGCTGAGGTGATGTACGACTGAGAATTTGAACGGGTGGAGGTCCAAGAGATGTTTTCGAGTACAAGAACTTAAGGTCTGAGCTTCATGGATGTGGCAGTGGAGTGGTTAATTCATTTGACAGAACTCTTGGTCTCGGTTCAGTAGCAAGGATGATCTTGGTTCGAGTGATTCGAACTTGTTGTGGAGGTAATTGGTCGAGCTGCTAAAACCGATGGAAGAAAGTGCTGCTGTGATTGAATTTAATGAGGCATGAATGATGATCCAGTCGTCTTGGGTTCATGTTTTGTGAGCCTGTGCAAACGGAGAGGTTTAGCAGCAACATCAATGGAGAAGGTGAAACGAGCATGGCGATGTTGGCTGGAGTTTTAGGGGTTCTCGACATGGAATCAAAGGCTGGAATGGTGGCATTGTTTGTAGTGTGGGTTGAATTAGCTCCTGGCAACAATGGTTGATGTATGGAACTGCAGGTTAAGATGTTGAGTTGCTGTTGGCTCTTAAAACGGGAGAAGATGATGGGTTGTGCTCGAGTATCTGGCAGCTGTGAAGTGATTACAGGTGCATTTCAAGTAGGAGCTGAAATTGTTGGTGCTGTTGATTGAGCTTGAGCTGTTGTTTGAGATGAAATTAGGTGGTAAACTTGGTGATGCTATGTTAATGGACGTGACAGATGAAGGTGTCTGGTGCTAATTACAGTGGACTTGTGGAGGTGGCTCTGAGGTGTCATTAACAATGCATTACAGGGAAGGAATGAACATGTGCTGATGGTTGTAGAAGGTCAACAATTAAGGGAGCTGGTAATTGTGAACTGGTGGTCAAGAACTGAATTGGAGAAGGTTGGGTGGCTGGAGCTATTAAACTGAGATGGGGTTGGATGAACTGAGAAGAGCAGCTGGGTGTAGGTGTGCATCTCAGCTGGAGGAATGATGTGCAGAGGGGTTTGGATGCTGTGTCAGGAGCGAACAAGGAAGTGGAGCTATTGAGCTTGGGAAGATGCATTGTCTGTGTTGTTGAGCTGAGGCAGTGGTGCCAGAGATTGATTTGCAGGCTGAGAATATAGAGAAGAAAGGTGCTGCTGAGGTTGAGTGCAGTGCAGAGAAACAACAGTGCTGTGATGCTGCACTGTTACAGCTTACAGCCAGGTCGTGGTGCTTGCTGTGGCGTATGGCCAGAGGTTGCTGCTGGTGGAATGAAAGCTGCAATTGCAGGCAGCTGTGATAAAGATATGTGTAGGCGATTGCAGAGTGGCAGGAGGAGCTATTAACTAAACTAGAAGCTACAGTTGGTGCAAAACAGACAGCCCTCTTGGCCGTAAGCTGCAGAATCATACACAGCCATCTTGGCCGTGACTGAATTGCACAGACTACATCCATCTTGGCTGTGCTGCTTATGGCCAGTGCAATTGGCTTGGCCTGGACTAATTCAACTCAACTAAGTCAGTTGACCGAGCTGACTCGCTGGGTTTGACCGAGCTGATCAGAGTCAACTCAGTTTGACCGATTCAACCGGTGACCGGGTGGACTTTGCCGGTCACCTGAGATATCTTTCCGGCACAATTCCGGCCAACTTCCGGCATTTATCCCATTTTTCCGGCGACACGTTTTGGGGCATATTTTCACATGGGTTTCTCACACATGGTTCATGGGCTTGGTGGACTTTTTGGTGATGGACTTTGAAGACCTAATTTTGGAAAGTGGGAAGGCTATAAAAAGAAAAGGTTTCTATTCTTTTGAAATATCACGTATTCTTCTTGGAGATTTGCAGAGAGAGCCAGAGTTAGGGTTTGCTTTCATTTAATATTTTCATCTTCTTTACTTTATTTCCATTATTATTTGATGATGATGAACTCCAATATTATGAGTAACTAAAACTCTCTTTGATTAAGGGCGATTTCGAAGCCCGAAATATGAATCTATATTTGATATGAGAAACTTGTTCTCTTGCATTCATTAATGTTATTGATTGATTTCTACCATGCTATTATTGTTTATGGATTATTTGTTGATTGTTTAAGTTCGAAATTAAATAGTTGATTCATAATCCTATTGCTAGTTTAGATTTTCTTCGACCCGTAATTGTCTAGAGAAGATAAACACAAGTAGTAATATGTGGGTATTGATGATGGGACTTTGTTAAGTACCCATATGTAGAAATCAACACTAGTAGGTGATTCATGCTTTTGAGTTCATCACTAGGAGCAACCTTATCTCACAGAATTTAGAGCATTTGTTCAAGTCAAACCTAGTAAGCGTACCTCTAGGAAACTTGGCAAGTAGGAACCGGTAGTCGAGCGCTTCCGTATCCGGTGAGCTAGGAGATAATAACGGAATAGTTGAGCGTACTAATTATTCTAGGGTTGTTAGTAACATGATAATGTGAAGAATATAGCTATCTATCAATTTGGTTTGTATTCCGTGGTCTAGAATGAACCTTTAATCAATTACATCTCATATTTGAATACATTTTACAATTTTCAGCATTTCTACAACAAAAATCATCTTTGCTAAGAGTATTTGCATAACAACTTGAACTTCATACCTCCCTTGGGACGATCCTACTTACATTATACTACTTGCTAGTTAAAGAGAAGTAGAGAAATTTATTTTGCGAGATTGACATCTCGTCAAAATTGGCGCCGCTTAGGGGAGAAAGTGGCAAGTCTAGTTGTTATTTTTATTCTTAGTTATTACTTTTGCTTTTATTTCAATTTCTATTTACTTATTCAACCTCTTAGAATCGATTTTCAGGTACTAATTCTTTGGTGAATGCGTGGAGAGGGCGGACCAAGTCCAATTGGTATACGTCTTCGTTCGGGCACTCTACTTAAGGATTTCATTCGAGCGAGTCAACACTCCACTTCCTCAAAGTTCTACACCAAGTGAATTCTCGGACTCGGACGAAGAGGAAGGCAACACAATGGGAGGTCGACCACTGCTCCAAGAACACTCAAGGAGCTCACTTCTCCAAACCTAGATCGGCTGACCTTTATGTATTCAATTTGAATGGAACCATTGAGTTGAAACCACAATTGATTAACTTGCTGCCCAAATTCAGAGGTTTAGCGGGAGAAGATCCTAATCGTCACTTGCAACAATTCCATCATGTGGTGACTAGTATGAAGCAAGCAACTGCAGATGCGGATATGGCTATGATGATGACTTTTCCTTTCTCTCTTTTAGATATCTGCGGGAGAGTGGTTCTTTTGCTTACCCGCTGGAAGCATAACCACATGGAATGGGATGAAGAAATTGTTCCTTGAGAAGTATTTTCCAAAGCATCAAAAGCATTTGTGATTCGCAAGGAGATTTGTGGTATTAGGCAAGTATCGGGAGAGACTCTCCATGAGTATTGGGAGCGCTACAAGAAGCTTTTAGCTAGCTGCCCACACCACCAAATCAGCGATCAACTTGTGATTCAATATTTCTACGAGGGGCTGCTTTCTAATGATAGAAATTTGATCGATGCCGCAAGTGGTGGTGCACTTACCAACAAGACCATTGCGGAAGCTACAAGTTTGTTGGAGAATATGGCTGCGAACACTCAACAATTCTACACTCGAGATGAATCAGCAGTAAGGAAGGTGAATGAAGTTGGCAATTCTTCACACATGGAATAAAGGATGGGCAACATGGAGAGAATGATGACTCAAATAGCTGCAGCTGTCATACCATCATCATATACCGAAGATGTTGAGCAAGCAAGTGCTATGTACCAAAATCAGCAAAGGCCGAGGTACGATCCGTACTCCAACACATACAATCCAGGTTGGCGTGATCATCCGAATTTCAGCTATGCAAACAAGCAAGCTGCAAACAAATCCTACTTTCAATCAACAAGGAGGATATCAATTCATGCAAAGACCACCACAAGAAACTCAAGGCACGAGTATAGATGACAAGTTGAATCTCATTCTCAACACAATGGTGCAAGATAAGCAAAAGTCAGCAATGGAGATGAAGGACATCCGAACACAAATGGGTCAATTAGCTAATGCCGTGAGCAAATTGGAAGCACAAGCGAGAGGAAAACTTCCTTCGCAACCAATAAATCACAAGGAGAATGCCAATGCTATTGAGTTACGAAGTGGGAAGCAAGTAGAGAAACCGGAAACATCACCGGTGTCCCATGAACCCGAGTTGGAGAAAGAAGAGGGTGAAACAACCCCTAAAAGGCTGACCCGGTAACAAATTCTAACTCTAAAACTCATGTTTCTACTTATGTTACTTCTCCGCCATTTCCTAGCAGGTTTGCAAAGTCGAACAAGGAGACATTGTACCAAGAGCTGTTGGAAATCTTTAAAAAGATTGAAGTGAACATTCCACTCATAGAGGCGATAAGGCAAGTTCCACGTTGGGCAAAGTTCTTGAAGGAATTGTGCACTAACAAGCACAAATTGACCGGTAACGAGGTAATGAGTGTGGGGGAGAATGCTTCGGCATATCTTCAAAAGAAACTCCCACCTAAGTTGAAAGACCCGGTAGTTTCACCATACCATGTACTATTGGTAAAATCGGGTTTTGAACGTGCTATGTTAGATTTAGGAGCATCCATTAATGTTATGCCTGCCTCCGTTTATGAATCATTGAATCTTGGACCTCTTAAGAATACCGGTATTGTTATACAACTTGCTTTGATAGGTCTAATTCTTACCCGAAAGGGGTTATTGAAGATGTTTTGGTGCGGGTTAATCAACTCATATTTCCAGTGATTTCTATGTTCTTGACATGATGGATGAAGATTCACCATCGTCTACTCCCTTGCTGTTGGGTAGACCGTTCATGAGAACCGCTAGAACAAAGATTGATGTTTTCAAGGGCGCTTTAACTATGGAATTTGATGACGAAGTCATAAGTTTCAATATCTTTGAGGCTATGAGATATCCTAGTGATGTGCATTCCTGTTTTTCAATTGATATTATTGATTCTCTAGCTCAACAGATTTTTGAATTGAATGGTGAAGATGCTTTAGAAAACACCATAGTGGAAGGTTTAGGTTATGGAAAATACAAAGACATTGAAAGTGAATTGTCTATTTGTGATGAGCTTAAAGAGGCTGTTTTATCTCTTAACTCATTACAAGAAGTTCCACCAAAATATAATGTGTCTTATGTTTCTTTGCCGCTTACTAATGAGAAACTTTTACCATCGATTGTGCAGGCACCTATTCTTGAGTTGAAACCTCTTAGGATCACCTTAAATACGTGTATTTAGGTGACAAGGAAGAGTTACCGTGATCATTGCCAACAACCTTACCAAGGTGCAAGAGGAGAAGCTTGTTCGAGTGCTAAGAGAGTACAAGTCTGCCATTGGGTGGACTATTGCCGATATCAAAGGAATCAGTCCTTCCACATGTATGCACCGAATACTTCTTGAGGAGGGGGCAAAACCAACAAGAGAAGCTCAACGTCGCTTGAACCCTCCGATGATGGAAGTAGTCAAGAAGGAAATTCTGAAGTTGTTGGAAGTAGGGGTGATCTATCCCATATCCGATAGCAAATGGGTGAGCCCGATTCAAGTCGTTCCAAAGAAGTCCGGAATCACGGTGGTGAAAAACGAAGATAATGACTTGGTTCCAACTAGAATCCAGACCGGTTGGAGAGTGTGCATTGATTACCGAAAGCTCAACTCTACCACCCGAAAGGACCATTTTCCCTTACCATTCATTGATCAAATGCTTGAAAGGTTGGCTAGACATGCTTTTTTTTGCTTCCTTGATGGTTTTTCAGGTTATAACCAGATTGTAATAGCTCCGGAAGATCAAGAAAAGACGACATTTACTTGCCCTTTTGGAACTTTTGCGTATAGACGTATGCCATTTGGCTTGTGCAATGCACCAGCCACTTTTCAACGTTGTATGGTAAGTATATTCTCAGATTATGTGGAAAGCATCATAGAAGTGTTTATGGATGATTTCAGCGTGTATGGTGATTCTTTTGACAAATGCTTAAATAACCTTGCACTTATTCTTAAACGATGCGTAGAAACTAATCTTGTGCTTAATTGGGAAAAATGTCACTTTATGGTCAATCATGGGATTGTGCTAGGTCACGTTGTATCCTCTAAGGGGTTAGAAGTTGACAAGGCTAAGATAGATTTGATTCGGAACTTACAATACCCCACAAATGTGAGGGAGGTTCGCTCTTTTCTTGGTCATGCGAGGTTTTATAGGAGATTCATCAAGGATTTCTCCAAGATTGCAATGCCCCTGTGTAGACTCTTGCAAAAAGATGTGGCCTTTGATTGTGACAAAGAATGCAAGGAAGCTTTCGACACCTTGAAAGAGTTGTTGACTACCGCACCAATCATCAAACCACCGGACCTGGAGCAAGCCATTTGAGTTGATGTGCGATGCAAGTGATTATGCCGTTGGAGCCGTGTTGGGACAGCGAGATGGCAAAGTTCCATATGCCATTTATTATGCTTCTAGAACTCTCAACGGAGCACAAATCAACTACTCCACTACCGAAAAGGAGCTTTTGGCCATAGTGTTTGCACTCGAGAAGTTTAGATCTTATTTAGTGGGTACGAAGGTGGTTGTTTTCTCCGACCATGCTGCACTTCGATACTTGTTAACAAAGAAGGATGCTAAGCCAAGGCTCATAAGGTGGATTCTTCTTCTTCAAGAGTTCAACTTGCAAATCAAGGACAAGAAGGGTAGTGAGAATACCGTAGCGGATCATCTAAGCAGATTGGTGTGTCCGAAGAGGCGATTCCTTTGCATGATAGCTCCCGGATGAGCAACTCTTTGCGGTTGGTGGCACAACTCCATGGTACGCTGATATCGTTAACTTCTTAGTGACGGGACAAGTACCTAGTTCCATGTCTACATTCCGAAACACAAGCTCAAGAAGATTGCTAAGCAATATATATGGGATGAACCTTATTTGTGGAAGCATTGCTCCGATCAAATGATCGCAGAGTGCGTACTTGAATCCGAGTTCCAATCAATTCTGAATTTTTGTCACTCCTATGCTTGTGGTGGCCATTTCGGAGCCAAGAGGACAGCCCTCAAGGTTCTCGAAAGTGGTTTTTATTGGCCTACATTGTTTAAGGATGCATATCTATGTTGTAAGGCTTGTGATAGGTGTCAAAGGACAGGCAACCTTGGTGCTAGAAACCAAATGCCGCAAACACCAATTCTCATTTGTTGAGATTTTTGATGTTTGGGGTATCGATTTTATGGGGCCTTTCGTGAATTCCAATGGGAAATTTTTTATACTTCTTCTTTGTAGATTATGTTTCTAAGTGGGTGGAAGCTAAAGCCACCCCTACCAATGATTCTCATATTGTTTGTGAGTTTGTGAAGGAACATATCTTTTCTAGGTTTGGAACACCTCGAGTGGTGATTAGTGATGGAGGTTCGCACTTCAAGAGATCCTTTCACGCTCTTCTAAAAGAAGTATAACATTTCTCATAAAGTTGGCACACCGTACCATCCACAAACGAGTGGACAAGCTGAAATTTCCAACCGGGAGATTAAGTCAATCTTAGAGAAGACGGTGAATGTTACAAGGAAAGATTGGAGTTATAGACTCAATGACGCTTTGTGGGCGTATAGGACAGCTTATAAGACACCCATCGGTATGTCTCCTTTTAGGCTTGTCTATGGCAAACCTTGCCATCTTCCCGTCGAACTTGAACACAAAGCTTATTGGGCTATCAAGGTATGTAATATGGAATTAGACGCAATTTGGTGAACATAGGAAACTTCACTCAATGAGTTAGAAGAGATACGAAATGATGCATATGAAAGTTCACGCATTTATAAAGAAAAGACCAAGGCTTTCCATGATAAAATGATTTCCGAAAGAGTTTTGAAGTAGGGCGAGAAAGTACTTTTATTCCATTCTCGTCTTAAATTGTTTTAGGGTAAACTTAGGTCCGGATGGGTTGGACCATTTGTTGTTACTAATGTGTTTGCGCATGGTGCAGTTGAGATAACTAGTCCCAAAACAGGGCTGATTTCCAAGGTTAACGGCCATCGCTTGAAACCATACTATGAGCAGTTTGTGACGGAGAATCAGGATATGATCACACTGAGTGATCCACTCCCTCTGGAGGAGTAATTGGAGCTGAATGTCGGGCTGACGACGTTAAACCAAGCGCTAAGTGGGAGGCAACCCACCGGTTTTGTATCTTTCCCTTTATCTTTTTATTTTTAAGCATTTTATCTTTATTTTCTTGTTTTTGCATATCATTTGCGGAATTTCCCACCTTGAACCTTCTTTGGATGATTCAATTTTACATTGAGGACAATGTAAAGATTAAGTGTGGGGGAGCATATATATGTTTGTATAGTTTGTTTTATGCCATATATATGTTTGTATAGTTTGTTTTATGCCTTAAAAAAAAAAAAAAAAAGAAAAAAAAAAAATTTGTGCTTTTTGAACTCCGAAATCTAGAAACTTGTGCCTTTAGGATGACACCATTAGTGGATGGAATCATTTTGATTGCAGGAGTTGAGGAACCCATTAATTAACAAGAAATGAACATAGCTCAGGAATCACAAATAACATGATAGTCGTTACCATATCTCGGAATATCACCATATCGCATTCTATTTTTATTTTATTTTCCATATTTATCTATTGTTCTCTAAGTGCTTTGGTGGGTCACTAAACATCGACGTGTTATTACTGCTAGGATGAAATAGAGTGATTGAGTTGCTAGAAAAAGAAAAAAAAAAAAAAAAAAAAAAAAAAAAAAAAAAAGAGACCGACCAATTAGACCAAACGGAATAAGAATGACACTTGGGAATAGCAGTATGTGTGAAACGTAGTCCCTGTCTCCGTCGCCTAAACAAGCGTGGAATGCAGGATCCAAGGCAACTATCACGTACTTGCTGACAAGAAGCATGCGCTTGGATCCAAAAGATCGAATCATGCTGTCACATAAAAAAAAAAAAAAAAAAAAAAAAAAAAAAAAAAAAAAAAAAAAGAAAAGAAAGTATTTTATATTTGGTGAATAAAGTCACTCCTGGTTCCCTTGTATATGCCAGTGAGTTGATGTAGAAATAAGTTTGTTTACCACTGGTTCCCTTGTATATGCCAGTGTGTTAACACTAGAATTGACCAGTAGCTCAATCCAATAGGATGCATAGGTTCATCTTGGCGGTGACCTTCAGACAGATATGGGAAACATCGAACACTTGTGAACATTCGCCAACATCTACATCTATATCCATCTTCTTTATCTTTTCATTGTGATTGTGGTTTGTTAGTTTCCGAGTATTGTGGCTTGTTCGACTATCTAATTAGAGCTTTATTTACCTATATATGAACTGAATTTGTGCAAGGTACCTCCTCCTGTAGTCATTTTGGATTCGTTCATTGATTTGTCACAAATAGACGGAGTTGGAAATATAGGTTTTGTAGGCAGACCTCTTGTAAACCTTCACGAGACTAAAACTCATCCACTAGGGACACCTAGGGGTTCAAAGGCTTGTTACTTATGCTAAAATTAACCGTTGCCTCGACGAGACGGAGTTGTATGTATCTTTTAGAATTATTTTGTTTGATTTGCTCGAGGACTAGCAAAGTCTAAGTGTGGGGGAATTTGATAGGTGTCGAAAACACCTTGATATTTATCTATTGTTTATGCTTTCTTCGCTAAGTTTTCTTGTAAAATATGTATCTTATTTTTGCTTTTGAATATTTAGGTACTTTGGAGTCACTTGGAACTAAAGAAGAAGAAACAGGGCAAAAGTCTCATCTCATGTGCAAATGCTTTTGGAGGCGGATTATTTCTCACAATTTACTTTTATTTCTTCATCTTTGTCTGAAAAGTATGTTGGCTTTAGTGATGCAACTTTTCTGTCTGAAAAGCACGACAACTTTAATGATGACTCTCATTGAAGAGAAGAGTGAATATGAGAAGTAAGAGACGAATGTTTTTTGGCGTAAGATTTCTAGGAAGGAAAAGGCGTTCATTTGGAGCGAAAAGGAGCACAAAGGACCAATTCACAGGCGAGTGAAACTAGCTACGGTTGCGCAAGGAGGAGATGAAGAATGAGGTCGAATAGAGAATTGGGCTGTCATTGTTTACTGGAACTAACAAGCCACATAATCTGTTTGTGGCCTATATAAAAACAAATGGGTGTAGATATCCCAATGCACGGATGCACTGATTTAGGTCGAGTTGCTTCTCGAGACAAATTCAATTTTCCCTTTACTCATTAACTCATGCTCCCGAAAACAAGAATGGAGGCGCTGCTATGAGAGCTTAAATGAGACAGGATCGAATCCTTCATCAGTTCGAGTCACGATAGTCTACACTCCTTGCTACGTGCCGGAGATCGAGATGGGGTTTGTTCATCAGCGGATTTTATGGTTTGGTGGCTGAAATGGATTCAGCTTGGAGATGATGTTGCTTGCCTGAATTGTGCGAATAATTTTGTGGGTATCTCAACAGAGGCAAGAGCAAGAAGATGTGGTCGTGTTCTGATGGTTCTTAGCTCAAGTTCTGATGCAGAGAAGCACTGGGACAGAGTCCGAGAAATGGGTTTGCTCTCAGATTTGTACAGCCAGCAAGAGGAGCTACAACTGAAGGTTTAGTTGATTAACAAGAGAAGCCAAGGAAGAGAAGTCGCTGGGAAGGAGACGGAATGGCCTTAGAAACAGCAAGAAGCTCAAATATGTATCATCAGCAGAATGCAAAGAAGGTGCTTGAGAAAATGCTTGAATAGAAAGTCCTTCCCAAAATTCAAGTTCAGTTGCCATGAGTTGCGACACCAGCTGTTGCTAAGGAGTGCCATGGGTCTTGTGATTGTTTCCAAGGAAGAGGTCATGTTCAGTTGAAGCAGACCAGTAGTGGTTGATGGAGAGTTGGCCGTTAAGCTTTGAGTTGTATTTAAGCCGGAAGGTTAGTCAACGAAGGAGCTAGGTAGCTGGTTTGCCGTGAGCTTGTTAGCTGCTTATAAGAGTTGTTGGCAACGACTAGGACTCATATTTAGAAGCCAGCAGGAAAAGAAGATTTGGGTTTTGAGAGATTTGAGCATAAAAGACCAAGACAGGGAAGCTTGATGTTTGGTAGTGTTGGCTGAGGCCTGGAGTTAATTTGTGAACTGGGTTCAAGCTTGCGGCAGTGTCTGGAATGCAGTGTATGTGCTGCTGCTACTGGTGTTGTATCTTGCGTTGATGCAGCTGTTGCTCAGATGAAGTCGAGAGAAAGGAGATTGTTGGTGTTGCGCAGGACAGAAGAGATGGGTTTGAGTGGTCTACAAGCCATGATGCTGGTGGCGAGTAAACTGGTGCCAGTGCAATATGCATGGACTGAGATGGTGCTAGTGGTTGATGCTAAGGAGATACAACTGAACTGGCGGCGCTGGTTGCAGTTAGTTACCTATGCTATAGGGTGATGGCTGGAGTTAAATGGCCCGGACTGGGGTTGATGATGCTAAGTCCATGTGTGTGATTACTTGGCTGCGAAATGAATCGGAGTGCGGGAAGTGGTTATAATCTCAGCTGAGGTGATGTACGACTGAGAATTTGAACGGGTGGAGGTCCAAGAGATGTTTTCGAGTACAAGAACTTAAGGTCTGAGCTTCATGGATGTGGCAGTGGAGTGGTTAATTCATTTGACAGAACTCTTGGTCTCGGTTCAGTAGCAAGGATGATCTTGGTTCAGTGATTCGAACTTGTTGTGGAGGTAATTGGTCGAGTTTTTGCTAAAACCGATGGAAGAAAGTCTTCTTGTGATTGAATTTAATGAGGCATGAATGATGATCCAGTCGTCTTGGGTTCATGTTTTGTGAGCTGTGCAAACGGAGAGGTTTAGCAAAGCAACATCAATGGAGAAGGTGAAACGAGCATGGCGATGTTGGCTGGAGTTTTAGGGGTTCTCGACATGGAATCAAAGGTGGAATGGTGGCATTGTTTGTAGTGTGGGTTGAATTAGCTCGGCAACAATGGTTGATGTATGGAACTGCAGGTTAAGATGTTGAGTTCTTTGTTGGCTCTTAAAACGGAGAAGATGATGGGTTGTGCTCGAGTATCGCGTTTGTGAAGTGATTACAGGTGCATTTCAAGTAGGAGCTGAAATTGTTGGTGCTGTTGATTGAGCTTGAGCTGTTGTTTGAGATGAAATTAGGTGGTAAACTTGGTGATGCTATGTTAATGGACGTGACAGATGAAGGTGTCTGGTGCTAATTACAGTGGACTTGTGGAGGTGGCTCTGAGGTGTCATTAACAATGCATTACAGGGAAGGAATGAACATGTGCTGATGGTTGTAGAAGGTCAACAATTAAGGGAGCTGGTAATTGTGAACTGGTGGTCAAGAACTGAATTGGAGAAGGTTGGGTGGCTGGAGCTATTAAACTGAGATGGGGTTGGATGAACTGAGAAGAGCAGCTGGGTGTAGGTGTGCATCTCAGCTGGAGGAATGATGTGCGAGAGGGTTTGGATCTTTGTGTCAGGAGCGAACAAGGAAGTGGAGCTATTGAGCTTGGGAAGATGCATTGTCTGTGTTGTTGAGCTGAGGCAGTGGTGCCAGAGATTGATTTGCAGGCTGAGAATATAGAGAAGAAAGGTGCTGCTGAGGTTGAGTGCAGTGCAGAGAAACAACAATGATCTTGTGATGTTTTCATTCTGAGCCACTGACCAGTCGTGGTGCTTCTTTGTGGCGTATGGCCGAGAGGTTCTTCTCTGGTGGAATGAAAGCTGCAATTGCAGGCAGCTGTGATAAAGATATGTGTAGGCGATTGCAGAGTGGCAGGAGGAGCTGTTAACTAAACTAGAAGCTACAGTTGGTGCAAAACAGACAGCCCTCTTGGCCGTAAGCTGCAGAATCATACACAGCCATCTTGGCCGTGACTGAATTGCACAGACTACATCCATCTTGGCTGTGCTGCTTATGGCCAGTGCAATTGGCTTGGCCTGGACTAATTCAACTCAACTAAGTCAGTTGACCGAGCTGACTCGCTGGGTTTGACCGAGCTGATCAGAGTCAACTCAGTTTGACCGATTCAACCGGTGACCGGGTGGACTTTGCCGGTCACCTGAGATATCTTTTAAGCACAATTAGGCCAACTTAAGCATTTATCCCATTTTTCCGGCAACACGTTTTGGGGCATATTTTCACATGGGTTTCTCACACATGGTTCATGGGCTTGGTGGACTTTTTGGTGATGGACTTTGAAGACCTAATTTTGGAAAGTGGGAAGGCTATAAAAAGAAAAGGTTTCTATTCTTTTGAAATATCACGTATTCTTCTTGGAGATTTGCAGAGAGCCGGAGCTAGGGTTTGCTTTCATTTAATATTTTCATCTTCTTTACTTTATTTCCATTATTATTTGATGATGATGAACTCCAATATTATGAGTAACTAAAACTCTCTTTGATTAAGGGCGATTTCGAAGCCCGAAATATGAATCTATATTTGATATGAGAAACTTGTTCTCTTGCATTCATTAATGTTATTGATTGATTTCTACCATGCTATTATTGTTTATGGATTATTTGTTGATTGTTTAAGTTCGAAATTAAATAGTTGATTCATAATCCTATTGCTAGTTTAGATTTTCTTCGACCCGTAATTGTCTAGAGAAGATAAACACAAGTAGTAATATGTGGGTATTGATGATGGGACTTTGTTAAGTACCCATATGTAGAAATCAACACTAGTAGGTGATTCATGCTTTTGAGTTCATCACTAGGAGCAACCTTATCTCACAGAATTTAGAGCACTTGTTCAAGTCAAACCTAGTAAGCGTACCTCTAGGAAACTTGGCAAGTAGGAACCGGTAGTCGAGCGCTTCCGTATCCGGTGAGCTAGGAGATAATAACGGAATAGTTGAGCGTACTAATTATTCTAGGGTTGTTAGTAACATGATAATGTGAAGAATATAGCTATCTATCAATTTGGTTTGTATTTCGTGGTCTAGAATGAACCTTTAATCAATTACATCTCATATTTGAATACATTTTACAATTTTCAGCATTTCTACAACAAAAATCATCTTTGCTAAGAGTATTTGCATAACAACTTGAACTTCATACCTCCCTTGGGACGATCCTACTTACATTATACTACTTGCTAGTTAAAGAGAAGTAGAGAAATTTATTTTTGCGAGATTGACATCTCGTCATCCATACATTCACAAAATCATCCAAACCAATTCTTTCTTTCTTGCGAAAACGCGCCTAAAAGCGTGACCCGTAGCACATATGTCCGGCCGTCGACTCTTGCATCCGACTCGTACCCCCCTCACGATTCACTGAAATATTACGATCGACACTTTAACCTCTGAAATACGGCATCCCGGGCTAGTACCACCGGTGCACCAATTCTACCCCGTTTTCGCACTGCGACTGCACTTCAAAATCCATTCCCTCTCAGTTTATAAAAGTACCAGCTTCTCTAATCCCAGCTACAATTCGCACATCATCTCAGTCATACCACCTACCCCATTGTTTCTCTGTCGCATCTCGCACCTGAATACCAGTACCAGTTGCACCTGCAATTTCATCCCCAATACCTCCTGCCGTGCCTCGAGTTCTCAGCTTCATAGTAACATTACCTGCATAAATCTGTTTCCAAAACCGCAAGCTCATTCTCAACTGCAGCTACCATTTCCCAGTTCATGCCTGCAACAATCTTCTTCCCTGAATTCCTCTCTAACCATCCATACAAATTCAGTTCACTCAGCTGTATTGTCACAGAACCACTAGCTCCTGCGCATCACTTCACCTGCGTCAACCACTCCGAACTGCACCAGATCATACCCCTTTCTCCTTATGAGCTCACCAGCTACAATCTACACAAACTCAAACATCTCTCGATGAACTTGCGAGCCACCTTTGGACTTTGGTTAGCCGGCGGTGAGGACTTGGTTGAGAACAGGTTCACTTTGAGGCCTTTCTACAAACATATCATGTGCCCGAAACTTGTAATCGAGAGCTAGCACATTTTGTTGTCATATGAGCTCTCCAATCCCTGCAATGTGAAATGGACCATCACACATTCAATCACACGCATTCATAGTCTCAAAGACATCCATTAATCGCATCATTCATCAAAGGCAACAGCTTGTCTTGGCTGGGAGAATCATGACCAAATCTTCACTGTATCTTCATAACTTGCTGTACATTTGAATCAGCAAGAACCCAACTTTCTACCTCCTTCAAAGACTCTAAAACACTTCGATTCATAGCCATTCAGGCACAAATCAAATGGCAGACAACACTTTTTCCTCCATGTCTTTCCGGTGATAAACCAAACAAACCAAAACGATCCCTGGTTCGTATTCTTGACTTCAAATCCTGTCCTAACCCATCGAGCATATCACGAATCATGGCTGGTAGGCGGCAAGACTTGGTGCACCGCAAGAAGAAACGGCAGAAAAACTTAGGTTGTGAACTGAGAATAACTCTCAACCAAGTTCTTTGGTACAAGCTTATAGGAAGGGAGGTGCCCCTTAACGAGTTGTCGTCTGCACTTAACAATCCTCATTCACTGTCAGTCTACCGAGACTGACAGTTCATTTCCTGTTCTGCGGCTGCCCTGAGTAATTGTGATGTGTGTCTTTAACAGTCATGTGCTGTCTCACTTTTGCGACAACTTTAACTTGCTTCAGAGGCTTCTAACTTCCTCATACGAGATCGGAATAACCTCGTTCTTTCGCCTTTGCCTTCGTCTTTTCGTCCTCTTCAAGGTGATACAAAGAAATTCCGGATTTGAGCGAGTTCCGCTTCTTTTTGCTCCGATGACTCCAAAACACCTAATACACTCAAAAGCGAACATAAGATACATAATTCACACGAAAAATAGCAAAGAAAGCATAAATACTAGATATTAAATTTGGTGTTTATCACACCTATCATCTCTACACGATGAACAACTGGGTTTAGCACGATTTCCCACTTCCCCATTCTTTGACTCCAGCAACTGTCACACTTCATGGGATCAATGTGTCTACTACTTCTAGCAATATAAATAATTCTCTGAATCCATGATTGAACAACAACATTTGTCTAACCTAAGAATTATATACGAGTATTCACTCTCAAGAATTCGATCAATCAATCAGAACTTATTCGAACTCAATAGTTCGTCAAATTTGCAGAAACCTTAAACACATTCACAATCCTTGATCACCATTGATCTCACATATTTCTCAGTTTCCCTCCTACAGATCGACCCATCCTCTCTTGTGACCGAATTGACTCTGGAACGACCATTATGTTGGTTCAGGCCGGAGTCCTACAGATTGATCTCTCGAATTCAAAGCACTCCCTTTTTTGCAGTGCATTTGTGTGAGGTTAGACAGTTCGCTCGGTTCAAGGAGTTTCCTCCGCACGGTCGTCTCCTCAATTCCTCAAAAACCAGCGACTCGTTTTTCCCAGTCTACAAATACTTTACCTTTTGGGATCCTTAGGTAGTAAGACCCTTTTCCAGCGATGTCATGTATGATGAAGGTCCCGTCCCATGTAGGAGCTAGCTTTCCCCACTTCTTCTTTATTTGATATGGTGGTATCTGGCGTTGCATGTATTCCTCGACCACAAAGTTTCTAGGGATGACCCATTTGTTGTATTCCCGAGCTAACTTTCGTTGGTAATTCACCATTTTTTTGCAAAGCTACTTCTCGTCTTTCTTCGAGATCATCCAGCTTTTCCAACATCAAGTTTGTTGTTAGATTCTTCTCCCATGCCTTCGTTTTTGTTGTTGGAAGTATTATCTCCGTTGGGATGACTGGTTCAGCTCTGTAGGTCAGTAAGAATGGAGTTTCTCCCGTAGCTGACCTTCTTGTCGTTCGATAGGCACATAGGACGTTGTGCATTTGTTCGCACCATCTCTTCTTGTATACTCCTAGATTTTTCTTTAAGTTCATTGCTATGGTTTTGTTGGTCGCCTCTGCTTGTCCATTGCTCTTAGGGTATTGTTTATGGGTGAAAACTATTCCTGCCGGATTTGGTAATTTGGGGTGTGTGGATGAGGAATGAATCTAAACCCTAAACAAATGCACTGCGCGATGAGTGCTTGTGATTCGAGAAATCAATCTGTACAACTCTGGCCTAAACCAAGAAATGGACGTTCCAGACTTGCTTCGATCACAAATTGAAGGAGATGGGGTTGATCTTAGGGAGGGAAGCGAAGAAGGTGTTGAAATTGTGAAGGTGTAGGCTTGTTTATGACTTGTAACAGAAAGATGAGCAGGCTTACGATTGATGCAAGCAGGCTTTGAGTGTTTGAATACGTTTTGTATTAACACTTGGTGACTGTCTTGTCTTGACTTGTTATGTTGTTGGAAATAGGGAGGAAAACCTTTTTATATAAGTCATTAGAGCCTTATTCACGTCTCTCGTGGGAAGTGGAGTGATGGAGTAGTGGAGTTGTGTGTTGGTGTTACACGACCAGTCTTGCCCACTTCTCCTGTCATCTCTAACCGTCCATGACTTCACGACACGTTCTTGTGATGGCGGCGCGTTGCACGCCGCACGCTGTAAACCGCAGACCAATACCCCGATATGTATCCCCCAGTTTGTGACATGATTGATGTCTCGAGTGTGTGGATCGTGGGACCTGAGAAAGTAGCATGTAATGCTAGACTAAATAGCTAAATTATTTAGGAAGTCGATACTTGTGAAGTATCGTGTGTATTCTACGCAGGTACTGCATCGAGTATATTCAGCATGTATGAAGCATTGCTGTTTTTAAGGCTTACCGGAGTAAGTCATGAATTTAAGCGTCTTAAAATAGCATCATGTCCAGCCATCTTCGGGTGATCGTTTGGAGGCTATACAGGTAAGCCCTGACTTGACCGATCACTCCATGTGGAAGAGTGGTGGACGGTGATTGTGGTGACGCCTTGCTGGTCTCTTAACTCCTAACCAGGGCTGCTTGACCAAGCTAGTAGAGTTGGACGGACGAGATGATCTGTGACACTCTGCGCACCACTCTTCAGCTTGGTCGAAACCAAGAATGGGAGGTGTTTTGGAAAGGACCGACCGGTCATGCGTGTAGACGGCATGCCGGTGTACACGTCCGTACCTCACTGCCTCATGAAGGTGCGATCTAGGCCACTCAATTTGACCAAGCAAAGAGGAGCGGTTGAGATCGATTTGCAAAGAAATCTAGTGCCGCAAAAGCCGCGCATCATGCCCACTTCGGACGCGCGTTTCAAGACGACCAAGCCTGGTCGGTCCCGTCCGATTGATTCGGCGTGTGGGTGGTAGGCTGGTGTTCACGCCTGTACTTCATTGCCTCATAGAAACGTGATCTAAGCCACTCAATTTGTCCGAAGAAGTTGAGTGGTCGAGATCAGTTTACGATTAGGAGGTACGACCACGCCTGGTTTGGGCGTGCGAATCGAGGTGCACAACCAAGTTTGGTCTTGGCCGATTGGGTGTGGAGATAGGTGGGCCCGCAGTGATCATGTTGATACTTACCGGACCTGCTTAGTCTATTCTTGGACCCTTCATCCGAGCAGGAGAAAAGGGACGCTCGTGATCGCGACACAAACCCTAATCAGGTTTTTCTGGCCGTGTGTCATACCCAGTTTAGGACACACGAATCAAGACGACCAACCATAGTTGGTCTGGCCGATCGATCGGAGGTATGTAGGCGGGCCACGGTGTTTGTGTTGACATACTCGGGCCCTTTGAATCTACATCTACACCCTCCATCTATGCCTGCGAAGATGGATGGTTGAGACTGTTTTACGATACATGTAATGTGCCGCAAACCCTAATTTAGGGTTTTCCGTCCATACTGGCTTGGTTTGGCGAACTATGCCACCGTTTTGGGGAGGCCGACCATGCGGGCCCGCGTTGGGTTGGTGGTGAATATTCCAATACCTGCTTGGGGTCATGGATTTAATCTAAGCCATCCAATCATGCTGGTGAGGTTGGATGGTCGTGATCGTTTCTGAGACTGATATGGTCAGTTCAGGTTCAAACATGCTCAATCGGGCTAGTATAACACACCGAGAGTTGTAGCCTGTATGGGTATTTAGTACATGTTTTATTATTAATGCTTGGAGATTCGTGTTGCTCTGCTTAGAACAACACTCAGTCGTCATGCCGCACCGGTAATGAGTACAGGAAATACGAGGCTGGTCATGCATTAATTAATAATCTTTGTAAATTCACAGGGTATATGGGATTGTTGCTACATGCTCCAACCTGGATGAATTTCGTGTATTTAATTCACAGAATGCTGGGATTGTTTCCACATGCTCTATTCTAGGTGAATTAGTAAAGTGAAGAAGTATTCATCACTTATTAATGGCTTGGTCTTTTGCAAGATGTTAGCGCATAATTTTGGCCTTTACAATTTTAGCCTTAAATGAAAATCCACCATCAACATAAGTCCCCTGCCTAGCGCATAATGGTTACGCTATTGTGGGGTAGGCATAAGATGGTGACAAGTTTGTATACAGAAATGACCAAGCTAAGGTGAATATACATTTACCGCATAGGCCGACATCGTCAGGTGTTGTCCCAAAACTGGTCGGTCCCGATTAGGATGGTGGAGGGAGCAAGACTTGTTCTGGCGAGTCGCTTTGGTTTCCTCCGCACTATCTAGACAGATCTTGGCCTATCCCTTGGACTAGGTGTACTCCCCTTTGTTACACGGCAGTTTCCCTCAGATATATCCGATAAGCATCATTGATCGCTATCTTGAATCGATAGCCTTTATAGGTGGAAAGTAGAGACTCCTTTTCTCCTGGGATTCTGTTGACTTGCTAGATTATAAAGAAAAATTCTAAGGATTCTTCTCATCACATAGTCGTTCCTTTTGTATCTCAGGTATTGCTCCGTACTCATCTGATCTTCTGATTGACTGATGATGATACACATATTTTTCTGTGCCCATAACTTCTTTTTTTTTTTTTTTTTTTTTTGCGGCCTATCATGGAAGCAGCGTGCGATGATCATTCTGTAACTTCTCCAGAAGAGAGTTTCGAAGTTGACAAACCTGAGACTAATGCGCACGAGGAGGTAATGGCTAAAATTGATCTCCCACTTCGTGAAGTTGGTCGTGCTATACAGGGGATGTCTGTTCTTGATGAGTGCCAAATAGTGCATATTTATACACCTTTTTATTGGCATTTTACTCATCTTTTGCGCTTAGAAATCGATATTATCCCATTCTCGTGTTTTCTTTGTTTTCAAGAATAAATATTTGTATTAATTAATTTTGTGTTTTTAGGTAATAAATAAAGTCCGGAGAAACTGAGGAGCTAAAGAGCGAAGAATTGGAGTCAAACATCTATGGAGTAGATAGCCAAAGCCCGCGCGCAAATCAGTTGCAACCCAACAAACAAGACATGGGCCCAAGCTATCCATCTCCGACCCGTGACCCGGATCCAAGCCCGTCACTTCTGACCGTTGAGATCTCCCTCAGCTACATCCTACGGTCGCTCAGCCTTGCATATCATTACTCGATGCTTCCGCTCGACACCAAATCGCCCCAGTTCATCCTAAGCCGTTCAGATCTCGCTTATCTCCATCCTACGCTCGATAGGCCAGGTCTCATCATTCCCATTGTTCATGCTTCACAAACAAAATGAACACACCCTATACCCACCGAGCCATACCCAATTACTCCTCCATCTTCTATTTCCTCCTCTCCCGTCGCTCTCACTCGCAAAACCCACCCACCACCATCTCCACCCCTGACAGAGCCGCCCTCACCGCCTCCATCATCACCAACCGACAACTGCAACAGCGGCACCTTCCTGCTACCCTTTTCTACCTCGAGTTATCTATTTCTTAGCTTCTACCAACTCTAGAAGCTAATTTAGAGATAACTAGAAGTTAGGGTTTCCACCAACATCACAAGCAAAGCTATCAGGGACGACGTGACAAGAAGGGAACACGAATCAGAGAGTATGGGTTCGATTTACTTTTCAATTAATTTCAATTTTTAATGAATTAGGGTTTGGGAATTTTGGGGGAACTGCATGTATAAATAGAATGAGGGGTTTGTGTGATAGTTCACGCCTGGGTTAGCCAGAGTGTCAATTAGGTTTAATTTTGTTCTTTGTTATGTTCTTGATGTTTTAGTTTAATTCTGCTAGGGTTTGAGATGAAACCCTAGTTTATCTCTGTGTTCTTCTTCATGAACTGTTCTTGAATGATTGAATGTTTTCTAGATAGAATTAACATCAGTGTGATACACTTTGCTCTCACAGTGCATACCAACGCCATGGATGCACTGTAGTTTGATTCCCTCTGTGTAGTTTATACTGCAACCCAAGCTTAATGAAATCAATGTTTATCTACGATTAATTGTACTTTAGTCCGACAGTTAATACTTAGGATAAATACCTTAGTTGAGATTAATCACGCGGAGAAACACCTTAGGTAAGTGGTAGCATCGACACTCTTCCCTTTATCTCGTTACAAGGGCAAGAGTAGCATAATGAAGTGAACACAAAGTGTAGACTAGTGGTGGATTTAAAGACCCTAGTGCTCTCTAATTTATATCTTTCATTCCTTAGTTTAGGTTCATTACACTTCACTCAGCCGTTTCGGCACAAAAATATCTGTTTCACCATCTGTTATCACTTGTTACGTCACTAGAATTCAGTTTAGTAAGCCCTTTGATCAATACAAGAGCACCACAAGTCTCTGTGGTTCGACCCGTACTTGCCGCGTCTCCGATAGACGCCGTGCACTTGCGGTTATCACCGTAGGCCATATAATTCATACACTTTCCAGGCCTACCAAGTTTTTGGCGCCGCTGCCGGGGACTTGGCGCGTGCCTTGCTGATATTGGCTCGCTTTACTGATTTCCATCCTATCCCTGTATATATTCATTTACATTTTTTTTGCTTATAACCCTGTGTTAGTATAGTATGGCTGTTATAGCTGTTTGTTTTTGCTCCCTGTTAAGTTTTCTATTTACGTTTCATCCCTGTTAGTGTAGTATAGCTGGTACTTCAATATAACTTAGGTTAATCACCTTGATTTTTGCTTTTAGCTTTGAAATTTTAGCATCTGTCTATAACTTAGTTTCACTTGCATTCTTTGCTGTTAATCCTGTCTTAGTATAACTTAGTTTCATTTTTTTTTGTAGCTTTGCATCTGTAACTTAGTTAATCATTTTATATTCTGCATTGCAATTTTTTTTTTCTCATCTGTTATTTGCATTGTTGTTATTTACATTGTAATCTTTAGCTTCAGTAGTCAGCTGTTAGCGTAACTTTTATCTCTTGCATTTCATCTCAGTTAGCTGCATTCTCACCTGTAGTTGCATTCACTACCTTAGCTGCATGCAGTTTCCTCATACTGTGCACACCCTTCCCTTTCAGTCCAAGTAAATTTCAGTTGCATTTGCAAGTATTCATCTCCTTTGCTTAGCCTGCACACTTTTGAGAACTAAGGCTTCTCTCCTGAGTTAACAGGTGCTTGATCTGCTGTGCTATTGTGCTGCAATTGCTGAGCAAGCCCAAGGAATGGAAGGAGCAAAACTTGGGTTTTGAAAAGTCATTGAGCAACTCCCGCACTTCGGTGAGTGGCTCCGCCATGTCTGTGTGCTGACCTGTTGTGTTCATGTGCACAAACACTACCCTGTCACAGTTGCGCCTGAACTAAACATAGGAGGTTAACCCAACTAGCACTAAACTGTGCATTTGTGAATACTTCTGTGATCTGTGACCTTGCATGCTAGCCTGTCAACCTGCTGAGCCCTGTGAGCCTTCTGCTCCTTTGTGTACCAAGTTGAGCCAAACTCCAGCCCCTGAAGCTTGGAGTTGAGCTGGGTCACAACTTGGAAAGCCAAGCCATTAGAGTTGTAACCCAGAGCATGAGCCATTAGTACTGT
The DNA here is from genome assembly GCA_023531295.1 of Papaver armeniacum. Taxonomy (NCBI): domain Eukaryota; kingdom Viridiplantae; phylum Streptophyta; class Magnoliopsida; order Ranunculales; family Papaveraceae; genus Papaver; species Papaver armeniacum. Next base: position 66,865 of record JAJJWW010011880.1, read on the forward strand.
GACCCAGTGAACCTTGCATAACCTTGATGCACACCCTAAGTTATAACTCACCTGAGCATACACCACTGCATACCTTGCAAGCCTTACTCTGTCAGCCCTGTTGACTCCAACAACTCTGTGCACTCTCCTGGGCTGGTTCAATTTATACACATCTGCCTTGTGAATTGCTGATAACAAACTCCGTCGGCTCAGAACCCTTATGCTCGCTATGTATGCTTGCTTGCTAGACCTGTGAACCTGTGCTTGTGAGCATTGCTCTGTGCATATTAAACCTGCAAGCCCATTGAAAACCAAAAGGGTCAACAGACCCTGTTGAACCTCTTCAACCAGCCCTGTGCTTTGTGTTTTTAAGCCTGCATATTTGTGCAAACCTGTTAAACCTGTGAGCCAAACCCTGAGCATACTCAGCCCCTGATGCTGCCTTGCTTTGGCTGATTGCCAGTAAGTGCTCAACCTGACCCCGTCTTTGTATGTTCTGTGTTGATGTGAGTTATTGTGTTGTGTTGTGTTTAAACTGATTTACAAACAATCTGTGCAAATGATCTCGTGCAGGTGATCACCCCTGAGCCGTGAATGAGGTAGGCCTACCAACTTGCTTGAGAACGTAGTTACCTTGCTAGGTGATCACCCCTGAGCTGCATATTGCATGACAACCTGATAGCCCTAAAACTGATTGTTGATCTGCTTTGAATGTGCCATTGATGCTCGACCTTAACCATGTGCTAAACCTTGTCTGAGCCACACTAAACTCTTATGCATGTTTGATCTTGATTTGAACCCTGTATGAGCTTCCACCTGCTGTCAATTGAGCTTGTTGAGCTTGTTGGGCCAACCCAGTTGCTACTTTGGGTCTTTGTCAAATGTATTGAACCCAAGTCGTCACTTCCTCACTGTGTCCGAGCAATATTTTCCAGCACATTACTTGTCCAACCTGGGCTGCATAGGTTGAAGCCCAAATACTGGGCTTGCACTCTGCACAACCGAAGCCCACAATCAATTGCTGGGCTGACTGACCACACCAGCTGGGCTCACAGAACCCAAACATGGGCTGTAAAATAAATCAGCCCACTTAAACCAAGCTGCTGGGCTGTGCACTTTCAACTGAAGCCCAACTGCATAGGCTGAGCCCACATAACCTCTGCTACTGGGCTAGCATTATAACCTGGGCCGCACTTGAACTGGGCTGTGCAATTGCAATCTAAGCAGAAAACCCAACCACTGGGCTCTGCATCCTGCCAAGGCCACATAAGCCACACTGCTGGGCTGTTTTAATATAACCTGGGCTTAAACCAAACTGAGCCCACAGTCTCTCTGGGCTGTGTACAAACTTGTTCTGTGCATGAGCTATGCCCACAATAACCAAATCAATCCCAACAAAACCAAATCAGCCCAACAAACCAAATCCCAAACAAACCAAAGCCCAATAAACCAAATTCCCACATAAACCAAAGCCCATTTTCATGTTATATTTGTTAATGTTTGTACATATTTTCTATTGGGTTGACCCTCAACTCTTTAGACTGTTAGTAAATTTTTGTAGGACTTGTTAATTTTTTCTTTCTTGAATCGGTTGAGTCTTCTTGTGCATTTTTTTGTGCTAATCCGATATAATCACCACTGAGAATGTTGGATTTTGCCTTGACGAATGAAGCTCAACCTTGCTCCTGCCGACATCCGGTAATCTCTTCCCTTTTATCTTATCAGCACAGTTCTCGTGGTACGTGACTGTTTAAATTTTTCCTATCTGTGACACATTGAGGACAATGTTTGATTTAGGTTTGGGGGTACATTTGCATTTAGAGTTTTTAGTCTTTTATTTTACCTTTTATTTTCAAAAAAAAAAAAAAAAAAAAAAAAAAAAATTCAAAACTCTTTTTGTAAAAACCTCCAACTTTTAGAGTTTTTAGAGTCACTAGCATGCTTTTAGCTATGTTTACATAGAGATTCTGACCGAAATAACAAAACTTGGAAGTACCGGAAAACGCAATCGGGTTTCTTAGTTGATTAGAGCGTTAAAGTTGGATTTAACCATACCTAGGAGGGGCGAATTAGGAGTCTGTTTAGATATTCGGTAGTAGAATTGTGATCACCCATAGTGGAGACTACCCATTTTACATCAAGTGAGGCACCAACCTTCATTTTTTGTAACTTTCTAGAAAAGCTGTTAGAGTGTGTGTCACCTTACGTAAATTCCGGGTAGGAATGGTGAGCTACCCAACTTCGCACCATTTTCAGCACTACTTTTGATCTCTTGAGTGCTAGTTTTTGTCAATCATGAGGGTGACGTCTAAAGAAGAAAACTACTTCTAAATACCGATTTGCCGTTAGCATCACTCTCTCTCTCAATCAGCAAGACCCATAGAAACACATCATCGTCAGCAACCGGAGCAGAATCAGAATATTGAAAGAAAAGTTGAGATAGTCCAAGGTTTACGTGCAACAAAGAAAACGAAAAGAAAATAGGATGAGAATTAATAAAATTTATAAAATCAAGACAATACAAGTTGTGGAAAAATTGAGTGATAAAGTACTTTGTCCATGGAGTTAGTTATTTCATTATTTGTATTTTTATTTTCACTTTTTAAAAAAAAAAAAAAAAAAAAAAAAAATCAATCAAAAAAAAAAAAAAAATCAAAAGTCAAAAAAAATATTGTAGTTTATTTTCTTATTTTTGCTACCACTATGGTAAAGAAGAGTTCAAAAAGAAAAATCCAAACAACAAGGAATTTGAGTAGAAAAGTTAAAAATTGTCAAGTTTTGTGAAGTTTAGAAGTTCGTCATCAACATTTGAAGACCGAAGACCGAAGATTGAAGACGTTTCTATGGTTTCTTATGAGAGAGTGATATTAATTGCCGATCGGGTGAGAAGTGAGTGAGTACTCCCACCCCTTGCTAATGGTTGATTTCCTTTCTTAGAGATCATCGAAAAAGATTCTTTTGTCCACACCTCGTGGAGTCTCCAGATTTTATTTCGGAAGGTTATCCTTCTTACCTACAACGTGTGCAGGATTTCTCTCTTTATTCTCGCTGCACACATGAGAGACTAAAAGCGATCTTTTTGAGTGCAATTATCATAAAACCTTAACGGTGAGGCAGAAGTTGAGACTTATGATCACAATCGAATCCGAATTCTTTCATATGGTATGGTTACTTCTCGCTCAACTCTTAAGGATGAGAATGCGTTCTTCGATAGTTCTAACTTCAGTTACTAGCATGCGAAACTCTATGTCCTCATAGCTTCTTGGAGGCTTGAGACTCTTTTACACTCGAAGTTGGAGAAGGTTTTGTGGGTACACCTCTTGTAAACCCTCACGAGACTACAACTAGTCCACTAGGGACACCTAGGGGTTTAAAGGCTTAGTGCATACGCTAAATGCATTCGAGAGACCTACGACGGTGGTATAGTTAGGATTTCCTAATTTTGTTTCACTTGAGGACAAGTAAAATTCAGGTTTGGGGGTATTTGATGAGTGCCAAATAGTGCATATTTATACACCTTTTTATTGGCATTTTACTCATCTTTTGCGCTTAGAAATCGATATTATCCCGCATTCTCGTGTTTTCTTTGTTTTCAAGAATAAATATTTGTATTAATTAATTTTGTGTTTTTAGGTAATAAATAAAGTCCAGAGAAACCGAGGAGCTAAAGAGCGAAGAATTGAGTCAAACATCTATGGAGTAGATAGCCAAAGCCCGTGCGCAAATCGGTTGCAACCCAACAAACAAGACATGGGCCCAAGCTATCCATCTCCGACCCGTGACCCGGATCCAAGCCCGTCACTTCGACCGTTGAGATCTCCTCGCCTACATCCTACGGTCGCTCAGCCTTGCATATCATTACTCGATGCTTCCGCTCGACACCAAATCGCCTTGATTCATCCTAAGCCGTTCGGATCTCGCTTATCTCCATCCTACGCTCGCTAGGCCGGTCTCATCATTCCCATTGTTCATGCTTCACAAAAAATGAACACACCCTATACCCACCGAGCCATACCCAATTACTCCTCCATCTTCTATTTCCTCCTCTCCCGTCGCTCTCACCTCTGCAAAACCCGGTCCACCACCATCTCCACCCCCGTGAGCCGCCCTCACCGCCTCCATCATCACCAACCGACAAACCGCAAATGGCACCTTCCTCGCTACCCTTCTCTACCTCGAGTTATCTATTTCTTAGCTTCTATCAACTCTAGAAGCTAATTTAGAGATAACTAGAAGTTAGGGTTTCCACCAACATCACAAGCAAAGCTATCGGTGACGACGTGACAAGAAGGGAACACGAATCGAGAGTATGGGTTCGATTTACTTTTCAATTAATTTCAATTTTTAATGAATTAGGGTTTGGGAATTTTGGGGAAACTGCATGTATAAATAGAATGAGGGGTTTGTGTGATAGTTCACTTTGGGTTAGCCGTGAGTGTCAATTAGGTTTAATTTTGTTCTTTGTTATGTTCTTGATGTTTTAGTTTAATTTCGCTAGGGTTTGAGATGAAACCCTAGTTTATCTCTCGTGTTCTTCTTCATGAACTGTTCTTGAATGATTGAATGTTTTCTAGATAGAATTAACATCAGTGTGATACACTTTGCTCTCACAAAGTGCATACCAACGCCATGGATGCACCGTAGTTTGATTCCCTCGTGTAGTTTATACCGCAACCCAAGCTTAATGAAATCAATGTTTATCTACTGATTAATTGTACTTTAGTCGGACAGTTAATACTTAGGATAAATACCTTAGTTGAGATTAATCATCACGCGGAGAAACACCTTAGGTAAGTGGTAGCATCGACACTCTTCCCTTATACATTACAAGGGCAAGAGTAGCATAATGAAGTGAACACAAAGTGTAGACTAGTGGTGGATTTAAAGACCCTAGTGCTCTCTAATTTATATCTTTCATTCCTTAGTTTAGGTTCATTACACTTCACTCATCGGCCGTTTCGGCACAAAAATATCTGTTTCACCATCTGTTATCACTTGTTACGTCACTAGAATTCAGTTTAGTAAGCCCTTTGATCAATACAAGAGCACCACAAGTCTCTGTGGTTCGACCCGTACTTGCCGCGTCTCCGATAGACGACGTGCACTTGCGGTTATCACCGTAGGCCATATAATTCATACACTTTCCAGGCCTACCAAGTTTTTGGCGCCGTTGCCGGGGACTTGGCGCGTGCCTTGCTGATATTGGCTCGCTTTACTGATTTCCATCCTATCCCTGTATATATTCATTTACATTTTTTTTTGCTTATAACCCTGTGTTAGTATAGTATGGCTGTTATATTTGTTTGTTTTTGCTCCTCGTTAAGTTTTCTATTTACGTTTCATCCCCGTTAGTGTAGTATATTTGGTACTTCAATATAACTTAGGTTAATCACCTTGATTTTTGCTTTTAGCTTTGAAATTTTAGCATCTGTCTATAACTTAGTTTCACTTGCATTCTTTGCTGTTAATCCTGTCTTAGTATAACTTAGTTTCATTTTTTTTTGTAACTTAGTTAATCATTTTATATTCTGCATTGCATTTTTTTTTTTTTCTCATCTGTTATTTGCATTGTTGTTATTTACATTGTAATCTTTAGCTTCAGTAGTCAGCTGTTAGCGTAACTTTTATCTCTTGCATTTCATCTCGGTTAGTCGCATTCTCACCTGTAGTTGCATTCACTACCTTAGCCGCATGCGTTTCCTCATCTTATGCACACCCTTCCCTTTCGGTCCAAGTAAATTTGATTTGCATTTGCAAGTATTCATCTCCTTTGCTTGCTTCGCACACTTTTGAGAACTAAGGCTTCTCTCCCGAGTTAACAGTGCTTGATCTCTTTGTGCTATTGTGCTGCAATTCCGAGCAAGCCCAAGGAGTGGAAGGAGCAAAACTTGGGTTTTGAAAAGCAGCCGAGCAACTCCCGCACTTCGGTGAGTGGCTCCGCCATGTCTCGTGTCTTGACTGTTGTGTTCATGTGCACAAACACTACCCCGTCACGATTGCGCCCGAACTAAACATAGGAGGTTAACCCAACTAGCACTAAACCGTGCATTTGTGAATACTTCGTGATCTCGTGACCTTGCATGCTAGCCTTTGTCAACTTTCTGAGCCCTGTGAGCCTTCTCTCCTTTGTGTACCAAGTTGAGCCAAACTCCAGCCCCTGAAGCTTGGAGTTGAGCTGGGTCACAACTTGGAAAGCCAAGCCATTAGAGCTGTAACCCTGAGCATGAGCCATTAGTACTGTGACCCAGTGAACCTTGCATAACCTTGATGCACACCCTAAGTTATAACTCACCTGAGCATACACCACTGCATACCTTGCAAGCCTTACTCGTCAGCCCCGTTGACTCCAACAACTCGTGCACTCTCCCGGGTCGGGTTCAATTTATACACATCCGCCTTGTGAATTGCCGATAACAAACCCGCTGGCTCTGTAACCCTTATGCTCGCTATGTATGCTTGCTTGCTAGACCTGTGAACTCCGTGCTTGTGAGCATTGCTCTGTGCATATTAAACCCGCAAGCCCATTGAAAACCAAAAGGGTCAAGACTCGTTGAACCTCTTCAACCAGCCCGTGCTTTGTGTTTTTAAGCCCGCATATTTGTGCAAACTCGTTAAACCCGTGAGCCAAACCCCGAGCATACTCACCCGATCTTTCGCCTTGCTTTGGTGATTGCCGATAAGTGCTCAACCCGACCCCGTGTGTTGTATGTTCCGTGTTGATGTGAGTTATTGTCTTTGTGTTGTGTTTAAACCGATTTACAAACAATCAGTGCAAATGATCTCGTGCCGGTGATGATCACCCCGAGCCGTGAATGAGGTAGGCCTACCAACTTGCTAGAGAACGTAGTTACCTTGCTAGGTGATCACCCCGAGCCGCATATTGCATGACAAACCGATAGACCTAAAACCGATTGTTGATCCGCTTTGAATGTGCCATTGATGCTCGACCTTAACCATGTGCTAAACCTTGTCTGAGCCACACTAAACTCTTATGCATGTTTGATCTTGATTTGAACCCTGTATGAGCTTCCACCTGCTGTCAATTGAGCTTGTTGAGCTTGTTGGGCCAACCAGATTGCTACTTTGGGTCTTTGTCAAATGTATTGAACCCAAGTTGTCACTTCCTCACCAGTGTCTTTGAGCAATATTTTCCAGCACATTACTTGTCCAACCTGGGCTGCATAGGTTGAAGCCCAAATACTGGGCTTGCACTCTGCACAACCGAAGCCCACAATCAATTGCTGGGCTGACTGACCACACCAGCTGGGCTCACAGAACCCAAACATGAGCTGTAAAATAAATCAGCCCACTTAAACCAAGCTGCTGGGCTGTGCACTTTCAACTGAAGCCCAACTGCATAGGCTGAGCCCACATAACCTCTGCTACTGGGCTAGCATTATAACCTGGGCCGCACTTGAACTGGGCTGTGCAATTGCAATCTAAGCAGAAAACCCAACCACTGGGCTCTGCATCCTGCCAAGGCCACATAAGCCACACTGCTGGGCTGTTTTAATATAACCTGGGCTTAAACCAAACTGAGCCCACAGTCTCTCTGGGCTGTGTACAAACTTGTTCTGTGCATGAGCTATGCCCACAATAACCAAATCAATCCCAACAAAACCAAATCAGCCCAACAAACCAAATCCCAAACAAACCAAAGCCCAATAAACCAAATTCCCACATAAACCAAAGCCCATTTTCATGTTATATTTGTTAATGTTTGTACATATTTTCTATTGGGTTGACCCTCAACTCTTTAGACTGTTAGTAAATTTTTGTAGGACTTGTTAATTTTTTCTTTCTTGAATCGGTTGAGTCTTCTTGTGCATTTTTTTGTGCTAATCCGATATAATCACCACTGAGAATGTTGGATTTTGCCTTGACGAATGAAGCTCAACCTTGCTCCCGCCGACATCCGGTAATCTCTTCCCTTTTATCTTATCAGCACAGTTCTCGTGGTACGTGACTGTTTAAATTTTTCCTATCTGTGACACATTGAGGACAATGTTTGATTTAGGTTTGGGGGTACATTTGCATTTAGAGTTTTTAGTCTTTTATTTTACCTTTTATTTAAAAAAAAAAAAAAAAAAAAAAAAAAAAAAAAAAAAAATTCAAAACTCTTTTTGTAAAAACCTCCAACTTTTAGAGTTTTTAGAGTCACTAGCATGCTTTTAGCTATGTTTACATAGAGATTCGACCGAAATAACAGAACTTGGAAGTCTTAGGAAACGCAATCGGGTTTCTTAGTTGATTAGAGCGTTAAAGTTGGATTTAACCATCTGGGAGGGCGAATTAGGGAGTCTGTTTAGATATTCGGTAGTAGAATTGTGATCACCCATAGTGGAGACTACCCATTTTACATCAAGTGAGGCACCAACCTTCATTTTTTGCAACTTTCTAGAAAAGCTGTTAGAGTGTGTGTCACCTTACGTAAATTAGGGTAGGAATGGTGAGCTACCCAACTTCGCACCATTTTCAAAGACTACTTTTGATCTCTTGAGTGCTAGTTTTTGTCAATCATGAGGGTGACGTCTAAAGAAGAAAACTACTTCTAAATACCGATTTGCCGTTAGCATCACTCTCTCTCAATCAGCAAGACCCATAGAAACACATCATCGTCAAAGAACCGGAGCGAGAATCGGAATATTGAAAGAAAAGTTGAGATAGTCCAAGGTTTACGTGCAACAAAGAAAACGAAAAGAAAATAAGATGAGAATTAATAAAATTTATAAAATCAAGACAATACAAGTTGTGGAAAAATTGAGTGATAAAGTACTTTGTCCATGGAGTTAGTTATTTCATTATTTGTATTTTTATTTTCACTTATTAAAAAAAAAAAAAAAAAAAAAAAAAAAAAAAAAAAAAAAAAAAATCAAAAGTCAAAAAAAAAATATTGTAGTTTATTTTCTTATTTTTGCTACCACCATGGTAAAGAAGAGTTCAAAAAGAAAAATCCAAACAACAAGGAATTTGAGTAGAAAAGTTAAAAATTGTCAAGTTTTGTGAAGTTTAGAAGTTCGTCATCAACATTTGAAGACCGAAGACCGAAGATTGAAGACGTTTCTATGGTTTCTTATGAGAGAGTGATATTAATTGCCGATCGGGTGAGAAGTGAGTGAGTACTCCCACCCCTTGCTAATGGTTGATTTCCTTTCTTAGAGATCATCAGAAAAAAGATTCTTTTTGTCCACACCTCTGTGGAGTCTCCAGATTTTATTTCGGAAGGTTATCCTTCTTACCTACAACGTGTGCAGGATTTCTCTCTTTATTCTGCGCCCGCACACATGAGAGACTAAAAGCGATCTTTTTGAGTGCAATTATCATAAAACCTTAACGGTGAGGCGTGAAGTTGAGACTTATGATCACAATCGAATCCGAATTCTTTCATATGGTATGGTTACTTCTCGCTCAACTCTTAAGGATGAGAATGCGTTCTTCGATAGTTCTAACTTCGTTACTAGCATGCGAAACTCTATGTCCTCATAGCTTCTTGGAGGCTTGAGACTCTTTTACACTCTGAAGTTGGAGAAGGTTTTGTGGGTACACCTCTTGTAAACCCTCACGAGACTACAACTAGTCCACTAGGGACACCTAGGGGTTTAAAGGCTTAGTGCATACGCTAAATGCATTCGAGAGACCTACGACAGTGGTATAGTTAGGATTTCCTAATTTCTGTTTCACTTGAGGACAAGTAAAATTCAGGTTTGGGGGTATTTGATGAGTGCCAAATAGTGCATATTTATACACCTTTTTATTGGCATTTTACTCATCTTTTGCGCTTAGAAATCAGATATTATCCCAGATTCTGTGTTTTCTTTGTTTTCAAGAATAAATATTTGTATTAATTAATTTTGTGTTTTTAGGTAATAAATAAAGTCCGGAGAAACTGAGGAGCTAAAGAGCGAAGAATTGGAGTCAAACATCTATGGAGTAGATAGCCAAAGCCGCGCGCAAATCGGTTGCAACCCAACAAACAAGACATGGGCCCAAGCTATCCATCTCCGACCCGTGACCCGGATCCAAGCCCGTCACTTCGACCATTGAGATCTCCTCGCCTACATCCTACGGTCGCTCAGCCTTGCATATCATTACTCGATGCTTCCGCTCGACACCAAATCGCCCTTGATTCATCCTAAGCCGTTCAGATCTCGCTTATCTCCATCCTACGCTCGCTAGGCCAGTCTCATCATTCCCCGCTGTTCATGCTTCACAGCAAAATGAACACACCCTATACCCACCGAGCCATACCCAATTACTCCTCCATCTTCTATTTCCTCCTCTCCCGTCGCTCTCACCTCTGCAAAACCCAGTCCACCACCATCTCCACCCCTGACAGAGCCGCCCTCACCGCCTCCATCATCACCAACCGACAACTGCAACAGCGGCACCTTCCTGCTACCCTTCTCTACCTCGAGTTATCTATTTCTTAGCTTCTACCAACTCTAGAAGCTAATTTAGAGATAACTAGAAGTTAGGGTTTCCACCAACATCACAAGCAAAGCTATCAGGGACGACGTGACAAGAAGGGAACACGAATCAGAGAGTATGGGTTCGATTTACTTTTCAATTAATTTCAATTTTTAATGAATTAGGGTTTGGGAATTTTGGGGGAACTGCATGTATAAATAGAATGAGGGGTTTGTGTGATAGTTCACGCCTGGGTTAGCCAGAGTGTCAATTAGGTTTAATTTTGTTCTTTGTTATGTTCTTGATGTTTTAGTTTAATTCTGCTAGGGTTTGAGATGAAACCCTAGTTTATCTCTGTGTTCTTCTTCATGAACTGTTCTTGAATGATTGAATGTTTTCTAGATAGAATTAACATCGGTGTGATACACTTTGCTCTCACAAAGGCATACCAACGCCATGGATGCACCGTAGTTTGATTCCCTCGTGTAGTTTATACTGCAACCCAAGCTTAATGAAATCAATGTTTATCTACTGATTAGTTGTACTTTAGTGAGACAGTTAATACTTAGGATAAATACCTTAGTTGAGATTAATCTGTCACGCGGAGAAACACCTTAGGTAAGTGGTAGCATCGACACTCTTCCCTTATCTGTTACAAGGGCAAGAGTAGCATAATGAAGTGAACACAAAGTGTAGACTAGTGGTGGATTTAAAGACCCTAGTGCTCTCTAATTTATATCTTTCATTCCTTAGTTTAGGTTCATTACACTTCACTCAGCCGTTTCGGCACAAAAATATCTGTTTCACCATCTGTTATCACTTGTTACGTCACTAGAATTCAGTTTAGTAAGCCCTTTGATCAATACAAGAGCACCACAAGTCTCTGTGGTTCGACCCGTACTTGTCGCGTCTCCGATAGACGCCGTGCACTTGCGGTTATCACCGTAGGCCATATAATTCATACACTTTCCAGGCCTACCAGTTCTGCACCTGCGTATCACCAGGGGACGCATATGTGCCCTTTCAGCTGTGATCGACATGGAAGAACGGTGGAGGCATGATGAAGCGTTGCGAGCACCAGTAAGCGCAAAGGCAGAAAGATTTGCAGCGCGGTTAAAGAGGCGGAGAGTGGAGCATAAACGGCCTCCGGATGAGGATAGGCGTGATTATCCAATACAGGACGGTGTGATAATTCTTGATTCTGACACGGACGGACCCGAGTGTTCGAAAGTAATCAACGCAAACCCTAATGTTGTTGTGGGCTTTGAGGAAGACTTGGAAGCTGTTTCCCGATGATGTTAGGACAGAGAACGTTGTTTGTGAAACATCTCAAGCGGAGGCCGAGGCTCAAGGATAAGCGGTAAAGGTGATGGCGTTGAAGCAGGACCCAGCAGTGGTGCAGGCGCGGTTATTCTTCTTGACGGCTAAACCTCTTTGCTTCTTTTTCTCTTTTCAAGTGTATTCCCGTAATTTTTGAACCTCTTTCTTGTACTCAGTGGCGGCTGAGTTCAAGATCTTTTCTTCTGTTTGCTTACCATTGAATGAAGGTTTATGTCATAACCCCTCGTTAAGATTGCATTTGTATGTGCTCCTGACGTGAGATCTACTTGGTCTTGCTGGGGCAGATGGCTCAAATCATTTTCCTTTTGTGCACACATTCTATTTCCTTCTTCCCATGAGATGTTTGCTTAGGGTTTCCTTCCTTGCTCTAGTGGGTTGATTTAGGTTGACTCAGGACTTTGTGTTTTTAGGGGTAGAGAGGTTCTCGGATGGAAATAATGCTTCAATTAAATTGAAAATTGAAAAATTGAAACCCTAACTATGAATGCAAGTATTGCAATCATTTTCTGGAGGAGTTACAAATATGACATGAAATTATAAAAGAAAACACGCTGGAGGAAATAGCACAGCGTTTTAAAGTGTGGAGGACGCTGGAAAGTGGTAGCACAGCGTCTTAAGTTCGGTAGGGTTTGAGCCATTGTGAGTGAATTGTTATGCCTTCTAGTTTATCAGCGTTGGTGAGCTTGCAGTAGACGCCTAGGATAACATCTCGCTACAGTACGGTTCATCCTCTCTTTCGGTGGGTGAGTCAGGTGGAGTGGTCATTTTCACCGTCATGTTCCCAACCTTGAATGCAGTCGTCTTCGTCACCAGATCTCCAATTCCAAATGGGTTTGGGCGTGCAGATACCTGGACCTTAGCCTTATCGTCTTTGACCAAGACAACCTCTAAGCTCTTGATAAAACGTTTGAAGGGGCCGGCTTCCCATTCACATCTCTTAGCTGGGGTTGATTTGTTGGTTGGAGCCAGTCCCCAGGACTTATTAAAGTGAGGAGTGATTGGTTGCAAGAAGGGTTGCGTGATGAGACTTACTTGAGCTCGGAATCTCTTAATGTATGCTGATGGGCTCTCTCCAGGAAGTTGTGTCACATTAGCAAGCTGCAGGTGCGGCAACGGACAGCCTTCAGGTCCAAACGGCTTGTTAGAGATCCTTTCAGGTGTCGTAACCGGTAGAGGGCAAACTCCCAGTGTTGTCTTGTTGTCGTGTACCCAAGAGCGTCCTAGGATCATGTCGTAATTCGGATGCTCTCTGACTATGTAGAACTTTGCTTGTGTCGAGGCATCGCCCAATTTTACTTCAAGATCGATGTATCCATATACATCTCTGAGTTCTCCTTCTGGAGTCTTAATCACAATTGGGTTGCGAGTAGCCTCCTGTTTTGAAATTTTTGCTGCTTTTAAGGTCTGGAGAGTGATGATGTTGAATTCAGAGGCCGTATCGATCAATGTGTTATCGAACTCGATATCCTTCAAACGGGCAACGGTTAAGAGTCCCCAATTTCCCTTGCTTGCATCTTCTAGCAAGGACTGAGGTTTCGAGACCGCTTCCTCTTCCAGATACAAGCGTTTGCCTGAGACAATACGGTTGAGGGCTGCAAATATGTCCTGACGCTGTGCTTTGGAGAAGTACAAGATCTCGCATAAATGTTCCATCATAGATTGTACGGTCTTGCGAACGGAATCCCCAGAAATCATGCAGTTCATGACAGGAAGAGGGTATCTACGAACACCTTCGTTTCTAAGCTGGAGTTCTCCTGTCTCTATCTTTTCTCTGAAGATTTGTTTCAGCCTGTTACAGTCTTTGGTTGGATGGTGAACGAACCTATGGTAGAGACAGTACTTAGGATCCGTCATATCTTTCTCAGTTGGTGGACGTCTGATAGGAGGCAGCTTGATGGCGTCGTCTTGAATCCACGCTTCCAAGAGTTCTACTACTTCATTCATGGGGAACGGGAAACCTGTATCTTCGGTGTCTTGTGCAGGAGTCTTGCCCGCTCCCTTTTGAGAAGAATTCATGTGTGCTGGAGCTGCACGCTTGGGTTGTTGTTCTGTTGCTGAAGCCTTCCTTTTTCCTCCTTCGCCAACCACGCTCACAGAAGGACCAGTGTTGTATTGTTTGTTTATGAGACGCATGTTTCCTCGACTCTCACGTGGATCTTCGTTTCGAACAACCCTGGTTCTTTCTAGCAATGTCGGGGCAGTTGTGGCCGAACGTTTGGCAGCTTCATGGAGTTCGGAGAACGTCTGAAAGCCCAGATTCTCTAGTAAAGCGCGGTATATGGGTATCATCCCGTTGATGCATAGCTCCACCAACTGGCGTTCAGTGATGTTCGGATCATGACAATCTAGTGATTAAGTTCCGAACCTCTTAACGAAGTCGTTCGGATGCTCGTTGTTCCGCTGAGAAACTCTCCCTAGATCTGCTCGGACACGAAGAAATATTTCCTGTAGAAAGCACCGACCATCGCCCCCCAATTGGATATGCTGTCAGGTGTGATGTTGTTGTACCAGGTGTACGCCCTTCCCGTAAATGATTTCGAGAACTCTTTCAGGCGGAGAACATGATTGTACTCATGCTCTCCCAAGGATTCCAAAAATCGAGAAACGTGCTCACGAGCATTACCAGTACCATCGTAGAGGGAGAACTGAGGAGAGGTGTATCCTCTTGGAAGAGGGATTCGTTGCATATCTTGAGGGTACGGCGGTTGATGTTGGTGTGCATCCATCAGATTTCCTTTGCCTCGGTTTTGGAGAAGTCGTTCCAGGTCCTCACATGTGATGAAGTTGGATGGCTGGTCCCTCTCTCTTGGGCGTTCAGGAGCAACACGAGCTTCTTCACTCATGTGGGTCCGAGTGGAAACGCTTGCTCCGGGTGTATTAAAGGCATCTCTTGCTGGCTCTAAGGGTTTCCGTGAATCTTGTGGCAATCGTTCAGTTAAAGTTTTAAGGAAAGTGAGTACCTCTTTCTGAGTTGCGGCCATATCCGTTTGAGTCTTAGCAAGAATTTCTTGCTTCTCCATCAAGTCTGCAATGGTAATAGACGGTGGCCCTCCTCTTGTACCTCCGGCTCCTCGTCCTGATGAAGGAGTGAAAGTTGTTGCTCTGGTGACCACTGAAGGCGTTACACTTGAGGATATGCCGAGATTTGCGGCTGCTCTGGCTCTAGTGATGGGGGGCGTTACACCCACTGGAATGTCTCCTGCTCTGCTAGCATTGGTAATAGGAGTAACGGTTCCACGAGATGTATTAACCACTGTAGATCCACTGACGGGTACATTGACACCGGGAGTGTTATCCGTACTAGCTCCATCAGGATTGATTGCTGATCCAGACCTGAGTTCTACCATCTTGAAATGAAATGCTGATTGAATTGATTATAAGATCTACCCTTTTTTGAAATTGATGAAATTGAATCGAATTTCGAAGAAATTGATTTTACAACCGAGAGATTAACCTCCCACTGTGGTCGCCAATTATTTATGGGTGAAAACTATTCCTGCCGGATTTGGTAATTGGGGTGTGTGGATGAGGAATGAATCTAAACCCTAAACAAATGCACTGCGCGATGAGTGCTTGTGATTCGAGAAATCAATCTGCACAACTCGGCCTAAATCAAGAAATGGCCGTTCCGGACTTGCTTCGGTCACAAAGTGAAGGAGATGGGGTTGATCTTAGGGAGGGAAGCGAAGAAGGTGTTGAGATTGTGAAGGTGTAGGCTTGTTTATGACTTGTAACAGAAATATGAGCATGCTTACGATTGATGCAAGCAGGCTTTGAGTGTTTGAATACGTTTTGTATTAACACTTGGTTTCTGTCTTGTCTTGACTTGTTATGTTATTGGAAATAGGGAGGAGAACCTATTTATACAAGTCATTAGAGCCTTATTCACGTTTCTCGTGGGAAGTGGAGTGATGGAGTAGTGGAGTTGTGTGTTGGTGTTACACGACCAGTCTTGCCCACTTCTCCCCGTCATCTCTAACCGTCCATGACTTCCCGACATGTTCTTGTGATGGCGCGTTGCACGCTCGCACGCCGTAAACCGCCTTGAGACCAATACCCCGATATGTATCCCCGGTTTGTGACATGATTGATGTCTCGAGTGTGTGGATCGTGGGACCCACAGAAAGTAGCATGTAATGCTAGACTAAATAAGTAAATTATTTAGGAAATCGATACTTGTGAAGTATCGTGTGTATTTCTACGCAGTCTCGTATCGAGTATATTCGGCATGTATGAAGCATTGTTGTTTTTTAAGGCTTACCGGAGTAAGTCATGAATTTAAGCGTCTTAAAATAGCATCATGTCCAGCCATCTTCGAGTGATCGTTTGGAGGCTATACAGGTAAGACCTGACTTGACCGATCACTCCATGTGGAAGAGTGGTGGATGGTGATTGTGGTGACGCCTTGCTGGTCTGTGACACTCATCTGCGATCGTTGATGAAGTTTTAGGGCTTTTGAAGAGGTGCGCAGGCATCACTCTTCAGCTTGGTTGAAACCAAGCATGGGAGGTGTTTTGGAAAGGACCGACCGGTCATGCGTGTAGACGGCATGCCGGTGTACACGTCCGTACCTCACTGCCTCATGAAGGTGCGATCTAGGCCATTCAATTTGACCGGCAAAGAGGAGCAGTTGAGATCGATTTGCAACAGAAATCTGGTGTCGCAAAAGCCGCGCATCATTCCCACTTCGGGCACGCGTTTCAAGACGACCAAGCCTGGTCGGTCCCGACCGATTAATTCGGCGTGTGGGTGGTAGGCCGGTGTTCACGCCTGTACTTCATTGCCTCATAGAAACATGATCTAAGCCACTCAATTTGTCCGGAGAAGTTGAGTAGTCGAGATCAGTTTACGATTAGGAGGTGCGACCACGCCTGGTTTGGGCGTGCGAATCGAGGTGTACAGCCAAGTTTGGTCTTGGCCGATCGGGTGTGGAGATAGGTGGGCCCGCAGTAATCATGTTGATACTTACCGGACCTGCTTGGTCTATTCCTGGACCCTTCATCCGAGCAGGAGAAAAGGGACGCTCGTGATCGTGACACAAACCGTTTTGCCGGCCGTGTGTCATGCCCAGTTTGGGACGCACGAATCAAGACGACCAACCATAGTTGGTCCTGACCGATCAGTCAGGTATGTAGGCGGGCCCACGGTCTTTGTGTTGACATGCTCTGGGCCCTTTGAATCTACATCTACACCCTCCATCTATGCCTGCGAAGATGGATGGTTGAGACTGTTTTGCGATACATGTAATGTGCCGCAAACCCTAATTAGGGTTTTCCGTCCATACTGGCTTGGTTTGGACGGTTTGGCGAACTATGCCACCATTTTGGGGCGGCCGACCATGCGGGCCCGCGTTGGGTTGGTGGTGAATATTCCAATACCTGCTTGGGGTCATGGATTTAATCTAAGCCATCCAATCATGCTGGTGAGGTTGGATGGTCGTGATCGTTTCTGAGACAGGTATGGTCAGTTCAGGTTCAAACATGCTCAATCGGGCTAGTATAACACACCGAGAGTTGTAGCCTGTATGGGTATTTTGTACATGTTTTATTATTAATGCTTGGAGATTCGTGTTGCTCTGCTGAGAACAACACTCAGTCGTCATGTCGCACCGGTAATGAGTACAGGAAATACGAGGCTGGTCATGTATTAATTAATAATGCTGTAAATTCACAGGGTATATGAGATTGTTGCTACATGCTCCAACCTGGATGAATTTCGTGTATTTAATTCACAGAATGCTGGGATTGTTGCCACATGCTCTATTCTAGGTGAATTAGTAAAGTGAAGAAGTATTCATCACTTATTAATGGCTTAGTCTTTTGCAAGATGTTAGCGCATAATTTTGGCCTTTACAATTTTAGCCTTAAATGAAAATCCACCATCAACAAGTATATAGGAGTGGACTTGTTTCTCTGAATGTTGAAATTATCGAACAACATGCCGATGTTCTTTCCTTGCAGCTGCTTGCCATTGTTAGAGACTATGACGGCTGATATTCCGAATCTGCATATGATTTGCTCAAAAAAGAACTTAAAAACATTTGAGTTCCTAATACTTTACAAAGCCTTTGCTTCCACCCACTTGGTGAAGTAATATGTAGCCACAATGAGGTATTTTCTCTTTGAGGTTCCCTCTATCAAGGGTCCGACGATATCAACCCCCCATTTGACAAATAGCCAAGGGATGATGACCGAGTTAAGCTCCGTTGATGGTGCTTTGATCTTCCTGGCAAAGCGTTGGAATATTTCACACCGCTTAGCCACGTTCTTTGAGTCTTCATCCATGCTTAGCCAGTAATATCCTTGCATTTTGTCTTTGACCGCCAAGGACCTTCTTTCGCTATGGTTTCCTGCATCTCCTCTGTGTATATCATGGAGTAGTTTCCTCCCTTCGGTTCGTGAGAGGCACCGTATTAGAGGTCCGAGAAACGACCTCCTATACAATATTCCATCACGAAAGCTGTACATTGATACTTTTGATTCGAGCTTCCGGGCCTACTTAACATCGGCTGGTAAGGTATCTTTGTCCAGATACTGGTGGATTGGAATCCTCTGATCATCTTCTGCTTCGTCTTCATTGTCTTTATCTGACATGGATTGGTCTTTGTCAGACTCCTCAGCTTCGTCGTCCGATTCTTTCATTTCTTCGTTCGTTTTTTTATCTGCTTCTCTCATGGACTGAGTTTGGACAGCAAAGGTCTCCTCGGCGTCTAAGATAGTCCCCTCTATCGAAGGTTCGTAAATTATTCCAATTTGCACGGCGGTGGTGTTTCTATCGAGGATTGGAAATTGGAACTAAGGCATCTGCATGTCTGTTATTTTTTCGACATACATGCATGAATGTTACGTTGTTGATATTGGACGCATGCTCCTGAGCTAGCTTTAAGCACGAAGATAGAACTGGATCCAAAGTTTGGTATTTGATTTCGATTTGTGTAATGACCAGTTGTGAATCACTAGTCAACCGAACATCTGAAAATCCTAGCTCCCGTGCCAAGCGTAAACCATGTATGACCGCCTCATATTCTATGATGTTATTGGTGTATTGCTCGAATTCTAACCTGAATGCGTAGATGAGTCGGTCTCCGGTGGGGGTTGTTATTACAATACATATGCCTGCACCCTCTTCGTTGGAGGAGCCATCTACGAATATCTCCCATCTTCGTGAATTCTGAGGTTCCAACAGATCTTCTGGTTCTTGCTTGTCTTCCTCCATTCTTGGGATGTCATCTATCTTTGCTTCATCGCTGAGAGGTAGATCTGCCAGAAAGTCTGCCAAGATCTCTGATTTCTCCGCCTTTCTAGTTCAAATATTATGTGAAACTGTTTGATCATGGCATTCCATTTTTTTCCCTTCCAATTTTCTCAGTGCTATCGAGGATTTGCCCTATCTGAGCCTTCGTTAAGACTCGGATGGTATGTGCATCAAAATATATCCTTGGTTTTTGTGTTGCCACTACTAAGGCATATATAAATTGCTCCACATTGGTGTAGTTATGCTCCGCTGGACTGAGTGTTTTGCTGATGTAGTAGACTGGTTTTTTTCCTTGTCCCTGGTCTTGTACCAATACCGCGCTCACAGTGTAGCTTGTTGCTGCTAAGTTTAAAGTGAGTATCTCACCAAGCTCCGGCTTCTGTAAGATGGGTACTAATGTCAAATACTCCTTGATTTTTTGGAAAGCTTGTTCGCATTCCGTGGTCCACACGAACCTGCTTCCTTTCCTTAGTGTGTCGAAGAATGCCTTGCATTTATCCGATGACCTTACTATGAATCTTCCTATGGAGGCCAAGATTCCATTTAGCTTTTGTACTCCTTTTAGCATTTGCGGAGATGGCATCTCCATTATTGCTCTGACCCTTTCAGGGTCCACTTCTATTCCTCGCTTAGTTACCAAGTACCCTAGGAATCTTCCTGAGGTTACTCCAAACGTGCATTTCTCCGGGTTCACTTTCATGTGAAAGTTTCTCATGGCTTCAAATATCTCCCTTAGGTATGACAGGTGATTTTTCGCCTCTTTGATCTTGACTAGCATGTCGTCCACGTAGACCTATAGTATCTTGCCTATCCATGGCTTAAAGATTTTGTCTACCAATCGCTGGTATGTTGCCCCCGCGTTCTTTAGTCCAAAAGGCATCCTTGTATAAACAATACAAGCCTCGTGGGATAAAGAATGCAGTATGCTCCTAGTCTTGTTCTGCAATGGCGATTTGGTTGTAACCAGAGTATCCATCCATGAAGGATAATCTCTGGTGACCTTCGGTTGCATTGACCAGCTGGTCAATATTTGGCAGCGGGTAGCTGCCCTTGGGGCACGCCTTGTTGAGATTGCTAAAGTCGATGCAAATGCGTACGCCTCCGTTCTTCTTAGGTACGATGACCATGTTGGATATCCACATGGGATATTTGACCTCTCTTATGAATCCTGCTGCTATGAGATTTTGCAACTCCTTTTCTACTGCCTCTTGGTAGATATCTGCCACCTTGCGGATACGTTGTTTGAATGGTGGCATTTCTGGTTTGAGCGAAGGTGGAGGACCAAATTTGGGTCAATTCCTAGCATGTCTTCCATTGACCATGCAAATATATCTGTGCGATCCCGTAGTAGACTTTGTAGTTGCATCTCCCCGTCCTCTTCTAGTAAAGTTCCGATGTTGATTTTCTTTGTTGGTTCCACCGGTGAGAAGGTTTGTTTCTCAGGTCGTTGAGTGCTTTTCTGTAACTGTCATTTGGTGGAGATATCCGATGTTGGTGTTGCAGATGTGCTTGCTTCTTGAACTGAGGGGGCTTCGGGTACTTTGAAGCCTCCACCTTTTACTTCGCTGGCATTTGCCTTTCGTCTTTTTCTTTCGTATTGTTGTGCGTCAAGTCTTTCTTCGTTGAGTCTGACCTCCGCTAGATTGCATAACCTTGCATCTTGTTGATCACCTTTGATTTCCATTTCACCCATGGGCGTAGGGAATCGAAGGTACTGGTGATAGGTCGAGGCTGTTCCTCTTAATCGATGGACCCATAGTCGTCCCATGATGACGTTGTAGGGCAAAGGTGCTTCCACAACACAGAACCTTTTATTGGTTACTAAGGGTCCTGCGCGTACCTGCAAAAAGATTTCTCCTTTTGGCCTAAAGACTGCTCCGTTGAAACCGTATATTGTGCAAGTGGACGAATCCATTTGCTCAGCTGTCAAACCCATACGTAAGTAGGGTTCGTAGAACAATACATTTAACGAGCTGCCCCCATCAATGAGGACCTTCGTAACATTCCACCCATGTATTGGTAGAGTGATCACAAGTGGATCGTTGTGCATCTCGACTTCCTGTTTGACGTCTCTTGTTGAGAATGTTAATGGCGTGGCCATCCATTATTCCTAAGTGCTAGTGGGTGGTCCACTTAGATTGAACACCTCGTGGGCTTCTAACTTTCTTCTGTTTCGATCTAACTCGAGGATGTCTTCGAGTAACTCCGCTGGAGAAGGTGATCATGTTGATGTATTTGTTGTCCTGAGGTAGTTCTACCTTTTTCTTGGGGGCTACCTCAGCATCCGCTGGTTGGATTTGCACATACTCCATGAACTTGCCTTCGTCTCTGAATCTCTGAATCGTGTTCCGTAGGTGATATCATGTGTCAGTTGTATGACCGTAGTACTGGTAATACTCACAGTACTCCTTAGCCTCCTTTGTTTTATCTGGTTGCTTTCCTCTAGTATTAGGGTAAAGAAAGCCCGGCTTTGCTCCTTCCTTGCTTAGAATGTGAGAGAACATGGTGTTCATCTTTGTGTAGATTTTATCTACAAATTCTTCTCTTCCTTTTCCTCTTTTGCCATCTCCGTATTTGGATATTTTGTCTCGAGAGCTAGTTCTTTCCCCGGCTTCGTTTTGCCTCTTAGGTATCTCCGGTAACGGTTCCAGAGAGTTTGTTCGTTGTGGGGCTGTTGTTGTCTTTGTTTGCGCCCTGGGGTTTTCCTTCTGGATTTCTTCAAGTCTGATGTAGCGATCTTGGACAACCCTAAGCTCTCTTTCGGAATCAAGGGCTCGGTTGTGAAGCTCCACGAAGATAGCTGAGGGTTCTTTCAAGTCCGTACTTATAGCAATTAATTTTAATTTCTGGATTGACTTTCCCGATTGCTTGGCATGTTTTCTGCCACCTGTCTGTGTATTGCATCAATGTTTCCCGGGGTCCGATAGCTAATGCAAATAGCCTATCTAACCCTACTTTTGTTGACTTGTTGTACATATATGTCTCAAAGAATACCGTAGACAATTGCTCAAAAGAGTCAATTGAGTTTGCTGGTAAATTGTCATACCATGCCAATGTTGATCCCGTCAAGCTTGCAGAAAAGTACCTACAAAGTACTACCTCAACTCTTTCCCAATGGGCATGGACATGAGTGTAGTATCGTAGGTGGCTGCGGGATCAGAGGTACTGTTGTATGTCTGAAACGTAGGTAACGGGCATTTCGCAGGGATGGGTTCCCTCTGTTGAGGGGTGAATTTCAGTTTAGGTTCTACCCGTCCTAGCTATTACACATGACCTCACAATTCCAATAATAGTAAGAGAGAGAGTTCCCTTTCCATTGTACCTTGTCCTTTCTTTTATAGGCTTTCCTAAAAGCCACTCTTTTCACTACTACATGACACATGTCCTAATATCTCTTTTAAATTACCCTTAATGCCATTCTTTAACATAACCCCTTCCTTCTTCATTAATTCCTCCTTTATCCTCCCATCTTTTATGGGTATCTCTATTTGGGCTTGGGTTTAGTCCCCAAGTCCTACATCTTAACCCAAGTTCACCTCTACTCTTAGGGGCGTCTCCAACTCGTTAAGGGGATATTTTTTCATGTATCAACATTAGTCCCCTGACTATTGGGTCAATTATCAGATGATCCAATAGTCAAAAGGATCTTCTTTAGGCGCCTTCCTGTTTTCGCGACAAATTTCGTCGCTTTATCAAATCTGCGATCGTGGGCGACGGTTTGATTTCCCATCATGCAAAACCTTTCTCCCTTTTCAGTTTTTGACGGTTACCACTTCCCCTTAGTAACTGCCACGTTCGACCTCAAAGCCCCCTATATATAGAGCTGTCAATTTATTTCTCCCCTAATGCTTTTCCTTCTTTCCTCCCTCTGAAGATACCCATATACTCGCCATGTCTGATAGTTCCTCTAGCGGTCCATCATCCGACGAGAGTAATGAATTCGAACAGCCTAATAGCAATAGTTCTGAAGAAACAGAGCATCTTAACCAGGAAGAGATCATCTTGCCCGCTCCAGCAGACAGCAGATTATATACAATCGCCGAGTTCACGAGTGGTCCCGCCTTAAAGTGCGCGTTGAGGTTAAGGGAATTCCGCGGAGGTGAGCGCGCTTTTCCTTTAGAAGATATCTTTATTTCTCGACTTTTAAACCCTCATGTGCTGCCTTACCCTGCTGCTCCCGGATGGCTTATGCAACCCGAATCGGAGAGCATGGATACTTTTGTGTTTAAAAATATTCCATGGATGGCTATTCATCGCGGCGATTACAATCTCCCCCTTATCGACATTCGGTCCAAGTCAAAAACTCATCCGGTGTGGCCACATTGGGCAGCTCGTATACGCTCCAACCATGACCATGTCGCTGCACTCCAGCGGGCCAACATCGAGGAAGCTATACTTACGTCTCATAAGCGGGAAGTGAACAGGTGCATTCGTGATATAACGCGGCTCTTCTGTCGTTGGACTCCTCCGGTTCATACCCTTCTCACAGCATGGGGAGAAGCGACCATCGTTTTAGAGGATGTAGTTGCCCTTACAGGGATGCCGATCCATGGTAGTCATTCATATGAGGATGCGGCTGTTTTCAGAGTGCTAAATGATGAGGACAAGGAATTGTGTACTTATCTGATGAAGTGCAAGGACGATTCTCGTCGTGAACTGGTTCGGAAGACCCAAGCGCCTCTGGAGCGGGCCAAAGGTGAAGAGGCTGCGCCCGAAAAGGAGACACCCTCGTCAGCCAAGAAACTGAAAGCCAAGTGGGTAGAGGAGAAGAAAGCGCCTCCTAAACGCTCGTCCGGTGATCAACTGATGTCCAGCTCTTTTCGCGCTATTGAGGCAATCTATGGTCCATCCGATCCCGTGTGGGTTGTCAAGGTCAACCGTCGTGCTTCTTTCCCTCTCTGGTTGAAGTATTGGGCTCCCCAGATAGTTGATAAAAAACGTTCCCCTGCAAGCGTAAGGAGGAGAATCCCCGCGCGGGGTTAGCCGCTTTTATCCTGTTCTGGGTTTGTCATGATGTGTTTGAGTACAGTCCCCAAGATATCATTAAAGGTGAGCTCATGCCGATGGCGGTGTTGTTATACCGCGGTGTTTCTTTTCCACTCGCACCGATGTTTTTAGGCGGCTTGTATCGTCATCTTGACTTGCTCTGCCGGGATCTCCAGACGGTGGGCTCATCCCACAAGATCAAGACCTACATCCCTGCTTCTTTCATGCAGGCTTGGTACTGGGAACACGTCCCCCCATGCGCGCTGGAACCAAATGACCTCGCCATGCATCGTGAAGAAGATGTTAAACAGGATGATGGTTCATTGAAGAAGCTTCATGTTGTCTATAGCTACCCGCAGATGGCTTTGTGGAACATGAAGGTGAAGATACCGAAGGGCGATTTAGGCAAGCATCTGGATATAGCCAAGGATTTCGAACCATTTCCTTACCAAGATGGTCGTTCAGGTCCGGCGCACTATGACTTTCTTGCTCCTTTTGATGTTGAGTTGGATTCCTCAAAGCCTTTATCGGCAGCGGAATTTGATTCGGTGATGGCTGTGTTACCTGGTTTTCTCCCTGGTTTTTATGCCGGTAAATTCGTTGCTATGTCGTATAATCCTGATCGCGCGGCTCGACAAGTTGGGTTTGATCAGGGGGTTCCTCCTAGGTTTCCTCCTGCAAATAGTTCTAACGTTGAAGACATCGTTACCAGCTTCAACCGCTATGTCTTCAAATAGGCGACTTGTTTGTCTGATCGGGGGATCAGTTTTTCGTTCAAGCAACCCATCTCCGCGCGGCCCCTGGATGTTACCGAGAGAGCCCACGAGTATCATGATTTTTTAAGGCGTCGAGCTTTGAACTTTCTTTTGTGCGAGTCTTCTCCCCCTCGCCCTCTGACTGTCCAAGATCTTCGAGAAATTCATGCGTTTGGTCGGGTTAAGCTTGATGATGTCGTGGCTGCTGAGCATCATCTCGTTCCCGCCAACAAAGGTCGTTCGGATCCTGTGGTGACCTCTTGGGCCCCGCCCAATGGACATGAACCTGTGAAGCCAAAGAAAGGGGCGTTTTCTGACCGAAAGCCTCCACGATTAAACGTGAAGACGTCCACTAGTCCTTCGGCGCCCCAGGTACTTGCTATATATATATATATATATATATATATATATATATATATATATATATATATATATTTTTGCACCTTTTTCTGTTTTGTCATTATGTTTCCACGCTTTATTTTGATTGAGATGGATGGTGGAAATCATTTCCCCAGGGAGCTCTTCCTTCCAATCGCTTAGGGTGGAAAACTCCTTCTTACGTGATGGAGGAATACTTAAACATGCTCGAATGTGATTGGACTGAGAGTAGTTTAAAGAAAAAAGCCAGGCGGGAGGCGAATCAGTCTTTTGCTCCGCTCCCTTGTTCCTCTGCTAACACTGCACCTTTTCAGTCACGTCAAAGTCATAGGAAGAGCGCATCGCAACCCCCACGGGACGTGAGCGGCAGCCCAACTTTCTCATTTGTGGACCAGTTGAGAGATTTGGGGGTTACCCTCCCTACAGGGGCTGGCTGGGTATCACCGCGCCTTCACGTATCGTCAATTCACCCTCTTAGGGCTGAAACTGTTCATGGCAGGGGTGAACTCCCGGTGTCTCCCAGTGCCGTTTTGCAATCGATGAGCCCTTCTGGGTCTAGCCGGTCACTTTTTGACCGCTGTCGTAGGCGTCAAAAATAATTTACACTTTCTTACTACTCAAAATATAAATATAGCAAGGGCAAGAAAGGATCGTTCCCACAGAGAGGTCTTGGTTGTCAATATGTTATGGTTTCCTATATAAAACACCGAGGATTTTCTGATTTTTATAAACGGAAATAAATAAAAGCAAAACAAATAAAAGTAAACACGCAAATCAAGGAGGTGAAAATATTGGATAAAGGTTTCATCTTCAATTGTAAACAAGTTTATGAATATATGAGTAGAATTCGTATTTAATCTCGCTATCATCAAAAGCCATAGAATACCTTATTGCAAGAATACTCCGTAATTTCCTAAGTCATCAACACACACATTAGGGCTGCGTATGTGAATTCTACCTAAAGAATAACCTAACGCCTTGCGCTAATTAAGTTCAATTCCTAGGAGCATTAAGTTTCAGAAATAGGCTAATCAATGCAATTGAAATACATTGCGCAAACAATTCGAACAAAGGTCAATTTCTACATATGAATACAAGGATGTATCACTACAACCTAGAATCATATCATGGTACTCGTATTCAAGGTTATCACTTGATGAAAAACCCTAAAATAGCTATAGATATGGATGTGAGTTCAATCAATTCTAGACTTAACTAATCAAACATTCAATCATATTGCAATACATCAATCATGCAATTATTATAACCCGTAGAAATCAAACGATAATATTGAGAGGAAACTAATTCATAAAAATCATAACTTGGTTGCAAAATCCAACTACATCTTCAACCAATAATAAAAACTTAGTTACTTGTGTTTTTGGAAATCATCATAGAAAGCAAAGAAGAACTATCATGTGAAACCCAAGACAACAAGTAAAAGTCTCCCTAATGGAGATATATCTTTAGGTTTGAGAAAGACTTTTCTATTTATATGTTTCTTCAATTCCAAAAGGATACTCTTTCCAAATTTAGGTCTTCTCAAAACCCATCTCCAACTAGTCCACCAAGCCCATGTGTGAGAAAAACCCATGTAAAATTATGTCCAAAATTCGTCGCCGGAAAACTGGGATTATGGCCAGAAATTGGCCGCCGGATTCCGGTCACCTGAAAATTATCTCCGACCACCTGAGCTTGTATCTGACTATCGTAACTCCCAGCAACTCACTATCATTCTCTGCAGTTCATACACTCACAATTCAGAGCCATATTTCACAAATACACCATCTAAACTAACTCTTGGATTCTTGCGAAAACACGCCCAAAAGCGTGACCCGTAGCTCATATGTCTGGTCGTCGACTCTTGCATCCAACACATACCCCCTTCGTGATTCACTGAAATATTAAGATTCATGCTTCAAGTTCCGAAATCCGGCATCCCGAGCTAGTACCACCGGTGCACCAATCCTGCTCCGTTTTCGCACAATTCCTGCAGCTTCAAAATCCATTCCCTGCATACATACATGCTTGCTCTTCTGTCAAACTCCACCAATCCAGCAAACCTGCAGCTTATTGCACAACACTGTTCCTTATTTCAGTTCCATGGCAATAACAATAGCACTAATACCAAGTGTGGCACCATCTCGGGTCATACTCTCTGCATTTCAGCTAACTCACTGCACTGCCCCAGTCTGTAGCTGCATCCATTCCTACAACATAACCCACCAGCAGCATCACTTGCACGCTGCATCTCAGGTCATAACTCAGCACACCACCAGCTTCAGTTCAAGACTCCACCAAACTACACTTGCATCTTTAGTTGTACTAGTTGCTCACTCAGCTCCAGGGCAGCTGCAATTACAGCTTGCCTTCTGAGCATCGCCTTCCAACTCCTTCTCACAGCCAGTGCATCCATTACCTTCTAACTACGAGCTGGTGTTCAACACCACAGACCCAGTCAACCACATCAGCTGCAATACCTCAACCGCAACTACATTGCCACCTGCAATCCATGACACTGCATCGCCACACTCTTCCCTGCAAACTCAGACCTGCTTATACCATCAGTCAAACTGTGCTTCCCTATTTAGTTCAGCTCATCGAAAAATCACCAATGCACCTGTCCTGCAGCTCAACAGCTACAACTCATTTTTACAGCTCAGTTCAAGCTGCCTCCACCTGCAACTCCTCAGTTTTTCCAGTTCATTTCTGCCTTCAATTCCTAGCACACACCAGAGACAACCACTAATCTCAGCTCACTCATGGCTAGCTGTACTTCCCTGCAATCACCATCTCTGCACTAATTCCCTTCGCGAATTCGCTGGCCAGCACCAGCTCAACCTCCCTGAACCTTCAGCTCATTCTTCTTCTCATACTCGAACACAGGCAAACACCCATACTCTGCAGCTCCTCCGACCGATATTCGTCACACTGTCAAGCTCGAGTTAAACACAGCAAAACCCAACTCGAATAACAACCTTCCATTGATCACGAGAAAGCTCATCATCATCAAACCACAGACTCCACCATTTCCTGAACTGCTCCGTCCATGTGCTTCACTGCCTCTCTCTCGTTCAACTTCTCCATTAACTGAACCCCAACATTCCTGGCTTCATCCATGGCTTAATCCAAATCCACTAAATGCAATGCAGCATCAGACCACCTTCTGCTTCATCTCAAGAACCCTTGTAAACAATGCCGACCAACAAACCAGTATCAACCTCTCAACGGCAACAGCTGCAACACCTTCACTGCTGCAAAACTGCTTGAAATCTACACAAGCTCAGGCCAGAACCACAGCTCCATTATCTCAGCACCAAAACTGCAACTCTGTTCTTCTCAGATTCTCAGGCATTTTATCAAGCACTAATTGTGTGTTCTGGTGATGATGCAGTCTTCACCTTGTTATAGATTCTTAAGCTCTCAATATCTCCTTCCCTGTAATCAGTCATACATTTAACACAAACCCATTACCCAAACTCAATTCAGAACACTAAATCAATCAGCCACCATCAGTCCAACAAATCAACATCAGCAGCAAATACTTCCTCCATCTACTCAGCCTCAAGATCCCCTTTCTTTTAGTCTGAAACTTGTTCCAACCCATACGAATTCGCTACAACTTGCTACCAATTTCAGACGAATCAGATCATTGAATCTCCATTTTATGCATCTGCAACCAAACCCTAACTTCCTTCTTCTGTTAGAACACAGATTCAACATCACAATTCCCCCATCTTCTCCTTCACTCTGAACCATAAACCCATCTTCTCCTTCACTCTGAACCATAAACCCATCTTCTCCATCACCTGTTCGAATCATCCCTTGCTTCAATTATTCCTGAATCCCTGTTGTTGTCTCTGAATTTCAAGTCACCGTAGCAGCGCCTCCTTCTTTCTCTCTCAATTTCATGTGCTTGTGTAATGAAAGACAAACTAGTTGTCTGAGAAACACTCGACATAATTAGGCTTGTTCGTACGGATTGGTTATTGGCACCCAGTTACTTGGATACGAGCTTCCCAATTAATATGTGGCCTGTCAGTTTCACGAAACTGACAGCCTAATCTCTTTCTTGCTCCAAATGCACGTTTTCTTCATCTTTCGCTCCATTGCACCTGATAAACTCAAAGTCACACATAAGACACATAATTCACACGAAAATTCGCAAAGAAAGTATAAATACTAAATATAAAATTAGGTGTTTTAGACACCTATCAAATTCCCCCACACTTAGACTTTGCTAGTCCTCGAGCAAATCAAACAAAATAATTTTAAAACATACATACAACTCCGTGTCGTCGAGGCTACGGTCACTTTTAGCATAAATAACAAGCCTTTAAACCCCTAGGTGTCCCTAGTGGACGAGTTATAGTCTCGTGAGGGTTTACTAGAGATATACCCACAAAACCTATTTTACCAACTTACTAGTTCTCCGTAATGATAGCATCCAACGCGCTAAGAAGACATAGAAATTCTGCACACTAGTCATAAGAAGTTAGACACATAAATGAATACAATCTCATTCTTAAAAGTTGAGAGAGAAATAACCATCCCTTCTCGAAAGAAATTCGGGTTCGGAGTGATCAAAAGTCTCGACTCTGCCTCACAAGAAAGGGTTTTATGATATTGCTCTCAATAATAAACAGCTTTTTATGGGTCACACATGTGTCCAGGTAGGAATGAAGAGAGAATCCTGCGACATGTTGAATGGTAGGAAGGTAAAAACCCTCCGAAATATTTTGAAAACCCACATATTTTATATATTTTTGAAAACCCATTTTTCTGACGATCTCTTCGAAAGGAAATCAACCATTTAACGAAGGTGGGAATATGCTTACTTACCTCGTATCCGTTCGGGCGTGCAGCTAGCACCACTCACAAACATCCATAGAAACGTCTTCGGTCTTCAATCGGTGTCTTCATCTTCGTCTTCGGTCTTCAACTCTTGATGATAACTCTCGAACTTCGTAGAATCTTGACAATATGATTCTTTCCCTCAAATTCCTTGTCGCTTGAAACTTCATTATAGATATTCCTTCTTTCCATTGGCTTTATTGAAAGAATACAAAAATAAAAACGAACTATACAAACCCAAAATATTTTTTTTTTTCTTTTTTCTTTTTTTTTAAATAAGAAATAAAATAAATACAAAAATAAAAATAAAACAAAATAATAAAAACTATTAACAAACCTAAACATTTTTTACTCTAATCTCTTTTTTTTTTTTTTTTTTTTTTTGAGACAAGAGAAAAATAAATACAAAATAAAATAAAATACAAAGGCCACGGTGTAAGTACTTTACCACTTGATTCTTCACAACTTGTATGTCTTGATATCATAAACTTCTCGAATTTTCATACTTGATAATTTCGCTCTTATACAATAGTCTTCAACTTATAAAAATTCTGTTCCTTGTTTTGTTGCTTTACTTGAATCTAAAATCTGCTCAATTCTGTACCGTTGCTTGTAAACCATGAACGTGTTCAACTTTCCTTCAAATTTGTGATGCTCCTCTTGTTGATGATGATGGTGTTTCTATGGACCTGTTGGTGTAGAGAGAGATAAGGTGGATGGTGCTAACTGCGAACAAGATTACAAGTGGTATGTAAGTTAGCAATTCGATGTCACCATCATGATTGATAAAAATAGCACTCAAGAGATCAAAATAGTGCTTCTATGGTGGGAGGTTGGGCAGCTCACCATTCTGCCCGGAATTTACGTACGGTGACACACACTCTAAAAGCACAAATTTAGACAGGTACAAAGAATTGAAGGTCGGTGCCTCACATTATGTAACTTGGGTAGTCTCCACTATAGGGGACCACTACTCTAATACCTAATTTCAGTCTGCACCTTATTTTCCACTGGCATGGTTAAATCCAACTTTAACTCTCATACAATTAAGAAACCTGATCATGTTCTCTGTCATCTCTAAGTTCAGTCACTATTATGAGATTCTCGATGTAATCTTAGCGACATGTATACTATGTGACTCTAAACTAACTACAAGTTGGAGTTTTCTTATTCACTAATTACACAAAAGTTGAAAAATTTTGAAAAATTTACAACGCAAATGCTAAACCACTCCCCCACACTTAAACTTTACATTGTCCTCAATGTAAATTGAATCGTCCAAAGAAAGTCAAGGTGGGAAATCATAAAACAATATGCGACAAGAAAGCATAAAAAAACAAGAAAAGGAAAATTAGAAGATAAGAGATACAAAACCGGTGGGTTGCCTCCCACGTAGCGCTTGGTTTAAAGTCGTCAGCCCGACTATATCCTTGCAAGATTCATTCCCCATATACCAACAATCTGAAAAGTTGGGGATCCTTCCATAGAACCTGTTTTGTAAACACTAGCTTCACACAAATATTAGTAATATAAAGCAAAAGTGAAGCTATGAACCGATAAAAGCTTCCCCCACACTTATTCTTGTCCACACTTGGAAGTGTATAAAGAATATAGAAGTCGGGTACTTCCACGGTTTCTTGTTCCATAACCTGCATAGTATGAGAATCAAGTATCTCTAATGGCAGAAATCGAGAAACAAAGTCATCCAACAATATTCTCGAAGCACATACATTCAAACCAACAAGAGGTAAAGGAGAAGAAACAATAGGCAAAGGGTTAGATAAACCTTGCACAATCACTTGTATTACGGAATCCTCTTCATCCTTGAAAAACTCAAGTGAATTATTCACCTCTTTTATATCATGGTCCTCTATAAAACCTTGCAACCATTCTTCGTCCGTTTCTGCCGTAACCAAAGTTTCGACATTATCATCATTACAATCATTTGCAAGCTCAATTGGGTCTTCCACAGTATTGGTCATACCGGTCACATTCTCAACATACTCCTCTTTGTTGTAAAGCACATACTCTTTTGCGGATGCAATATTGTCCATAAGGAATTTCTTTAGAACACTCCTTGTGTCATCCTCAAGCTCTACCTTTTGAATAGGTTCTTGATCGTTATAAAGATCAATGCTCGAGTAAGCTACACTAGTGTCGACATATTCCTTTTCAACTTCACCTTGATCGCAATAAGACTCCATTGTACACTCCTCGGGGATGTCACCATGAATTGGTTCAAACGATGTATTTTCATAATAATCATCATCACTATCATAGTCAACATAACATTGGTCCTCGCTGAATTTAGTGTTGCTAATCTCGAACTCATCCTTTTGAATAGGTGAATGATCATTATTACGATCAAGAGTTGAGTTAACTACACAAATATCAACGAAAGTCCCCAAAGGTTCGCCTTTTTCAACATAATTATTCATTTCCTCTTTGTATTCTTCAATGCTTTGTCTTAAAGTGGAAACACCTCTTTGAAGCTCTTGGAGTGATCCATCCAAATTCTGACTATAGTGTTCCATTTGTTTGTAAAGCTCATTCGACAAAGGAAAAGTAGAATTACTTACTTCAGTATTGCTAGGCCAATTATATTCCCTTTGAATGGGTGGATGATCATAACTACGATCAGAAATTGGGCCAAACATACTATGAGCACATTTGGTCGATGAAACTGGTTCCACGCTTGGTTGTCTACGAATTGACTCCATGCTGACCATAAATTGTTGCATTTCATCTACCAAACTAGAGGAAAAATTGATAGGAGCACAAGTATCATCCCCTCTTTGTGGTTGCTCACTTACATACCCACCGTAAGAAGGTTGGAATGTATGAGAACAACTAAAAGGGTACGTGGAGTATGGACCATAACCAAAGGATTGGTTTTGATTGTACTCCCCGTAAGGGTGATAGTTGTCATATTGTTGAGGTTGAAAGACGTATTGATTGCTCCAATATGCTCCGTCCATAGAAATTGGTACCTGAAACGAGATTCTCAAAACTCGGTTAGAAACCAAAGAATAAGAAAAAGTAAAACAAAAATAAGAAACCAAAAACAATTAACAACCGCTGCCTCCCCGGCAACGGCGCCAAAATTTGACCGCTGTCGTAGGCGTCAAAAATAATTTACACTTTCTTACTACTCAAAATATTAATATAGCAAGGGCAAGAAAGGATCGTTCCCACAGAGAGGTCTTGGTTGTCAATATGTTATGGTTTCCTATATAAAACACCGAGGATTTTCTGATTTTTATAAACGGAAATAAATAAAAGCAAAACAAATAAAAGTAAACACGCAAATCAAGGAGGTGAAAATATTGGATAAAGGTTTCATCTTCAATTGTAAACAAGTTTATGAATATATGAGTAGAATTCGTATTTAATCTCGCTATCATCAAAAGCCATAGAATACCTTATTGCAAGAATACTCCGTAATTTCCTAAGTCATCAACACACACATTAGGGCTGCGTATGTGAATTCTACCTAAAGAATAACCTAACGCCTTGCGCTAATTAAGTTCAATTCCTAGGAGCATTAAGTTTCAGAAATAGGCTAATCAATGCAATTGAAATACATTGCGCAACAATTCGAACAAAGGTCAATTTCTACATATGAATACAAGGATGTATCACTACAACCTAGAATCATATCATGGTACTCGTATTCAAGGTTATCGCTTGATGAAAAACCCTAAAATAGCTATAGATATGGATGTGAGTTCAATCAATTCTAGACTTAACTAATCAAACATTCAATCATATTGCAATACATCAATCATGCAATTATTATAACCCGTAGAAATCAAACGATAATATTGAGAGAAAACTAATTCATAAAAATCATAACTTGGTTGCAAAATCCAACTACATCTTCAACCAATAATAAAAACTTAGTTACTTGTGTTTTTGGAAATCATCATAGAAAGCAAAGAAGAACTATCATGTGAAACCCTAGACAACAAGTAGAAGTCTCCATAATGGAGATATATCTTTAGGTTTGAGAAAGACTTTTCTATTTATATGTTTCTTCAATTCCAAAAGGATACTCTTTCCAAATTTAGGTCTTCTCAAAACCCATCTCCAACTAGTCCACCAAGCCCATGTAAAATTATGGCCAAAATTCTTCGCCGGAAAACTGGGATTATGGCCGGAAATTGGCCGCCGGCCGCCGGATTCCGGTCACCTGAAAATTATCTCCGACCACCTGAGCTTGTATCCGACTATCATAACTCCCAGAAACTCACTATCATTCTCTGCAGTTCATACACTCACAATTCAGAGCCATATTTCACAAATACACCATCTAAACTAACTCTTGGATTCTTGCGAAAATACGCCCAAAAGCGTGACCCGTAGCTCATATGTCTGGTCGTCGACTCTTGCATCCAACACATACCCCCTTCGTGATTCACTGAAATATTAAGATTCATGCTTCAAGTTCCGAAATCCGGCATCCCGAGCTAGTACCACCGATGCACCAATTCTGCTCCATTTTCGCACAATTCCTGCAGCTTCAAAATCCATTCCCTGCATACATACATGCTTGCTCTTCTGTCAAACTCCACCAATCCAGCAAACCTGCAGCTCATTGCACAACACTGTTCCTTATTTCAGTTCCATGGCAACAGCAATAACACTAATACTAAGTGTGGCACCATCTCGGGTCATACTCTCTGCATTTCAACTAACTCATCAGCATCGCCCCGATCAGTAGCTGCATCCATTCCTGCAACATAACCCACCAGC
Organism: Papaver armeniacum; assembly: GCA_023531295.1. NCBI lineage: Eukaryota > Viridiplantae > Streptophyta > Magnoliopsida > Ranunculales > Papaveraceae > Papaver > Papaver armeniacum. The sequence continues at coordinate 101,574 of JAJJWW010011880.1, forward strand.
AGCATCACTTGCACGCTGCATCTCAGGTCATAACTCAGCACACGACCAGCTTCAGTTCAAGACTCCACCAAACTACACTTGCATCTTTAGTTGTACTAGTTGCTCACTCACCTGTGGCAGCCGCAATTACATGGCTGCCTTCTGAGCATCGCCTTCCAACTCCTTCTCACAGCCAGTGCATCCATTACCTTCTAACTACGAGCTGGTGTTCAACACCACAGACCCAGTCAACCACATCAGCTGCAATACCTCAACCGCAACTACATTGCCACCTGCAATCCATGACACTGCATCGCCACACTCTTCCCTGCAAACTCAGACCTGCTCATACCCTCAGTCAAACTGTGCTTCCCTCTTTAGTTCAGCTCATCGAAACATCACCAGTGCACCTGTCCTGCAGCTCAACAACTACAACTCATTTTTACAGCTCAGTTCAAGCTGCCTCCACCTGCAACTCCTCAGTTTTTCCAGTTCATTTCTGCCTTCAATTCCTAGCACACACCAGAGACAACCACTAATCTCAGCTCACTCATGGCTAGCTGTACTTCCCTGCAATCACCATCTCTGCACTAATTCCCTTCGCGAATTCGCTGGCCAGCACCAGCTCAACCTCCCTGAACCTTCAGCTCCTTCTTCTTCTCAGACTCGAACACAGGCAAACACCCATACTCTGCAGCTCCTCCGACCGATATTCGTCACACTGCCAAGCTCGAGTTAAACACAGCAAAACCCAACTCGAGTAACAACCTTCCATTGATCACGAGCAAGCTCATCATCATCAAACCACAGACTCCACCATTTCCTGAACTGCTCCGTCCCTGTGCACATTCAACTTCTCCATTAACTGAACCCCAACATTCCTGGCTTCATCCATGGCTTAATCCAAATCCACCAAATGCAATGCAGCATCAGACCACCTTCTGCTTCATCTCAAGAACCCTTGTAAACAATGCCGACCAACAAAACCAAGATCAACCTCTCAACGGCAATAGCCGCAACACCTTCACTGCTGCAAAACTACTTGAAATCTACACAAGCTCAGGCCAGAACCACAGCTCCATTATCTCAGCACCAAAACTGCAACTTTGTTCTTCTCAGATTCTCAGGCATTTTATCAAGCACTAATTGTGTGTTCTGGTGATGATGCAGTCTTCACCTTGCTATAGATTCTTAAGCTCTCAATATCTCCTTCCCTGTAATACGTCATACATTTAACACAAACCCATTACCCAAACTCAATTCAGAACACTAAATCAATCAGTCACCATCAGTCCAACAAATCAACATCAGCAGCAAATACTTCCTCCATCTACTCAGCCTCAACATCCCCTTTCTTTTAGTCTGAAACTTGTTCAAACCCATACAAATTCGCTACATCTTGCTACCAATTTCAGACGAATCAGACCATTGAATCTCCATTTTATGCATCTGCAACCAAACCCTAACTTCCTTCTTCTGTTAGAACATAGATTCAACATCACAATTCCCCCATCTTCTCCTTCACTCTGAACCATAAACCCATCTTCTCCATCACCTGTTCGAATCATCCTTTGCTTCAATTATTCCTGAATCCCTGTTGTTGTCTCTGAATTTCAAGTCATTGTAGCAGCGCCTCCTTCTTTCTCTCTCAATTTCAGGTGCTTGTGTAATGAAAGACAAACTAGTTGTCTGAGAAACACTCGACATAATTAGGCCTGTTCGTACGGATTGGTTATTGGCACCCAGCTACTTGGATACGAGCTTCCCAATTAATATGTGGCATGTCAGTTTCACGAAACTGACAGCCTAATCTCTTTCTTGCTCCAAATGCACGTTTTCTTCATCTTTCGCTCCATTGCACCTGATAAACTCAAAATCACACATAAGACACATAATTCACACGAAAATTCGCAAAGAAAGTATAAATACTAAATATAAAATTAGGTGTTTTAGACACCTATCAGCTAACACTGCACCTTTTCAGTCACGTCAAAGTCATAGGAAGAGCGCATCGCAACCCCCGAGGGACGTGAGCGGCAGCCCAACTTTCTCATTTGTGGACCAGTTGAGAGATTTGGGGGTTACCTCTCCCTGTGGGCCGGGCTGGCCGGGTATCACCGCGCCTTCACGTATCGTCAATTCACCCTCTTAGGGCTGAAACTATTCATGGCATGGGTGAACTCCCGGTGTCTCCCAGTGCCGTTTTGCAATCGATGAGCCCTTCTGGGTCTAGCCGGTCAGTTTTTGGTGGGTCCTCATCCCACGTGGCATTAGACGTTAATGCTCCTGCATGTAGCTTCCTATTTAATACGTGTCTTTGTTTTTGTCATTCATCTCTCTTTACCTTCCTCTTCTTACCTCTCTTTTTCTTTTTTCTTTTTTTATATAAATCTAAGTTGGCTTTGCAATGATGCTCATTTCTCATTTGTCAGGTTCCACTAGTGACTCTGAATCTTCCTCTAGTTCCTCCGCATCTCGTCCTAAAGTTGCTGATAATCCGCTCGGTTTGTCGATTCCCGAGGTTGGTTTTCCTCCTTTCTCCTTCCCTTGTTATTTATTGCATTTTTGTTGTTCATTTTCCTTTCCTTTCGTTGACATGTTGCTGTTGGTGTTAGGACATGGGTAAGAAAAGAAAAGAGGTCGCGAAACCCGACGTGGACATTGCCATGCTCGTGGTCCCTAGTGGCGATGGGTCCTTTAAACGTACTAAAGTGAATGATGGCAGTTCGTCTGTTCTTACAGAAAAGCCGACTAACGTTCCTCCTACTGATGCTCCGACCAGCCCTGTTGTAATAGCAGGCCCAGAGGACGCGCAGTTTCGCTTCCCTTTAATGGTGACTGATGCCGAGGCTGGGGTGGATCCTTCTACCCACACTCTTGTTCACGGCTTCTGGGTTCCAACTACTCTTGTTGCTACTTATAGAGACATTGTCGAGCGCGGCGACGGTCATATGGAGAAGGTGCATCTATTGGGTATTCATATATTGTGCTACATAACTAGGAATCTCCTGGAGACGCGGACAAGCTTGCACATGTAGGGGATGATCTTGTCGAAGAGGCAAGGCTGCGTGGCTGGGAGGCTTCTGTACAATCTGCGCTTAATGTCAATTTTCCCGTGGCGTGGTTAAAGGAACTGTTGGTAAAGGTGAAGAGCCGCAATGATCCTTGCGGTCGTCTTACCAGCCAAATTTCTCAACTGGAGGAGAAGCTTCAAAAGTGCTCGGAGACAACTTCTAGTAAGAGGATGGTGCTGAACCTGTTGCTTACAGATGTTGGCTTGGCAAATGACGAGGTATTACGAGCCGAGGCTGCCGAAGCGGAGATCCTTGATGAGCTCAAAGAGAAACAGCGGGAGTTGGAAAAGATTTGATTGATTTTTTTTTATTTTGTTGGACTTGATCTTTGTTTAGACTTGGTGTTTATTGTGGGATTTTGGTGGTTGGATTATTTTCTTTTGCTGGTATTTCATTATGGGATACTTCATTGGTGTTTATATTAATTTCTCTTGGTGCTAGCATTTTGTTGACTATTTTATATTCATGGATATGCATGTGAGGAAATAGTCAGAATTGTTGTTTTTAGCTTGCAGGTGTTATTATGTTCGTTTTTTTTCTCATGGGGTTGTAGGGTGGGCGGGAGTTATTAAAACGCGCATATTCCCCCTTTTAAGGGGTGTTGGGTGGGGCTGGAGTTAGTTAAACGTTCCTACCCCCCCTTTTGTTTCCTTCCATTCAGAGGGATGTTGGGTTGGCAGGCGTTGACAAACGCGCCGTTTCCCGTTTTTATTTATTTATTTTTATGAAAAAGGCTTTTATTAACAAAAGAATCAAATACAAGGTACAATGTCGATAGAGGGCAACCTAGCAACAAGTTGAGCCCCTACACCTTTTTGAATTGAAGTACCTAATCTATAAAAAAGAGAATTACCTATTTTGTAATTGAGGTCGTAATTAGATATACAATTTCTCAACCTCTTCAAGAGAATCACCATGTCTTCACTAAGTTCTCCTAAAGTGGAGAAAGCAAGGACGCCAAAACCATACCCATGAGCAGACACCTTGTCCAAATATTTTGCCCGCTTGCGTGAAATAGCATTAGAAATAGCGACACCCGGAACGAAAACCCGACCACTAATACCAAAAAAAGGTGAAACACCCGTAACATCAAAACAAAAATCTTGCCCATTATCCCAATTACAGACAAGAATGTCAGCGGGCCTTAAATCCTTGGCATCATCCGATAAGAGTCCAAGATTAACCTCCTTTATAGCTGCAACTCTGGCCTTGTAAAGAATATCCGAAACAACATCCCTAACAAAATCATGCCTAAACTTGATTCCTACCTCACTTGCACAATGAAGTGCATGATCACCAAAGACATCCATGTTCCTTTTACAACAAGCACAAACATCTACATTTTCAAAAATAGGTATACCAAGTCTGTAACATAGAACAACCCTGAACTGCCGAGGCCCCAGAGACTGATTAAGCCCACATATTGGTATAGCTTTGAGGTAATCTTGAGCATGATCGATCATGTTACTTTGCCATAGGATAGTGTCACGTTCTGTCATAGAAAACTTGTAAGGAATGTCTTTCTTAACAACTTCAAAATACTGCATTGCCAAGGATGTCATAGGACGAGTGGCAATAGTTTTGATGTTGAAAGTAGACATTCCACAAACCTGCATGAACTGAGACAAAGCATGCTGAAAAACAAAACTCGGGTCTGACTCAGGTGGAAGCCTAAGAATAAACTCCTGCAGATTCCATGTTTGAAAACAAGAAGCAAGATAGCAAAAATTGCTTGTATCTGCCATCGTAAGGACACCGAGACCCCCATCCCTCATTTTTTTTCTTCCCATTGGTCGATCGGATGCCTTTGGCTTTACCGGAGACTTTTGTCGGTCAATCCGAGCGCCTTTAGCATCCCCTGGACCTTTTGTAAATTTCATCAGTCGATCAGGCGCCCTTGGCTATCCTGAGACCTTTTGTCAGTCAACCGAGCGCCTTTAGCATCCCCGGGACCTTTTGTAAATTTCGTCAGTCGATCAGGCGCCCTTGGCTATCCTGAGACCTTTTGTCAGTCAACCGAGCGCCTTTAGCATCCCCGGGACCTTTCGTAAATTTCGTCAGTCGATCAAGCGCCTTGGATATCCTAAGACCTTTTGTCAGTCAACCGAGCGCCTTTAGCATCCCCGGGACCTTTTGTAAATTTCTTCAGTCGATCAGGCGCCCTTGGCTATCATGAGACCTTTTGTTAGTCAACCGAGCGCCTTTATCATCCCCGGGACCTTTTGTAAATTACGTCAGTCGATCAGGCGCCCTTGGCTATCCTGAGACCTTTTGTCAGTCAACCGAGCGCCTTTAGCATCCCCGGGACCTTTTGTAAATTTTTTCAGTCGATCAGGCGCCCTTGGATATCCTGAGACCTTTTGTCAGTCAACCGAGCGCCTTTAGCATCTCAGGGGACTTTTTGTAAATTTTGTCAGTCGATCAGGTGCCCTTGGCTATCCTGAGACCTTTTGTCAGTCAACCGAGCGCCTTTAGCAACCCCGGGACCTTTTGTAAATTTCGTCAGTCGATCAGGCGCCCTTGGATATCCTAAGACCTTTTGTCAGTCAACCGAGCGCCTTTAGCATCCCCGGGACCTTTTGTAAATTTCGTCAGTCGATCAGGTGCCCTTGGCTATCCTGAGACCTTTTGTCAGTCAACCGAGCGCCTTTAGCATCCCCAGGACCTTTTGTAAATTTCTCGCCGATCGATCAAGCGCCTTGGCTATCCTGAGACCTTTTGTCAGTCAACCGAGCGCCTTTAACATCCCCGGGACCTTTTGTAAATTTCGTCAGTCGATCAGGCCCTTGGCTATCCTTAGACCTTTTATCAGTCAACCGAGCGCCTTTAGCATCCCCGGGACCTTTTGTAAATTTCGTCAGTCGATTAGGTGCCCTTGGCTATCCTGAGACCTTTTGTCAGTCAACTGAGCGCCTTTGGCATCCCCAGGACCTTTTGTAATGCTTACTCATTGATTATGAAAGCGGTTTTTTTTTTTTTTAAAAAAAAAAAAAAAAAAAAAAGTTGTTTGTAATTTGCTAGCTCATACTCTGATTCTTCCCTTTCCCTCCTCCTTTGGGTTAGTGACGGGGAAACAGATCATGCACGATTGTTTTTTTCGTGTTTTCGAGCTCTCGGTACCCGCTTTCGTTCAAATATGCCTCTAATAACAAAGCATTCTTCCGTCGGGTGTCCCATCCTCCGATGATAATGACAATAATTAGGCGAACTTTTGTCCATCTTGTTGATATCCACTGTGGTTGAGGGCAGTTGAATTTCTCCTTCGGCAATCCATTGATTTAAAAGTTTGACTACGCGATCTTTGCTACAAGGGAGAGGGGGTGGTACCTTATGGTCTCGTCTTCCTCTTCCGCCCCTTCCTTGGTTCCTGGCATCACTTTGGGACCGACCCCTACTTTCCCTGCTGACACTGGGCCTTGCATCAACTGAGGTTTCTGCCACGGCGCCAATCGTAGTACGCCAGATAGAGTCTTTGGGTGCTTCTTCTACGCAGTCGGCGATCCTATCAGCTGCTTCTTCTAGTTCTACAAAAGTCTGGAACTTGAAATTAATCAGACCCCTTTTGAAGGCTGGGATCATTCCTCGTACACAAATTTCGACGAGTGCTTCCTCGTTGATGTCTTCGTGGCAATCCAATGTCAATCGTCGGAACCGCGAGATGTATTTTCCTACTTCGTCTCCTACCCGCTGTCCACTCTTGCTTAGGTTTATTGTTGTAATCTTTATTTTCGCCGAATAAAACTTCCCGAGAAAGAGTGCGGACAAGGTTTTCCAGGAATCCACGCTCTCTTCTTTTAGATTGTCATACCAGGAGAACGTTGTGCCCGTGAGTGATTTGGGAAATTCTTTTAAGCATAGTTTTTTATCATTGGCTTTGTCGTTCATGGCTGATAGAAATCGGCTGAGATGTTCCCGCGCGTTTCCCTGGCCTTCGTATATTTTGAATTTTGGGGAAGTATAATCTTCGGGGTATGGGTACCCTCGGATGTGTGCGGGATATGGGATACTCTCGCGGCATCGGTTGTCTTGTTTCATTACATGGTAGTTCTGCTCTAGGTATTCGACGATCTTCTTTTGTGCTGCTACTGATGTCTTATCAGCCTTGCGTCTATCATCTTTTCTTGTTTCTTCAGGGATACTTTGTCCTGCTTCAACTACTTGCGTTATCCAGTTTTCCAACTCTTGTCTCCTTCGAGCACGTTTCTTCAGTTCTTCTTGCATGCCTTGTAGAGTCGGCGGCGTAGGTTTCGCTGGTTGAGCTTTATGGTTCACCAATTGCTTGATGACACCTGGGATCAGTGTTTCTTCCTCGCTTCATCGTCCTCTAATGTTACCTAATCGAGGTTAATAGGATGGTTAGCCGCTTGAGATCCTTTAGTGTCCGAACCGGCGCCTCATATGTGTGTCATTTGTGAGCTAGGCACGAGCCTCCGGGTGTGGTCGCCAAATGTTGAGGGGTGAATTTCAGTTTAGGTTCTATCCGTCCTAGCTATTACACATGACCTTACAATTCCAATAATAGTTAGAGAGAGAGTTCCCATTCCATTGTACCTTGTCCTTTCTTTTATAGGCTTTCCTAAAAGCCCCTCTTTTCACTACTACATGACACATGTCCTAATATCTCTTAATTACCCTTAATGCCATTCTTTAAAATAACCCCTTCCCTCTTCATTAATTCCTCCTTTATCCTCCCATCTTTTATGGGTATCTCTATTTGGGCTTGGGTTTAGTCCACAAGTCCTACATCTTAACCCAAGTTCACCTCTACTCTTAGGGGCGTCTCCAACTCGTTAAGGGGATATTTTTTCATGTATTAACACCCTCAAAATGCGAAAATACAATGGAGATGTTGTCGCTTCTTATAATACTTCTTCCATCCTTGCGCCTGCGTGGACGGTTTTTAGTCCTTGTATTTCTTTCCGCATCTTCTCCATTTGCTCCATAACCATGTTCACATTGTGAGCATCTTTGGAAAATGCCTCATCGTAGTAGGACTGAGAGGGCTTGTATGTTGGATCAATTTCATATGGATCGTGGCATGTTTTTCTGGCTCCCCCTAGTGGGTTAGCCTTTGGTGGGTTAAGATCCACCCTTCGTCTTCCTGAGATAGCTCCGTTCTCACGCCTCTTAAACGGAGGGTGAGTTTGGGAACCTTCGATCTGTACATCCAACATATCTTTTAGGTTATGGTTCTCCTGGGCCATTACGTGCATTGCATCCTCATGCTCCTTGTTACGGAGTAGCAAAGCTGCTACTTCTGCTGCCATTTGATCTTCATTGTGGAGTCCACTACCCTGAGGAGTGCTGTCGGCCGGATCCTCAGAGTCATCCACTCCTATTTCTATGACCGGAGCGTCGGGATCTATCTGGATCGGGGTTAGGTTTCCCAACCCTCGTTTTATGGGAACTAAGGTTCTAGGTAACCCTGTGTTGGCCGCAGGTGGCTGTGTAACATTGGGATGCTCCGGTAACAGCATACCGTAAAGTGGTTGTCCTCCCGATTTTTGCACCATCCCTTCAGCAGGAATAGGTGGCTTGTTAGCAACTGTTCTTATTGATATTTCACTTTGCATGTCCTCTGCCTCGGTTCTTTGATTCGCTTGAGATGGCTTTTGAGATCTTCCTCTCGTAAATGTTGGTCGTGAGCTTGTTGGTACATCACTTGGTTTATGCATGCCTTCGATCTCTGGTTATCCCGCTGACACAGAAAGGAGTGGAAAAATCTGCTACTTGGATGTCTTCGTTAAAAATAGCAATTAATGCTCTGACACAGAAGACAGCTAAGCAGCTTTTTCAGAAAAAGTACTGAAATGACGCCTTGAAAGATAGGTATTAAATTTCTTATGACACCCTTGGAAAGAACAACCTTAAATGATGAAAACCAATTAAAAAATGGTGTCAGATCTCCTAAAAAAAGAGGTTATTAAATGCTTCCATAAGATCTTTTTTCCTTAAATTCTCACTGAGATTCCTCTGTAGTCAGGGGTACTCAGATCTAAAGGATGCCTTGTCGGAAAAGGCTGTTTTAGTGCAAAACAAAAGTTTTAACGTTTTGTAAGTGTTTTTTTGTGCAAAAATTGTAGATCTGTGATGGTGTAAGTCTTTAGAGGCTATGAACTCAAAGAACATACGTAAATAACGGATGAATAAATAACTATAAAGTGATTGTAGAGCACAGATCTCTTCGTTACAGAAGATGCGTAAGTTAAAAATAAAGGAATATGAAAACTCAAGTTGGTGAGCAAAACCTTCTAGCGCCAAAAGTGTGACTACTAATTTTCCCATAGTCTACGTAATGTATACAGCTCGTAGAATCAGATACTAAGTAGTATTGATACCTCTGTTGAACTGATAATGCTAAGTAGTAAAGATATTCAAGATCACAATAATAACGAAGAACACAAATATAATGTAAATGCTACTAAGTTATCATGAGACACAAGAGATTACGTGGTTCGGCTTTCATCTACATCCACTGGGTAATGAGAGATTGTTTGTATTAAGGTGTGGTGGTTACAAAGATCTTAAATGCTTCCCAAAGTAATAGAGAGAACTCAAGTTAAAGAATACTTAAGTTCTAAACATTAAAGAGGTATTAGCTTAAGACTAGATCTTCTCTCCTAGATATTGAATTCCCTTAATTTGTTGGTGAAGCTTGGTATTTATAGCCCCTTCTGCTCCAGGTATATCTTTGTTGTCTTTGGACCCATCGTTCTCTGATATACCTTCTGTACAGATGGTACCTTCGTTCACTGTGTGCTTTCTCCAGTCGAACTCTGCCACCTCAGCTGACCCACGTTCCTTCGGGAACTTCCTAGCCTTAGTACAGATTGTACCTTCGTTCACCGCTGCCTTTCTCTAGATTATGTGTGTAGATAAGAGATTTGTGCATTTAATGATGATTAGATATGTCATCTACCTCTGTCCCTTCGCCAGCTGCCTTTCTCTAGACTAGGCTTTACTTTTCCCATCTTGACCGTCGAGGTATCCCTTCTTGAGATAAGATAAAGTAGATCTCCGAAGGTATCCTCTGCTACTCAGGTTTCTCTGTACAGTGAGGGCTCTACAGTTATCTTGTGTGCGACCACTGAAACCGCGACACGTGCTCCACAAAATATTGGTATTCACAGTACATCTAAAGACATCTTGTAATAATCAATTGTTAACAGACTCAGTTATGTGTGTGATTGATCACAAGACATTCAAGTGGTGTTGTGCATGTGTTTATTGAAGATTAAAGAAGATTTGAAGACAAAGAAGATTTCTTATTTGGTTTCCATATCTTTGGGTGTGCACAAACCTTGATCGACTGGGATCCAACTAGAATCAGTTTTATTCGATTCATTAGTTTTGTGAGATCGACATCACCTTATAGTTTCTTGTTGGAATCTATATTGATTGATTGCAAATATAAACTTTGCTACTTCAGTAGTTATTGGATAGATTGATCTAACCAGGCAAAGGAGTTTATTAGTTAAACGGAAGAGCCTTTGCATTTACTTGAGATATCTTCATTTGAAAGAATCAAGAGAGTTGTTACCAAACAGATTTGTTGTTCCTTTCTTTTTGGAATACGATCCAAAGGAATTGTTCCAGTTTGTGCACTTATTGAATGTCGGAAGCGCAGGGATACTGAAAAAATTAAGTGAACTAGGTTTAGTTGCTTGGTCTCAACTATACGAAGTTGGTTTAGATTTTGTATAACATCTTAATTCTGAGAGTATTCAATTCCGGACTAGGTCCCGGGGTTTTTTCTGCATTTGCGGTTTCCTCATTAAAAAAATCCTTTTGTGTCTTTTACTTTTCTATTTCCGCAATTATAATTGTTTATTATAATTAAAAGTAAAATACACAAACGTTAACTCCGTATTACTTGATAGTGATCCTATAGAGTTTGGTTAAGTCTGAACCTATTATCAAGTAATCACACTTTACTTGTTGTATTGTCTCGATCTCGTATCCATAGACGATCACACAAAGTGTGAATACCGATTTGTAGTATTGTCTCGACTTTGTCCATAGACAATCACTTTCGGTAAGAGGACTCATAGATGGATAATTTAAAGATTGTGGTGTATTTGGGTACCCTCGTCTTTTCAATATGGATCTTGGAAGAGAAATCAACACTAGTGATAACATAGGAAGGATTATCAACAACATTCTTTTTAGAGCGATCATATGTTGGTCCCCTCGATAACTGATTTGTAAGAACTTTCAAAAGGGCGAATACCTCATTATGTATCTTGACAATTTCTGCTTGATTTGTTACTACATCATTTAGGATTTTCATCAGATCAGCAATAGTGGTTGAGCTTTGAGCATTCATAGCTTCTAAGGGAGCTTGACCAGGCCAGCCGAGTTTAGTAGTAATTAGAAGAAATTCGCCGGTATTGGAAGATAATAAATTTAGATTGAACGTTTCTGAGACCTCCCCATAATCGATCATCTTGAGAAAATTTGGATTGCAACCGAGAGATTAATCTCCCACTGTGGTCGCTAATCTGTTGATGGGGAAAAATGATTTACTGGTTTTATAGGAACATGAGGAGACGACAGTGCGGAGGAAACTCCTCGACCGAGCAATTTTATTTAACCTTTTGCAAACAGATGCACTCCAAAGGGAGTGCTTGAATTCGAGAGATCAATCTTTAAGACTCCGGCCTAAACCAAGACAATGTCCGTTCCAGAGTCAATTCGGTCACAAGGAAGGATGGGTCGATCTGTAGGAGGGAAGTTGAGAAGTGTGTGTGATCAATGATAATCAAGGATTGTGGATGTGTCGTGTATTCCGCGTGAAGAAATAAGATAAGTTCTGATTGATTGAATTTGCCCTGTTGAGAGTGATTACTCAAACGGTGAGAATTCTTGTGTGATTAATATTTTTTGTTCAGACGAGCGTTCTTGTTGTTTCAATCATGGATTCAGATACTTATTTATATTGCAAGAATAGTAGACACATTGATCCCAGTAAGCGTGACAGTTGCTGGAGTGAAAGTGTGGGAAAGTGGGAAATCGTGTTAAAACCAGTTACTCATCGTGCGAAGACTTGGTTGATTGTCCACCTACTACTTTGCTAACTCCTCTAACTGCTCGCACGACTTAATCACATTCTCATCGTGAATGGACACATGTGTCGTAGACCGTTAGACCAAAACCCTAGTTAATATCCCCCCATGTGACATGATTGATGTCTCATGTGGTAGACGTGTATTTAATTAGTCAGTTATTGACTTGATCATACGATGAGTTTTAATATTATTGAGTCGAGCATGATGGACGAATGCTCTATGATTCATGGATTGAGCATGTTGAATGAATGTTGATGGTTGAACCAACACGATGAATATTGATAATCTGAGCAAATATGCTCGTCTGGGCGAATATTGTTGATTTGATGAATTGCTCAATATTGATAGTTGAATCAATATTGTTAACTTGGGAAAATATTGCTCGTGTGAGAAAGTATTGCTCACGTGAATAATTAAATATTGATAGTTGAACCAATATTGCTCGATTGAGCAAATATTGCTCGTTTCATGAATTATTGGTAGCGCAACCAATAAAAATATTAATTTAAAATATTGGTAGATGGACTAGATATAATTAACTAGAATGTTGATTGCTAGATCAACATAAAAATATTGGTGTTTGAATCTGTTCAGAATTATGCTTTGAAGAGCATTTGATTCAAAACCCTAATTTTGATCGATTACTGATCAATTGATGATTTACTGAAAATCAATCACTGAGCGAGAGAGGGACCGGATACATGGGATGATGGCCGACCATATAGCGTCCAAGTGCTCGAATGAGCATGCACCAAAGTCCTTTGAAGACCAGTTGGTGGAGGGATGATTAAATGCTGGTTTAATCATTTATTGAAATAGTGCTCGTCCGAGCATTAGGCAATAAAACCTAATTATGGTGATATGAGGGACCGACCAAGAGGGCATGGAACCGGCCTTTGGTGGTCATGGGACCGACTGACGGTCGTTCGATGAATTCCAAATTATTTGGAAAGAGCTTGAACCTGATATGAATAAATTAGGTCAAATTATGAAGATATGTGGGACCAGCTCCTTGCAAGCCAAAGGGCCGCCACTGGTCGGTCAAGGTGACATGCCCGTGTCACCATATTGTCCGTGTCTCAGTCCTGAGAATTTTGGTATTTTCTGGTGCACGTTTGAGCAATATTTTGGATTTCAGAAGAGTTTGATCTTGATTGAAACTCTCAATTTTGCTTGAATGAGGAAGTAGGACATTGCTCGTGTGATCAATATTTTCAGAATATTAAAATAATATTATTTTAATATTTACGGTGAGTAGCCTAGTCAGTCATGTGACCATTTTACTTTTTGGCTTTTTGCTAGTTTGAGCAATATTGAAAAACCAGGGGTTTTGCTCAAACGAAGGAGTTTCATGAGATGAAGGAAATAATAATGATAATAAAATAAGTTATTATGAGGTGTGGGACCGGCCACGGCTAGGGCACGGCCGTACGGCTAATAGGCCCGGTCCCGTGACACCTTTCCCTATTTTTTGATTATTTTTCATTGTGTGAAGGAAATATGGAGAAACTAAGAGTTTTGCTCAGACGAGGGAGTTTGCCCAAATGGAGGAGTTTTGATGAGATTAGGAAAAATAATAAAATAAAATAATGGGAATAGGCATGGGGTCGGCCATGACGGCATGATCGGCCGGCCGGTGGGCCTGGTCCCCTAGGCGCCTCTTTTATTATTATTTTCTTCCCTATTTTGCATAGATTTCATCGTTTGTCCATATTTTTGAGTGTTCGTTCGTGCATTATTGCTAAGTACACTCGCACCATTTTCTTGGGGCTTACTCAATGATGGTCCAGATGCTCGTACGTTGAATATTTATTAGTAACCCATGGAATTCTACTGGGAAATGCCATGAATTTAAGTAATGAATTGTTATGATGAACGCAGAATATTTTCTAGGAATTCAATTGATGAATCTTGCGACTAGAAATAATTAATTGATGGCTCTATACTAGCAGGCAAGATATCTAGGAGCATGATGATTATTCGAGAATTGAGCGATATGAGCTAATTGAAGCGTCATATTTATTCTGTATAGTTAGGGAAAACATTGTTACATCCTGAAGACGTTATCGCTATGTACTAGCATGCAAGATGTCTAGGAGACGTCCAATCATTAAGATTCTATACATATGTCTTTTATATAGTCAGGGAAAACATTGTTACATCCTGAAGACGTTATCGCTCTATACTAGCATGCAAGCTGTCTACGAGCCGTCAAATCGTTTTCGATTCTATATAAAATGATTACTGAAATTGTTCAGTATTGATGAAATATGTCGTGGTCTCAATTGAGAGACTGCATATTCATGTATGCTCTGAGAGGCAATACCCTCAGTCAATGATTTTTATGGATGACCTGAGAGGCAATACACTCAGTCAGAGATCATCATGGTATGAGTTTTCATGCTTAAACAAGAGACATGAGTCTCAATACTCATCCGATTACTGGATCAGGAATATGCAAGGTTATGATTTTACAATTTTAGTCTTTGTCAAAAATCCACCATCAATACCTTATAATGGAAATATCACAAGTAATATGTTAAAATAACCTAGACAATTTTAAGCCTAAAAAATTATATAAAACCTACAAGATTTATTTTTAAGAATTTGTATCTTGAAATAAAGATTACAAGATTTGTTCTTGTTGAAATTCAGTTTTGTAACAGTTCCGACACATACTAGCTTATTATTTGGATATTGATTTATGAGGTTGTTAATTTTTGTTTTTTGTTTTTGAAGCATGCATATATTAAACGGAGGTTACGTTACAATTTGTCGTGGATATGTGGTACCCACGGAGTCAAGATAAAAAAAATTGACGGATAACAACTGAGATTGCCTGGTCCCAAATATTGGTTGACAAGTTTCACAGTTGGCTTCCAACTGCCGCATGATTCGCCAAACCATCTGCTACTTGATTTCCTTCTCTGTATTTGTGTTGTATTGCAGCCAGCGGAATCTGTTGTATTCTATTCTTTATTTCCTCAATCATCCCTGAGATATGCCAAGGGTGGGGGATGTGATAAAGCGTAGGAGGTTCTCTGAGTCTGTCTCGAATAGAACTTTTGGCCACTGCCTTCCATTTGTTGTTCTCGATCCCAAAAGCAGAGCCCAAGTTTCTGTTGTTAAGGCAGTCGTAATTCCCAATGGTTGAGCTAGAGCCATTATTGTTCGTGCATCGCAATCCCTGTAAATGAAACATGCACCCGTAAAACCCGAATGACCCCTGGCCGCTCCATCAGTGTTGATCTTAATCCAGTTCATGTTCGGAGTAGACCATCCTACCGAGATTGTTGAGATATTTTTGGTTATTCTTGAGTTGTTGAGTGTCCGTGAATCTCCCGGAAGGATCGGAGGTAAGGATTGTAGCGCCGCCGAGTATTCATGTTGTTGTTTTTGAGCCCAAGCTATGATTTCTATTGTTGTTGTTTACTTTTGTCGGTATATTAGATCATTCCTAGCTAACCATAAGGTCCACAAAAGAAAACAGAAGGTGGAGATCACAGATGTTGGTGCTGGTTGTTGTACGATTTGGGAGATGGTTGTATGAGTCGTTAAGGCAAAAGCGGGGACATTGTTGGAGTTTGGTGTGGTTGAGGGCTGAGAGAGTAAAGTATTCCACGATGTAATTGTTGTTGGACAGTGTATTAGTAGGTGATTTGCTGATTCTGGATCAATATTGCATCTAGGACAAATGTCTGAGTTGGTGGATGTGATGAAGGAGAGATAATATTGGTAAGCCTTCATTGATTGCTTTCCAAAAAACTGTATTTTTGGTGGACACGGTAAGGTCCAAAATAATTTGGTGGGTGGGAGTGGGGGTTGGTAAGGTTGGCTATGGGTTAGATAATTTTGTCCTGGGGGCTATCTAGGGGGAGGTGAATATTTATGATTTTTTGGGCCACCAGATTGGGGAGAGTGTTTAATTTTTCTTGGTCCCAGTTGTGAGAAATTGGATCAATGATATCAGCTACCTTTCTGACCGGGTTACATCGAGTTGGGTCTAGGTTTGGTGAGTGTGGGATCCAGTTGGCTTCTATTGGTGTTGATAACCCATTTGCGATATGATGAAATGTCAGTTGTTGAATGGTAGGGACGATTTCTGCCAGTTGTCTCCATTGGGCACTGAAAGAAGATGGTATGGTATCAATGCCTTGAAGAATTGGATGTTGATCGAGATATGAGACTGCTGATCTGTGCTACTGATCGTGACAAGTTTGTCCATACAAGTTTCCGAACTAAAAACTGTGGTGTACTTGATATCCCCTTTGTTTAAGTTTCTCTTCCAACACCGAACTCTGGTGAGTTCTCTTCAAGAAAACCCCAATTTTACACCTTAAACAAAGGGGATACCAAGTACACCACCAAAGGGTATCCTCGTGGGGTAAGGTATCTGACATGAGAGACAAACGTCTTTCTACTTCTCATCTGTTTCTTAATACTCCCTCTGTCCCACTATTAGATGACCTACTTAGTTTAAAGTTTTGCCCCACCATTAGTTGACCTATTTCATTAAACAGGGAATATTTCTAAAATTATCATTTTGATTGATTATCGTTAGTATAAGAAATGTATATAATTTGATATCCATATTTATACTCGTTACATAGGTGTTTTAAAATGCTTTCCAATGATACAAAAAATCCATGGTATAATTTGAGAGATAAATTATTTCTAAATTTTACAAATTATTATCCATAAGGGTATAATTGTAAAAAACACTTAAAATTACTCCTTCCCATTCCTTGCCTTAAGAATTGTGCAAACTTTAACTAGATCATCTAATAGTGGGACGGAGAAAGTATAATTTTAATGAGTTATCTAGTTTACCTTGATTTCCTTTTTCTAGTTATCATGATATAAGATAAGATTATAGAATTATTCATCAACGTTATTATTTAATTTGATTTATCAAATTTATTTTATTTAGTTTTTGTTCTCTAACTTTGTTATTGTTTTTGTGAATTTGATTTCACACTAGCATTCGTTATTTATTTATATCGGATCTTTGATCCAAGTTATTCGATACGCTAAGTTCTCACTTTTCATTATCCGCCATCAGGTAGGGTGGCGGACGAGGGCATAACCGACCCACCATACCCAAGGTTCACCTCTCCGGAAAGCCCCTTCTTCTTTGTATAAAGGTAAAATCCCAGAACTAAGTAGTCGTTTTCTTATCTTCTTCTTCTAATTCAATTTCTCTATCTAAAAACCCTAAACTAAGCCGTCTTCAAGAGCTCTGCAACTTTTACTCTTAAAAATAATAAAAAAAAAAAGCTAAGATTTTTTTTTTTTATAGTTTTCTTCTTTTACCTTCTTCCTTACTAACAAAACCCCAATTTTACACCTTTTTCATTCCTTCTCTCTGCATTTTAACTCTCTATTGCCACCAAATAAGCATAAAAATCCCATCTTTGTTTTTATCGGTTAAAAAAAATAAAATTCATTTTTTTTTTTGTATTCAAAGGATGCAGTTTTTTACATTGATTGGATTTTGAATCATGAGTTATTGGCGGAATGATCAGATCTGTGTGACGAAAAAAAAGTTATCCTGTTGTTTGGTGGTGAATGAAAAAAAAAAGTTACAAAATGAGGTCTTGATCGTATCAGATCGATTTAATGGAGTTTCTGAAGAATTTTGCTGATCATTTTGTTTGATTAAGCTTTATCTTAATTTCTGGAAATTATTATAAGAAAAAAAACTGATTTTTAGTTCCTGGTATATTTTGACAGAACAATTTTTGATCCTATAGAAGGCCTCACGAAGTCGATCCAATCATGGTGATGAACAATAAGACCTTACATCGTCATTAGAGGATGCAAACAATCACCGAGGAGAAGCCAAAGATTCGTAAAAGAGTATTAAATACAAGGAAGAAGAATCTTCCTGAAGAACTGATAATAGAGCATATCCTCAGCAAGGTTCCAGTTCGAGCTCTAACTAGATGCGCTGCTGTCTCCAAACTGTGGTACAAGGCTATTTATATTGAAAAAAGGTTGGCCTCTCGTCACTTTGAAAATTCTCAAAATAATCCGATACTCGTATTCAGTCTTATTAATGTACTCAAGAATGATAGTAGTAGAAGTTTATTGGAGAACGAGTTTTTCACTCTAGAAGATGCATATAAGTGGCATGGTGTTTCCGTTCTTGGTTATTCCTTGTTAAGTTCCTTAGTTCAGGATAGTTGTAAAAAAGGGAAATTGGTAAGTTATTGTAATGGTTTCCCTTGCATATCCACCCTGGCTTCTCATAAGGGTGAGTATGTCATCCTTAACCCATCCAGGATGGAAAGTCTCAGCATCAACAGTCCAACCATAGTCAATCATAATCATTTGGAAGGAAAATTTTACGTCTCAAACACCAGCCTTATATGTCATGGATTCGGGTATGATTCCTTAAGAAATGAATACAAGGTGGTTACTGCTTATGTTGGTGGTGGCAATGCTGATGAAAAGTTTAAGTGCACTATCTTTACATTGGGAACTAAATCATGGAGAGAGATAGATGCTACAATCCCACATTTACCAGGAGGAGGTCATGGGAATCATCCAAATAATATTAAGATAAGAGCAAGCAAAAGTGGTAGTGGTAAATCAGCAATCTATTGTGCTGACTGCCTCTTTTGGAAAATTAAAGACTATTGGAGGAGGAGGAGGTGGGGGAGTAGGAGGAGAGCATAATGGACCTAATATTAATGACTACAATGAGATGGAGATGCTGCTATCATTTGATCTGCATGATGAGAAGTTTCATTTCATTCGACTCCCACCCCTTCCAACAAAATGTATAACTGAGCCACAGCAGCAGCAGAGGCAATTAATTGTCGACTATCCTCATCTTCTGGAGTACAAAGGATCTCTTTGTGTTGCACGTTTAGAAAAAAGCTTAGCAACTACAAGGGATTCCTATCATCGACGTCATCATTATCATTATCAGAGCACTAGCGACAGTAGTGGGAGTTGCTGCTGCTGTTGTAAGGTACACGTGTATGTACTAAAGGATACTGTCAAGCAAGTATGGGTGAAGGAGGAGACTTTTGATGTTCGGATTGATGCCCCTTGCAAACCGTCTGATGTTATTCCATGTTGTTTTTGCTTCAACAGTACGACTACACCTCCTACTCGGATACTGAGTTTCTCTGATCAGGTTCTACTGTACTGGTTCGATGGGCGCCGTCTTAAATTCTACAACCTGCGTGCCAAACTACTTAAGGTGGTATCTCAATTTAATTCAAGTTTAGAACGCGATCTCTTTCTAAACAAGATGAAAGAACCAGCGGACTTCGGCCATAGTGATGACGACAGTGACGATGATAATATTTATTGTTCGAGTTTGGATTATCAGCTGCATGGTCAAGTGGAGAATTTCCTTTCTCTGCAATCTTTCCTACCCACAGGAGGAGCGACTAAACTTGATGCTGATGCCTTCAATAAGTTATTAACTTTAGAGACAGAAGAAAGTTCACGCTCAGGATATTTATCTATCGTCCGAGATTCAGCAGAGTATTATCCTTTTTAATTATTTTTATATTTTACTGTTATTTGCTGTGTTACAAGGACACTCCATAAATAAAAAATACGCCGTGTCGACACTCGACGAACGGACACTCGTGTCCGACACACAGGACACAGCTCAATTATCAAGACAAGAATAAAATATTTAATAAAATTTCAGATATAGATTTTTTACATATTTATATTAGGAAAGAAAATGTTTTCTTCATTCTAACTTGTATAAGGACCTTTATCTTTAGTAAAAACATATTTTCTTAGCTTCAATAAGGAGTTTCGTCTTTAGTAATAGAAATAGAGACACTTCCGAAACTAACCACTGATCTCCATTAGATTTTTTTAGCAAAAATGGAGATATTCTCCCCCACAACTAGAGCTATATCTATGAAATGATGGAGATACGTAGAAATATCAATGGAGTCTGTATTTCTAATGCCTTTTTTATTAGTCATATACATATATGTAAGTATTTTTCTATGCTCACTATCCGTGTCCCCGTTTTCTAGTTTTTTAAGTTGTCGTGTCAAGATAACGTATTGGACACGACACACCGACACCGTGTCCGTGTCCTTGTAACACAGGTTATTTGTTTTTCAAATCGATCGACTTGCTGCTTTTGCTTCCACAGTACTGCTACACTTCCTACCCATGTACTCAGTTTCTCTTAGAAGGTGTTGATTATGCTGGTTCTGTGGGTGTCTTAAGGTCTACAAATATATGCTCCAAGCAGATTATGGTGGTATTTCTAGTTAAAACAAGTCCAGATTGTAATCTTTTTCAAACTGAAATGAAAGAAACCCTTGGGCATCAGTCACAACGACAGGTGTTGGTTATATTACGTATTTGTTGTTTGGGCATTAATTATCAGTATGTCTTATATCTGTTACGATCAGCTCGTTCAATACTGAAATTAACGTTAAATGGAAAAATCTACTTTTAAGCATGCTGAAATAGGTTTTAAGGTGAAATTCATCCAGGTTTACGTAGTTATTACTTGCTCCACTTGTTTCATTACATATTTTGTAATTAGTTAAAAGCTTCTGCTAGTTTGTTGGATTGACAAGCTCCAGTCTAATTTGCCAAAGAGTGTCGCATTCATTACTGGTAGGAAGATCTCCTTGACATCATGGATTCCATTTTCCAGGAAAACATTAGCCTTTCTTGGTATTATACATCTATTTGGTATGTCTCTTGTGCTTGCATTTTATGATGGTTACTCATATGGCCTACTTGCGCGTGGCATGATCTTTGTTGGCATCTTGTTAATGGATGCTGATTGCATTCCTCCACACAAGAATTGTAGTATGTTTTTGATTTCTGATTTACCTGAAGAAAATAATTGTACAGTCGAATGCAACTTTTATGGTATCTGCCGGGAAAGTCAGTTATACACAAATACAATGTCCAAGACCAGATTTAAAAATAATCTGTAGGGGGGGTCCTGAAACATCTTGATGAACTAAGAAAAATGGTTGATCTGTTGCACTTCATCTTTTCTATTCTTTTTAAGTGTTCATACATCTATAACTTATGCTAATCTTTGGGTACAGCACGCTGCTACCTCAGTCAATCCAAAACTTTCCACCAAATTTTGTTCAATATGTAATGGATTCGTGGTGATCTGGTTTGCCCTATGACTGATTTTGAACTTTATTTTTTTTTCCTGATAATCTGCTCTCGTTGTAGAGCTCTTGTCCTTTTAATAAGTGTTTTAATACTACTTCACAAGCTTCTCTTGGAGGTGCTTCTTCTCGGGATTCACTGCCTAATTGAAGTTTACAGAGGTAAAACATGTTTCCTTTCATTTATTCTCATATTAGACCTTTTAATTATTTCATTTATTTTTCCCTCTTGACGAAGCATAAAGGTATCTTAGTTCTATCAGAACGACCTGTCGCTGTTGATTGATAGTCGTATCAGGTTTCAGCGATTCTGGTTTGGTTGAATACTTTTTATACTGCATAGTATTGCAAAATCCCAAGGCCTAGCGTGTTACGGGTACCTGCAAAAGGGTGAAAGCTCAAGGAAGGCAGAGCAAATTAATCGGCATCATGCCTAACATAGATTGACCAATTGCATTAGCTCCTCCACATTTTCTGGCTTTTGCTTTTTTCTCTGGTGGCTGCTGCCCAATTGTTTTACAATTTAATGTCTTATTAATCAAACACTTGGCCCATATCGGGCAAGTAATATGTGCTCTCCAGTCATGTTTGGCCTGCATTCCTTTTTTGTTTGCATCAAAAGTTGATGATTTTGTTTTTAGCAAGTTTTATACCATTTCTAAACTCCAATGGTATAAACCTTTGTTAGTTGTTGTATGGCAGCCTCAGTGAACTCCGCGTTCATCAGGCCTGGTCATATACATAGCAAAAAAATCTCGTTTTCCTGTTCAATTGTAGATAAAGCCATATCATCCTTCAACGACATGTGTCTTCGAGAAGTAATACCTCAACTTGAGACAGGTCTTTTTTGCTAGTTTTATCACTGGTTCATTGTTCATGTTCAAATTTCGTTAGAGGGGCATCAGCATGGAAGTTGATATTACCTATCTTATATGATGTAGTTGGGAATAAAATCTACACCTTTTTTTCTTCCTGCTGCTGTTGTTGGTGGTTTGATAGTGAAGCTGGTGGTTCTGCAGCTGTTGGCATGTGGGTGGTTGTTGTTGGTAGCTTCGGTGGTGGTGGCTGAAGGGGTTCTCTCTTTGATGCAATGTTGGTGAAGATGGTGGATTTTCCCCTATATCTCAATGTAAGACTTGTCAGAACATGGTGAGCTTGTACGATAATTTTTTAAATCTGGATCTCGTTAATGAGGCAATTGAAAAAGCAGGTTATGTGAGAGAATTAAGATAGCCATGTCAGTTTTTAACTGAATAAAAGATATGTTAATTCTTAGATACAAAGTATGATTTGACTATAAATCATTGAATAAATCTGGAAAGAATTACAAGACAGCTGAAGATATGGATGAGATGTACACAGAACTCTGCAAAGGTGGTGCTTTCTTGGCTTTGCTGAAGTTTGGATTACTCTGTTATTTTGATGGAGAATTATCATCCTAAAAATTTTCATTGTTCTTTTATTTTATTTTTTAATTTTTTTTGTCAGTTTACCCAATTGGCCAATTGTGTCTATTACAAGGATGATTGGGAACATACAAATTTATTTACAAGCCTTGGGATTCATCAGCTCTGTTATCTTTTAGTATTGCTCGTGGTCTGAAGGTTTGTACTGCTGTAGAGGAGGGGGAGTTGTTGAAGGTGTGAAGGAGGTCAATGTTATAGTCCCAACGAGTTAGTTCTGCATCCTTTTATAAGGGCGACTACCAATACATCTTATTATGTATTGCTTGTCTACCAATATAAGGGCAGACTAGGAGCACCGGGAGGTCAATCATGGACTGCCGAGTGATGATGGCAGCGCAAATGAGCTAGCAAACAAATAAGTAGTGAAGGTATTTCACTCATTACTTGTTATGACAAAGGGGCGCTCTGATATAAGACATGTACATGATATGATGATTTCTTTTATCATTAGTGGTTAGTTTGTAGTGTTCTATACCCCATGAATATCTATTATTGCTATTGGTTGAACACTGTCAGTATGAAAAGAAGGGTTCCATTTGAGATTCTGTAGGTATTTCTTCCTTAAAACCACATGCTATAGTTTAGATGCTCCTCACTCTTTACTAGTGCCGAACTGGTTTAGTGAGTGACAATTAGTCAAATTAGGTTACAACTTTCTGAATGTGCTTAAAACTACATATCTGTTTCACATTCCTATCGACAACTAATGCATTCTTGATGTGAACTGGCAGTCCTATTAATTTTGAGAATGCTACCTTCTGGTTGGTCATTACACTAAGTGGATTCCTAGGCCTTGCTATCAGCTTCACGTTGATGTGGTTTCTGCACAGGGGCAACAACTTACAGGTACTACTATCACAACAAAAGATAGTTACAGAAAATATCTGGAACCCTCAATTTGTTTATGTTTACAACTTAGGAACAAGTGACAGTAATGTCCATTGCATCCTACTAGACTGAAAGAAGGGAATTATTGTTTTTTTTTTTTTTTGAATGAGATTCCTTGCTTGACATTGTTTTAGGAAATCATGTGGCCTTAAATGTCTATTACACCTTATCTTTTTAGTATAGACCTAATAACTTTCCTTAAAAATTGGAAACATGTTTCTTGATTGGATTTCATGGAGTTTTAAATCATGGGTTTGGTTTTAATTTCAATTTATTAACCAAGTTCTGTATTTCTTCACATTCACATCTGGTGGTGACGATTTTTAGCTTTTACATTTTTATTTAATACATTTGAATTTTGTTTTGATTTATGTATCTTATAGTCGATTAGATCTGAGATTTGTAGGGTTTATGTTTGATTTCATAGCAATGTTTTTCTTCTATACAGTTAAATATATGTTTAAAACAATTAGATCTGAGTTTTGTGGGGTTTATGTTTATAATGGACTTGGTTGTTTTTTCCCACATACTGAGAAAAGCAGTCCAAAACTGAGAAGCAAGAAAAGAAGTAGATTGAGAAAGAATGTGGGGTGAACAACAATGTACATAATTCTACTTTAAAATTTTTAATGATCAAATTTGTTTGCGACTTGTTATTAAAGGTTAAGCTCCTAGTATTTTACGTATCGCAATCAATTTTATCTTCAGTTGCATCTACTTGTATCAAAGTTGTACTCAAATATGATCTTGAAGCTAGGAAGGCGCTTTCCTGGTTGGTTAAATGCTTGCTCAATAACGTTGTCATATGTGGATATATCTATTACTCAATATATGCTGATATGTTGAATTTGTGTTTTGCTTTTGAATGGCCAGTATTTTGATCTCAAGCAAGACCTGGTACCTCTCATCATCGCACAAAACAGTTACGAATCGAAATATCTTAAAGCGAACTTTGAGGCAGATCAAACTGCACCTTGGATTAAGGATTACATGGTGATTCTTCTTCGTCTTCATCTGCATTCTTTAGTATCTTTTCTGACTTGATACTTACCATGCAGGAGGGAAATGCTAAGCCATTCAAAAATTCAGAACCCTATTCCTGAGGTTAACAAGGAACTAGAGAAGGTGTTTGTTGCAAACAGTCTTCCAGATGAAATTATGTACATTGTTGTTCACCTCTGGGAAGAACGGTATGTGCTTATGGTTATCTATTTTGTGTGATACATAGTATTTCTTTTTAATGAATCGGAAGAATGGAAGTATAGTTCAAACAATAGGTGAACTTTGTTTTAGTGCTTCTAATATGACGTGTTATTCATTATATTATTGCTTTCTGTTTTTCAGTTCTGCTCGAATTTTATGTACCTTGGTGTGGACATTACCAGAATTTGGTTCCAGTCTAGGAGGAAGTTGCTTTAGCCCTGATGTCATTATTTCTAAGCTCAGCAAGTTATTTCTCTGCCTGTCCACTTGACACTTGTATTAAAATACAAGTTGTGCCGTTCAACATTCATAGTGATCGACTTGGTTTTTTGCACAAGCACCTAAGCATATTACTGTCAAAACCTTTTTACACTTATTTTTCCTCGTTTCTTTATAGATTACTAGCAAATGCGCACGCACGATGCCAGTGTTGTTCTGTTTCAAGATTCGAGTGCCCTCTATTGCTGGAAAATAATAATAATTTGGTCGGTAAAGAATTTCGTGCTCGCAAGTTTGGAACTCAAGTCACATTTATCACTTTACTACTGTGACACCGGCCTATTGCAAAAACTGGCCTCCACCATGATGTCCGGACATTCAGAATTAGCAGTATTAGTAAATTTATAATGTGAAAACTACTACCACACCCATTTTTCAGATTTCTTACACTATGAAACCCACGCCTAGAAAAATTCAGGCGCGCACCTATTTTCTACGAGAAAATATCTCCCAAACCCATAATTTTTGAAATTATGTTTCGATCTTTTTTTTCTTTTTCTTCTTCTCCAATTCGTATCTACATAAACCAAATCTCGCTTCATGAGAAAAAAAAAAAAAACGAGTCCGATCTTATTTCTCTCTGCTTTCGTCTCAGTTCTTCATTGGAGCTTCAATTTACAGGTGAATCTCATCATTTCGTATTTTGTAAACCCTAGATATACGATTCAGTCTTTAAATCTACAAATCCCTTGTCTCAGATTTCCGACGACTTACTTAAACTCTGGAACACCAATTGTTTATGGTTCGTTGGGTTTGTTAAAGCAAAATTGAAGGGTGATTTTTATTGTTTTTGTTTTTGGATTTTGTTTAGATCGATTTTCATCTATTAAGGGCTGTTGCTGTTGAAAATCCAAATAATCCTGATGTAGCTGTGGAAGAGGTTTTAAATATGGGTTTACCCTTTACATCCTCGGTATCTTTACCTGGTCCTACTAGTAATCAGGTTGATGACCAACAATCTGGAAACAGTCCAGTACAGACTCCTCTCAGTGACAATGTGAACAGCGAGCATGTGTTGACTGGAGAAAGAGGTAATAATTTCATGATCGATTCCTTTCGTTGCTGTTGTTTTCCTTTTGTTTGCTGGTGTTTTTTGTTGCCTTGTAATTTGCTGTAATTGTTTAGAATTTGACATTAGATTGTTAGCAGTCTATGCACATATATATGTACTTTAATCTTATGTTGGAGATGACTGATGAACACATATTTGCTAATGTTCATCTATAAGCATGTAAGAATGTAAGATGATTCGATTCCTTAAATTAAAGGCCAAACCTGCACTTTATTCCATAAATGTCGGTTACAATACCAATACCTTTTGCTTATAAAAAAACTTTTAAGCTGGTATATTGTAAGGTTGGCAAGATAATTTATCTTCACCCTGTTTCGATCTGATTTAATTTCTTGATCCATACCAGTTCCACACAGCGAAGTGGAGGAGTACATTCGTCACAAACATCAGGAACGAAATTGCTATCTGGGAGGTGTACATTCTATCTTCTCGCGAACTGTTAAAATTCCGAAAATAAATTTATCTTACATTTCTTGGTTCATTTTGAAGAATTTGTTCTTTCTATTGAGGTAAGAATAAAAACGAATTATGTCATGTTTTATCTGGGAAACTCATTTCTTCTATTTGCATTGTGTTACAGTTGAATTCGTTTGGATGTTTTCTTGGGACTCATAATCGCTGCTTGCGACCCAGATGTTTTCAACTAGTCTTTTACACTACCTCCTCGGCCAGTAGCGTAGCCCTTCACATCTAGCAAATCCATACGCTTCATTGGATTGTCCTTGAACATTGATTTTCGGTCTTAGTGAAATCATTATGGTCTGAAGGGATTTAGATGTTAGGGCAGGTGGGATTGTGGTATATAACATGTTTATGCAGATTAAAATAGCTGCATAACTTGTTATGCAGAAAACTGAAATGGTGCATAACAATTTATGCAGATTAAATTAGATGCATAAATTGTTATGCAACAAATTAAAAAGGTGCATAACACTTTATGCATCAACTTTTTTGTTACTATCGAAACAAGCAAAAATAAAGACTGCATAATTTG
This sequence comes from Papaver armeniacum, assembly GCA_023531295.1. Lineage (NCBI taxonomy): Eukaryota > Viridiplantae > Streptophyta > Magnoliopsida > Ranunculales > Papaveraceae > Papaver > Papaver armeniacum. Next base: position 128,731 of record JAJJWW010011880.1, read on the forward strand.
TCATGCACTTACAATAATATCTGCATAACATGTTATGCAGTCGCGAAAATAGATGCATAACCTGTTATGCATCCGAAAATACGGCTGCATAATGCATTATGCATTTATGCATCGAGAAAATTGTTGCACAATCTTTTATGCATCTATTTTTTATGTACGCACTAATACAATGACTACATAACTTGTTATAGATGCATAACTTTGTTATGCAGTGGAGAAAATGGTTGCATAATTCGTTATGCGTCTGCAGAATGTGTTATGCATCAAGTTTTCGAAAATTTTGCCTAAAATGATGATCACCTCCGATTTTTTCGTGAAAAACAAAAATTTGATATTCTTGTTTGTACTCGTTGCGTAGCTTCTCTTAAAAAGATTTCCAACGATATAAAATTTGTAAAATTCCAAGGCGCGGATTTTTTGATATGTTATATCCAAGTTGCGTTTTCAATTATACCCTTGATGCATAACCCGTCATGCGGATGCATAATCCGTCATGCAGACATTTTTAATAATTTCATATAATTATGGGTGTCACGGTACCTAAAATTAACTGTGGGCCTGACAATGAGAATATTATTTTTTTGGGCATGCGCCTAATTTTCCCATTTATAATTCGTCTTTTTACATTTTCAAATCTAAGTCCAGTTGTTAAACCAAAAGCTCAAGGCACCTTAACTAAATCCCCCCGAAAATTCCCACGATTTTTCTTGAAATCCCACAATTCAAAGGGCCAAATGCTTTACAGTATACTTCCTCCAACAGTTTGATTCTTACCAAGACTATGCAGACGGCAAAAAAATTATAATCTTACAACTATTTATTGATGAAATTGACATGATAAGGCTTTCTTTTTTTTTAAAAAATAAAAGATAAATTACTGCAGGGAAAACTAATCTGCAGATTCAGTTTCATTTGGAACAAGCTCCTGTTGAGCAGTCCGTCCGATGATTGAATCTGTATGATAAGCATCCACTGAAAAGGGTACAGAGTTTGCATTTATATTACATAATTCTAAAGCTTTGACAGTGTCATAAGCTATTGCAAACAGTCTTATATTAAACTGCACCTTGCAAAACATCTGCCACTTTGTTTCCTTTTCTGTTGACAAGCTGAAAGCCTCCAAAAGAAACCAGTTGTGTTGCTTGCTTCTTAACTTCTTCTAATATTGCCTTACTCTGCCAGCTGATATATATGTCCTGTCCTAGTAGATAATTAATAGTTGCTTTGTTGTCTCCTTCAATGACCAGATTTTGCAGTTCCTTTGTAATGGCCCATCCTGTTGTTTTCAGCAAAGTTAAAGCTTCTGCTTCTTCATCTGAAGAAGTCCTGAATCTTGACATGATAAAGCTTGTATGATAAATTAATGTAACTAAATAATGGGGATCTTACCTAAAACTATGACTGAAATGTGCATTTCTTCCAAAAGTGTGACCAATTTGAAAACTCTTCTAAAAGTGTGACCATGACCGGTCAACCGACATATATGCCCTAGTCTTTTATGGAAATACATGATTTTGTCATGTCCGTACGTTTAATATGTACACATCCAATTTTTTTATTATTACTTTTTCTTTTTGATAATATTATGGTAAGTTTATTTTTGACTGGGACCCCACCATTTTTTTACTGATGCCACGTGGATGTGTAGTAAGGATATGTAGACATCCATATAATAGGCATAATATGATGTTTGATAAGTGTAGACAACCATGTTTCTTTCTTCTACACATCGAACACTAATCATAATTAACAAAAAGATTAATCATAATAACAAAAAGATTAATCATAATTACAGAAAGATTATACGGTATTGTACAAGAATAAATGATCATACAATAATTATAAGGGATTAAAGAAGGATTATTAGGCTAATAGTGACATTAATTTAATCTGGGTTTCACTTCTATATCTTCGAATTTAGCTCTCACAAAGAGCTAACTCTTTTTCTTCCACAGAACACACCACACACCTTCGGAATCCTTTTTTCCTAAAGTGAAAGCTCATCTATAAGATCTACATATCAGGTATGGGAAATCCCGTTTTTTCAGAAATCAAAATAATGTTTGATTTTGTAAACCCTAGAAATTTGATTTCTAATTTTTTTAGATTTTGAACTCCATGTAGATCGAAATATGTTCTTATCAGAAATTAGGGCTCTCCATATAGATCGAAAATAAGTCAATTCAGGTTATGATATAGTTGATTGTGGTATTTTGTCGATATTGATTTTGCTTTAACAAATGATGATAATGTAAAATTGGATAGAAATTTTCATTTTGATTTCATGAAATAGGTTTCAAATAGGGGTTAATAGGAAGTTTCTTAGTGGGTTGGATACAGATTCTGATTGCGAATGCTACTGATTGATTTTGGTAGTGCGGTTTTTAATGATGATTTAAGCAGAAGAGTTAGATTAATATCATTGTGGATCAGCGTGTTAGACAGTCTCCTGAAATGCCAGTCTTAATGTGTAAGCACTATTCTGCATTAGTGAGAAAATGAATTTGGGTTATCTTCAGTTCACAATGAAATTTTGTTCAAGTAGTTATTCAACACCCTTTTTGTTGCACCCTTTTCTGTAATTACCATTGAAGTAGTTATTGAAGCCATATCTACTTATTCAGTGGAGGCCCTTATTGGGGTACTAGTCGTCTCATAATTTGGAGTGGCACATGGCAAAAAGAACAGTGCGCAACTTGTGTTTTTAGTGCCATTAGCAAGACCAATTCATTGAATTTACGTTCCTTCGGTGCAATTTTCACTCTTCCATTGTATATTCAGATATTGTACGGGTTGTAATGATTTTTTATATGTTTCAGTTGCAGGTGTTTTTGTTTGATGCATGATATGAAAGTCCATGTGCACTACAATGGATATTGGGTACGGAGAAGCGATAACGATGCATATACCGGGGTTCATTTACAATATCTGGTTTTCCAGGAAATGTTTACTCCAGAGGATATAAAGAAGCAAGTAGCGGGTCTACCTGGTTTTGAGCAGGGACCTGATTTCAAAGTCTATGGTCTGGTACTAGTTCCAGTTACAGTGTGTAGACAACAAATATTGATTACCGGACAAGAAACCTTGAACTCTTATGTGGAGGAAGCACTAGGAGTTCCATCTTTTTTCGTAATAACATCTCGGAAAGAGGCATCTCAGCAAGTAACAGTAGATCGTACTCCCACAACTCCCTTTACTAGTAATGTTACTCAAGTGTGTTCAACTGGGAATACACCTTCAACTGGGAAAACACCTTCAACCCCATTAGCTCCTACCAGCGGTAGCAGAGTGAATTCCTCCGTCAATGATAACTCCAACATTGTCCGGCGGCACCGCCCAAGTCATACTGGCAGTGGTAATAATTTTATCTGCTTCTCCCTCTAATTGTTATACTGTTATCATTTCCAAATCTCTGTATCCCAGCCTGTGGATCTTACTGTATTTTCCTTGTAAAGAACACTCGTAACTTTGTTATGTTGCTTACGCAACCTGGTAATAGCTAGCAATCTGTGTATATATTTTTACACACGACACTAAAATAGGTCATGCCAAAGATGTATTGCTACATTATCTAGTCTCACTAATCTCTATTGTGTTTATCTATTTCAGGGACTGAATATGTTTCCAAAGCTAGGAGAAGCCTTGAATCAACTTGGGACACACCATTTGCCATCGAGTTACCCCGCCTACATGATGCTTCGTCTAATCCAAAACCTGTGCGGAGTTCTCCACCTCCCGAAACCTACAGGAAATTGCAGTGGTATGAGTTGTGTGAGAATCAAAGATTCAAAACCAAGGATTAGCTGAAAGTGGTTGTTGGTTTGGTCCAAATACTAAACTTTTTTGAGGTCGAGGTTTCAGTGAGTAGGCTACATTCTATGCGCTTCGTATGTAAGGATCCCACTAAGCAGTGCGGGTGGGTTGTGTGGGCAAGATAACTGCCAGCCCTTACCTGGTGGGTAATCACTAAAGTCGCAGCTCCACACACTTGTTGTAGAGAGGATAACTTGGACCCCGCACTCAGGAAAAAAGCAAAGGCTCGTGCAATGGCCAAACTCTTCAAGAAGGAATTTTCCAAGTGTGACTGTGTGTATACACCCAAACAACTGATGCAATACATGTGGAGAGATCATGGTATCACCATCACTTACAGGCAGGCATACTCTGGTTGTAAGAGGGGAACTGAAGCGGTTAGGGGTTCTCCCGACGATTCATACCAATACTTGGTGGGTTACAACCACATACTTGAACTACACAACAAAGGCACAAAAACGACGATTCATACCGATGCAAATGATCAATTTATGTATTATTTTTTTGCGTTGGGTGCATGTCTACATGGATTCAAAACTTGGTGTAGACCCGCATTTGTTATGGATGGTACGCATCTCTCTGGGGACGGCTATGGAACTCTACTTTCGGCAGTTGTGTTTGACGCTAATAATCAAATGTTCCCTATTGCGTTTGCCATTGTTGATTCTGAGAATAAGGAATCCCGTGAATGGTTCATGCAACAGTTATTCGATGCGCTTGGTAAAGACTTTTCATCAAGAGAGGATCTAGTTGTGTGTTCAGACAGATCGCAAAGCATCGAACACGGGGTTTCAACATTGTTTACCAAGGCATCTCATGTTTACTGCGCCTACCATCTTAAAGGTATTTAGCAACAACACTTTACGGTCGAGTTACATTTGTTAGAAACTCATCTCCCTTAACCCTTGAGATTATCTTTAGCTTTATGTAGCACTAACCTTTGGCTAGTCTCAAGAGCATATTACATTGAGGGCATATTCAATACTTGGTTTATTGATTGTCATTTTCTCACAATGCAGAGAATATCAGAACGAAGCATCACAATGCCGCAGCTGATACGGCGTTTATGAACGTTGCTCTAGCATACACTGTTGATGATTACCGGAAGGCTATGGAAGAAGTAAAAAAATATCCGAAGGTTTTATCCTTTGTACGGGATGTTTCAGAAAGGCATTGAGCTAGGATTCATTGCAAAACAGACCGTTATCTTTTCATGACAACAAACCTCTGTGAGAGTTGGAATGCCCTACTTTTGAATGCTAGAAAGCTACCAATCACCCATTTGATCGATTGCATACAGTCACAAATCATGTTGTGGTTCTCTGAACGTAAAGACCTAGCTAAGCAAGATAGGTATGCTTTGAGTGACTTTGCTAAAAAAACAATTAGAGATCGGTGGGATTTGGCGTATTCCTTTGATGTCATGAAAATACGTGATGGTGAATTCCAAGTGGGTGAGGCTGTTAATAATGATCAACATTATGTGAATCTGGAGCAGAAGTCTTGCACTTGCAAGGTCTTTAACTTCGAGCATTTGCCATGTCCACACGCCATTGCAGTAGTTATCACCACGAAGATTAATGTTATTCCGATGTGTGGAGATTACTATTCAAGATTCAGATGGAGATTAATGTATGCTCCTGTGATAAACCCAGTACTGAGTCAAGAATGCTGGGTTGTGCCAGAGAATGGGCTCATAGTGTTGCCTCCATACCGAGCAGCGCCAGAAAAGGGTCGTCGAAAAAGGAAGCGATATCTCTCTGTTGGTGAAAAAGCAGGCAAAGGTCGGAAAAAAAGGCCATGTAATAACTGCCATGAGCCAGGTCATTATGCTAAAACTTGTTCTGAATTGTGAAACCAGTAGCTTTCCAAGCAGTACTTTTCATCCGTCGTATGTTTTGTTTTAATTGTGTTTTAAAATTCAGTGTCGTGGACAATTTTCTTTGATGAACCTAAACCCCAATCCTTTTAATTTCTTTGTAAGTTAAGTTTTTTGGATCTCTCCAAAAGTAAATTATGGACTCCTAGCAGAATCAATGTTTTTTTTTTTTTTTGGATTTGGACCAATATGGTTGAGTCTCTTAATGGATGATTTTTCAAACTTATATGTCCTTACATAAACTCTATAAAAAGAGGTTGGTTATCTCCAACGGTTGATGCGAACCACCAACGAACGGCTGAGGATGACCCTATTTTCTTCTTGTATAAAAGCTTTGTATGCAAGCCTTAATTCACCCGCATCTGCCTGTGCAGGTTATTTGGGAATATACACAACGTTTTTGCACAACACCAATATTGTACAATTTGACTTATGCTTGGACTATGTCAATTTGACTTTATCTCGTCGAGGTACAGGTACAAATGGAGGGAGAAAAACAAAGGTATAAGAATGAATTTGTCTTCTACACGTCTGCTCTAACTTTATTACAGTTTCATAACTACTTCTCTAAGGAAAAAAATTCAAAAACCAAATTCATTCTCTCCTCCTTTTGTAAATCTTTTTCGTTGTCATCTTCTTTGCCGTCATTTTCTTATCGTCAATTGATAATCAACAATTTGAGAGAGTAAACAGTAAATCAGATTTTTTAAATGGGAAAAAAAACTGGACAAAAAATTCGAAAGAAATTGAACGCGATTCAGATGCAAATCTAGTGTGCAGATATTATCCACATTAAATTTATGTTACAACTAATAGTGAAGTCATGTTCAAAAGCAAAACCGAAATCCACCACTAGTTACCATTTTCTAGCCCATGTAGGTATGTGGTTAACCTTCTTCTCTTTCAGTGTATTCTGAGATCAATCTTCTTGGATTTTCTCATTTGATTCATAAACAATTTTTATCACATTAGTTTCACATTCTTTATTTTCTTCTCCATGAGTTAATGCACCTTCTTTGGATGGGAAATCAGGATGGTCTTGTACATCCATTACCATCTTACTTCCAATATTTGCAGCCTCCTCGAAGTCATATTCAAAATCAGAAACATTACCAACTTTTTTTGGTACTAAACCACCACCAGTTTCTTTTTCAGATTCATCATTCTCTTCTTTTTTCTCTTCTTCTTTCTACTCTTCTTATTTCTCCTTTATATTAGCGCTGCAAAGACCACTTTGTTCTCCTTTGTGAAGATCAGGTTGTTCTTTAAATCTTCGAACTAGCAAGACTTCTTTTCGCTTTATCAAGTACTTGCTAGTTTGCTTTTCTTGTCAAAAATTGCTTCCAACATTTGTACGGACTTATTACACAAGTCTGACTCTGGCTTATCTTTGTCCTTCATGTTTTGCAGATGATCTTTTGATTTTTCTTCAATGAAATTAACTAGCTTTGAATACTTACTGAGTAATTCAAAATAACCCTCCTGCCACATTATGTTTCTTTTTTCTTCAGCTAGGTAAGGTGTTACCAATGTCCGCGACATCTGCACATAAAATATTTTTGTGAATAATCAAGTGCAGAATATTTTTGCGAACAAATCACGTGTACAATAACTAGTGCACATTGTATAACTGTTATCAGTGTTATACATACCTGTTTCATTGCTCCACCCACATCATCTTCAATTTTAGTAACAATATTGGCCACCGACCACTTCACCATCCTTGGAAATCCAGTGTAGTCTGGTTTTATAACATTACAATGTTCAGCAAACAAATACTGCATAAGAAGCAGTTTGGGTTAGAATTTTGCTTCCTTTATTTTAAGTAATATAAAGGACTGCATAAGGTTGAGGAAACTTACCAACAAATACATCCCACATCCAGAAACGTTCCCGGGTGAATCGATGTGACCTCTTATGTTTTCCATGAGATAAGAGTGTATAAGATCTGGCCAGCAGGTTCTATTCATTTTGTGCAATGTCTTAAAGTATCCACCAAAATGTTTATTACTCAAGGACCCATTTAGTTGAGTGAAGAAAACTGTTACGCACTGATAGACGCATTTATGTGTCTATTTTGTTCTCAATTATGTGTATTGTTAGTGTTTGATTTTGTATTTATTCTGGCTTTTTATGTCTTTGTAGGTGTTTTTGGAGAAATATGCGGAGAAATTGGCTCGAAAAGTGGTATTTGCGCTCATGGGAGAAAATTACTATTCGGACTCTCATTTTGGATAAGGGGTGACCAAATTACTAAGGGGCACCCAGATTGCTAAAGGGACCCCATGAACGGATAAGGGGAGGTCATCTTCTCCATTTTGAATGTTGAAATTGGCGGGAAAGTTTATTATTCACGGGCAGAATTAGGGTTCCGATTTTTGACAAGTTCTGAGGAGATTAAATCTCTGGATTCGGTTGGATTGGACTTGCATTTAGTAAACAGGCCTGGTATGGTTGATGGGATCGATTGAAATTGGCTGGATAATCAGATTCTCGACAAACATGGCATGGAATTTTCTCGGGTTTGTTGAATTTTCAGACGAGAACTGGGGAGAGATTTAACTGGAATGGATTACTTTGGGCCTGTTACTATTAAACAGGATCGGTAAGATGTTTGGATTCGAAAAAAAAAGGAAGCTACCGGACTTTCATCATCAACAGGGAAGTCGAGTTATTATTGGATTTGTTTGATCGTATTTATGGAAGTTGGTGATTCTGGAGAGTTTAACTACATACGGGACTCTAGTTTACCTTATTTGGGAAGTTTAAAACTTACAAAAGCAAACCCAGAAGACGCGTACAGAGGTGAGAAAAAGGGAAGAAATCTCGTGACTTTAGGTCGAAGGAAAAGGTGAAGATTTTAAGGGATTTTTGGACGATGTTATGTATAAATACGAGTCGTAAGAGTTCCATCAGGGAGTCGAGACTTTGGGGGTTGATACGGAGGATTGGGAGCAGTTACAGAGCATAAATCAAAAGTTGCAGGAAAGCTTTTCTGCTGCTGCAATACCAAGAACACGAAGAACATAAGACGCACAAGGAACTGTCGGAGTGAACTATCGCTATTCAACAACAGAACTAAAGTATCGTTTAAAGGGCAGTCTTATTTCTTCTGTAACAGTCTATTTGTAACGCCTTTTCAGCGTTGCAAATTATCTGCTTTATTAGTTTTCTCTTGTTTTTCACCCATTTGAGCTATGAACAATTATTTTGAGCACGTGAATAATATGAGGAGCTAAACCCCAACACTGGGATGACGGAGGAAGCCATATTTCATGCGTGTGGTAATTATATTTAATTCTTTCATGACTTTTTGCATGGATTGTTAATTGTTTTATGGTTTTTATTGAATGGTTGTGATTTCAATTGATGGTTTATACTTAGGTTAAGTCTTTTGATATCCCATGCTTTAGATATACAGTCGTTGCTTTTCAAAAATCTACCTTGGCAAAGAAACAGAGTCAATATTTTATTTGAGCTATAATTGTTTGGAATAAATATATGTTACGCATGAATGAGTTTATGGTGGAATCCCGAGTCTCAGTACCTCTCGAAATTGTGACAAAACTTGTGTATATATTCTATTTGTTTTTAGTATTTTCTTAAATCAAACCTTTACAAGCCCGAGTTGAACGAACTTTTACTACCACTTTACAAACAACTTCAAAACCACATCAATTTTTGGAGCCGCCGACGCGGACTTGTATTTAGGTTTTAGGTTTTAGAGTTATTTCTATTTTTATTTTTTTTTTATATTTTTTTTTTGTGTTCTCTTTTACGCCTTTGGTATTTTTCGATTCTTTTCAGATTTGGAGCGAAGCTACAAGGAAAGAAAAAGTGCTATAAAAGGAAAGCATCTTCCAGAGAGGGAAAGAAAAGAGGAATTCAAAAGGAGTGAAGAAGAAGATTTTGTATATAGCTATTTTGTTTTATTTTTAGAAACTGTAAATAGGGTTGTATTTTTGTAATTTTTCTTTTTATTTTTGGACACTTTTTGGACTTTATTTTTGGACTGGACATTATTTTTAAAACCCTAAGGAAGGGTTGAAATTAAATATAAACTGTTTTGCGGGGGAGGACGATGATTACGACACTGTCTCGGCCCCTCGGGTTCGTACACTGACATAGGAGTCGGTGGCCTGAGTCGACTTCAACGGTTCATCGCCCGTCTGGTACGGGAGGTAAGAATCTATCCACCCACGAATCCCCTGTCAGTGGGTTTTATTCTGTGTGACAACTCACACCCCTGCAATAGATTGTCGAACTGGTATTACAATAGCCAATACAACGAATATCCGACTGAGTTACAAAATGGACGTTACTACTTTGACCATAGTGTGAATACTGGTTGGGAACATCAGCCTTTTCAAGGTTATGGCTCATACCATGATGAGCCCAATTACTATCCACACACGCACGGGTCATACGAGCAAAATTCTTATATTTCTCCTTTAGAAGAGTCTCTCAGGAAATTAGAGGAGTCGACACGTAAGTTAGCTAAGATGAATAACTTAGTTTATGTCGAACGAGAACTTTCTATAGAGGAATCCCTCAAGATGATAGCGGAGACGAACGAAAGAATTGCTCGAAATAATCTTGATTTCCAATACAGTGTTTCCAAAAATACCCTTGAAAATGAGGATAGTTATTTGCATAATCAAGATGACGAGGATAAAATTGGTAACACTACTTGTTTAGATGAGGTTCAACCATTTTCATGTTATTATAATGATGATTATGATGAGGATAGTGTTGATGAAGAATTTGAAATAAGTAGGCATAGTGATCAGGAATTTGTTACTCCAATTGAGCTTAATAATGATAATATTTCTAGTTCAAATCCAAATAATTTTAATAATTATTCACCTATTCAAAAGGACGAGGATTTGACTAGAGATACCCCCGTTTTAGACGATGTAGTATTCCCTTATGATTACGAAGCTGATGATACTTTTGAGGAACGAGTTTATTCTGAGAATATTGTTTTAGAGTCTAGCGATTTAGAAAACTTATTCTTAGACAAAGAAAATGAACTCGTAGAGATGAGCGAGGATGAACCTAACTTAGAAGAATCAATTGACCATTTTCAGGAATCAGATGACCTTGAAATTAGGGAAGTTGTGACTAGTCTTTCTAGAGACACTGAAAACTCTAAGTTTGGGGGTGATTATCATTCTCCATGTGCCTTAACTCTTAGAAAGGTCCCTCACTTGGGACTTGACAGTTGTGCCTCAACCATTTTAAAAGATTATCTTCATACACGTTTTCTTGAACCTAGTGATGTCCATAAGGAAGTTCAGTTGTTAGAAGCCCATCCTCTGGTTGATGTGGTTAGCCCAGGCTATGATACCCAGATTGATTTTGTTTTCCCACCAAATATTTTTCAACCAAGTGGGGAACGTATAAGTTTCGGATGTGTCAATTATTTAGTTTTGAGACTAAACCTAAGTACTTTAGGAAATTAGTATCGACACATTTTCTTATGATTGACCGCTTGGTTTCATCGTGGTCAATTGTGTGAGTCAAAACTGATTGACTTTAAGGATCCGCAATTATTCAGGTTATTATTATGTGCTTCTAAGTTCTTATTTGAGTTTTTACAGACTTTACAACCTGAACCGGATCTTAGCTTTGAGGAATTCCAACACATGAAAATATTTTATTTGGACCCAGTTATAGAACCTGAACCTGAACCACAGTTAGATGTAGTTGTCTTAAACAGGAAACTAGACACGGGTGTGCTTCATTTGTTAATTTTCTTGGCATGTTGCAGATTCCTTTTACTTGTGATAGCTCTATTTGGTTTTGATGACCCATAGATATTTCGGCTATTACTTTATGATTTTATGAGGTGACTAATCCTTTCTTAGTATGGCTGAAGACTTTAAACTTAGCATTTCTTGGGAGGTAACACAACATTCATGTGACACGGTAATATCTTTCCTTATCTCTTTTACTTCAAATGGTAACAGTTTCTCCTTGTTCATGCTTTTAATTTTATCTTTAGAACATTGAGGACAATGTTAGATTTAAGTTTGGGGGTATGGGAGAAACATTTTAGTTGCATTGTTAAACTCCAGAGCTTAGAAATTTATGCTTATTAAGGATGGCACTAACCAATCTAAGTGGATGGAAGCATTTTAGTTGTAGGAGTTGAGGAACCAATCTGATTAGATGGAAACATCTAAAGAGTCTATTCATAAAAGCACAGAGCTCAGGTGTTAGAAATAACATGATAGTTTCACCATATCCCGTTGAGTCCTTTTCACTTCTGTTTTTATTTATTTTGCTTTTAAACTATGTTTCTCTAAGTGATTAGGTGGCGCTCACGAATCAAGTTGTTACCAATGCTAGAGTGAATTAAAGTGATTGAGATACCCAAAAAAAAAGATGGAAAAAGATGGAAAAAAAAGTGATGAAAAAAAGAGATGAAAAAAAAAAAAGAAAAAAAAAGTTGAGACCAGACCATCTGACCAACCGGAATAAATTCAATAAAGTCGACCACTGGAACCCTTGTATATGTCAGTTGAGTTGACCTAGAGTTAAGATTATGGACCACTGGTTCCCTTGTATATGCCAGTGTGTTGATATTAGTCCAGAACAGTATCTCCGTCCATTAGGATAGGTTCATTTTGGCGGAGGCCTTCAGACAAATATGGGAAACACCATTCACTTAGTAAACATCAAAACCATCTATGTTTTTCTCTATATCCATCTTCTTGATCTATCCATGTGATTAGTTTTGACTCCGGGTATTGATGTCCATAGTGCGACTATCTGAGTAGAGCTCTGTGACTTATATATGAATTTTAGTATGCTTGAGTGCAAACTCGTGTACAACAATTGGAATTTCGCATCAGGGTACTTCCTCCTGTAGTCAATAAGTATGCCAACCAAGGAGACTTTTTAGTGCCTTCCAAAGTTCTGCGTAGATAGCTAGGGTCTGGAGTGTAAAGGTTTTGTGGGTATATCTCTTGTAAGCCCTCCCGAGACTATAACTCGGCCACTAGGGCCACCTAGGGGTTTAAAGGCTTATTGCATACGCTAAATGCAATCGACGATGCATGCGACAGTGAGTTAGGATTTTATTTTTTATTTTAGATTTGCTCGAGGACTAGCAAATAATAAGTTTGGGGGTATTTGATAGACGCATTTATGTGTCTATTTTGTTCTCAATTACGTGTATTGTTAGTGTTTGATTTTGTATTTATTCTGGCTTTTTATGTCTTTGTAGGTGTTTTTGGAGAAATAAGCTTTTGCGGAGAAATTGGCTCGAAAAGTGGTATTTGCGCTCATGGGAGAAAATTACTATTCGGACTCTCATTTTGGATAAGGGGTGACCAAATTACTAAGGGGCACACAGCTTGCTAAAGGGACCCCATGAACGGATAAGGGGAGGTCATCTTCTCCATTTTGAATGTTGAAATTGGCGGGAAAGTTTATTATTCACGGGAAGAATTAGGGTTCCGATTTTTGACAAGTTCTGAGGAGATTAAATCTCTGGATTCGGTTGGATTAGACTTGCATTTAGTTAACAAGCCTAGTATGGTTGATGGGATCGATTGAAATTGGCTGGATAATCAGATTCTCGACAAACATGGCATGGACTTTTCTCGGGTTTGTTGAATTTTCAGGCGAGAACTGGGGAGAGATTTAACTGGAATGGATTACTTTGGGCCTGTTACTATTAAACAGGATCGGTAAGATGTTTGGATTCGACAAAAAAAGGAAGCTATCGAACTTTCATCATCAACAGGGAAGTCGAGTTATTATTGGATTTGTTTGGTCGTATTTATGGAAGTTGGCGATTCTGGAGAGTTTAACTACATACGGGACTCTAGTTTACCTTATTTGGGATGTTTAAAACTTACAAAAGCAAACCCAGAAGACGCGTACAGAGGTGAGAAAAAGGGAAGAAATCCCGTGACTTTAGGTCGAAGGAAAAGGTGAAGATTTGAAGGGATTTTTGGACGATGTTATGTATAAATACGAGTCGTAAGAGTTCCATCAGGGAGTCAAGATTTTGGGGGTTGATACGGAGGATTGGGAGCAGTTACAGAGCATAAATCAAAAGTTGCAGGAAAGCTTTTCTGCTGCTGCAATACCAAGAACACGAAGAACATAAGACGCACAAGGAACTGTCGCAGTGAACTATCGCTATTCAACAGCAGAACTAAAGTATCGTTTAAAGGGCAGTCTTATTTCTTCTGTAACAGTCTGTTTGTAATGCCTTTTCAGCGTTGCAAACTGTCTGCTTTATTAGTTTTCTCTTGTTTTTCACCCATTTGAGCTATGAACAATTATTTTGAGCACGTGAATAATATGAGGATCTAAACTCCAACATTGGGATGACGGAGGAAGCCATATTTCATGCGTGTGGTAATTATATTTAATTCTTTCATGACTTTTTGCATGGATTGTTAATTGTTTTATGGTTTTTATTGAATGGTTGTGATTTCAATTGATGGGTTATACTTAGGTTAAGTCTTTTGATATCCCATTCTTTAGATATACAGTCATTGCTTTTCAAAAATCTACCTAGGCAAAGAAACAGAGTCAATATTTTATTTGAGCTATAATTGTTTGGAATAAATATATGTTACGCATGAATGAGTTTATGGTGGAATCCCGAGTCTCAGTACCTCTCGAAATTGTGACAAAACTTGTGTATATATTCTATTTGTTTTTAGTATTTTCTTAAATCAAACCTTTACAAGCCCGAGTTGAACGAACTTTTACTACCACTTTACAAACAACTTCAAAACCACATCACGCACAAGTAAAGAGTAAATAATTTTGCCAAATCTTCTGCATCTTTTTCAGTTTGTTCTTCTGGTTTGACTCGCATTATATGTAGAATCGACTTCTCTATTAACGATTTCTGCATCTGAGAATCATCTTTGTCACCTGGTATCAAAGCTTGCATCCTATCTACCACTGAATCGGACACTATTTCAGAAGGCGTTTGTAATACTCTACTTGAATCGATTCCAAAGTCCACAATTTTCAATCCAAAAAACAAGCTAATTTTTCAGATGAGCTTTTTACAATCACAGGATTGTTTTCTGAATCGTGAAAAACAAAAACATGTTCTTCGTCAGTATCATAGCTGTACCTTGTCACTATTTTCATTATGGCATCATTAATCCCCCACCAATCTTCTTTACTGGTTCTTCTTCCAAAAATAAAAAAATTTAGTACATTCCAAAATGGGCTATCCATAAGCTTCTCTAACTGCAATTTAGTGAACCACGCTAAACTTTTATTTGGCTTTCTTTTTTTATTTTCTTGCTTTCTGATTTCTTCATCCTTCTCAAAAATTTTATTCACAAAGTAACATATGCCACTAAAACTGCACCTATATCTTGTTTTTTCTGTTGAATCTGATTTGGCTACAAAAACAAGAGAAGCACAAATTAACGATTCATACAAAGTCATACAATACCCAAATTCATACAAAACTAGTACTTTTATGGTTGTTTCTTGTTCTGATCAAACAATACCCAAATTCATACAAAGTTATACGAAATCATGGACGAAATCATACATGCATACCTATTAACAAACCTATTGCACAATAAGCAATAAAAATCTAGTAAAAAATTAAGTTGTAATCCTTTAAATTGAAACAGAAATCAAGGAAATGAATATCATATAATAGTACCTTTCTTCACAGTAATGGGGGTTGAATCTTCTTCGTTTTCACGTTCTTTTTCGTTTCTTCATATCCTGTGATCCAATATTTTGCTTGGCTACAAAAAACGCAAGGAGCACAAATCAAATCAAAATATGTATTTTGTGCGCAGACTTCAAGCAATACAAAACTAATAGAAACCTAGTTTGTAATCCTTTAAATTGAAACAGAAATCATGGAATTAGAAATCAAATCTTGTAAAAAATCTAGTTGTAATCCTTCAAATTCAAACAGAAATCAAGGAAGTAGAAATAGTAGTACCTTTTTTTGTTGTGCTAGCGGTTGAATCTTCATCTTCTGATTGTTCTGTTTCTTTTCGTTTCTTCGTCGGATTTTTATATTCTGGTTGTTCTGGTTCTTTGGGTTTCTTCGAAACTAGTTTCTTTCGTACCGGTGGTGCCGCTTTTATTAACAATGTTTTCTTTTGTTCTTGCTCGTTTACCATTGTTTCTGCTTTCTCTCTCTCACTCTCCTCTGAAAGCGAAATCCTGTAAAAGATTCTACAGTGACTGAGACTGTAAATCTTATCTTTATTACTTTTGATTAGGTCAACTTGGTCTCGTTTATTTACAAACTTAAGAGAGAGAGAGAAAATAAGAGGCGTAGAATTCGAACCTTTGGACATATGACTTCAGCTTTGACCAAGTCAAGGGGAGATAAAACCTTGACACGAGAAATGTGTATATTAACAAAATGCCTACAGAAGCTTTTGCAGGTGGAAAATGGTACATAAAATACTAACTAAGAAAAGGAAATTTTATAAAATGTATATCTATTTTTTTTATAGGAAAAACTTAGGCCTAGAAAGGCACCAAGAGCAGTACAATAGAGTCGTATTGACATTGGCTATGGATGTACCACTCATCCTGCCAGCATTGTTCTTACAAGAAAAAGCTAAATTAAAACGGTATGTGGTGCGTAATCCGCTGAATCAGAGTTATATGTAACACCATGCTAAATTGGAATGGGTCCTCAAGTGGATCAATTCTCACTGGAAAAAACCATTAAAATTTATCCAAAATCCGACCCGATTTTGTGGTCGAATTGTAACTGCCAAGTGCTTGATGCCGCTTCGCATGAGCCAATAAGGGGTAGTTACTTTTGCTAGGCCATTGCAAGTAGCCAGTAGGCTTGCCACTGTATAAAATCGAGTAATACTTTTGTTAGGCCATTGCAATTGTAGCTGCAGGAAATCCCACAACACACCCCTTATCATATCTTGATACTAATTTCTAGATCTAAACATATTAATCATATAAATCTCAAAATATAAGTGCTAGAAATTTAAATAGACACACAAGATTTTTTACATGGTTCGATCAATGTGATCTACATCCATGGTTCTTCACTATGATTTTTGGAATTACATAAGTATTACATTTAGAATCTCCATTAATGAGTATTTGGAGCTTTCTAGATCTAGTTTTGGGGAAGAAGATGATAAAGAAAATAAACTCTCTCTACAAATGTGCCTTTTTTCTCCCTCTCTCTGTTACCAAAAATTGTCTCTCTCTTCTCTTTCCTGCTCTCCTCTTTATATAGGTATTTACATAGTGGGTGACAGCTAATCTAATCTTTATTTTCGAATCTGGTTTGCGAGACTATCGCAAGTATACAAGTGTTTATTTCGCAACATTCTTAAATCTCGCAAGATCTTCACATCTTTCTTGTTTTTCTACCAACGCCATCATTCACGTCGTTTCTGTAATCAACCTGCGACGCCTTCGCAATGTGTTGTAAATGGTTCTGTTGTTGCGAGATTCTGGTCCTACATCTTGCCTCTTTTTTCTTGAATATTGCTTGAAGAGCGATCTTTAAGAAAAAATCCATTGTGTAGTAGTCTTTGATTTTTGTTGATGAAGGAACGAGCGAAAGAATATTGGACTTGAAAAGTACGTACTTGCCTCTATTCTTTTGTGAAGTTCCGAAATACTAAGAAGTAATTAGAAGCATCATCCTGAAGTATACGAAGTATGAAGTATGAAGTATCCTTGAAGAAGTATAAGAAGTACTCAATCCTCGAAATGTAAGAAGTATCTGTCCTTGAATAAGAATAAGAAATATTGCCTCTGTTCATGCGAAGTTATTATTCCATTTTTGGTGAGGATTCTTTCTATTCACTAGTGAACATCCACTTTGGAAATGATTCTTGCCGAGAAGATGAAGAACATAAAATGTTTTCTTGGTAATCCGTAGTTGCCTCTGTTCTTTATCTGTGAGGGTAGAATCCTTGAGAAAGTGTTGAATGAGCGAGTTGTCTCTTCATTCTTATCTTGCCTTTGTTTCATGTTTTGTGCTCATGCGATAGTATAATCTCTTCAAGTTGCTTGTTATTTTTCTTATAATCGAGCGAAATAATTACATCATGTGAAATAATCACATTCTCGCGAAATTTCGACACATTTTGCGAAATCTCGAATAATCTGCGAAATTCGAATACTTGTGCTAATATAATGCTTATGTGATGATTATGTTATGAAATGTGTATGCGATGTGTATGCCATGAAATGATTATGCGATGCTTTCATGATGCAAGTGTGATGCTTATATGATGAGAATGCTTATCTATTGCAATGTATAGCTATTTTTTGTGTTACTTAGCTCATTTTGCCGCGAATTTCTTGAATTTTTGAATACAATTTCTACCTTTCTTGTTTCTCCCTGCACATAAAAGACAATTCTCTGTTATTTGTATTCAAATGGAAGATTAAGCATAATCTCGCAGATGTTTTCCGCTGAATTTTGTCATTGCGACAAGATCGCATGACGTCCTTACATTTTCATGTAATGACCCATTGATCTTGCCTTATCATTTCTCTTGTGTGGTCTTATTTTGCCTTCCTAGTTAAAGGTCTTATTTTTCCACCTCTCATTATTGCGACAAAATCGCAGGACGTCTTTACACTTTCATGTAATGACCCATTGATCTTGTCTTATCATTTCTTTAGTATTATTGCCTCTGCAGGATATTTTTATTGCGACAATATGACAGGCCTAAATATTCTTGCGAACATAAAGCCCCGTGACATTGCCGTATTTGCGACGAAATCGCATGACGTCTTTACACTTGCATGCAATGACCCATTGATCTCGTCTTATCTACTCTTTTGTATTTTTGCCTCTTCAGGATTGTTGCACAAATATGACAAGCCTAAATATCCTTGCGAATATAAAGCCTCATGACATTTGCGTCTTTTTTGACACTATCAGCTCCCTAATGGAGGGTGCCGCCCTTATCTTCCCCCTGGTTGCCCCTTCAAGGAGGCGTACTTCTGCCATACAAGGCTAGCTCCTCCCATCCGGTCTTAACAACAACCAGTTATTTTCGTGACCTCTTATCCCTTTTGCCTATAGGGCTTATGGTTACGAGACTGCACCCTAAGTGGAGTTTTCTTCGGGCCGAAAAAGATAAGCCGAGACTTGCCAAGAATGGCCGAGACACTTCAAATGTCCCAGGCACCCTTGGCTCAACCATGTACCTCGGCGCCTTGGTCAAATGCTGACTCCTTGTAAGAGACCCTCGGTCGTCCAACCTAAGTCATAAGCTTAGATTGAAAATCCAAGGTACCTCTCCTGGATGGGTTTTATTACCCCCAATCTCCATGACTCAGGTTCCAGGGGCGGTGTAACCTTTTCCCTGAGCCACGCTACAGATACCCCCTTATATGATGTACTTTAGGTACTTTGCCTCTTACGAAATTTTATTCGCGAACTAGGGTGTACGCCATAAAGGTTCGTCCCATTCTGATTATTTTGTCAATTCTTCTTTATATGCAACTAGGGCTTAACCCGTGCCATAACGACACGTGCATAATTTTTATTTAGTTATGCAATTTCCGACATATGAATATTAAATATAATATGTATTAATATCAAGTTTACCCTTCTTATCATTACAGTAGAAAGGGAAAGTCGATAGATTTTTTTATCTTCACTTCACAAATCTATGCCTCTCCTTTTAGTATTTTCCGCTTGACATCCTCCCATAAAATTCGAGTAATGAAATTATATCGAAATTAATTTTTACATATTTGATATGTTTTTTTAGTTTACAAAGATATCTTATCGATCCTTTGAAATGGTATTGCCTTTCTGCATCTTCCTTATTTTAGTGAACGATGTTAGGATCTTCATGGAACAAAGGAACCTACTATGAGCCCGACGACATAACACCGATGATGTCCCAGCTTGACCACCTTGGGATAAGAGGTGTGCGGTTTTAATCTAAAAGGCCTCAGTGCTACGTAAGGAGATGCCTAGGATTATTAAGCTCCACATGTACTCCTCTTTATTTCATGTGGGACTATCCCTAGATATACTTATGTGTATATCACGCCACATACTCCAACAATCTCCACCTTAGCGAGATTAAACCACTTCACCATCCTAATCAGATTACACCATATGATTACCATATGTATATGCTACCCACCGATCATGATTATCATCATTATGCATCCTAGAATCCTACTCCACCTTGAGTTAATGAGAAGGCAAGAACTAAAACCACCTTGAGCATTTCCTTGCCCACCTAGAACCCCGCTCCACTGGAGAGTTAATATGTGAGACACTAACTCCACCTTCAGCGCCAGTTCAACCTTGAGCATTGCCTTGCGGATCTAGAACCCCGCTCCACCTGAGTTAATGGGTGAGACACTAACTCCACCTTGAGCGCCAGTTCAACTTTGGGCCTTGCCTGCTCTACCTTGAGTCTGATTCAACTTGCGCCCTAAACCGGGTGACATCCACAACCACTTCTATGTTCGGACAGTAGCCCTAACCATGGGCTCTGATACCAATTGTAGGATCTTCATGGACCATCAGACATTACTCAGGGCCCGATCACATAATCCCGAACCCCACCTGACCACCATGGGATAATAGGTGTGGAGTTTTTAACTAAAAGCCCTCGATGTTATGTATGGATATTCCCAAGCTTCCAAATGTACTCCTCTTTATTCCATGAAGGACTATCCCTGGATATACATACGCAGTTTATCGCGCCACATACTCCAACAACGGAGCAGAACCAAAACATTAATCTATGTAAGCCGAAACAAAATTACAGAACCTGAACTCATTTGTCTTAGGAATAATTGTGTAGATATTAACAGTGTTCGGATCCTTGTTGATTTTTTCCACTTTAAGAATATCATGGAAAGAGTAAAACTCAATTGACTCAACAGTGCATATCGTATTGTATGTTCTTACTATTTCAATGACATAATGAAAATCTAATTCATTCACTTAAGCTATTATATTTAAAATGTTAAGTCATTTCTGATAATAACCATGTTACTCACATACGATGTAGTTCTAGTTTTTCAAAATTCCCATATATATTATGTACGCAATTCAATTCTGCAGGAAGAGTTCACCGAATGAAATATTGGTAATGGCTTGTCCTTTCGTTACATTGTGGCCTTTTAACATAGTTGGATCCAGAGTTGGTAAAAATCACAGAATTTATGCGTTCTCGGGCGAGAGTAATCTAAGGATGGGCTACCTCCCAGAAAACTGTTGATGGATGACCGCAGCAGTGTCAGTTGAAAATCCCACACTGTCGGATAACCGCAGTGACTAAGTAGGGACAATACTGGCGGAAGATCAGGTCCTTGCAAATGGTATTAGAGTCGACCACGGGTTACTTGTCAAGGGTGAAAGAGTATGCTTGAAGGATTATGTCGGGAAAGGGTCTCATGAGTGAGAAAAATGCCACAGTCTAGGATTGAACATATTCGAAGCCGAGGACGACTCCAAATTAAGTTTGTGGTATTATAGTACTCCGACTAGGCAGGTAGGATTCGTCAAATGGAATATAGGTAATGGTTTATCTTTTCCTAACACTGAGACCTTTTCAGCATAATTGGCTTCATAGTTGGCGAAAAATCTTTATAGTTAAGCATGCTCAGTATTGAGTAATCCTGGGATGGGTGACCTATTGAGAAGCTACTGCTGGATGACCGCAGCAGTGACCATTGAAAACCCCATACTGTCATATGACCGCAGTGGCTAAGTGAGGACATTATCGGTATACGGTCAGGCCATTACGCTTCCAAATGTGAGTCTTATTCGTTGCATAAAAATAATAAAACCATGATTAGTTTGTAAGTCTTAACATTAAGTACTTAACCTAATAACAATAAGCTCTACTAACAATAAACATTGTTATCCATTATCATTGAATAAAAATAACGTTAAACCATTTATCAAGAAATACGTGAGACGATGCAAAATTACTCACTGTGCACCAATACTTGCCAGCGTCACTATGGCCCATTTACATAATCGTTAGCCAATCTAACTAAGTTTGGTACTGCTTTTTTTTCTTTAAAAAAAAAGTACTTTGAAAGCATATTTATAGCAATATTTTTTTCATATTAGTGTTTGGCAAAGATTTCATAAAGTGTTTTTATACAACACATTTCCAAAATCTATCAATTTTAAAAGTGGGGAAAATGAGCTTTTAAAAATTTCAAAAGCAAATACTATAGCTCACCCTAATTTCATATTTTATTTGCCAATTCTATCCCATCTTTTTCTATAACTGACAAAAATTATCCTTGAATCTATATATGATCACCAACTTTTATTCATTATATTTTATTCTTCAAAGATAATTATTTTTTATTTTCAAACTACATTTTATGTTTATTTATCAACAATAAATATTAAGAAATTATTGATTTTTAAAAAGTAGTTAAGAAAAATAATACTTTAAGTAATAATACTAATTAGTAAATTTAATATTACATATATATACTCTAATAGTATAAAATTTACTTATTTTATGCACAATAAAATAGAATAAACAATTTTCAGAGATAGGTCTGCTTTTGACATTTTCTCACTAACTATAGCTGAACCTGATATTTTCCTGATACAATTTGATCGCTTTTTAAAGTAGTTTTAGCTTTAGTTTATAATTTGCAACCAAAAATTGTTTTTTTTTACAGAGCTCGGCACAGTAGCGTACATCGGCAATTTTTTACATAGCTCGGCACAGTAACGTACATCGGAAAAACACTTTGGTAAAGCTCGCAGCAATACCAAACTAATCCTAAGTATTAGCTAATAAAAATATAATGTATTTATAATCATCATTAGTAGAATAATTTATATATTATCATTTTTAATTTGACATTTAATAAAATATTATCATGGAAAATTGATAGAGTATTTATTATGAAGAATTATGGAACGTTAATGACATGATAAATTTTGTCCGTTAGATGCATTTTTAATCTCAATCACAACCATCACTTATGACAAACGATTACATCTCTAGATTTATCTCTTGTAAGGACAAATTTGAACCGCCACTTACATAGGCAAAGTTAGCCAAACTGTGCCAATTCTATCCCATCTTTTTCTACAACTGACAAAAATTATCCTTGAATCTATATATGATCACCAATTTTTATTCGTTATATTTTATTCTTTAAAGATTATTATTTTTTATTTTCAAACTACATTTTATTTCATACTTCATCACTGAAATATACAGTTGTTTATTAACAATAAATATTAAGAAATTATTGATTTTTAAAAAAAAGGTTAAGAAAAATAATTCTTTTTAGTAATAATACTAATTAGTAAATTTAATATTACATATGCGTACTATAATAGTAGAAAATTTACTTATTTCATACACAATAAAATAGAATAAACAATTTTCAGAGATATGTCTGTTTTTTTTTCATTTTTTCACTAACTATAGTTGAACCTGATATTTTCACAGACACACTTTGATCGCTTTTTAAAATAGTTTTAGCTCCAGTTTATAATTTGTAACCAAAAATTCCCTTGTTTTATAGAGCTCGACATAGTAGCGTACATCGGCAACCATTTAATTACTTTATTTACATTGCTCGCACAGTAACATACATCGAAAAAGAACTTTTGTAAAGCTCGCAATACCAAACTAATCCTAAATATTAACTAATAAAAATATATTTATTATCATCATTAGTAGAATAATCTATATATTATCATTTTTAATTTGACATTTAATAAAATATTATCATAGCAAATTAATAGAGTATTTATTATGAAGAATTATGGAACCTTAATGACATGATAAATTTTGTCCGTTAGATGCATTTCTAATCCCCATCACAACCATCACTTATGAGAAACGATTACATCCCTAGATTTATCTCTTGTGAGGAAAAATCTGAACCACCACTTACATAGGCAAAGTTAGCCAAACTGTGCTTTATACTCTTGATAGGTACCCCCTACTATGACGCACTTTAGGTACATTTGCCTCTTGCGAACTTTTGATTTCGCCATAGTAGGTTCGCCTCTATCTGATTATTTTGTTGATTCTTCTGCATATAAGCTCTTTTGTAATGTCGTTGATCTTTGATAATCTCTTGTCATTTTCTGTGCGAAATTTTAGCATGTATTCATTCTTTCATTCATTCTTCCATTCTTTTATCTTCATGTTAAATATCATATCATTTGAAGCAAAGCAAATATTCAAGAGAAATATATAAATTGATCTGCGAGATTTTTTTTTTTGTTTATGTTGTTGTAATCTTAGTAATAGTGCGAATGTATCGCTTTCTTTTAAATCAAATCAAGAATCTTTTTATTCGCTGTAAAAGAGATATTCTAGAGAAATATATAAATTGAATTTTCTCGATTTTCTGTAATTTTGAAATCTCGAAATCTTTGTAATTTTGAAGTCTTTGTACTCTTGAAATCTTATAATCTTGCGATTGAATCGCTTTTTGTAAATCAAATCAAAAATCTTTTTATTCGTTCTTAGTATAAATTAAAGTGTTCAAGGAAGTGGTACTTAGCTTTCATGTGATTGTCTGTTGCTGTCGTCTCTTGCGAAGTATATGACTTGCTTGCGAAATTGGCATCCTTGAAATGTATGAATGTCGCACAAAGAAATGTAATTATCGCGCAGCAAAAAAAAGTGTGAGAAATGAGATTTGAACCCTTGACTTGCCTCATACATATTCTCGCACCATACCAACTGTTCTAACCCTCTCTTGCGAAATTAATTTGCGAAATAATCATCAACTTTCTTCAGTGCGAAATAATCAAAGTCCGTGCGAAATTTCGCGTAACAAAAATAAATGTGCGAGAAGCAAGAATTGATCCTGCGACCTTCTTCTTATGCGAAATTATCGCACTATCGCACACTTGTTAAAACTTGTCTTCCTCTGGTAGTCTAAAAAGATGCAAAAATTTCGCAGATGATGGGAATTGAACCTGCATCCTCAAGCTCATTGTCTCCACCTCTGACCAACTTTGCTGGCTTCTGTTTGCGAAATATCTGTGCGAAATAATGACTTATTTTCTTCTGTGCGAAATACCCTTGCGAAATATCCATGCAAAAAATACACGTTCGTTGGGATTTGAACATGCGACCATGAACTCATTAACTTCGCAGATGACCAACTGTGCTACCTCTTGTTTGCGAAATAATGAAACCATATTGCGAAATTATTCATTTTTCGCCCTCTGTAAAAAGAAGAAAATTATGCTCGCAGGCGAATTCGAACTTGCGACCACAAACTCACATACTGTTTTCTGGGCCAACTGTTCAAGAACCTCTCTGCGAAATTAACGCATAAATTTTTTCCTTATTCTTTTATTCGCTAATGAAAATGATAAGAAAATGAAAAATATGTGTCTCTGCGAATTCGACCCTGTGACCTATTTGTTGTTCGCTCAACCTTGAACCATCTGTGCGAATTTCTATTTGTGATAGAAATTGCAGCGTTTGCCTCTTATCTTCTCTTCGCTTTCCTTTATTTCCTTCAACAATTTGCCTTTTGCTTTTTCTCCCGAACATGGAAATCTTCCATTGAAACTTTAATTTTCTTCCCTGAATTTCACCACATCAACTAATTTTTTCTTTTCTTATTTTCATGTCTTTGAATTGTTGATGATGTTTACTCCCTGAAAGTGTGATTTCTTCCATGAAATTTCCATTTTTGAACCTAAACTTTGTACATCTAGAAAAATATGAACAATAATTAATCTTCATAGAAACTTCTTGAACCAATAAATTACAGGAAGGATAAATCCTTTACTCCTCCCTGTTTCTAGCGCCAAAAATGTAGTTGCAGGAAATCCCACAACACATCCCTTATCATATCTTGATACTAATTTCTAGATCTAAACATATTAATCATATAAATCTCAAAATATAAGTGCTAGAAATTTAAATAGACACACAAGATTTTTTACATGGTTCGATCAATGTGATCTACATCCATGGTTCTTCACTATGATTTTTGGAATTACATAAATATGACATTTAGAATCTCCATTAATGAGTATTTGGAGCTTTCTAGATCTAGTTTTGGGGAAGAAGATGATAAAGAAAATAAACTCTCTCTCTACAAATGTGTCTTTTTTTCTCCCTCTCTCTGTTACCAAAAATTGTCTCTCTCTTCTCTTTCCTGCTCTCCTCTTTATATAGGTATTTACATAGTGGATGACAGCTAATCTAATCTTTATTTTCGGATCTGGTTTGCGAGACTATCGCAAGCATACAAGTGTTTATTTCTCAACATTCTTAAATCTCGCAAGATCTTCACACCTTTCTTGTTTTTCTACCAACGCCATCATTCACGTCGTTTTTGTAATCAACCTGCGACGCCTTCGCAATGTGTTGCAAATGGTTCTATTGTTGCGAGATTCTGGTCCTACAACAATTGTGTTGAGGATTTTTCTTGGAAGGGGAAAATCCAGCTTCCAGACTATGGTAACTAGTGATTTGGGTGAATATTGTGTTATGTGAGTTGTGTGTGATGTGTGAGACGATCCTCATCTCTTCATTTTCAGTGATTTTGTTATCTATTTGAATAACAGGTTCTTGAGGGAAACCTAAACAAAAAAAAAATCTCTTAGGAATATAAGAAATAAAAACTACTGGTATCAATGGCAGAGAAGCTCTTCTTTCACCTCGTGCGTCCTTATCTGATACCATAATAAAGATTACCTTTCGTAGTTCGCTCACAAGGTCCAAAACATACTCTGGAGCATCTCTTGAGGGCAACTGCCTACCCTTCCCATGCGTAGGCTCCGCCGGTGGGTCCAGCTAGGGATCAGTATACGTACAGCTCAGATACCTTCTGATTGTCATCAAGTTTCTCCTGATTTCCACATTAAGGTTCGACATGTTTTTTGTAAGACTTTTGCATCCTCCAAGAGTAACATCGGAAGATGGCATCCAAAGGTATCTCATTGCTTCATACTTTCCCATGTTTGTCAGAAGCTCCGTATCACCGAACTGGCTATCCCTGATTTCCAACTTGTTGAGTTTATTACACCCGTTCAACACATGAAGAACTCATTTATCACTGTCGCCAGCGAAGGCGACAGATAGAATCTCTAATTGTTCCCCATGCATACCAATGTACCTAAAAGCCAGTTCGGTCACAAGACCAGAAAGTGATAAACGCCGGAGCCCCTTTCAAGACTTAATAATTGCTCCAAAGCCTTCATCTAGTGGATCCAATGTGACATGATCAGCTTTTCTAGGGTCACGCATGCATAATCTAAAGCTAACCAAATTGGGGCAATTCTTGGCAACAAAGGAGAGGGAATCATTTGTCATCTGCTGACAGTGGTATAGCAATGAATTAAGCTCTTTGCAACGTATGGACACAGCAAGCAGCCCAAGTTCCGTTACACCACCATCATATGCAAAGGATGGAAAGACCCTCAACTCCTGCAACTCTTTACAAATAGTAGCTACAATTACTAACCCGTCGTCTCCAATTTTATCAAGTATCTGCATATGAAATGTAAACTTTAATCATCAATATAATGAAGAGAAATCAAGTATAACATGAACAAAATTGTCTTAAGATATCGAACCCATAGTCTTTGAAGTTTTTTGCAGCGAAGAATCATTGTCCCGAGTTCCGAACCGTAGATTCCCGGTGCATCGCTCAAATTCAAGAAAGTCAGGTTTGAGCAAATAGGATACAGAGCAGGTAAGCATATATCAACAACCTCTAAAAACCCTGACAAACTCCTGACAAACTTACAATTATCGAGGACAGCATTAAAGAATTTCTCATAGGTCTCAGACTTGAATGTATCGATGTATGAACCGATCCCCAAGTCAACGAGATTAGGAGCAAGAGTTAGGATTCTCTGGAGTCTCGCAAGGGGCACATAGCAGTTTAGCTTTTGATTTCTTAAGTTTGGGCATCTTGCAACAAGCATCTCAAGGGTTTCCCCCTCAACTTCAACCCCTGTTAGACATGCAAAATTTAAAGACACAAGAGAAGTGCATGTATGTGGAAAAGAGCTCAGCCAGTGGCCCCGATCCACAATTTCACTAGCTTGCAAGTCTAGTTCCCTAATATCCCTACAAAAACAAAGCATTCATTAGAATGGAATTATAAGTTTCCTACGGTTTTTCCTAAGGCCATGAGAATCAAGTTTTAACACCTAAGGAACATTTAGCATATTGCAATTCAAATGTAGAGGCTATTAGTTAAAAGCTGTTAACAACAAATGGTATGCATGAAAAAGTGCATAGTGTGAATGCCATACTAGGACAGAACAGGTGCATGTTCTGTTGATCGCTGTCGTATGCGTCAAAAATAAATTACTTTCTCACTACTCAAAATATATAATATAGCAAGGGAAAGAAAGGATCGTTCCCACAGAGAGGTCTCGGGTTGTCAATATGTTTCGGTTTCCTATATAAAGCAAGGGGGGTTTCTCTGATTTTCATATACTAAAATAAAATAAAGGCAAATAATAAAATAAACACGCAAATCAAGGTTGTGAAATATTGGATAAAGGTTTCATCTTCAATTGTAAACAAGTTTTTGAATGTATAAATAAGATTCGTATTTAATCTCGCTATCATCAAAAGCCATAGAATACCTTATTGCAAGAATAATCCGTAAATTTCCAAAGTTCATCAACACACACATTAGAGATGCGTATGTGAATTCTACCTAAAGAATAACCTAACGCCTTGCGCTAATTAAGTTCAATTCATAGGAGCATTAAGTTTCAGAAATAGGCTAATCAATGCAATTGAAATACATTGCGCAAACAATTCGAACAAAGTTCAATTTCTACATATAATTACAAGGATGTATCACTACAAACCGTAATCATATCATGCTACTCGTATTCAAGGTTATCGCTCGATGATAAACCCTAAAATATCTATAGATATGGATGTATGTTCAATCAATTCTAGACTCAACCAAACAGATATTCAATCATATTGCAATACGTCAATCATGCAATTATTATAACACGTAGAAATCAAACGATAATATTGAGAGAAAACTAACTCATAAAAATCATAACTTGTTTTCAAAATCTAACTACATCTTTAACCAATAATAAAAACTTAGTTCATGCTCATGGAGTTCATAACAAGAATAAAGATAAAAACTTTCATGTTTAAATCCCTAGAATCAAAAGTAGAAGCCTCCCTAATGGAGATCCCTAGGTTTAGAGAAAGACTTTTTTATTTATATGCTTCTCCCATTCCAAAAGGATACTCTTTCCAATATTAGGTCTTCTCAAAACCCATCTCCAAGTGGTCCACCAAGACCATGTGTGGATAATACCCGTGTGAAAATCTCTATCCAAAAGTGTTCACTGGGATTGATGACGTCATCGCCGGAATACGGTCACAGTCGCCGGAATCCGGTCACCGGGAAACTGACTCTGGACACCTGAATGATCAGAAACTATCACCAGGCATTTCTACACTTCCAGTAGCTCAACTCTGCTTTTCTGCAGCCCACACATTCACAAAAGAACCACTTAAGCCAACTCCGTGTTCTTGCGAAAACGTGCCCAAAAGCGTGACTCGTAGCTCATATATCCGACGTCGACTCTTGCATCCGACTCAAACCCCCATCATGATTCAGTGAAACTTTGTAATTCATGCTCTAATCTCAGAAATCCGGCATCCCGACCTATTGTAGCGCCCCCTAAGCTAGCAGCTGACTAATCCAAGAGATTATCTAAATAAGAGGCACTAAAAAAAAATCAAAAGCATTTATTTAAGCATTCAATTAAGAAATCTGCTACAAAACTTGACCCAAAAACTAGCCCCGCTCTGAAATATATATATACAAGAACTTCTCTCGAATGATACATATACAATAGTCATTTAGATTACAAATAGTATATACAACAAAATAAACATAACAGAAGTTAACCAACTACGGACTCGACTCCTCGAAGCTTTCGCTGCACAACTCTGATCTGTCTCTGAAACTGAAAGTGGGAATGGGTGAGCACATCATCCCTAAAAGGGGTGCCCAGTAGGAATAACATTTAACTTTCATGTAATTATTGTAAATGATTTGAAAATAATCCATGTTTTCCCTAACACTAAACACAACCAATTCACAGAGGTAAACAATCATGTATATGGAACTAACTCCTTCCAAACAATGTATAATATGGTTATTCAGCCTCAACCTATATAGCTAATATGGTGATTCAGCCTCCAC
Organism: Papaver armeniacum; assembly: GCA_023531295.1. Taxonomy (NCBI): domain Eukaryota; kingdom Viridiplantae; phylum Streptophyta; class Magnoliopsida; order Ranunculales; family Papaveraceae; genus Papaver; species Papaver armeniacum. Next base: position 158,597 of record JAJJWW010011880.1, read on the forward strand.
CTAGTTATTGCATAAAAGCTCGAATTCATGTAGATATAAATGAAGGAGCAGTGACCTATATACCACGGATAGAAATTCTCATTACCAAGCAATCAAATGGAAATTCTTATTTCACAACCAATTCATACAGACAAATAAAACATTACAACTCCTTTCCAAACCATGGAAAGATTAAAGGAATCAACAGTACTTTTGGAATTTTAAATAAAACAATGCATGGAATACACAACCAGACAATGCATGAATTTGTTAAACATAAACTCTTGTAAAAGAAAACAACAATAATCACAAAAGAGTTAAATATAAATTCCCACCTCTTTTGATGACAAGCCACGCCTACCTCGAGATCCATGATCCGCTGGTTCATCCTTTGAATCGATCGTTGTTAATATATACTAACTGTTAATCACACGAGAACTCTAAGAAACTAGCCAAAATGGCTCACACAAGAATCATACAAGTCTAACTAATGGTTCTAAGCCCATTTATGATTCTACACATCTTCATTATCCATCTCTTGCATAATTAAAGGTCTACTAATTCAATTAGGTTGTTTCTCTAGTCCATTAGTTAAGTCTTGCGAACATCTACAACTTTGTAGAAGAAGTCAAAGGCTAATTCGGACCAAAGGGGTCCAATTCATCTAATTAAGAAAAACTAATCCTAAGCCCAAGCCCACGACCCGCGGGCTTACTCCGGCACGGCCCATCAAACCGGCCCGTTAATAAAAGGTCTGGTCCATCTAAGTCAACTAACGGTCAAACTTAACAGTCAACGGGTCTCTAACAGTCAACATCCAGTCAAAGGTCAATGTCCAGGGTCAATGGTCAACGAGTCAAGAAAAGTGACTCAGTGGGTCAAACCGATTCAATCCGATTCGACTCAGTCAGATGGACTAAGTCAGCTAAAGTCGATCGGTCGGACTCGACTGATGGAAAATCTCAAGGCATGAGCCATTGCTCAGGCCAACACAATTTCAACATCATTTCTCACTAATCTAATTCAAGCCTGCATCTTAGTTCAACTTCAACATACTCTTCTTTACATAGCTACTCAAATTCCATATCTACAACATCATCATAACACATTCATTCAAAACAATAATTCATAATTCATTTACAAAACTAAACTCAGTTTACCTGCAATTGCAGCTTTAAGCAGCACCATTCTACATCTTGCTACACAACCATCTCAATCTTAATTCAACAATAACCTATCTTATTCACAGAACCAGTAACACCACCAACTCTTTCACCCGCAATACCACTATCAATTCATCTTACAACACATTACAACCCCAAACTATAACCACAACTCCATTTTACACAATAACCAACTCAACATCACCCCATCTACTTCTTTTCTGCAGTTACAACTCTAGCAATACACATCATTCGCCATACATAGCATTTCAAATCAATCCTCATACCACCTACAATTATCGCTCTAGTTAACATCTTTCCATATTTACATTCTCTACAATCTCTGCTAGTCTGAGTAATAACAGTTCCACATTAAACCAATTCACATAACACAACCCTTCTTTGATTCCTGCGAATCTCATATTTAATCACTTCTTACTTCAATCGCACAACTAATCTACACAACCACTACCAATTCAGTTATACTACAGATACACCCATCCAACTATCCATCCCCTTACTATTAGCTACAACACCAATAGTTCCATCTGCAATGTCACAATCTCATTTTTCAGAACACATTCATCAACACAGCAGTCATTCATCACTCAATAATATTACCTCCTTTCCTTTTCCAATTGGTTCACATCCATACCAGTTTCAAAACTCAACTCCACATTCATATCGATTCTTAATAACACCCTTTACAAATCTAATATCAATCACCCATAAACAAACAATGAATTGATCAGCCATACTGAATTAACTTAGAGAAACAATTACCTCAGGATGATCCAGGTCGAGCAATTGAATCCAATTCTTCTTACTTTAACTCTATTCAGTTCCTCAATAGTTCATCTCAATATCATAACACCAACACCATAAACCCCAATTTATTTCTCAATCTTCTTTAGAACCCTAACTCACTGATATTTCAACAGAACTACTTCACATCTTCAATTCAAACCCATCTTATATTTCTCTCAACATCATCTTATTCATCTTCAATTTCATCTTCAATTTCATCTTCCGTAGCTTCTCTGAGATCGAGACTCAAGAACCCTAATCCTCAAATTCACAATTAAACTGAAATTAAAGCTCCAACATCTAATTATCTCCACCCCGTTCCTCAATCAATGAAAACCCAAACTTCAATCCTTCTTAAACATCACTAAATCGAACTTCCAATTCATCTTGAGAAACCCTAATTAAATTCACAAATCTTCCTTCAAGTTGAAATTCAATTACCCAATCCTCTTTATGGTCTCCACGACGAAAAACCCATCATTTATTCTTCAATAACTCTATCAATTTCATACTCGAATAATCTTCAGAAACCCTAACTTTCTGATTTCTCGAATCCATCGTTTCTTCTTCATCCAAAGCTTAACCAACTTCAACATCGTCACCAACGATTAACTCTTATTGATTCCTCTAAGTTTCTGATCTCGAATTCATATAATTTTCCCACAAAATCAAAAGCTGAGAAGAACAGGGGAAAGGAAGAAATAAGAAGAGGAAAGAAGAATGAATTTCTTCTCGATCGGTTTTGGAGATAAGGCCGATCAAAATACTAAAGGCACTCGAAAAACGGATAAGGGCAGACCTTTGATGCTTATAGAAGATAACTCAGCTGCCTTGATGAGTCTGAGTGGGAAATGACCATTTTACCCTCCACACAACTCAGATGATTTCTTCTTCGTCTAGTATCCGAATGATACGTTCGAGTAGTCTATTATGCGTAACTTTTCGTATCTATTCAACGGTACTAGTTTTGTATCTAGAACATTGTTAGATTAATTTCTAATAATTAATGTTCGTGTTAAACTAATCGAGTTATTATCGGCTAATTCGTCTCTTGACTAGTCTAATAGTGTTGACCAGCTTGAGGGTCCTTACACCTATGCTCACCAGCTCGCCATTCTTGTTGCGTTTACGCACAGTTCTGCAGTCTGGTTCAAGCACTCCATCTCTCCCTGTAATGAGCAGAACTTTTCATTGTCTTCAACTCTATCTCTGCTAGAACTACTTGCACCTGCAATAGTTCACTCCTACAGCTGCATCGCCATCAGCAGCATCACTTAGCCACAACAAACAGCTCCACTTTCACCTGCTACCCTTCATCTCAACAAAACCACCAACTTCAATTGCAGTCACCAGCAACAACTGCATTGCGACCACCATTTTCAGCTCAGCTGCCATCTCAGACCAGCCAGCATCATTCCCATTTCATTACAACTCATGCCTACTTACCAAATCAACCTTCTCTGCAGCTTGTACTCATACCACCACTGCTGCCATTCCAGCTTCATAGCTTCTCAATCTTCCATGTATAGCAATCCACAGCAAGCACCAGTGGCTGCACCTGCAATCTCCCATTTATCTTCGAATCCTGCTCAACCAACACAGCCACAAACCTTTCTGCATCACTGCCTCATACTCATACACTCACCACCAAAACTCATTTCCTGCAGCATACATAATCACCAGCTCTACTTCTGAATCTTCACATCCAGTTCCCTTCGCTCAATGCAGTCTGGTACTCGATTACCATAGCGGTCTCATACACAAACCATTCGAGCCATTCTCTGCCATTAGTTTCTTGACATTCCAACCTTAATAGAAACAACATACATTCAAACCCATTTCAAGCCTTCTGCAATCAGCTCATTTGCACTCTCAATACCAGTGGCACCTGCATTCATTCCATTTCAACTGATTTCGAAAACCAACTCATACCACCAGGTTCTTCCTTGCCTCAGACTCGCAAATCTCCGTTGTTCTTTCCTGAAACTGCAACTGCAGCTTCTCCTTGGCTCAGCTCCTGCACTTCCAACCACCACCTGCAATGCAATTAACACACTTCAACCATGACTCCTTTCCCTGTATCAATCAACTCTCCACAACTTCAATGCAGGATCAACAGCTTCATTCAGTTCCAGCTCATTGCAGGTTGTAAGCCTGAGCATTCTCCTTCCTAAATGACAACAACAACTCGAACTTCCTCATTATCTACAGCCAAGTAACCACCCTGCAATTCCATCTCCCTGTAGCTCAAATCCACCAGCTTTAGTTCAACTGCAGCTGCGAATAACCCAACTGCACTCCACAAAACTGAGCTATTCTCTATTTGAGTGTGCAACTCAATTCCTTCTGTAGCAACATCTCCACCAGAATCATCTAAAACTGTAGCTGCAAACCACCACCTTGCATATCTAATTACTTCTCCAAGTCCAGCACAACCTATTTTCTCTTCACCTGGCAACAACAGCTCAATCTTCTCTTGTTCTGTGTATTCTTCAAATCCAACACAAACCCATTGTCTACAGACCTAATTAATCTCCAATCGAATTCATAGTATCATCATTTATCAACAAACCCTAACTTCCCATGAATATCAATCAGCAGCAAATACTCAAATTCATCACAGATCCCATTATTCAATCAGTCCATCAATCGCAACTCCGTTATCTTCTCTTCATTCTCAGGTAAACAACTCTTAAATTCATATTCAAATCTTCATCCCTGAGTTCTCTCGGAACTGTACGAAACAGTCGTGACTTAGATTCAACCAAGACCCTTTCTACTCGCTGGAAGCTTCAAATCTGAAATGACCCACTTTTCCTGATCAAACAAGAACTCTAATCACCTCTTTAATCCACCATTCTTTCACGGCATCAATCAATTCAGAGTTTTGAACCCTAATTCTTCTGATGAACACCCATCTGCCATTCACGATAACAACAACATATTTCTTCCATCGAATCCTTCAACTCCTCTTCTTAATCTGCAACTAGTATGCTCTTTTTATCACCAATTTCGCCTCTGAATCTTTCCTTCTATCAATTTCATGGTGCCGCCATAATTTCTCTCAATTGCAGACAACGGGGGGAATAAATGATAAGAGAAACGACCCTTCTCTGAATTTTAGGGTGGGTGTAAGAATAAGGCTAGTGGATACAGCCATCCTGATAAAGTAGATAAGGGACAACCAATAATGTCCCTAGACCCCCGCTCGTTAGTTAAGGCCCATAAAGGTCTTCCCCTTGCTTCTCTAGACTAAGCCTCAATGGTTGTCTTCTTTCCCTCCATTGTGCTTCCACCTGCGCTTGCACATGAAATGGCACCTTTTCCCTTTACGCTCTGAATGGTTCATTTCTCCTCCTTTCACTCCAAATGACTCCATTGCACCTAAGAAACTCAAACTCAAACATAAGATACATAATTCACAAGAAAAATAGCAAAGAAAGCGTAAACAATAGATAAATATCAAGGTGTTTTAGACACTTATCAAATTCCCCCACACTTAGACTTTGCTAGTCCTCGAGCAAATCAAACAAAATAATTCTAAAACATACATACAACTCCGTCTCATCGAGGCTACGGTCACACTTAGCACGTATAACAAGCCTTTAAACCCATAGGTGTCCCTAGTGGACGAGTTATAGTCTCGTGAGGGCTTACTAGAGATATACCCACAAAACCTACTTTTCCAACTTACTAGTTCTCCGTAATGATAGCATCCAATGCGCTAAGAAGACATAGAAATTCTGCACACTAGTAATAAGAAGTTAGACACATAAATGAACATAATCTCATTCTTAAAAGTTGAGAGAGAAATAACCATCCCTTATCGAAAGAAATTCGGGTTCGAAGTGATCAAAAGTCTCGACTCTGCCTCACATGAAAGGGTTTTATGAAGTTGCTCTCAATAATAAACAACTTTTTATGGGTCACACATGTGTCCAGGTAGGAGTGAAGAGAGAATCATGTGAAACGTTGAATGGTAGGAAGGCAAAACCCTCCAAATTGTTTTGAAAACCCACATCTTTTATTCATTTTTGAAAACCCTTTTTCTGACGATCTCTAAGAAAGGAAATCAACCACTTAACGAAGGTGGGAATATGCTTACTTACCTCGTTATCCGTTCGACGTGCAGCTAGCACCACTCTCACAGCATCCATAGAAACGTCTTCGGTCTTCAATCGGTGTCTTCATCTTCGTCTTTGGTCTTCAACTCTTGATGATAACTCTTGAACTTCGTAGAATCTTGACAATGTAACTCTTTTCCTCTAAATCCTTGTTGCTTGAAACTTCATTGTGGATATTTCTTCTTCCATTGGCTTTATTGAAAGAATACAAAACTAAAAACGAACTATACAAACCCAAAATATGATACAATGAATTTTTCTTGTCTTTTTCTTTTTCTTTTTTTTTTTTTTTTTTACTTTTTTTTTAAATTTTTTTTTTTACTTTTTTTTTTTGGTGACAAGAGAAAATAAAATAAATAAAATAAAAATGTAAGTACAAATGCCATGGTGTAAGTACTTTACCGCTTGATTCTTCACAACTTGTATGTCTTGATATCATAAACTTCTCGAACTCTCATCTTGATAAACTTCACTCTTGTACATAAGTCTTCAACTTGTAAAAATTCTGCTCCTTGTATTGTTGCTTTACTTGAATCTGAAATCTGCTCATTTTTGTATTGTTGCTTGTAAACCTTGAACGTCTTCAACTTTCCTTCGAATTTGTGATGCTCCTCTTGTTGATGATGATGGTGTTTCTATGGACCTGTTGGTGTAGAGAGAGATAAATTGGATGGTGCTAACTGCGAACAAGATTACAAGTGGTATGTAAGTTAGCAATTCGATGTCACCATCATGATTGATAAAATAGCACTCAAGAGATCAAAAGTAGTGCTTCTATTGGTGGGAGGTTGATAGACACATTTTTGTGTCTGATATAATCTCAATTGTATATATTGTTAGTGCTCGATTTTGTATTTATTATGGCTTTTTATGTTTTTGTAGGTGTTTTTGGAGAAATAAGCTTTTGCGGGAAAATTGGCCCGAAAAGTGGTGTTTGCGCTCGTGGGAGAAAATTACTATTCGGACCCCTCATTTGGATAAGGGGCACCTCACTGTTAAGGGGCACCTCACTGCTAAAGGGAGTCCAGCGCTGGATTAGGGGGAAACCTTTCTTCACGGTTTAAACAAGGAATTGGCGGGAAACCTTCTTCTCATCTGCAGAATTGTCTGGATCGAATTTGGGGGATATTTAATCGGGTTTTCTTGTTGGATTGGGTTCTTTTTGGGCTGTAGGGACTAAACAAGGTTCGGGAGTGAGTTAAAACTGGAAACAAAGAAGATTTTTACGTAAATTCTTAAAACAGTGATGTGGAGATTTTCTCGATATTTTGTTTTGAAACTGGGAAGTACGTGGAGAAAATGGAAAGAATATACTTTGTTCGATCTTATACTATATTTGGAAAAGTTTACAACTACACAGGAAGACGCGTAAAGCAACAGGGAGGAGAATATTATTTCCGAGACTTTTGGCGAAAGAAAACAAGATTATTTTGGGAATTACTCGACCATGTTGGGTATATATAGGTGCTGTGAGGTTAAGAGAAGAAGGTCGAGACTTTGGGGGTTGATAGGGAGGATTGGGAGAAGTTACAGAGCATAAATCAAAAGTTGTAGGAAAGCTGTTCTGCTGATGCTGCTGAAGAACACGAAGAACATTGGACGAACCAGAACAGTCGCAGAGGCAGTCGTATTCAAACAGCACAAAAGAAGTATCGTTTAAAAGGCAGTCTTATTTCTTCTGTAACAGTCTGTTTGTAACGCCTCTTCAGCGTTGCAAACTGCCCGAGTTATTAGCTTTCTCTTGTTTTTCACACTTTTGAGCTATGAACAATTATTTTGAGCACGTGAATAATATGAGGAGCTAAACCCCAACACTGGGATGACGGAGGAAGCCTTATTTCATAATTTTTTGGTAACTATATTTGATTCTTTATGACTTTTGCACTTGTTTTAATTGATTTATGTTTTTTCTTGATTAGTTGTGATTTTGTCTGATAGCGTATGCTTAGTCTAAGAACTCTTGATGCGCTATGCTTATGATTTACATCTGATTCTTTATAAAATCTACTTTCGGCAAAGAAAAGAGTCAACAAAAGAGCTAGAATTGTTATGAGTCATTATATGAACCAATTGAATGTGATTAAAGGTGGAATCCGAAGTCCTAGTATCTCTCGATATCGTGACAAACTTGTGAATATATTTTCTTTGTTTTTAGTATTTTCTTAAATCAAACCTTTACAATTCTGAGTTGAACGAACATCTTTCTTACCACTTTACAAACAATTTCAAAACCACATCAGAGGTTGGGTAGCTCACCATTCTACCCGGAGTTTACGTACGGTGACACACACTCTAAAAGCACATATTTAGACAAGTACAAAGAATTGAAGGTCGATGCCTCTCATGATGTAACATGGGTAGTCTCCACTATAGTGGACCACTACTCTAATACCTAATTCAGTCTGCACCTTATTTACCACTGGCATGGTTAAATCCAACTTTAACTCTCATACAAGTAAGAAACCCGATCATGTTCTCTGTCATCTCTAAGTTCAGTCACTCTTATGAGATTCTCAATGTAATCTTAGCGACATGTATACTATGTGACTCTAAACTAACTACAAGTTGGAGTTTTTTATTCACTATTTTACACAAAAATTGAAAATTTTGAAAAATTGACAATGCAAATGCTTAACCACTCCCCCACACTTAAACTTTACATTGTCCTCAATGTAAATTGAATCGTCCAAAGAAAGTCAAGGTGGGAAATACTACATGATATGCGACAAGAAAAAAAATAAAAAGATAAGATAAGAAATACTCATCCAATGGGTTGCCTCCCATGCAACGCTTGGTTAAAAGCCGTCATCCCGACTTTCAAGTTGAATTCCCCCATACACCAATAATCTGAAAAGTTGAGGATCCTTCCATAGAACCTATTTTGCAAACACTAGCTTCACACAAATATTAGTAATATAAAACAGAAACGAAGTTATCAACCGATAAAAGCTTCCCCCACACTTATTCTTGTCCACACTTGGAAGTGCATAAAGAATATAGAAGTCGGGTACTTCCACGGTTTCTTGTTCCAAAACCTGCATAGTATGAGAATCAAGTATCTCCAATGGAGGATATCGAGAAACAAAGTCATTCAACAATACTCTCGAATCACATGCATTCAAACCAATAAGAGGTGAAGGAGAATTATAAATATGCAAAGGGTTAGACAAACCTATCACAATCTCTTGTATCACAGAATCCTCTTCATCCTTGAAAAACTCAAGTGAATTACTCACCTCTTGTATATCATGGTCCTCTATCAAACCTTGCAACCATTCTTCGTCTGTTTCTGCCTTAACCACAGTCTCAACATCATCATTACAATCCTTTGCAAGCTCAATTGGGTCTTCCATAATATTGGTCATATCGGTCACATTCTCAACACACTCCTCTTTGTTGTAAGGCACATACTCTTTTGCGGATCCAAATCTCGCTATAAGGAACTTTTTTAGAACACTTGAAAATGCATCATCCTCAAGCTCCACCCTTTGAATAGGCTCTTGATCATTATTAAGATCAATGCTTGAGTAATCTACACAAGTATCGACATATTCCTCTTCGTCTTCATCTTGATCGCAAAAAGACTCCATTGTACACTCCTCGGGGATGTCACCATAAATTGGTTCAAGCAATGTATCATAATCAACGCCACTTTCATAGTTGACATAATCTTGTTCGTCGCTGAATTTAGTGTTGCTAATCTCTAACTCATCCTTTTGAATAGGTAAATGATCATTATTAAGATCAAGAGTTGAGTTCACTACACAATTATCAACGAAAGTCCCCAAAGGTTCGCCTTTCTCAACATAATTATTCATTTCCTCTTTGTATTCATCAATGCCCTTTCTTATGTCGGAAACACCTCTTTGAAGCTCTTGGAGTGATCCATCCAAATTCTGAATATAGTGTTCCATTTGGTTGTAAAGATCGCTTGACAAGGCAAAAGTAGAATCACTTACCTCAGTATTGTTAGGCCAATTATCTTCCCTTTGAATGGGTGAATGATCATAACTACGATCAGAAATTGGGCCAAACATACTATGAGCACATTCGGTCGATGAAACTGGTTCCATGCTTGGTTGTCTATGAACCGACTCCATTCTGACCATAAATTGTTGCATTTCATCTACAATACTAGAGGAAATATTAATAGGAGCACAAGTACCATACCCTCTTTGTGCTTGCTCACTTACATACCCACCGTAAGAAGGTTGGAATGTATGAGAACAACTAAAAGGGTACGTGGAGTATTTACCATAACCAAAGGATTGGTTTTGATTGTACTCCCCGTAAGGGTGATAGTTGTCATATTGTTGAGGTTGAAAGCCATATTGATTGCTCCAATATGCTCCGTCCATAGAAATCGGTACCTGAAACGAGATTCTCAAAACTCGGTTAAGAACCAAAGAATAAGAAAAAGTAAAACAAAACTAAAAACAAAAATAAGAAACCAAAAACAAGTGACAACCGCTGCCTCCCCGGCAGCGGCGCCAAAATTTGATCGCTGTCGTATGCGTCAAAAATAAATTACTTTCTCACTACTCAAAATATATAATATAGCAAGGGCAAGAAAGGATCGTTCCCATAGAGAGGTCTTGGGTTGTCAATATGTTTCGGTTTCCTATATAAAGCAAGGTTTTTTTTTTCTGATTTTCATATACTAAAATAAAATAAAGGCAAATAATAAAATAGACACGCAAATCAAGGTTGTGAAATATTGGATAAAGGTTTCATCTTCAATTGTAAACAAGTTTTTGAATGTATGAATAGGATTCGTATTTAATATCGCTATCATCAAAAGCCCTAGAATACATTATTGCAAGAATACTCCGTAAATTTCCAAAGTTCATCAGCACACACATAAGAGCTGCGTATGTGAATTCTACCTAAAGAATAACCTAACGCCTTGCGCTAATTAAGTTCAATTCCTAGGAGCATTAAGTTTCATAAATAGGCTAATCAATGCAATTGAAATACATTGCGCAAAAAATTCGAACAAAGGTCAATTTCTACATATGATTACAAGGATGTATCACTACAAACCGTAATCATATCATGCTACTCGTATTCAAGGTTATCGCTCGATGATAAACCCTAAAATAGCTATAAATATGGATGTATGTTCAATCAATTCTAGACTCAACCAAACAAACATTCAATCATATTGCAATAGGTCAATCATGCAATTATTATAACCCGTAGAAATCAAACGATAATATTGAGAGAAAACTAACTCATAAAAATCATAACTTGTTTTCAAAATCTAACTACATCTTTAACCAATAATAAAAACTTAGTTCATGCTCATGGAGTTCATAACAAGAATAAAGATAAAAACTTTCATGTTTAAATCCCTAGAATCAAAAGTCGAAGCCTCCCTAATGGAGATCCCTAGGTTTAGAGAAAGACTTTTTTATTTATATGCTTCTCCCATTCCAAAAGGATACTCTTTCCAATATTAGATCTTCTCAAAACCCATCTCCAAGTGGTCCACCAAGCCCATGTGTGGATAATACCCGTGTGAAAATCTCTATCCAAAAGTGTTCTCCGGGATTGCTGACGTCATTATCGGCATCCGGTCACAGTCGTCGGAATTCGGTCACCGGGAAACTGACTCTGGCCACCTGAATGATCAGAAACTATCACCAGGCATTTCTACACTTCCAGTAGCTCAACTCTGCTTCTCTGCAGCCCACACATTCACAAAAGAACCACTTAAGCCAACTCCGTGTTCTTGCGAAAATGTGCCCAAAAGCGTGACTCGTAGCTCATATATCCGACCGTCGACTCTTGCATCCGACTCGAACCCCCTTCATGGTTCAGTGAAACTTTGCAATTCATGCTCTAATCTCAGAAATCCGGCATCCCGACCTATGCTCACCAGCTCGCCATTCTTGCTGCGTTTACGCACAGTTCTGCAGTCTGGTTCAAGCACTCCGTCTCTCCCTATAATGAGCAGCACTTTTCATTGTCTTCAGCTCTATCTTTGCCAGAACTACTTGCACCTGCAATAGTTCACTCCTACAGCTGCATCGCCATCAGCAGCATCACTTAGCCACAACAAACAGCTCAGCTGTCACCTGCTACCATTCATCTCAACAAAACCACCAACTTCAATTGCAGTCACCAGCAACAACTGCATTGCGACCACCATTTGCAGCTCAGCTGCCATATCAGACCAGCCAGCATCATTCCCATTTCATTACAGCTCATGCCTGCTTACCAAATCAACCTTCTCTGCAGCTTGTACTCATACCACCAACTGCTGCCATTCCAACTTCATATCTTCTCAATCTTTCATGTATAGCAATCCACAGCAAGCACCAGTGGCTGCACCTGCAATCTCCCATTTATCTTCGAATACTTCTCAACCAACACAGCCACAAACCTTTCTGCATCACTGCCTCATACTCATACACTCACCACCAAAACTCATTTCCTGCAGCATACATAATCACCAGCTCTACTTCTGAATCTTCTCATCCAGTTCCCTTCGCATCACTGCACCGATCTGGGTACTCGATTACCATAGCGGTCTCATACACAAACCATTCGAGCCATTCTCTGCCATTAGTTTCTTGACATTTCAACCTTAACAGAAACAACATACATTCAAACCCATTTCAAGCCTTCTGCAATTAGCTCATTTGCACTCTCAATACCACTGGCACCTGCATTCATTCCATTTCAACTGATTTCGAAAACCAACTCATACCACCATGTTCTTCCTTGTCTCAAACTCGCAAATCTCCGTTGTTCTTTCCTGCAACTGCAACTGCAACTGCTCCTTGGCTCAGCTCATGCACTTCCAACCACCACCTGTAATGCAATTAACACACTTCAACCATGACTCCTTTCCCTGTATCAATCAACTCTCCACAACTTCAATGCAGGATCAACAGCTTTATTCAATTCCAGCTCATTACAGGTTGTAAGCCTGAGCATTCTCCTTCCTAAATGACAACAGCAACTCGAACTTCCCCATTATCTACATCCAAGCAACCACCCTGCAATTCCATCTCCCTGTAGCTCAAATCCACCAGCTTTAGTTCAACTACAGCTGCGAATAACCCAACTGCACTCCACAAAACTGAGCTATTCTCTATTTGAGTGTGCAAACTCAATTCCTTCTGTAGCAACATCTCCACCAGAATCATCTAAAACTGTAGCTGCAAACCACCACCTTGCATATCTCACTACTTCTCCAAGTCCAGCACAACCCATTTTCTCTTCACCTGGCAACAACAGCTCAATCTTCTCTTGTTCTGTGTATTCTTCAAATCCAACACAAACCCATTGTCTACAGACCTGATTAATGGAATCGAATTCATAGTATCATCATTTATCAACAAACTCTAACTTCCCATGAATATCAATCAGCAGCAAATACTCAAATTCATCACAGATCCCATTAATCAATCAGTCCATCAATCGCAACTCCGTTATATTCTCTTCATTCTCAGGTATACAACTCTCAAATTCATATTCAAATCTTCATCCCTGAGTTCTCTCGGAACTGTACGAAACAGTCGTGACTTAGATTCAACCAAGACCCTTTCTACTCGCTGGAAGCTTCAAATCTGAAACGACCCACTTTTCCTGATCAAACAAGAACTCTAATCACCTCTTTAATCCACCATTCTTTCACGACATCAATCAATTCAGATTTTTGAACCCTAATTCTTCTGATGAACACCCATCTGCCATTCACGATAACAACAACACATTTCTTTCATCGAATCCTTCAACTCCTCTTCTTAATCTGCAACTAGTATGCTCTTTTTATCACCAATTTCGCCTCTGAATCTTTCCTTCTATCAATTTCATGGTGCCGCCATAATTTCTCTCAATTGCAGACAACAGGTGGAATAAATAATAAGAAAAACGACCCTTCTCTAAATTTTAGGGTGGGTGTAAGAATAAGGCTAGTGGATATATCCATCCTGATGAAGTAGATAAGGGACAACCAATAATGTCCCTAGACCCCCGCTCATTAGTTAAGGCCCTTAAAGGTCTTCCCCTTGCTTCTCTAGACTAAGCCGCAATGGTTGTCTTCTTTCCATCCATTGTGTTTCCACCTGCGCTTGCACGTGAAATGGCGCCTTTTCCCTTTACGCTATGAATGGTTCATTTCTCCTCCTTTCGCTCCAAATGACTCCATTGCACCTAATAAACTCAAACTCAAACATAAGATACATAATTCACAAGAAAAATAGCAAAGAAAGCATAAACAATAGATAAATATCAAGGTGTTTTAGACACCTATCATCTGTTTTCAGCATATGGTTGGCTTATTAGTATCATGTTTCGGTCCAAGGAATAATGCTTAAATTTCTGAATTCCAACACACATGAATCTCTTGGCTCCACTGTGAGGTCTCTTCTTGTATAAACAACTAGAAGGGAACCACCTTCATGGTGTAAGGAGCACCTTTTGTATCTACATCTATCCATATGGTTGTCTAATTGATGGATTTTGATACCCATTTCAGAAGTTCGAAATTCAATTGAAACAATGGGAACCATAGACTCGAACTAATTGAGCATATGAATTAATAATTTTAATGCAATTTCCCTAAGAGGCAACATTCAATAAGTTAACCACGCATAATTTTGGATATGATATGAGAATTCAGCAACAACAACCGCGTTCAATCAGATAATAAAATAAAATTAAGACAAGAAGCACAAATGTGACGGACCAGAGAATTTTGCTTCCAGCCGGTCGGATTACGGATCGCTTGGCAAGCTCCGACTCTCTAATACGCCACTAAAGTGAAAATTTCGTTTAATCCTGCACACTGTAGAAATCTCATTAGTTAGTCGTAATTTTATGAGCATATGTCCCATACCATAATACTCATAAAATTCGACAAGGGTTCCAATTCAAAAACTAAGAGACTACCGGTTGCATAAAATTAAAGCATTGCCCAGTTGCCCAAATGGTAGACGGCCAATTGCCAAAATTAACACGGGCCAATTGCCCAAACAGACGGCCGTTGCCAAAGATGGCCGATTGCCCAAAAATGACAGACGGCCGATTGCCAAAATCAACACGGCCGATTGCCCAAAAATGACAGACGACCACAAAATCAACACGGGCCAATTAACGGAGATGGCGAGTTCAATGATTGACAACTCGGCCATTGCCACTACTAATAACTCTCAGTTGCCACTACTAAGATTTCCATGGCCAGTTGCCACCACTAATAATTCTCATGGCCAGTTGCCACTACTAAGATTTCCATGGCCAGTTGCCACCACTAATAATTCTCATGGCCAGTTGCCACCACTAAGATTTCCATGGCCAGTTGCCACCCCTAATATTTCCGTTGCCAGTTTCCACCCCTAATATTTCCGTGGCCAGTTGCCACTCCTAACATTTCCGTGGCCAGTTGCCACTCCCAATATTTCCGTGGCCAGTTGCCACTTCCAATAATTTATACCTGCCAAGGTTGCAATCATCTCTGAATTCAGATGATATGAACAACCTTGTAGATTTGTGCTGAACCGCATAGCGGCTGCCTACGTACCCTCTCCGTTGCTCGAAGGGATCAAGCACGACCGTAGTTCGTCATTTATTTAGATAATATGAACTACACTCAATAGTAGCAATTATCTCTTTTACATATCAAGTAAACTTATTCAACTTGTAGTGTATATAATGAATTTTCGAGTAGATCGAGCACTACTCCGAGTAAGTCAATCACCATTCAGTACTAGAAAAGCAACATCAATTAAATTTAATAGAATTGATAAATAGCTCATAAACATATAAGATCCTAGTAAGAGTAAATATCAATCATTCCCGATCCTTTTTCCTAAATTTACACAAATTTATTAAGCATACTAAATAGAATGGTTTGAAAACACAAGGTAGAAGACACTGATTTCATTAAACCACAATGATAATTGTACCTTTGAGAGAAATCACCTCTCACTAACTCATTGCGATACCAGGATAATCAAATTTGTCAGCAGAGTGAACAATAATTAGTTTAACCACTTATAGACTTTTCCCAAATGTCAATGTGAAACCATAAATGAAAACGTATAAAATTGTACCGCTCAAAAGCCTAATCAAAAGTACTATGAGACCAACTTGCGCTAATACGCCTGAAAAACTAAATATCTCGAAAGAGGAAATGTAACAGGGCAAGAGTTACTCTGTCAATAATGTCTTAGCACATACTGTTTAGACTCCATTAAGTGGCACATAGCATACCACAAGGAAACTAGAGTAGTGAACGCACTCCATACATTGTGGCTTGTTATGCAGACTTGCAATCCTAAATGCAGATCGACTATTGTATCACATTTACATCCATTAAAACGTTGTTATAACATATCTATCGTTTTTTTCAAGATTATTGTTTCAAGTTAACCTTTCACTATTAATTGAAAAACCCAGCTAAATGTCACGAAGGCAATGCAAGCTGGGTGACCACAAAGGCTATAACTATCTAACTAGCGAATATGGATCAATAAATGTATGAATAGGAATTCTAACTCGCCATTGAACATGATACAGTTCCTCTTTCCATATCAAAGGTAAGAGAGTTATTTCAACAGTCCTAATATAGTATATTTAACATACAACCAAACTATACCCTCAAATCCTTTTTCATGAACCCATCAATTATATTTGGTCCCAACTAGCCATATGAAATTGGTTTTATGAATCAGCTAGCTTACCAGATAATACTTCACCTGCCCAAGAATGATTATTCTACTAATGGAACTAATTATCCCATAATGCATCTTCAAAACGACCACAACCATGATCCATATGAACAAGATATTACAAGCATAATTCAAAGCCTAACATTGATAAAGAGCTAGCATAAGAAATATCCTAACTTATCCCATCATTACATCCTCAGTACTTTCAATCAGATTTCATAGTTTCCCACAAAAAGAAATACATACGGAAATAATGAAGGAGCAAGAATGTATTAGATTTCTGTTTTCACAAATTTCAGCTATGGTTTATCCAAACCTTTCAGTAGGAAATGTTTTCTGATCATCTTGAAATTTTTACAGAAGCTCTACGGACAAGGGTATCACAACATATTCAAAATTCAGATCATTCTAACGGTTGGTTAAGGGGATAAACACAATAGAAGTTGGTTGCTCGTGCTACCAATCTGCAGAATTCAGTCCCAATTACCTCATGATTTGAGGTACCTAAAATGATTGGAAAATTCTGAAAATTATACAGTGAGTAACCTATATTCCAATGACTAACATATCAAATTTTCAGCTTAATCCGATAAAAATATAATGGGAAAACACAACCATTAGTCAGCTGTCCAGGCCTGCAATTCAGCAGCATGCAGTCACGGCGTATTCAGGATTTGCAATAGTAAACATGACCTGATTTTGTTGGAATTTTTATGGAAGCTATATAACTCAACGAAGCAAAGCATATCAAAAATCCATCATATTCCAACGGTTGAAACTAAGGATATCAGTGAAATAAAAATCGAGGTTTTTAGGGTTCATAAAGTTGAATTACAATCAAATCTTGCAATTTCTTTGATCCACACAAATATCAGCCTATGGAGAACCAACCCAGTTTATAAATTTACAAGACTTTAAATATTAGACCCTCAATTTTGAAAAATCTTAAATTTTCATGAAGAACCCTAATTTTTATGTACAACATCATCAATTCAAGAATGCAATTGTAAGAAAATACCTGATCAAAATATGCATCAAGTGCAATAGCATAAACCCATCGCTTGATGACAATCACATCGATCTGTAGAGTGAAAATCACTTGCCTCTAGTCGATTCTCAAGTTGAAGAAACAAAACTCATCTTCCCCATTTACAATCGAACCAAACATGAACACCATTATCAAACTTATGTGACTATCTCCACAGAGCTTACTAACATCGTGATTCCAGTCATTTTTCTTGTAAGTCTTAGGGAATAACGAAAATCGCCAGAGAAAGAAAAGAAAGGGAAAAGAAGAAGGAAAATAGTCCCGAGCTTCTCTTGGTCGGTCTATTTTAATTTGAGTCATGCAATTACTCAAATGTCCCTAGCACTCATGTGAGCCACGTGTTTTGCATGCTAAAAATTCTTAATTTGTCAAATCTTCCACTAACTAGACATATTATGCAAATAAAGGACAATCCAAGAGTGTTAAAAGCACACCGTATTAGACTCTTAGGCACTCTAGGAGCAGAATTCGGATAATGGGTTTAGTTAAACCCGAGAAAGATGTTTGGAGTCTCATACCATTAACCCCTTAAAAAGAACTTCGTCCCGAAGTTTAAAATAAAATCCAGAAGTAAAGAGGATTACCCGTAGTCACCGCACGAGCAGAACACGGATGAGTTCCAAACGCACAATCCCGAATGAACCGGAACCGCTCTGATACCAACTGTGATGGACCAGAGAATTTTGCTTCCAGCCGGTCGGATTACGGATCGCTTGGCAAGCTCCGACTCTCTAATACGCCACTAAAGTGAAAATTTCGTTTAATCCTGCACACTCTAGAAATCTCATTAGTCTCAAGGTCGTAATTCTATGAGCATATGTCCCATACCATAATACTCATAAAATTCGACAAGGGTTCCAATTCAAAAACTAAGAGACGGCCGGTTGCATAAAATTAAAGTTGGCCAGTTGGCCAGTTGCCCAAATGGTAGACGGCCAATTGCCAAAATTAACACGGGCCAATTGCCCAAACAGACGGCCAGTTGCCAAAGTCAACACGGGCCGATTGCCCAAAAATGACAGACGACCAGTTGCCAAAATCAACACGGGCCGATTGCCCAAAAATGACAGACGACCAGTTGCCAAAATCAACACGGGCCAATTGCCCGAAAACAGGAGATGGCCAGTTGCCAACTCGGCCAGTTGCCACTACTAATAACTCTCATGGCCAGTTGCCACTACTAAGATTTCCATGGCCAGTTGCCACCACTAATAATTCTCATGGCCAGTTGCCACTACTAAGATTTCCATGGCCAGTTGCCACCACTAATAATTCTCATGGCCAGTTGCCACCACTAAGATTTCCATGGCCAGTTGCCACCCCTAATATTTCCGTTGCCAGTTTCCACCCCTAATATTTCCGTGGCCAGTTGCCACTCCCAATATTTCCGTGGCCAGTTGCCACTTCCAATAATTTATACCTGCCAAGGTTGCAATCATCTCTGAATTCAGATGATATGAACAACCTTGTAGATTTGTGCTGAACCGCATAGCGGCTGCCTACGTACCCTCTCCGTTGCTCGAAGGGATCAAGCACGACCGTAGTTCGTCATTTATTTAGATAATATGAACTACACTCAATAGTAGCAATTATCTCTTTTACATATCAAGTAAACTTATTCAACTTGTAGTGTATATAATGAATTTTCGAGTAGATCGAGCACTAATCCGAGTAAGTCAATCACCATTCAGTACTAGAAAAGCAACATCAATTAAATTTAATAGAATTGATAAATAGCTCATAAACATATAAGATCCTAGTAAGAGTAAATATCAATCATTCCCGATCCTTTTTCCTAAATTTACACAAATTTATTAAGCATACTAAATAGAATGGTTTGAAAACACAAGGTAGAAGACACTGATTTCATTAAACCACAATGATAATTATACCTTTGAGAGAAATCACCTCTCACTAACTCATTGCGATACCAGGATAATCAAATTTGTCAGCAGAGTGAACAATAATTAGTTTAACCACTTATAGACTTTTCCCAAATGTCAATGTGAAACCATAAATGAAAACGTATAAAATTGTACCGCTCAAAAGCCTAATCAAAAGTACTATGAGACCAACTTGCGCTAATACGCCTGAAAAACTAAATATCTCGAAAGAGGAAATGTAACAGGGCAAGAGTTACTCTGGCAATAATGTCTTAGCACATACTGTTTAGACTCCATTAAGTGGCACATAGCATACCACAAGGAAACTAGAGTAGTGAACGATCACACTCCATACATTGTGGCTTGTTATGCAGACTTGCAATCCTAAATGCAGATCGACTATTGTATCACATTTACATCCATTAAAACTTTGTTATAACATATCTATCGTTTTTTTCAAGATTATTGTTTCAAGTTAACCTTTCACTATTAATTGAAAAACCCAGCTAAATGTCACGAAGGCAATGCAAGCTGGGTGACCACAAAGGCTATAACTATCTAACTAGCGAATATGGATCAATAAATGTATGAATAGGAATTCTAACTCGCCATTGAACATGATACAGTTCCTCTTTCCATATCAAAGGTAAGAGAGTTATTTCAACAGTCCTAATATAGTATATTTAACATACAACCAAACTATACCCTCAAATCCTTTTTCATGAACCCATCAATTATATTTGGTCCCAACCAGCCATATGAAATTGGTTTTATGAATCAGCTAGCTTACCAGATAATACTTCACCTGCCCAAGAATGATTATTCTACTAATGGAACTAATTATCCCATAATGCATCTTCAAAACGACCACAACCATGATCCATATGAACAAGAAATTACAAGCATAATTCAAAGCCTAACATTGATAAAGAGCTAGCATAAGAAATATCCTAACTTATCCCATCATTACATCCTCAGTACTTTCAATCAGATTTCATAGTTTCCCACAAAAAGAAATACATACGGAAATAATGAAGGAGCAAGAATGTATTAGATTTCTGTTTTCACAAATTTCAGCTATGGTTTATCCAAACCTTTCAGTAGGAAATGTTTTCTGATCATCTTGAAATTTTTACAGAAGCTCTACGGACAAGGGTATCACAACATATTCAAAATTCAGATCATTCTAACGGTTGGTTAAGGGGATAAACACAATAGAAGTTGGTTGCTCGTGCTACCAATCTGCAGAATTCAGTCCCAATTACCTCATGATTTGAGGTACCTAAAATGATTGGAAAATTCTGAAAATTATACAGTGAGTAACCTATATTCCAATGACTAACATATCAAATTTTCAGCTTAATCCGATAAAAATATAATGGGAAAACACAACCATTAGTCAGCTGTCCAGGCCTGCAATTCAGCAGCATGCAGTCACGGCGTATTCAGGATTTGCAATAGTAAACATGACCTGATTTTGTTGGAATTTTTATGGAAGCTATATAACTCAACGAAGCAAAGCATATCAAAAATCCATCATATTCCAACGGTTGAAACTAAGGATATCAGTGAAATAAAAATCGAGGTTTTTAGGGTTCATAAAGTTGAATTACAATCAAATCTTGCAATTTCTTTGATCCACACAAATATCAGCCTATGTAGAACCAACCCAGTTTATAAATTTACAAGAATTTAAATATTAGACCCTCAATTTTGAAAAATCTTAAATTTTCATGAAGAACCCTAATTTTTATGTACAACATCATCAATTCAAGAATGCAATTGTAAGAAAATACCTGATCAAAACATGCATCAAGTGCAATAGCATAAACCCATCGCTTGATGACAATCACATCGATCTGTAGAGTGAAAATCACTTGCCTCTAGTCAGATTCTCAAGTTGAAGAAACAAAAACTCATCTTCCCCATTTACAATCGAACCAAACATGAACACCATTATCAAACTTATGTGACTATATCTCCACAGAGCTTACTAACATCGTGATTCCAGTCATTTTTCTTGTAAGTCTTAGGGAATAACGAAAATCGCCAGAGAAAGAAAAAAAAAGGGAAAAGAAGAAGGAAAATAGTCCCGAGCTTCTCTTGGTCGGTCTATTTTAATTTGAGTCATGCAATTACTCAAATGTCCCTAGCACTCATGTGAGCCACGTGTTTTGCATGCTAAAAATTCTTAATTTGTCAAATCTTCCACTAACTAGACATATTATGCAAATAAAGGACAATCCAAGAGTGTTAAAAGCACACCGTATTAGACTCTTAGGCACTCTAGGAGCAGAATTCGGATAATGGGTTTAGTTAAACCCGAGAAAGATGTTTGGAGTCTCATACCATTAACCCCTTAAAAAGAACTTCGTCCCGAAGTTTAAAATAAAATCCAGAAGTAAAGAGGATTACCCGTAGTCACCGCACGAGCAGAACACGGATGAGTTCCAAACGCACAGTCCCGAATGAACCGGAACCGCTCTGATACCAACTGTGACGGACCAGAGAATTTTGCTTCCAGCCGGTCGGATTACGGATCGCTTGGCAAGCTCCGACTCTCTAAGGATCGACTCTCAGTCAATCATTTTTTTTCTTTAGCTTTTAATTTTTTTTAGCTCTCATGATCGGCTCTCAATCAATGAGCCTTAAATTTTTTTTTCCTTACGAGTCTCATTAGCTCTGAAATTTTCTATATAAGCTTCTTTGTTTGACTTGGTCAATAAAAGTCAAGGATCAGATCACATATTGTCATACTAACGATTTATGAAAGATTCAACATAACGCCCTTAAAAAGAATTTAAACCTAAAACCAGTATCATTATCCAAGCCTTCCAAACATTAATCTTTTGTTTTCGATATAATCCTCTTTTTTTCCTTGGTCAAAAGAAGTCATGAATCGGATAAAATACTGTCAAACTAAAATTTGAATCGATTTTCAGAAAAATAAAATCCAAACATTAATTTTCTATTTTAGATATAAGCTTCTTTGTTTGACTTGATAACTATTTTGTGGAATAATAATCCGTACCCACCGTGCACTGAGAGAGAGGTTTACTACCCTACATCTGTGGATCATCCATCTTTTGAAAGATCATAACCGTTCATCATGGGTATATGAACAGACAAGACCAATCAATACCGGGACTAGATTTTTAAGCCTAATTAGCAGTAATGCTTTATATCCCGGGAGAAAATCCCAGGATTATACTAAATTAGCAGGCTGCAGGCATTTTGATTTGATTTTGTCAGAACCGATGGTGCGATTATACTAGGTTTTTGAGCTACACAACATGCATATTAGACAAGTGGAAATTATACTCTATATAAATCTCCATTTTATCTCTTATTTAATAATTTAATATGTTCATCTTCTCCCCAACTCTAACAAAAACAAAGGGAAAAAACAGAGTGCTTCAGAAGAAGAAGAAAAAACAGAGAGAGAGAGTTAGACAAATGGCAATTATACTCTTCATCAATCACTACGGTGTGGGATATGAGACTCCAGAACTGTTAAATGAGGCTGAAATCTTCAGTGAAAGGGTTCCAAAAGACAATTTTTTCAAACGCCATTTTATAGAAGATTACAAGGGTGATGAGGCTGAAATCTACATATATAGAGGGCCGGAGACATTGAAATGGAATTTCAATTAGAGACAAACAGGTTGTAGGAAAATACACCAGGATCAACAAGCCATACCATACTCCCATACCCAAATGACTAGAGGATTATATTTGTCCCACAAAAAGGATGCAAGAAATACTTACCAGTTAAACATTTGGGCTATCTGTGCTTATTATTTCTGCCTCGTTGTTTCCAACTACAGATTCTACACCAGTATTAGCTTCACAAAAATCAGCTAGCTATTCACCACCAAAATCATCAAGAATATTTTCATCATTATCTCGGTCAGGGAATCGACTACAATAGTCCTCAAAAGTCTCATAATGTTCATCTTCTGTGTTACGGGATTTGCCTCCAATTCCTGTGCGGGACCCTGTTAACATGAAGTTTGGAAATGGTTTTTTAATAGTTAGATCTATGCGGGTTCGTCAATTTTCATAACAAATTAACATGATTTCTGAAATCAAATCAAATCCACCCACATTAGGTCTCCTCGACAGGAGCAATTTCTCTTGCATTTTGAGCATCGCCATCATTTCAGTTTGATAAATTTCCCGAATTTCTCTCTCTTCATTTTGACGCTTTAAGTCATCCACCATATCACGTAATTGAGATACTACAGGATCCTCAGCATGTCCTACTTTTTCCTCGCTATTCGCCTCCAAATCTCCCACAACAACCTCATCTTCAGTCTGTCATTGCTTTCCTAACTTAATTTCGGTCTCGAGATCCTCCAGCTGTTGATAACCGAGGGGTCCTGGCTACCCCCGGAATTACCAACAGTTCTGGATCATTGCAATACTGCACCATTGATTCACTCACGTCCGAACGAATCACCGAACGACATAGCTGGCGATGCTGATCCTTTTCCGTGCACAACACGTCTAGAATATGAGGGCGCCACCCTTCAATACTAATCTCTTTTCCCATATCGCCAAGCACACCCGTGAATATCATAAGGAACCAAACCTAAAATACAAACAAAAACTATTAGAACCACAATCATGAGTTACTGGATATGCAAAAAACATAAAGCCTAAACATATGAATTTTTGAAACAGAAATCAATTTATATTACCACCAACACTTGTGACATTCCTTTTGGCTTGATCGAAGATTTAAATGCATTTTTACGTTTATGTAGAGTGGCCTCGTACACCCTTTCGGCCCATGGGTACTTGTTGAACTCTGAAAGGTTGTCCACCAAGTCCCAAAGATCTTCTTCTATCCCATGGATGTCTTGGTGCCCCAACAAGAACATGTGTACCACATAGACTAATGCCACCTTCACCCTATCATTACCTTCACACTGAACCGTTTCACTCCCTTCACATATCCTGCGACGACGCAACATTTTATCCGATACGTTTTTAATGGCATTACTGGTTTCTCCGACAACCATTGCCCGGTCCTTGGAGACTGTATTGCAAAAAAGAAAGTCATACAAGTGCCCTCCGGTGATTCTGTTATCAGCTGAAAAATACTTATGCTTTAGCCTTGACATCTTCGATGGAGAGTCAAAATCGGAATGTCCATCCCTCAAATCCCGGAATCTGAGTCCGGATATCAGAGAAAATTTTGCTTTTCCAAAGCACAATTTTGTATCCTTAACTCTAAAAAGGATCTCATCATTCAAATATTCTCCAGGTTTGACTTTGATCTGCCGACTCATCAGAAAACAAAATATGGCTTTAGACCAACTTTGATCTCGTGGAATGTCTGTTAAGTGCCCTAATGTAGTTATCTTGAGCAGGGCCATCTCTTCTTCAAACAACACACTCCACAAGTCTGATAGTGAACCTAAGCTGGAGTATGTGCTTGTGTCGCTGGTTCGTCCCCGGTACTTTGAAGGGTAGACAAAACAACTGTGAAACACAATATAAAGTTGAAAGAAACGTTGAACAAGTTACTAATAATTATTAGATAAGTTCTCAAAACTGCAATATTGAAAAAAATTATCTGAGCGCAATAAAACTTCCTTGTTAGTATATCATATATACCTGTCCTCTGTAGGACCTGCAGATTTCGACTCAAAATATATAGGTCTTCCTTCGAGGTCCCTCAATTTCTCATTCTCACTCCGATTCCCATCATCGCGACCCTTCTTGGGTAGTCTACCAGAACCCATTGACTGTACCTACAAATTTTGTATTAGTTACTAACTTACGAATGCTTACTTACATAGGATTAGCTACAGTTGGGTTTCTTTCACATGAAAATATAAGCATATGAGGATAGTTGGAAATACCTTGTTACTTTTCAAAAGATGTTCATATTTAAGACAAACCTAGCGATATCGAAGTATAATGAACAGGTCCTGAAACAGACTAGTTGGAAGATCTCAATCGTTTATGAAGGGTGATTTAACAATGGAAAAGATTAGTTGTTAATCTCCACAAGGAGGATTACTGAGTCCGAGCCATATTTTTCCACCCAACACACATCTAGAGAACTCTGTATTGAGATTTATATATACTTTAAATAACAATTTTTTTTTTAAAAAAGTACTTAGGCTTTTGGATACTATCACAAAGCATAACAAATTGGCGAACATATGTCCCAATAAATATCAGAACACAACAATCTATAGTCATCATTTGTAGGCTTTTGCATACTACACTTATACGTCTAGATATACTTTTAAGCATCAGTAAATATCATCTCAAGCCTCTAGAACTAGTAGTTCTTCCTAGTTTAGGCTCTTGAAGACTTAGAAGACATTTAATCTTGTAGGTATCTATATCACCATGAAGTCAGTTGTTTAGACTCAATTTTAAACAAAACCCATCAAATTAATTGATAAAAAAGCTTCAATTTCAGTGTATATCCATCTGTAAGTTCCTTCTCCACCAGACTGACATGAAAAATATAAACCCTTTTCGTCCATTAAAACCGAAAACTAACAGATAACATAAACCCCAAATTGTATGTTTCATGTCAGTAAACTCAAACATGACATTAAACAAAACTCCAACTGAAATCATGTCATAAAAGAGAAATCAAACACATACCCAAGCTTTAAGACATCATGATTCAACTAAAAAAACACGTACAATTGCAAAATCTAGATTGATTTGTCTATTTAGTAATTTGACTAGAGATAAATGACAAACAAGGAACCAGCTTAGAGTTTATACCTTTCAATCGAATCTTCAAGTATCTTCAAGTATTTGCACTGATTCTTCTCCTGCGATCATCATCAAAGCTAAGATTAGAATTTAAATTTCTAGGGTTTAAAATTTCTATGGTTTAAAATTCAATTCTGAGAACAGACTAAAATGACGGTTTTGATACCTTCGATTAGATATCTTTGAGAGTTCTCCTGAGTTAAGTGGATTGAAATATTGAGAAGGGAGTTTCAAAATTTCTAAGTTTTGAAATTTTCTCTGAAGATTTTCGCTGGCCAGAGTTCTTGAGAGGAGAGTGAACCTTCTCCTGGAAGTATCGAAATAGTTTGGAGTACTAATCCGTATATGGGTGCGTATTGAATTAGTGGAGTACTAATCAATATATTGGGGTGTATTGAATTAGTGTAAATATACGGATTAGTATTTATCTTAATCCCCGGCAATATGTGGACATCAAGGGTCAAAGGGTATCTTAGCCATTAGTTAAAGTCAGTCACACTTTTAGAAGATATTGGGGATCAGTCACACTTTTGGAATAAATGCACATTTCAATCACAGTTTCGTGTATTTCCACCTAAATAATGTACTCATAATCTAACTAAACCCACATGTATGTTTGCACTTCGTACTCATCACTGCTTTCGGTTCCAAGTTCGAAGCCTAATTCAATTTGCGTAATGAGCAATACGACGCCTTTCACGGATTTAATTTGTTCTCTTTTTCGGACATTAATATAAGCTTCTTGTAATTGAAGTTCTCTTCTTTCTGTGTCAGTTTCATGTCGGCACTTCTTTCTTCTTTTATTTTCAGTAGCTACCAATAATGGGCCAATTTCATGTTGCCTTTTTCAATTGATGTACCTGTTAATGCTCGAGGTGCTGAAGTTTTTCTATGATTCTAAGGCTCCAACAGATATTTTCACAACCTATTGGCGTAGCCATTTGAGTTTGGGAAGTAGTATTTTTCTTAGAGCAACAACGACTGGAAAGAAACAATATATGTGTACTAATATATAAACGTCTTGGATCAATTAGTCCTGATACCTAATAAAAAAAATAGTAAGCATGGATCATCCATCTTGTCAATAATCATTGTTATAAAAAGGTTTGAGGTTTGTGTCCATGATAGCTAGGGCTATCAGACAGACGACGTTTAACGGGGACCCCGATCCGGCGGTGGGGAAGCTCCGAATGGAGTTTTTGCTTTAACGGATGGGAAAATTTAAACTTACGGTAAAGTTAAGTGGGTCGGTATGTGGGTGAATACTGTGAATTGAATTGGGTTTTGATTTGTTCTTTACACATCGAGAGAGCGAGAGGCAGACAGAGCCAGAGAGATGGTTTCTTCTTTTTCGTTTCCTTCGCTGAGCTACCCTGAACAATGTCAATCCAGAAAAGACAAACAGGTGTTTGATCTTCTATTATAAAAATAAGAGATTGTTAGGGTTCTAGACCTTGACACTGGAAATAAGCTGCAAAAGAAATTGAAAACAGGGGATAAAACGCTTTGTTCTGGGGCGAACAGCCTCTGCTTTGTAGAACAAACTGAATAAACTTCTTAATATTGATAAATCGATAAGTTACAAGCTTAGGATCGAGCTATATATAGCTGAATAAACTTGATAAGCAAGCAAACTAACTAAGGAAACCTGTAAACTAGAACTGAATACTAAATACGTAAGGAAATCAAATACTAAGCTAATAAGCTTACTTTAATAAAGGAAGTAGGAGTTGGCATCGCAACATCCCACCCTGCCTAAAACAAGGCTTGTCCTCAAGCCTCTAACTCTGGAAAGCGAGCAATGAGATCATAAGCATCTTCCCATGTTGCATCATCTTTGGAGTGACCCTTTCATTTGATCAACCACTTTGTACCAGCTCAGTTTCCCTTCTTATACATCTTCATGTCTAAAATTTCTTCCGGCTCCCATTTGTCATAGTCAATAATGGTAGGTAATGTAGCTTCAACAGGAGTAGTAGGACCTAACTTTAGTTGAAAAGGCGGGGGTCTAACAACCACACCCAATATTTCGCTTAGCAATCTGTATGGACAAACTCCAATATAGTTTCTAGAGAAACAACTAGACAATCAGACTCAATCTAGATAAAAATTATATTAACGAGTTTATATCTCAATCTCTCGATTTGATCTTTACTCAAGCAAATAGAAATCTGCGAGTCTTTATCAAAGAGAGATAACTTGTATGGTACCAAAGACCAATATCCAAGTGTCAATCAATTTAAATCAATAACCAAAACGTCGGATATTCTAATTGATTGAACAACGCACAACCTGTGATATTTCAATTATATAAACAAATATAATGCGGAATATAAATAACACAGACACCAGAATTTTGTTAACGAGAAAACTGCAAATGCAGAAAAACCCCGGGACCTAGTCCAGATTGAACACACACTGTATTAAGCCGCTCTGGACTCTAGCCTACTCCAAATTAACCCGGTCCTGGACTGCAGTTGAACCCCAATCAGTCTCACACTGATCCAAGGTACAGTTATGCTCCTACGCCTCTAATCCCAGCAGGATGCTACGTACTTGATTCCCTTAGTTGATCTCACCCACAACTAAGAGTTGTTACGACCCAAAGTCGAAGACTTTAATAAACAAATCTGTATCATACAGAAAATTCTATAGAATAGATAAATCCGTCTCCCACGAATAAACCTATGAGTTTTGTTCCGTATTTTGATAAATCAAGGTGAACAGGAACCAATCAATAACCCAGACTTATATTCCCGAAGAACAGCCTAGTATTATTGATCACCTCACAATAATCTTAATCGACACAGCGAAAAAAGATATTGTGGAATCACAAACGATGAGATGAAGTGTTTGTGATTTCTTTTCTATCTTGCCTATCGGAGATATAAATCTCAAGCCAATTATTTCAATTGTACTCGTACGATAGAAACTGCAAGATCAGATCACACAACTACAAGAAAAGGAGTATCGGTCTGGCTTCACAATCCCAATGAAGTCTTTAAGTCATTAACCTGGTTTTAGAAGAAGAAAACCAAAGGTTAAAGGAGAATCGACTCTAGCTTAGCAAACTAGTATCACACGTAAAGTGTGGGAATTAGGTTTCCCAGTTGCTAGAGTTCTGCCTTATATAGTCTTTCAAATCAGGGTTTGCAATCAATGTTAGCTTAGTAACAAAGTATTCAATATTCACCGTTAGATGAAAACCTGATTAGATTCAAGCTAATATTTCTCATCCGTTGGATCGAAAACTTAGCTTGTTATACACAAACGAAATGTTCAATTTTGGGTTTTTGAACCGTACCCAAACATTAACATTTGTTGGTTCAACAATAGTCAACCAAATGGTTAGCCATATGAACACTCTCATATCAACCATATTCTTCTTCACCATAACTAGTTCAAATGACTCAAATGAACTAGTTATAGAGTTGTCTTCTTAAATCTTATGTAACTACACAAGACACAATCGAAGCAAAAACGGTTTGATTCACTCGAATCGGTTCATGAACTTTATAGCCACGGTTTGCAAAAGCATTCCTTAGTTTATATAAACATGAGTTCAAGAACAACTGGTTTTATATATAACCTACTCAAGTTCGCGGACTTGGTTCGCGGACTTAAGCTCATGGAAGGAGTACACAAACTCCAACAGAAATTCTCGGGTCGAGAACTTCCGCCAGTTCGCGGACTGAGTTCGCGGACTTGGCTTGCGCCACTTCCATTTCTCTTGATCAACAAAGTTCTCAAACTTTGGTTCAAGGAATAAGGACTTATACATATATGTGTTTCCACAACAATGATTATATCCTACCAATGGTTATGTAATCTAAACTCTCATTTCAATCATTGAAACATTCTCAGAGAACGTTATATAGCCGTTATTCACAGACCATTTTTCGTCAGAGCAATTTCCAAAGTGATTGAAACATATCATGACTTTCTTCACTAGGTAAAGATGAATTCGGTTAAAGCGAAAGCTTACCAACACATATTTCGAGAAATAGATAGGAGAGTTAAACTCGGCTCGAAGTAGCAAATGTGTATAATTAAATTCTATACGTCTAAACGACTTTTGTCTCAAGAGTAGGAGATAGAGTAAATAGACTTCGAGTGACAGATAAGTTCAAGTCTCCACATACCTTTTAGTCGATGAAGTTCCACCGGTTCCTCGAGTAGTCCTTTGTCTTGTATGATGATTGCCATGGAGTTATTGAGCTCAACTACACTTTATATCCTAGTCCGAGACCTTTAGCTACATAGGATAGAAATCAAGACTTATAGTTTTGATCACTAACATTGACAAACATGCTTGAGATAGCAACGCATGCGAGTTCGACCGAGCAATGCTTTAACAATCTCCCCCTTTGTCAATTTTAGTGGAAAAACTATTAATACATATGGAATACAAAAAATAAATAAATTAACTTTTGTAGCTCCTATTCCACATGTCTAATCTTCAACATTGCTCGAAATCTTCGTTACTTCCAAGTACTCTAATGATCCCAAAGGTTGTAAGTTTAGCATCATCGTTGTTGAAAATCCGTAGCTATAACAATAAGAAAACAAGAGTTCTCAATCATTATTATACAGTGTCATAGTATCATTACACAGCGTCAAAGTTCAATTGTATCACAACCTCAACAACAATATTATGGTGATATGTATCACTCCCCCTTAATCAATACTCCATCTCACATGGAAACCACTCCCCCTTACATTATGATCCGAAAACCATATGTATTTGTAGTGTGAACTACATATTAATTCTCCCCCTTTTTGTCAATAAAATTGGCAAAGGTACAAGAACGGGATCCTAATGAAATTTCCGAAAGAGACGTTTCATGACCAAAAGAAAGAAACACACATCATCTTATTTAGATGCAATCATAAAGCCGAAGCTAAATGCATTCATCAAGGAGTTTTAAAGATACAAGATAACCCCTATAATATTCCACAACCGCACTCCCCACAAAGATATGGCAATTAAGCGCAAGTTCAAAAAGAACTCTCCCCCATAATATGTCATTCCCGAAAGAACAACAAGAGCGACCTTAATTTCGAAGAAAAAAAGGATTTCTTTGGACATAACAAATCACCAACAAGTATGAATTTGAATCCAAAATACTCAATTAAACTAACCATAAGAGAACCTATGATTAATTTAATCGAAATCCACAATCAAACTAATCACAAAGAGTAATCAATTTACTTGGCCATAGTCACATAAGAGAATTTATGGAGCAATGACTAAGTTAATTATGAAAATAACCAACCCAATCAAAATTGCTCAAACATAAGAAAACTTATGGAATCATAACTAAATAACCAAACAAGATGATTAATTTAGTTCAATATGCTCGTCATAAAGTACCTTATGGAACAACAACAAAGCTAACCATGAAAATAATCAACTTTGATTGTTTTAGTGCTCAACATAAGACACATTATGGAGCCTCACGGTAATACACAAAAAAATATGGATCAGGGAAGATCAATTACTGCAGAATACACAAGGATTCATTCTATTTTCCATCACAATTTGCACCATGACATACAATAGACATAATCCTTGAAAACCAAAAGATTTTAACCTATCTTCCATCAATAATTGACAATATAGGCTTAACTTTTGTATTTCTCAAAAGTCCATTCATTCCTTTATCAATATAAGAATATCGACTTAAGAAAGACTTTACTTTTGACAAGATATGGGACAATCATAATTCATGGACGCAAACACACATATCCCATAAACAATTGCAATATATAAAACCATAAAGATTAATACTGCAAAAATCATCTTCCAAACAAGTTTAGAATTTAAACCGATAAATCTAAAACAAGAAGATGAGCATGTTTGGACATAGCTATGTGTAGTCACAATAATGGCTATTCCAAACTCTAGTTATTCTTCTAAACAAACAGAAAATATAAGATTTACTAGATGTTAAGACCTTTGAAGAATTTTTTATCGTCCCAGAACTCCTTGTCGTCAACAGCCATTGGTACATAAGGTTCATTAACGTAGGAGTTTATATCAATAACCTTCTTGGCTGATGTTGTCGAACCAGGGCCTTCTGAATCTCATGAGTCTTAAACACAAAAGCCTTTATTTGTTGAATCTACTTTCCCATCTCTTTCAACACTTCAAGAACATCAGAAAACTTCTGAGAGTTTGAAGGAACGGCTCTTGGCTTACTCACATTCCTTCTTTTTCTTTTCAATGTTGGAGCTAATGGAGATTTTTCGTTTTCCTTCATGATTGATGGATTGACAATCATATTAACATCCTTTCTATCAGAAGACAGAGCACTTGGAGCATCCATAGGTGTATGGGTTGTGAGAGGAAATCACAGACTCAACAATTAGTCTTGGGATAAAAAGGAGTTTCAAAGAAGGAAAAGGAATGTAGGGTTTCGAAACCTTTAACAGGTTCGTACACGACCAGTCTCAACCCTATGAAGAGTAGAATTGTCGATAGTACCCTTTCTTTTTGTTTGGCAGACACAAAATCAACTAAGAAAAAGAAAAGAAAAAAAAACTTTTCCTAAAGCTTGCGAGGTACAAAATCATTGTCTCTTTGATCAGGCACATGAGACAAGATTTTCATCAAACAACACAATTAAGTTGCGTTACGGTGAACAACAATTTGTCCACCATTTTCCTCATGAAAGGAATCCCCAGACTTCTGTCTATCAAACCGACTCGACCATACTTCTTCTCTAATGGTCTTGGTTTTTCCTTGGAAACTAACTTCTTAGATGAAGATAAAATCCTACATACCTCAACGGTCTTCTGAGCAAGTTTAAGCTTCCTTGTTAAATGATTTGCTCTTCGTTGAAGTTTGTTGACGTGCCTTAGTTGGTGTTTGTACTTGTAACACCTTGAAAGTTCATGACCCCTTTGAGAACAATATGAACACGTCAATCTAGGATAAAATTCAGGCTTTAGATGTGCACGCAGCTAGGCACATAGTGGAACCTGAAACATTATAAACAGAGTTTCCAAAGTATGGATCAACTTTATCTTCCAGAATAGTTGGATTATCTTCTGAAAGAATATCAAGATTGATGTATGTATTGCTACAATTATCAAAATCAATACTTTCACCAAGAAGTGCAACACTTGATTTCTCGTCTTCATTAGAATCATAGTTGTCAGACATTTCATCAAGAGTTGCAGCAAGATCTTTGTTCCCAGTGTATTTTCTACGATTTAGGCACTCGTTTACAAAATGACCAAATCCTTTACACTTAGAGCACCGAGGCATATCCTCATCATTAGTTTCATCAATATACCTATTTTTAGGAGGAACACGATTACGAGGTTTGACTGATGCCTTAGGCTTATCTCTGGAGAACTGTTTACTTCTCTTCAGCAGAAGATCCCTAAACTGTCTTGTGATCGTCGAGACTGATTTGTCAAGATCTTCATCTGATGAATCTGTCTCAAAGTGATCATCTTCATAGATATACACTTTTTTACTTTTATCAAGTAATTTAGTGTCCTTTAGTGCTTTGAACGCAACATCCTTAGTCTTGGATGAATGTTCATGATCAAAGATCTTAAGCTTCCCAACTAGCGTATTTCTAGAGAGATTATCAAGGTTATTTCCCTCAACGATGGCATGCTTCTTAGAATCGTATCTGGATGGCAGCGATCTGAGAATTTTCATCACAGTGTCCTTTTCAGGAATAGTCTTACCCAATGTAAAAGATGCATTAACAATTTCAGACACTTTGTGATTAAATTCATCAAACGTTTCTTCATCTACCATACGAAGGTTTTCCCAATCGGAATTAAGGTTTTGAAGCCTAGCTTCCTTTCACTGGTATTACCTTCAAAAATGGTTTCTAAGAAATCCCAAGCTTCTTGCCACTTAGTGCAGTTTGTCACATGGTGCTGAAGATTTGGGGTAATGGCATGTATGATGGCATTCAAACCGTCGGAATTTTTCTTTGCATCAAGTACCTCAGCAGGGGTGTATTCACCAATATTCTTGGGAACGTTTACATCACCAACTGCCACGACGGGAGGATCATAGCCATTAACAACATATACCCATGATTGAAAATCACGCGCTTGAAGAAAATATCGCATATCAATTTTCCACCATAAGTAATTAGAGCCATCGAAGACTGGTGGTATGTTTATAGAGATAGCACCTCTGTCCATAGAGTCAGATCGCTACAAACACAGACTTATAAGGTCTTGAACGTGTTTGCCTGCTCTGATACCAATTGAAAAAGCGGGGGTCTAACAACCACACCCAATATTTCTCTTAGCAATCTGTATGGACAAACTCCAATATACTTTCTAGAGAATCAACTAGACAGTCAGACTCAATCTAGATAAAAAGTATATTAACGAGTTTATATCTCAATCTCTCGATTTGATCTTTACTCAAGCAAATAGAAATCTGCGAGTCTTTATCAAAGAGAGATAACTTGGATGGTACCAAAGACCAATATCCAAGTGTCAATCAATTTAAATCAACAACCAAAAGTTCGGATATTCTAATTGATTGAACAACACACAACCTGTGATATTTTAATTATATAAAAAAATATAATGCGGAATAGAAATAACACAGACACCAGAATTTTGTTAACGAGGAATCTGCAAATGCAGAAAAACCCCGGGACCTAGTCCAGATTGAACACACACTATATTAAGCCGCTACAGACTCTAGCCTACTCCAAATTAACTTCGGTCTGGACTGTAGTTGAACCCCAATCAATCTCACACTGATCTAAGGTACAGTTATGCTCCTACGCCTCTGATTCCAGCAGGATGCTACGTACTTGATTCCCTTAGCTGATCTCACCCACAACTAAGAGTTGCTATGACCCAAAGCCGAAGACTTTAATAAAAAAATCTGTATCACACAGAAAAGTCTATAGAATAGATAAATCCATCTCTCACGAATAAACCTATGAGTTTTGTTCCGTATTTTGATAAATCAAGGTGAACAGGAACCAATCAATAACCCGGACTTATATTCTCGAAGAACAGCCTAGTATTATTGATCACCTCATAATAATCTTAATCGACGCAGCGAAAAAAGATATTGTGGAATCACAAACGATGAGACGAATTGTTTGTGATTTCTTTTCTATCTTGCCTATCGGAGATATAAATCTCAAGCCAATTATTTCAATTGTACTCGTACAATAGAAACTGCAAGATCAGATCACACAACTACACGAAAAGTATTATCGGTCTGGCTTCACAATCCCAATGAAGTCTTTAAGTCGTTAACCTGGTTTTAGAAGAAGAAAACCAAAGGTTAAAGGAGAATCAACTCTAGCTTAGAAAACTAGTATCACATGTAAAGTGTGGGGATTAGGTTTCCCAGTTGCTAGAGTTCTCCCTTATATAGTCTTTCAAATCAGGGTTTGCAATCAATGTTAGCTTAGTAAGTATTCAATATTCACCGTTAGATGAAAACTTGATTAGATTCAAGCTAATATTTCTCAACCGTTGGATCGAAAACTTAGCTTGTTATACACAAACGAAATGTTCAATTTTGGGTTTATGAACCGTACCCAAACATTAACATTTGTTGGTTCAACAATAGTCAACCAAATGGTTAGCCATATGAACACTCTCATATCAACCATATTCTTCTTCACCATAACTAGTTCAAATGACTCAAATGAACTAGTTAGAGAGTTGTTCAATTGCTTAGATCTTATGTAAATACACAAGATACAATCGAAGCAAAAACGGTTTGATTCACTAGAATCGGTTCATGAACTTTATAGCCACGGTTTGCAAAAGCATTCCTTAGTTTATATAAACATGAGTTCAAGAACAGACGGTTTTAGATATAACCTACTCAAGTTCACGGACTTAAGCTCATGGAAGAAGTACAAAAACTCCAGCAGAAATTCTCGGGTCGAGAACTTTCGCCAGTTTGCGAACTGAGTTCGCGGACTTGGCTTGCGCCACTTCCATTTCTCTTGATCAAAAAAGTTCGCAAACTTTGGTTCAAGGAATAAGGACTTATACATATATGTGTTTCCACAACAATTCTTATATCCTACCAATGGTTATGTAATCTAAACTCTCATTTCAATCATTGAAACATTCTCAGAAAACGTTATATAGCCGTTATTCACATACCATTTTTCGTCAGAGCAATTTCCAAAGTGATTGAAACATATCATGACTTTCGTCATTAGGTAAAGATGAATTCGGTTAAAGCGAAAGCTTACCAACACATATTTCGAGAAATAGATAGGCGAGTTAAACTCGGCTCGAAATAAAAAATGTGTATAATGAAAGTCTATACGTCTAAACGACTTTTGTCTCAAGAGTATGAGATAGAGTAAATAGACTTTTGAGTGACAGATAAGTTCAGGTCTCTACATACCTTTTAGTAGATAAAGTTCCACCAGTTCCTCGAGTAGTCCTTCGTATTGTATGATGATTTCCATGGAGTTCTTGAGCTCAACTACACTTTCTATCCTAGTCCGAGACCTTTAGCTACATAGGCTAGAAATCAAGACTTATAGTTTTGATCACTAACATTGACAAACATGCTTGAGATAGCAACGCATGCGAGTTCGACCGAGCAATGCTCTAACATTAGTTTTAACTGTGATACATGGAATACTGGATGTATTATACTAGTGATATGCAGGTCCAGTTTATTCGCCACAGTCCCAATCTTCTCAAGAACTTTAAAAGGGCCATAAAAACGAGGTGATAGCTTCGAAAAAGACTGATTAGCAACTGTTATTTGTCTGTAAGGCTGAAGAAGGAGATAAACAAAATCAATAACTAAAAACTGTCGTTCAGTTCTATGAGAATCAGTTTATTTCTTCATGCGAGCATGTGCATCAGATAAGTCAGACTTTAGCAGCTTGAGTGTGTGATCTCTAGCACGTAAGTTCAAAACCACGTCATTCACAGGGGTTGAACCAGGTAAATAAGCTGAAATTGCTGGTGGAGGACGCCTGTAAAGAGCTTCATATGGTGTCATCTTAATTTCAGAATGGTAGCTGGTGTTATACCACCATTCGGCCCATGCTAACCATTTGAACCAATCTTTTGGTTTCATTCCTGCAAGCGCCGAAAATAACATTCGAGTGTACGATTCGTGACTTCTGTTTGGCCATCACTTTATGGATGATAAGCTGAACTCTTGCACAAGTGTGTGTCTTGCATTGTAAAGTAGGATTCCCAAAATTGCTCATGAATACGGGATCTCTGTCACTTGTGATGGTTTTTGGCATCCCATGAAGTCGTACTACTTCTCGCACAAATATAACAGCTATTGTACTGGCAGAATATGGATGAGACAATGCAACAAAGTGCACATATTTTGTCAGACAATCAACAACTACTAAGATTGAACTCTTACGATTCAAAAGTGGAAATCCGTCTATGAAATCCATAGATATGTCAATCAAAACATCTGAAGGTATTGGTAGTGGACTTAAAATGCTAGGATGAGCTACAGCTTCAGTTTTATTGCGTTGGCAAATCTCATATTGTAGAATATATTTCTTAATGGAATGCTTCATGCCAGATCAGTGAAAATTTTGTTGTAATCTCTTGAAGGTTCGTAAATAACCCGAATGACCACCTAATGGAGTGGAGTGAAAGTCATGAAGAAGTTTTCTACACCACTCTGAAGAACGCAGCATCCGATTTATATAAGAGTAATGACGTTTACTATTAGGATTGAGCTGCAACTGATCAATTAATGCATGAAAATTTGGATCATTATGACATTCCCCAATGATGTCATTAACACCAGAGAAGATTGGTGCACTTATTGCCAAAAATTGGGGGTTAATAAGTCGAGACAAAGTATCTGCAGCTTTGTTTGTCGAACCGCTGCAATAAATGATTTCATAATCATAGCCTAATAATTTTGAAACCCACTTCTATTGCTCAATTGAGGATAGACGTTGCTCCAAGAAATACTTCAAACTTCTATGGTATGTATAAATCTTCAAATGTCGACCAATCAAATAGGGTCTCCATTTATTCCCTGCAGACACAATTATTAGAGCATTGCTCGGTTGAACCCACTAGCGTTGGTATGTCAAGTTAGTTGTCAATTTTAGTTGCCAAAATTCATTCTTGATTTAGCATACTAAAGATAGTTTCGGACTAGATTAGGTCTAAGAAGTTGAATCGAAGCTATCCTTAAAGGGTGAAGATTGAAGACTACAAGAAGACATCAACAAGTACTTCATCAACAAAGGTATGTGATTGATTTCATTTGGATTCTTGTTCAATTCTAGCTTTCTAATCTATCAAGATAAATGCTCACTCTATGGAACAATTCCTATGACGGTAAATGTACATTTATGTATATATACTTGAGGTTATTTGATTCATGACTTTGGTGACAATAACCTTTATCCTTATAGGGGATCTCATGTTATAGTGAATGAGATTACGAATTCAACGAGCCAAGAATCACTCAATTCCGAGTTGTGACGATGAAGTTATGAGTGATTTATTAAAGTAACAATTATAAGT
The DNA here is from genome assembly GCA_023531295.1 of Papaver armeniacum. Taxonomy (NCBI): domain Eukaryota; kingdom Viridiplantae; phylum Streptophyta; class Magnoliopsida; order Ranunculales; family Papaveraceae; genus Papaver; species Papaver armeniacum. The sequence goes on from JAJJWW010011880.1 coordinate 197,543, forward strand.
GTTGTTGTAATTGTTACAGTTCGTTAGTAGGAAACAATCCATGGACTGTTTGTAACGGTTCACGGACTTGGGCCCAATTACGTGACTAAAAGGCATTTTTGGTCAAGTTGGTGTTGTTTCCTTATCTACGCAAGATGGCTTTAGTCCAAACATATTTGATTACCATATTAAAGTGTTTGTGATAACTTTTAATTCCTGCCTAAGAGCATCTCCAACAGAGGGTAGATTTATTTATTTTTAGTGACACATAGGATTTTATACCCCCGTTTGGCATAAATTCATCTCCAACAGTAGGGTCACAAGTTAGGAGGGACCAATTATTAAATATGAAGGTGTTCAAGAAAGTGTTATCTACACCTCCGGTTGCACCTCCACGTCATGTTTTTAACTAATTTTCTTTTAATTCTAAGGGTTGAAATTCTCATTGTTGGAGATGGTATTTTAAATATAAGGTCCTATATTTACTCTATGTGTAGACCCCATAAATAAAAGGATTAAATTAAAAATCCACATAGGATTTTTTACACCTTCTCCTGGAGATGCTCTAAGTTAAAATATGATTTACTCACATAAATACAATATTTGCTAATTAATTAATTATTTAATTATTTTGGCAAGAGTTGTGTAACTTAGGAAGGACTCCCATATTTAAGAGAGTCTTAAAAAAGGAAAATAGTCAAAACCCTAGCTTAGCTTTTAAGCTAACTTATTCACTATAAATAAAGGGTTCTTGAGTGCTACACGTTTTTCATCCCCTTTGGAAAATTGGTGTAAGCTTCAAGGTTGTTTTCCATGTCTTCTGTTCTTCATGAACAAGAGTGAGATAAAAGTTTTTGTATTGGGGATCACAAAGCCGAGTTGGATTTAATCTTTGTATTGACTATAAAACTTGTAATCTAGGTTTTTCACCTCATGTCTATTCTAAGGTTTTATCTTCTAATATAAAACCATTCAAGAGTTGTTGATCATAAACCCTAGGTTTTGATAGATTTTAGTTTCCGATTGTATACCAACTTTTGTTAGTCGAAATCGGAAGCTAGAAAGAAAACTTCGATTAAGGCATCTCGTAAAAATCCTTAAGAAGATTTAAACAAGATATATGTAGATTTATTCTAGTTGTTCTTGTTGTAGAATAATTAGGTTTCTCTTCCTTTATTGAAGAGTATAATAATCCCTAATATACAAGTTTGTTTTGATATTACTTTTACCTAGTAATTGTTTTTATCAAATCAAACACAAGATTTCCAAAACCTTGATTCACATATAAAGGGAAATCAAACCGGTGTTTTGTGCAAATAAAATATCGAATCGTGTTGTTGTATCTTCTAAAGAGAGCCTTGGGTTCTGCTAGAAGATTTACGAGAAGAATTCCTAAAGACAAACGGTGTTGTGCTAGGAGTTCTATTTGTTCTGAAGCAGTTATTACATCTAGTCTGAATAGGTTGTAGGAAATTGGTGTAACAGCTTATAATCAGTGTGTGTTTATTCTGGACTAGGTCCCGGGGTTTTTCTGCATTTGCGGTTTCCTCGTTAACAAAATTTCTTGTGTCTGTGTTATTTCTTTTCCGCATTATATTTTATATAATTGAAATAATACAGGTCGTACGTTAATCAATCATAGTTGTTAAATCCGACCTTGTTTGTTGGATAAGACTTGATTGATCTTGAACAATTGATTTTGTTATTTTCACATTGTTAGACCAGTCCGGACTAACCTTGTTTCAAGTGGACACCGTGTTGAAATATTCCTTTAGTGATTGTTGCTTAAAGAGGTTTATACACGGTGGATATTGAATAGGTTGTGATTAACACAAAAGATTTTGGTTCAAGAACTTCACATTAAAATCAGGTTTATAGACTTGTTTCTGTTTAACCATTGATTGTGTTGAGTAAGAGATAAACTCTTTAGTATTATTCTTTGATTGAGTTTTTCACTCTCGGAATATTATTAAGGTTTTATCCATACATATTGCTAAGCGAAATATTGGGCGTGGTTGTTAGACCCCCGCTTTTTCAATTGGTATCAGAGCAGGCAAACACGCCAAGACCTCATAAGTTTGTGTTTGTAGCAATCTAATTCTATGGACAGAAGTGCTATCTCTATAAACGTACCACCAGTCTTCGATGGCACGAACTATTTCTGGTGGAAAATTATTGTACGTGCTTTTATACAAGCGCGAGATTTTCAATCATGGGTTCGTATTGTTAATGGCTATGATTCTCCATTAGTTACAGTAGACGGTGTAACTGTTGAAAAGGATATTGGTGATTATGATAAGCTTGAGATTCTTGCTGCAAAGCAAAATTCTGACGGATTAAATTCTATCATCCATGCCATTACCCCAAATCTTCAGAACCACGTTACTACGTGTAATAAGTCTAAAGATGCTTGGGATATCTTAGAAACCGTATTCGAAGGGAATGCCGCAGAGAAAGAAGCAATGCTTCAAAATCTTGCTTCTGACTGGGAAAACCTTCGCATGTCTGATGATGAAACCTTTGATGAGTTTAACCAAAGACTTTCTCAAATAGTTAACTCCTCATATTCATTAGGAAGAACTATTCCGGAGAAAGTTATTGTGTGCAAAATTCTCAGGCCTCTACCATCAAGAAACGAGTCTAGGAAACATGTCATTGAAGAAGCAAACGATCTTTCTACACTCTCCAGAAATAATCTTGTTGGAAAGTTAAAGATCTTTGATAATGAACACGCATCTAGAAAATAGGTGATTTCTCTTAAAGCTGCAAACAATTCTGAATCCTCTAAGGATAAATCTGGTTCGCTACTAAGGATGTTACTCCACGCCAATTTAGAAAATTCTTGAGAGACAGGAAAAAGAGTTTTTCTAAAGGTGCAACATCTCCTAATGATGATGTACAATGCTATAACTGTCGTGGTTTCAGGCACTTGTCTTCAGTATATCATTGCTGGAACCGTAGACGATCGGCATATGCAGCAGCTTTGCCTACTCTTGATGTTGGACCCGATTATGATCACCAAGAGTACGCAGGAGAGATTGCATTAGCTTATGGAAAAATTCTTTCGGATACTGATTCTGATTCTGACGAAGAAGTGTTCCATGTGGATCCAGTTGCTAATAATCTTCTTAAGGAATGTCATCAGAAACTCTCGGAAGCTGAAAGCACCATTTTCAGTAACAAAGTTAAATATGACAGACTTCGTATTCAGAATAAAAACTTTCAAGACCAACTTGATTCTATTGGTGCAAGAGATTATCTCAACGAAATACGAATGCTTAAAGAAGAAATTGCCGGAAGTCGAGATCGGGAAATTACTCTTCAAGCAAAGCTAGATAACTTGGAGAACATTGAGATAAACTTGTTATTTGATTCGGAACGAAAAGATCTCAAAGTTCAATGTGAATCATCCAAGAATGATCTAGTTATTGCACTTAAAAAGGTCAAAAGGTTGGAAGAAGAAAACTCGATCTTAAAAGAGAGTTTGTCTAGAAATAGAAGCTCAGATAAATTATCCTCGATATTAGGAGCATGTAGAATTCATCGTGATACACGAGGATTGGCTATGAAGGAATAGACGCTCCTAGTATTTGCAAAGAGGTAAAAATTTTCAAAGCTAAAGATTCTTCTCAACTAAAACCTTCCACGGTTGACAAAAGTAAAGTATCTCTACCAACTGCGGATGACGAAAAGAGGAAATTCTGTCAAGCTCCAAAGCAAGCACATACACATTCAGGTAACACTAAACATAACTTTTTCCATTCTACTAAATATTGTTTTTACTGTGGAAACCAGGTCACTTGCAAAGGAATTGCAGATTTCTTAAACGAGATAAAACCAGATTTGATTCTGTTAAGATGACAAGATCTGATGTTCCAAACTGGAGAAAAACTGAGTATCATAATACTAGTTTTTCTAGTATTCCCCCCAAGAAGTTTCATAATTATATTGGGGAGAAAAAGAAATACGTTGCTCCAAAAGCTGCTCAGAAATGGGTACCAAAGAAAACCAATAAAGCAACGAGTACTATTAATAAGGATTACCCATACATGAGTTCAACAAGGGATAACATCCTAAAAAGGTATGGAACAGTTATTGGAAGTTTCAAGGAAGTTGTTAAATTCGTTAGAGTCCATGCATGATTTTGTTTCGAATACCTGTTGTGAGCAAGATTTTGTTTACCTCAACACAACCTGATTGTGTTGGAAGTGCATCCTCACCAAGAAGCCCTTGTAAATACGGTGAGGATTGCAAAAGAATTGGGGCGCACATATTATGTTGGATAATTTTTGAATATGTGGAACAATTTATTGTTTCGAGCTGAGTTTAACTCGCTTACATATTTATCAAAATATATGTGGAAGCTTTTTTCTTTAACCATTTTCATCTTTATCTGTGACGAAAGTCATGATGACGTTTCGATCTTGAAAATAGCTTTGATGACGATAGTTGTGAATAACGACTATTATAACATTATAGAAGAATGTTTCAATGATTGGAATGTAGAGTTGAGATTATGTAACCAACTATGGATATAAGCATATATAGTGTGTTCGCACATTAGTGTATAAATCCATGTGCCGGAAAACAAGTGTGTGCACTCGTGCATACGGTATTGGTAAAGGAGACAGGTTGGGTACGCGTACTAGCGGAAGTTTTCGAACCAAAATTTTTGCTGAGTTTGTAGTTTGCAAACTGTTAAACCAGTCACCTTAGGTATGCGTACTGTCGGAAGTTTCCGAACCAAAAATTTCTGCTGAGTTTGTAAACTCAAATCCGGTAGCTAAGGTACGCATACCCGTACGCGTACCCAAGCTGGTTATTTTCTCAAATCGGTAGTTCATGAACTTAAACAATAAATTATAAGGAATGCAATCTTTGCAAACCGTGGTTATAATGTTCATAAATTGATTCAACGAATCAAACCGATTTTGTTTCAATTGTGTCGATCATAAAGACCTAAGCAATTGAACAACTCTCTAACTAGTTATTTTGAAGTCATTTGAAATAGTTGTGATTAAGATGAATATGGATAAATATCACGTGTATGATTCTTAATTACCTAACTTGATTTGTGATTGAAATTCTTAAGTATAACAGGTTAGAAGTAATAATCAAAGCCATTGGATGTTGGTTTTTATTGTCAAATAAACTTTTTCATACACGTCTGGTAACCATTCATGGTGTAAATCCTTGTTGAAAAGGTTATTCTTCCTTCTAAGAATATCAATTATTGTTTATACAAGTTTGTATCTTAGAAAAGATGATCACAATACTTGATCTTCATGATTACATATTGTGTATTCTTACCATGAGATAGTTCTAAATTTTTAATAACACGATCTCATGAGAAACTTTCAATGATTGGTTCTTAAATCATATCTCCTTGTAGGATTTCTAAAATCCAATATATAAATCCTTCTCTTTGAAGAAAGGTCACTCTTGTTGTTCTTTAGGGAATGCCATTTTATGGGGGAGAGTTCTTAAATGAACTTGTGCTTAATGGTCATATCTTTGTAGGGAGAAGCAGGTTTGGAACATGTAGGGGTTAACTTGTATCTTAATGAACTCCTTGATGAAGTCACTAAGTTTCGACTCTGTGATATCGTCTAAACAAAGTTTATATGTTTCTTTATTTTGGTCATGAAGTATCTCCGTGAAAATTTCATGAGGATCCCACTAGTTTTCGTACATTTGCCAATTTTTATTGACAAAAAGGGGGGGAATTAATGTGTAGGGGGAATGGTTTTCATGTTGAGATGGAGTATTGACTAAGGGGGAGTGATACATATGGTTTACGGATCATTATGTAAGGGGGAATGGTTTTCATGTTGAGATGGAGTATTGACTAAGGGGGAGTGATACATATCACCGTAGTATTATTGTCAAAGTTGTGATACAATGAAACTTTGATGCTGTGTAATCATACTATGATGGATCTTCAACAAGTACAGGATGAACACATGCAGAGTTGAATAACCAAGGAAATCAAGCATGTAGGATTTTGGAGCTGTAATGCTTTTAACAAGTACAATCCATATGTAAAATGGTTTTGTCACTAAAATTGACAAAGGGGGAGATTGTTAGAGCATTGCTCAGTTGAACCCACTAGCGTTGGTATGTCAAGTTAGTTGTCAATTTTAGTTTCCAAAATTCATTCTTGATTTAGCATACTAAAGATAGTTTCGGACTAGATTAGGTCTAAGAAGTTGAATCGAAGCTATCCTTAAAGGGTGAAGATTGAAGACTACAAGAAGACATCAACAAGTACTTCATCAACAAAGGTGTGTGATTGATTTCATTTGGATTCTTGTTCAATTATAGCTTTCTAATCTATCAAGATAAATGCTCACTCTATGGAACAATTCCTATGACGGTAAATGTACATTTATGTATATATACTTGAGGTTATTTGATTCATGACTTTGGTGACAATAACCTTTATCCCTATAGGGGATCTCATGTTATAGTGAATGAGCTTATGAAATCAACGAGCCAAGAATCACTCAATTCCGAGTTGTGACGATGAAGTTATGAGTGATTTATTAAAGATAATTATAAGTGTTGATGTAATTGTTACAGTTCGTTAGTATGAAGTAGAAATTGACGTTTAGTCCCAAATTTGTTGGGCTTTGGATGCTCTAGTCCAACCATTTCAGGCCTGCTACTGGTTAGTCCTAATTTACAAAATTAGGAACGGGTTAATCCTTTATCAAACGTTTTAGTCCAAAACAGACATTTTCGATGACAAAATTACCCATCAGCTTTTTGTGAATTAGTTTAGGCTGATTTCTTCAATCCTTAGTCGATAAACGTATTCATTTCTCTACTTTTCCATAGGGACCTTAGTCCCACATTGGTAGATAGGGCTTAATTGGGTAGTTTATAAGTCAATGAGATCCCTCATCTAGTCAACCGGTTTTTGAGTTGAGTTTTATCCATGGGCTTATGACGAGTTTAGGGTCGGTACCCTAACATTTGGTATCAGAGCCAACCACCACGACTCATGCTCGATCCACGGAAGGAGTGACCTATAGGCTAGATTAAAGTGTTGGGACACCTATGTATGGGCGTAGTTATCACCCGCATTGAATACTGGTAGTCGAGTAGAGCCGTCATAAGGAAAGGGCTACCGCCAGGCCAGTGTCGATATAATGGGCCAACGAGGACGTTGGGTCTGAAAGCGTGGTGGGATGTTGGGACCTTAGTCCCACATTGGTAGATAGGGCTTAATTGGGTAGTTTATAAGTCAATGGGATCCCTCATCTAGTCAACCGGTTTTCGAGTTGAGTTCTACCCATGGGCTTATGACGAGTTTAGGGTCGGTACCATAACATTGAACCATTTTTTGGGGACTACTCAAAAATGGTGGGGGACTACTCTCCATTTTTTTGGGTGGATATTAGAAGTAATATTGAGTCACCCCATATCTAAGTTTTTTTTTAAACCAAACTTGCCCTTAGTAATTAAATTAGTTAGTGTAATGATTAATTAGTGTTAGTGTAATGATTAATTAGTGATTAGTGAGGTTAGATTAATTAGTTGGGTGTTTTTAAAAGAATAATTTTTGAGAAGAAGGTTTTTGTTTTTTTCCTTTTTTTTCTTTTTTTTTTTCCTTTTTTTTTAAGATGGTTGATTTCGAAATGAGGGTTTTGGGTACTTAGGTATACTTCAAATTTACTTAATCTTGCTTGAATTGGAAAAAACTTTCGAAAAAATGAAAAATTTATAAACTGATTTCGGCTATGACAATAGAGTTCGGCTACGAAATTTGAAGAACAGGTAGCCGAACTCTTCTGCTAGTGTAGTTCGGCTAATGCTTCTAAAGACACAGGTAGCCGAACTCATCTTTAATGGAGTTTTTGCTTTCAGAGAAAAGTTCGGTTAGGAAAAAAAAATTGCGAGGTAACCGAACTAAAAGTTCGGCTAGGAAAAAGAATTGCGACGTAACCGAACTTAAAGTTCGGCTAGGAAATTTTTTTACGACGTAACCGAACTTAAAGTTCGGCTAGGAAAAAAAACTGCGACGTAACCGAACTTTTCTCTGAAAGCAAAAACTCCATTAAAACTAAGTTCGGCAACCTGCGCCTAGAAACTTTTTTTTTTTGCGAAATAGAAGAACTTTCCTTCATGTTCTTCGTTTCCATCAGGTTCGGCTAGTTCGACAAAAATTTTCCAAAAATTCCTAGCCAAAGTTCTCTCTGCGACTTCCATTTTCAACTAATTTTGACGATTACTTCTCATTTTTTCAACCAAAAACGAATGAAAAGTAATGGGTTTGTTATAATTTTGATTTTGATTTTGTTTTTTTAATGATTTAAATTAAGCTATATATAGAGGTGGCGGTGGTGGTGGTTTGAGGTGGTCGGTGGTGGTGGTAGCGAAGGTGGTAGGTGGTGGTCGGTGGTGGTGAGCGGCGGTGGTGATGAAAGGAGGTGGTTATATATATAGGTGGTTATTAGGTTGGTTTTAAATTGAATTAGGTTAAGGGTAGGTTAGTCATTTCCACACTTTAGGACACCTCTTATAACTGTAGGGTGAATATTCCTATCACAAAGTAGTCCCCCACCATTTTTGAGTAGTCCCCAAAAAACGGTTCCTAACATTCTCATCTCTGATAAACTTGTATCTCTGCTCTTCCGATCTGTTGGAGGAGACGGTGTAGTTTATTAGCGGAGCTACCAGCAATCATCTGAGGTATTGAAAACTCACAATCATTTTGAGATTTTAAAAAGTTTCTGATTTTTTTTTTTAGATTTTGAAAACTCAAAAACTCTGATTTTATCCCAAATTTCCTTTATGACTCGCAGCCAGTATTTCGATCTTTAATCTTGGGATGATTCTCATCATTTTGAATTGAAAATCATGAAAAGATTTCGTTGCAGAAAATTTTTAGGGATATTAATTGAATTTCGATCTATCCTTTTTGCCTTAGTTTCAATCTAAAATTAATTTTGGATCCGTAATCAACACAACTTATTTCTATTACCCATGTAATCTTTTCAAAAATGATTTAGATTGGATTTTGTATCTAATATTAACCATCAAGCTAGCGACACTGTAAACTACTTACTGAGTCTAAATTTTGAAAACATATTATATAGATGAGTTTGTAACAATTCTCTGCAATAAGGCTAAGAAATGAACAAGACCACTACAATCGTAAAAACCGTAATTGTTACTGTTAATGGAAGCGTCAGAATGGAGCATAAGTGTATTAACGGTAGTAACTATGGCATTTTTCTTCTATAAGAGTACCCATTTGATGTTGTTTTGGTTAAAGAAAGAAATGAGATGTACTACTGAATCCAAAGGAATTTGTTAGGTGTTATGTTCCGTTGTTAATAGTCATCTCTGCTCTCCCAATTAAGCTGCAATGTAACAGGTAGCTCCTCATTGGCTTTTTGTTATTGTTTTGCTTGTTTTTGTTCCCTTTTAAATGAAAATTTTGCTCAATCGTTACAATGTAATTGGATCCCTGTACAAACTACAACAACATTAAAGGGTTACAGTATTTCGTTCCCTAGTGTAAATGATCGGTGTCTGTAATTTTCAGTTCTTGTTCATTGCTAGTAATCTAAGAAGACCACTCCACCAATCATCTAGAGGAAGAAATTATAACAATCGGGGAATAGGAGGAGGAGATAGAGTTTCTAATAATAATCATAATACTCACGGAGAGGTAAATGCTTTTTTTCACATTTTCTTTATAATTTTTGATAAATTTTCATTTTGGGATGTCCTTTATTTTGCCATATTTTGTTTGTTTATTAATTTAAGAACTTTTTTCTTTGATTTTGTTATGTTGTTTTTAGCGGATTAGTTATGGATACCTCATTAAGGCTTTGTAAGGTTTTATTTTGTATCCCATTTTGATAATTTATTCTTTCGGTAGAATTTGTTCTTGGTATTAAGTATTTATAGTTTGGTTAAATTGTGTTTAGAAGGAACATTTGGGGGTATATTATTGCCCACTATCACGGCTTGCAAATAGTTCACGAAAAATACCACGAGCTTTCCAATATACCCGAGCCGGATACTATCTAATTAACCAATGACGAATGTATCCCAAAAATTGTCGCACTGATGTCGCGTTCCAATGGGCCATATAAATAGGAAAAGCATACTCCGGATACCATACCATTTCTCTCGGGTATATTGGAACAAGTATCTCCCTGCGTCACCGTCAAACCCTAGTTCATTTGGTGCAAAATATACCCATAATAGTGCCTTCGCCATCAAATTCATTAAACGTGAGCTAAATTCAATCCCGCCCTTCACTGTTACTCGAATGATTTCAATAAATTTGGGCGTTTTCCTAACTTTTGCTTTTTTTGTATCCAGGGTTTTGGGCTTTCGGCACTGGTAAAAGCTTCATAACTGGTAAATTCTTCTTCATTAAACTTATTGATACTCAGTAAAGTGGTTCCATGGGTTTCTGATAGTTATTTCAATTCTGAAAATAATAAATTACTACATAGTTATGTTGGTGATATTCAAAATCATATGCATCATGCTTGTACTTAATTATTTGTTTATTTTACAATTGGATACCCAATTAGGACAGGTAATTAAGGTTTTATAGCTGAATTTAATTTATCAAGACCATGGTTTAGTTCAACATCTTGAAAAAGATAACCGTTTCTCCTTTCAGATACTGACCCTATAAAACCATATATCTTATCTTAAATACAGATTTTTAGTCCTTTGACACCTTTGGGATTAAGAATCAGTGGATGTAGAATTCTTTGCAAACTTAAGTATGTGTAGTTCTTCTTTCTCGAAACCCACTGAAATTATGAACCTGATTTGTTATATATCGGCAGTTGAGTGAATGCTGTGATGGTAAATTGATTATTTGTCCATGGTGTTAGGGAAAGATGTCTGCTACTACAGCTGGAGGTTCAGCGGATACTGACCTCCAAGATGATGTCAATTCCAAAGAATCTTTAGAGACGGCTTTTGCATCTGTTGAATCGTCGGAATGTAATTCATCAGGAACCGAACCATAGTATGTTTGTTTCATTCATTCTCATAAAGTCTTTTCTTTCAGAGTGTTGTTTAGAGATAAGGTTTCAAGAGAGAAGATCTGTTAGTTGGTAATATGTTCTCCTATAGTGCTCTATGATACTACCAAAGGCAACCGGTAATGAATTACCTAATAACACCACCATCTACCACTTGGTAAATTTTGTAGATGGTGAGGTTTGCCATTTGGAGATGCAGTAATTTTTAATAGTAATGTAGATGATTGTAAGATGAACATATTACCAAAAGTTAGTTTTAGTCTTTTAGATTCATTAGCATTTGCGTTTTATAACTACATTGGTGTTGAAATTGTTAGATGGTTTGAGAATAACCTTGTCAAAGAATCCTCCTCCCTTCAAAATATTGTAGTTGTTGCATATCCTTGGAAGAAACTGACTTGAAGCATCTCATGTGTATAGCAAGTTTGTTCACCCACAGAAGTATCGGGATAACTACCCGAAAGTAACAAATCACGCATCTATGAATCTTATGTCGACGATCAAGGGTCGTTTGAGCGAAAAGGCTTATGCAGTCTTTGCTTCAACGGCAGTTGGCCACTTCCTGGATATGCCTGAAACCCATAACAGCAGTATAATTTTGCATTATCTACTCTCACGGCAAATAGTGAGACAAGATGATGGTGATCCATTTTGTATGAACTTTGGGGTTGGAGGGCATATCTTGAGGTTTGGGATGAAAGAATTTGCACTTGCTACGGAACTTAACTTCAAGTTGACAGCGGCAAAAAAGGATGATCTAGATAACCCACTCCCAAAATGTATCATGGATTCACCAATCATGAAAACTCATTTCCCTGGGGAAAAAAGGGTAACAGTAAGCAAACTCCGGACGCGATTTGAGAAAGGAGATTTGACCACCTGCACTGACGATGAGAATGCTAAGTTGGCGCTTCTCTTTTTTGTGCACGTTTTGCTTTTGGGCTGTCAAGCGAGAGCTGTAGTGAAAGGAAGAATATTGCCATTTGGTGGACAACTTGAATAACTTCAACAAGTTCCCATGGGGTCATGTTAGTCTTAAAAAAAACATCCGCAGCTTTCGATCAGCTCTGGTTGTGAAGGATGGAAAGCAAACTAAGAAATCCAGTGTTGTCAAGAAAGACAGGGAACCAGAGAAAAGTGGTCGGTTGGGCTTGCCGGCTCATTACAGGGTGTTTGGACTGTCATACGCTCTGACAGTAAGTTTGCATATTCTGTTTAAATAGATCTTGTGTACTTAGGCGGTTTGAAGTTTGTACAGTTCAAGTTCTAACTATTGCTGATATTTCAGGCTTGGGCATTGGCAACTAATCCTGCAATTATGGGTTTATGTGGACGGGTTGTGTCCAAGCATACTTGCGGGCGATGGTGCACTGTCATGGAACGTGTGTCCTTCACAAACGAACCGAGATACAGTGAACTTGTATCCTTGAGACAGGGGATAATAGTGGATTGTGATGAGTACGAGTTTTACAATGGTGACTCCCTTAGATTTCTTGGCATAGTAGATGATAAGGAGGTGTTGGAGGATATTGTGGAACCGTCTGATGTTCCAAAAGAATATAGCAAGGTATATGAATCCTCTTGGTCAGGAACGACCAAGGAATTTGCGCGAGAGGTTGGTGTATGACCTGGGTCAGATACTTTATACACTCTTACGGAGTCCCAGCTAACAAATATGCTTGCTATTTTCTTACGAGAGAAGTTGTCTCCAGCCGGCGTTAGTTATGTGGATAAAAATACAACAGCGGGGGAGACATCGTGTGATGGAGATCGGGGTAACGAAGCAGCGGCTTCCACACAGATGGACTCAATCATTAATACTGAAGTAGTTTTAAAATCAGAAGAGACGGTAAAGAAAGTAAGTACTCCAGATGATGACGGTAAAGGGATGGAACAAAAAGAAGAAGAACCAATATAGGAGATGAAACATCTAATTCTCCAGTGGGTGCGGATGTAGAAACATCTAAATCCCTTGACGTACCCAAATTAAAGAGGCGTAGAATCGTAAAGGCGGGACCTCATATCTCATCTATGTATGCAAGCCTCACTTACCAAAAAAATCTAAAAATGACTATGCTGGGGAAAATATTGAGGATCAAGGTATCTCAAAGAACTGAAAAGGAATCTGAACATTTACATATGGACAAGGCAAGTGTCTATCGCTTATTTACCGTATTTAACTCGAAAGTCATTGTCTCATGATCGTTAAAATGCGCAAGGAAAATGTGGATCCAAAGGAAACCAAGAAGGCAAACGACCCACGTCCTAAGAAATCTCCGGTGGAGGATATTGTAGAGACAGAAGAAAGATTTAAATGGTATGAATATGTCAAGTTATTAGGAGGAACATCACAACCACGGTCCGACTGGTTATCAGACACTGTATGTAGGAGCAGAATATCGCACAGCACATCTTCTTACCAAGCGAAATTCATTTCCTTAGCACGCCTGCGAAATTATCAAGAGCCTGCGAAAATATGAGTTGTACTCCACTATGTATGAGCTGTCATCCACTATGTAAACACCTATATAAAGAGAAGAGCAGGAGAGAGAAAAGGGGGGGGATACACACTTTGTAGAGAGGATACACAATTTTGTATGAGAGAGAGAGACTTTATTTTATCATCTTCTTCCCCAAAAACTAGATGTAGAGCTCTACCAAATATCCATTAATGGAGATTCTCAATGTAACCCAAATGTAATTTCAATAATCATAGTGAAGAACCATGGATGTAGATCAAATTGATCGAACCATGTAAAAAATCTTGTGTCTCCATTTATAATTTTAGCACTTTTATCTTTATTTTTATTATCAAATAAGTTTAGATCTATAAAATATTATCATAATATCACAAGGGGTGTGTTGTGGGATTTCCTGCAACTACATTTGGCGCTAGAAACAGGGAGGAGTAAAGGATTTATCCTTCCTGTAATTTGTTGGTTCAAGAAGTTTCCATGAAGATTAATTATTGTTCATATTTTTCTAGATCTACAATGTTTAGGTTCAAAAATGGAAATTTCATGGAAGAAATCGCACTTTCAGGGAGTAAACGTCATCAACAATTCAAAGACATGAAAAGAGTAAGAGAAAAAATTAGTTGCTGTGGTGAAATTCAGAGAAGAAAACCAAAGTTTCAATAGAAGATTTCCATATTCAGGAGAAAAAGCAAGAAGCAAATTGTTGAAAGAAATTAAGGAAGGACGAAGAGAAGATAAGAGGCAGATGCTGCAATTTTTATCACAAACATAAATTCGCACAGATGGTTCAAGGCTGAGCGAACAAACAATAGGTCATGGGTTCGAATTCGCAGAGATACATAGTTTTCATTTTATTATCATCTTCAGTGGCGAATAAGAGAATAAGGAAAAAAGTTATGAGTTAATTTCGCGAGAGAAGTTCTTGAACAAGTTGGTCGAGAGAACAACATGTGTGTTTGTGGTCGCAAGTTCGAATTCGCTGCGAGCATAGTTTTCTTCTTTTTACGAGAGGACGAAAAAATGAATAATTTCGCAAAGTTGTTTCATAATTTCGCAAACAAGAGGCAAGCATGAGTTGGTCACTGCGAAGTTAATGAGTTCATGGTCGTGTGTTCAAAGCCCAACGAATGTGTATTTTTCGCATGGATATTTCGCAAGAGTATTTCTCACAGAAGAGAGTTTATGATTATTTCGCACAAAAATTTCGCAAAGGAGGGTTGGCACAGATGGTTCATTTGATTCGATGCATGAAGAAGGACTTAGGTTCAATTCCCACCTCCTGCGAATTTTTCGCACATTTTACATATTTTTGGGTTGCTACCAGCGAAGAGCAAATCAATTTTTAACAAGTGTGCGATAATTTCGCACAAGAGAACTGGCACAGTTGGTCAATAGGCATGAATGCAAGCAGAAGGTCGCAGGATCAATTCTTGCTTCTCGCACATTTATTTTTGTTATGCGAAATTTCGCACGGACTATGATTATTTCGCAAAGAAGAAAGTTGATGATTATCTCGCAAATTAATTTCGCAAGAGAGGGTTAGAACAGTTGGTATGGTGCGAGAATATGCAAGTAGCAGGTCACGGGTTCAATTCTTGCCTCTCGCGTCTATTTTTGCTAAGTGACATTTATACTTCATGCAACGTATTTTTTGCGTGAAAAAGACAACAGCAAACCACAAAAGCTAAGTACCACTTTCCTTGAACATTTTACTTTTACAGCAAATAAAAAAAAATTTGATTTGATTTACTACAACGCGATAGAATCGCACAATTATAAAGATTTCACGATTACAAAGATTCGAGAAAAATCTCGCAGATATTACAAAGATTCGAGAAAAATCTCGCACAGATCAATTTATATATTTTCCTTAAATATTTGCTTTGTCTCAAATGAGAATGATATCTAACTTGGAGAGTAGTAGGAGGCAAAATAAGACCTTCCATCAACAGGCTAGTAAGACCTTCCATCAACAGGCTGCATAAGACCTCATTAGGATCATTTCCATGAAAGATGTTTATCGGATGAGACGAAACAAGTTATACAAAGGAAATCCAAACAAAAAAAAAAAAAACGATTTGAACTAGCAATTAAATGAAATTTTTTGATAAAAGAAATGTTGAATACTAATATAAATTCTTATTTGTATTACAGAATTGCATGAGGCAGAGAACGTGGAGTAATAATTTCGCAATACTTCTTATTCGCATTCAAGGACGGATACTTCTTATATTTCGAAGATTGAGTACTTCTTATACTTCTTCAAGGATACTTCATACTTCTTATACTTCAAGGATACTTTATACTTCTTATACTTCAAGGGTTGATACTTCTTATTTATTTCGCAAAGCTTCGGAACTTCGCAAAAGAATAGAGGCAAGTACGTACATTTCAAGAAAAGTATTCTTTCGCGTAGTTCCTTCATCAACAAAGATCAAAGACTACTACAACAACGGATTTTTTCTTAAAGATCGCTCTTCAAGCAATATTCAAGAAAAAAGAGGCAAAATGTAGGAGCAGAATATCGCACAGCACATCTTCTTACCAAGCGAAATTCATTTCCTTAGCACGCCTGCGAAATTATCAAGAGCCTGCGAAAATATGAGTTGTACTCCACTATGTATGAGCTATCATCCACTATGTAAACACCTATATAAAGAGAAGAGCAGTAGAGAGAAAAGGGGGGGATACACACTTTGTAGAGAGGATACACAATTTTGTAAGAGAGAGAGAGACTTTATTTTATCATCTTCTTCCCCAAAAACTAAATGTAGAGCTCTACCAAATATCCATTAATGGAGATTCTCAATGTAACCCAAATGTAATTTCAATAATCATAGTGAAGAACCATGGATGTAGATCAAATTGATCGAACCATGTAAAAAATCTTGTGTCTCCATTTATAATTTTAGCACTTTTATCTTTATTTTGATTATCAAATAAGTTTAGATCTAGAAAATATTATCATAATATCACAAGGGGTGTGTTGTGGGATTTCCTGCAACTACATTGTAAGTAGATTGTTTTATTATAGTTTATGTTCATGATATTTTATGAATTTACTCGTCATCTTATCTATTTTGAGACCTCTTGCAGATTGTTAATTGTGTATTGCACTCGATGCGCAAACACCCTGAATTCACGAAGAAAACTCGGTGGACCACAGTTGGTAGTTACTTCGCTGTGAGTATTATATGAAAACTATGAAACTTATCACATTTGCACTATAAACATACTTGCATTTTGTATATGTTAACGATGGATTGTAATGTGCGGTTTCTCACGTTCTATTAAACATTGTCCTGAAAAACAGCGGCACGCTAGAGATCAAAGACCAAAGAAAAGCAACAATTATATTATACAAAATTGCACACTGCGGGGAAATACGGCATTGGTGGTAAACCATGGTCCGAGGTTGATGTGGTTTACGCTCCGGTGCTGGTGAACGACAATCACTGGGTAGCAATTGAAATCCTCTTGAAGACACAGAAGATTTGTATCTATGATTCCCTATACAATCATCAAAAGCATAAAAGATCCACCAGGACAGCAGGGAACCCATCCGAGGTCATCGCTATCTGCGACGTTCTGAGGACAATCCTAGAGAATGGAGAATGGAATTGCGACTACGCGGACTTTGATCAAGTGGTCCCTAAACAAAGCTCGAGGTTAGTTCTTTGAGATCTTGTTAGATGGGCAGACCAACATCCTAGATGGTGCAATTGGTAATCTGAAATTGACACTTCTGTTTTTATTGGTTTAGTTACGGTGATTGCGGAGTGTATGCATTGTGCTTCATCCTGTGTTTGATAAAGGGAGTTTCTCTAGAGCGATTGCAAGACAAAGATATTATTAAGGCTTATCGTAGGAGGTTTGCTGTTTGATTATACAACAATACAAGTATCGAGGTAAGTGCATGTAAAAGTGAATAGCAATAGTGACGCTGATGATACCACTTACCTATTTTTTTGGTCCAGGATTATATTCCGTGAATCGGGTGGAAATGTTGGAAGCAACTTTTGTAAGTTTGCAAAAAGTCTTTTTTTAAAGGTTTGGGAGTGCAAAGTCACAAAATTCATTCAAGGCTCCCAAATATAGTTAGGAGGGTGGATATAATGGTTGGGTGTTTATGTGGGCAACGGATGTACAAATATAGTTAGAAGCAAACTTTCTTGTGTGACTTTTTTCTTGGTGTCTTTCGCAATTTATTTATTTTGTCATGGTTTGATCTCCGTGCAGGTTTATTTTTCTTGTGGCATGAAGTCCTTTTTTTCCTGTTTTTGATGGTGTCTACATGATTCAATGACTTCCGCTGGCTCTGGGTTTGTTCTTGGTAGCCGTTGAATCTAGTGGTGGCAATGTTATTGGTAGTAGTGCAGAATGTTGGAACGATGGGGGTTGGATGATGACGGGTTTCATTTGTTATTTTGTAACATTGATCTGCTGATGTTTGGTTTTTCTCATCCACACTAATTGATACCTAATGCAATGTTGATTTGGGGTTAGCCTCATATCAACAGGTTCGCTCTTGTAACGCATAGCTGTAGAATTTATACCAAAAACGGTTATAACTATATCCCATAATTTTGAAAAGAAGCAATTTAGCCGTTGCATATCGCCTACAAAGCAATTGTCTTTATGTTTTTGCGTATAAGAGAGCTCCAAATGACAAATTCTAATTTCTTGAAACACGAATTCAAAGTAAACAACAACAATAGAAGAAACAACAAAAGTAGCATCTTAATGTTATACCAGTAAGCTTCAACTTGTTCAGTTATAACAGTCGCGTAAGCAGTGACTTAATGAAACTTAAGAAGTCAAGGTTCTCGTACTTAGTTAATGGATGCATAAGCCGAGTCTTATCAGAAAAAACCATGCTTGCTATTTGGTTCACAGCTCCAAACTCCCACCTGCAAAATCAAAATGCAATGAGATAAATCAAAAACCAAGAATCGATAATCAACATATTGTTTCGTGTATATTCTTGTAAGGGTTTTGTATTTATCCTTTGTTGGAGCCTATATGGTTCAGAATGGTCTTTAGGTCTGATACCAAGTTAACATATTGAACACTGGAACCCACTGCCCAGTCAAGATTCTTCAGTCCTATCCTTTTACTGTACCTAATGTCTAATTGGCAATCGGAAAGTCAGGGAAGGGCCTAGCAAGGGGCTAACCCGGGCGATAACCCGTCCCTCTTTTTGGTTAAACAAAATTGTTGTATGGAAAATTGAGTAAATCTGTGTCAACCCCACCTGAAACTAAAAGTAGCTAGTGTGATTCCCAGCCCAAATAATTTTTAGCCCATAACAAAATAGAACTTTTAAAAAGAATTTGTTTAAAAGATGAATTTTTTCCTTCCCATCTCACTAATTTCTCATTTTTCTTCTATAAATAAAAATAAATGAAATTTTTTATTGATAAAAAGGGTCTACAAGTACTAGATGGAAGCCTAGCGACAAGCTGATCTCGAAAATTATAAATTATAATTTTTTTCTCTAACCATGTTTTTTATTAATTTTGTTCATTTTGATCTTTATTTGTCTAACCATGCCCATTTGCGTATTTTGGGCACAGTTTTATGTTGACATCAGCTGGTCAAATTTGCCTCAGTTGGAGATGAGATGCTAAAACAGAGAACACAAAATTTGTACTTGAAATGATCGACCCATGGTTTTGTGAAATAAAAATTTTAAACAAATTTATGTATACCAATTTGCATCGCGTTATCCAGTCTTTATTATTCTTTACTATAATATCAATCAATACTAATCTCTTTCATCAATTTTGCACCATTAAGCATGTTTGTTATTGTTGTTTCTAGATTATTTATATACAAAATCAAATTGTCAACTCTCAGATGGAGTTTTACGAATTTATTCTACATTAGACGCTTTCCAGTTATTGTGTTGGAATTTCAGGGTAATATCATTCTCACAGTTCTCGAAATATTTGTTGCTCTAATTCTAGTAAAGGTATCTATAATGAAAGCAAAATTATGCAGCAACTGATAAGGATGTAATCCAAGCGAAAGGTGTTCCAAATTTGTTCACCAGTATGCCTGCATCCATTGAAAAAGGTCTAGTGGTAGCCTGACAATCCCAGAATGACTTGCAAATACACAAGAACATAACTCAGAACATTCAGAAACATGGAAATGGCAATATGAGCATATAACTGAACAAGCTTTCAGAAACATGGAAATGACAATACAAGCATATAACTTAACAAGCTGACATTCCAGAAAAGGGGGGGAAATGGGGCGCAAAAATAACTTTTCACATAAAAAAGAGTGTTAAACGAACTTTGCACAGGAAAAGATCATAGATTAAAGGATGAAATAATAACTTTTCACGTAATAAAGGGTGAAGAAAGAATGTTGCATACATGCGGGTTTGTTACCCCGACTTCATTCAGAATTAAAATAATTTCTGAACTAAAATAGATGAAAAAGTTCTGGAGCGTCTAGGGGCAGACCAATCCTTGGTGTACCGAAGGAGGACCATGAGGTGGCACTCGTATGTGCCACAAGATTGGTAGAGGTGGGTTTTTAAATCACCAGTGGGACCCTAACATCCTAATCTAACGGTGTAGAAAATTGTTACACCAAATTGGTGTCCACTCTTAGCTTTTTCGAAAAAGTTCTAGTGGCAATCTGACAATCCCAGATGGACCTGCAAATACGCAAGAGTATAACTCACCATATTCAGAAACACAGAGAAGGCAATAAGAGCATATAACTCAGTAAACGACATTCCAGAAAGGGTGAAAAAGGAGTGCAAAAATAACTTTTCACACAGAAAAGAGTGATATAGGAACTTGGCACAAAATATTTCACTGTTAATATTGTATTGAATAGAAGACAGCTACAAACTCACTAACCTAAATCTAGATATGCTAACACAGTAATGCTACGAATGCTTACAGTATGATACAGGATACTATGAACTATAGATGCAAATTACTCGAACTAGTTGTGGCAATGATGCTGGTAATACTACAATGCGGATTATGGACGCATACCAGAAATGAGCAAAAAGTCTTAACAGACTAAGAAAAAAATCGCTTGAAAAAAACCGGGCAAAAAAGCTTGTGCCCCCAAGGTTCTAAGAATGCATGGTATATTTTTAGGAGCCCGAGATGATATACCACGCATTCTTCTCTCGCGATTGGGGCCCACGGGACCCACACAAAAAAACTGTGAGAGCTTTTTAGAATTCGGTTTTTGTGTGGTTTATTATGTTGTTTGTTTAGAACCACTGAGAAATGAGTAAGATAAAAACTGATACTACAAAAGTTCCATAATGATTACCTTTCAAAGTCACTGATTTTTTCCAGTGGAGTTATTGTTGAGGAAGATTGGATTAATATCATAAATTAAACTCCATTGGAACGCAATACCTTACACCGGAAACTGAAAAGAATCACAAAACTAAAACCCCTAACCAGAAATGAATGAAACTACAAAAATAAAATTACAATAAAGAAAACTAACAATCTCACCTTCTAAGATGTTGATTGAATTGTTGTTGTTAGTTTTCATGATTTGTTGACAGAGCTGAGCAATTTCAGATCTTGTGATTTGGAGTAACAGATGGATCAAGATTTTCTGACAATCAGTTTGCAACTCTCTTCTGTCGCTGTGAGTATGTGTTACCGACAGCCAATAGCAAGTGAAGTGAAAAAAACTTGAAACAGGGTGGTGAGTACATGTTGGCTGTTATGTATGCTTAAAAAAAACTTGAAATAGTAATGAAAGTGATTATTATAGATGGTGCAGATTCAAAAACCTTGAAATAGTAAATTAGTAATGAAACTGACAGCACTTAAAAACCCACAAGGGGATTTCTTAAATATCCTCACAAACACTACCTTATCAACATTGACATTTTGGAAAAGCTGTTAAGTGTCTTCACAGCTTGTGAAGAACTTAACCACACAATTTCGGGGCCTCGGAAACATTAGAAGCTGCTTCATAACACTGTTTTATTCCAGATGGTCTTCGGAGAGCCTTAGAGAAGCTACAATGGTTGCACTCTCAAGAAATCAGACATACTTCAGAAATAGATTAATTACATTTAGCTCCATTGATTGCCCTTCGAAATTTTTGAATTTGATTACCTTGAGGTGTGGTGGCGAACATCTAGGATCAAGTGACCAACAATCATCACCTTCTACGCAAGTGATTTTAACACTCTACACAATAATCAAAGCAAATATTCAACAAAATACGATACAAAAACTGGAAAATAGTAATGCTAACACAAATGCTACTTAGTATACATGAGAGAACCCAAATGGGTGTGCAAAAAAAAGAAAAAGAAAATGAAATCTTAGTGACTTGCAAAGGGGAAGAGTTATTCCAGTTTAGACAACAACTAATCCGGAAACCTGTTCCTATCTGTACAGGTTTATTTGAAATTTATGAATCTACTCTACATAATGTCGTTCAACTCCAGAAATGGGTATAGGGTTATCCCGTCAATTGAAAACCGACTTTGACTTGTTGGGAAGATTTAAAACAACCGGATCAGAATTCAATTTGCGTAATCGTCCTAATAACAAATAGTTAAACCATTAGATTCATTACCTTCAAAACTCAGATCTTTGTTATTGTCGGTGGTGATTAGGTCAATAAGGTAAAATAAACTTCATAGGAACCCAATACCTACACCAGATTTAGAAAAGAATCACACAACAAAAACCAAATATCAAAAATCAAAAAGTTTTCAAAAACTAACAATGATAAACTAAGAATCTCACCTTCTGATGTTGACAGAAGTGTTAGTTGTGGTTTTGCTAGTTTTCGTGATTTCATGACACACCTGAAGAAATTCATATCGAGTGCTTGGATTATAGGAGGTAGATCAAGATTTTCTGGTGAGGTTTCTCCCAATTATTTTGGGGTTTGGATTTGGAGACCTAGGTTCAGTGCAGTTGTACTTCGGAGAGTTAGTGTGCAACGCAGGTATAAAAGGAAATGAAGAAAGTCTAGGGTTTCAACTTTAGGTTTGAATTTATACTCTAATTTAGGTTTCACCTTTAGGTTTGTATCTACCTCGTGATTCTAAATCTAACGTTGTACAAATAGATCTGTATTGTTCTCGTATCTATTAGAGTATATCAAAATGTATGATGGAGGTCAATCCGAGCAGTGTGAACCGGAACATGCCTCGTCGCTTTTATGATTAGTCGTAATATCTAGCATGGACTATAAATCTAGCAATGTACGAAATGATTAGGGCTTTGTCCAGTATCTGATAGATCATAATGTATATTGAATGCCAATACCGAGAACTGGGAACCTAGCCATGTGTTTAAGCGCTTATGATAACCCGTCAGATCTATCTCCAAACTCTTAATCTGGGAATGTACCAAAAGATATGTTTTGTCCCATATCTGGTAGATTGAAATATGACGGAGGTCAATACGGAGCAGTGTGAACCTAAACATACATCTTCGCATCTATTATTACTCACAATATCTATCCCGAGATTCTAAATTTGGGAATGTAGGAAAAGATATGTTTTGTCTGGTAGAACGAAATGTATGACGGAGGTCAATACCTAGTAAAATGACCCTAAACATGTATCATTCCGTCAATGATTACTCACAATATCTACCTCGAGAACCTAAATCTAGCATTGTACCAGAATATCTGCTCTGTTTTATATCTAGTATATCATAATGTTAGATGGAGGTCAATCCGAGCAGTGTGAACTGGAGCATACCTCGTTGCGTTTATGATTAGTCGTAATATCTATCCTCGATTATAAATCTGGCAATGTACCAAAGGCTTAGGGCTTTGTCCAATATTTGAAAGATCAAAATGTATGTCGAATGTCAATACCGAATACTGTGAACCTAGACATGCATCTTCGCATCTACGATTATTCATAATATCTATCTCGAGACTTTAAATCTGGGAATGTACCAAAAGATATGTTTTGTCCCATATCTGGTAGATCGAAATGTATGATGGAGGTCAGTATCGAGCAGTGTGAACCTAAACATACATCATCGCGTCTATGATTACTCTTAATATATCTATCTTGAGACCCTGAATCTAGAAATGTACCAAAAGATTTGTTTTGGCTCATATCTGGCAGATCGGAATTGTGGTCAATACCTAACAGTGTGACCCAAAGCATGCATCGCCGCATCTATGACTACTCACAATACTTATCCCGGGACTCTAAATCTGGAAATCTAGGAAAAAAACAAAACATGCATCGATCCATCAATGACTACTCATAATATCAACCTCGAGACTCTAAATCTGGAATGCCAAAAGGTGTGTTTTGCTCTATATCTGGAAGACTGGAATGTATGTCAAATGTCAATACGGAGCAGTTTGAAACTAAACATGCATCTTTCCATCAATGATTACTCATAATATATACCTCGAGACACTAAATATAGCATTGCTCCAAAAGATCTGCTTTGTTTCATATCTAGTATATCGCAATATATGATGGAGACCAATCCGAGCAGTGTGGACGTGAACATGCCTCGTCGCGTTAATGATTACTCGTAATATCTATCATGCACTAAAATATCTGCGAATGTACCAATATATTAGGGCTTTGTCCAATATCTGTAAACTTCATAATATATGACGAATATCAATACCGAATACTGTGACCTAGACATGCTTCGTCGCGTCTATGATTATTCATAATATCTTCCAGATGACTCTTAATCTATTAATGTACCAAATGTATGCTTTGTCCCATATTTGGTAGATCGGGATGTATGACGGAGTTCAATACCAAGCAGTGTGAACATAAACATGCATCGAAGCGTCTATGACTACTCACAATACATGTCTCGAGACTCTATCTAGGAATATAAGAAAAGATATGTTTTGTCCCATATCTGGTAGAACGGAATGTATGACAGAGGTATCGAGCAGTGTGAACCTAAAAGTCAATAATATCGAGCAGTGTGAACCTAAACATGCATCACTCGGTATAAGATTACTCATAATATCTACCTCGAGACCCTAAATATATGGAATGTACCAAAAGATATGTTATGCTCAATATCTGGAAGATCGGAATGTATATCGAATGTCAATACCACGTAGTGTGAACTTACACATGCATTGTTCGGTATATGATTACTCGTTATACCTTTCTAGATATTATATATTTAACAGGTCAAAAACAATCTACTTTGTCCAACATCAAATAAAGTGGAATGTATGACCTAGGGCCTGATACCGAGCTGTGTGAACTTGAAAATGCCTAGTTTGGTGTATGATTACTCATAATATCTATCAGGGGACTATATATTTAGCAATGTACCAAAAGATCTGCGTTGTCTCATGGGAAACTGAAACAAGATCGGATAACCATACATGATGATGTTTGCGATTGTACATATTTGGGTTACTATTATCGAGGTTGATTGAAGTGTTATTTTGGTTTATATATATATATATATGAAATTTAGTGATTATTCATTTATATTTTCATTGGGCCTTTAAGGAGTAAATTCCTTTTAATTCATTAATGCATTTAAAGAAGTTATTCATTTAGACCCTTTACCCAATTATTTTGGCATTTAGCCCCTTTATCCAAGTAGGAACAGAGACAAACTATTCATTTGACGAGGTTATTCATTTGTCGAACATTCGTTTATCGAGGTTAGACTGTATCTATTGTACTGAAATTTAATTAAAATAATCACTTATACGAAAATTTAATTAAGATAATGGTTCAATTGATGGATTTCATTGCGAGATTTTTTTTAAGGATTAACGGTTAAGGATTGCCTAGTATCCTTTTGTCATATATGGATGAATCGTGCTAATAAAAGCCTATACCTACAAAGAGGAAAACTTAACGTGCACATCAATTACAGTAAAACTTCTGCATAAAAATATCCTAGGGACCACAAAAAGATTATATGGGGGTTATTCTTATATGGAGGTTTATCTTGAATAGACCCGAAGAAAAAATTTCATACATGTACTTCGGAGCATACATACATATGCATAGGAAACCCAAAAATGTATATATGTAAACATAAATACTATTTAAATGAGTATTTTATTTTACATGTATGTATATATGAAATCAATCCACATAAAACTCAACTTTTATTAAGTTGACAGAGATTTTTATTAAGTTGTACAAAAAAAAAGCATAGGTGCCACTTTGAAGCAAAATGATCATGTAAAATGGCAAGGCTGCTAATGGGGGTACCAATTTGCTTGGGGGTGTACCAACCCCAAGGCAAATGATGTTTTGTCTTATTAGCATTTGGTACACCCCCAAGCAAAACCAGTCCCCCCCTATTAGCAATCTTGTAAAATGGTTTTAAGAATCTCTTCATCTTAAGCTTTGATGTATGAGCAACGATACACACACCGTCATTCAGTCCCGTGATGTGCACCGAGAGGGATCTGACGGCCTAAATGTCACCCTCTCTGCATTGGGATAGGGGTGGTGCATGAGTGGGCCCTACCCCCTCTCACACGGTGCTGACCACGGTGCACAATTCACGGTTCATCAATCATTTTCGTTGATGTATTACATGACCTATATTATTTATGTTATACTGTCAATTATTCATATATGAAGGTAGGTTCCTTAAGAGGGGACCGGAAAAAATAATGACTTATTCTAATATGGAGTTTATTCTTAAATATAAATGGCCCAAATTGGGACCGGAAATTTTTATTCTTATATGGAGTTTATTCCTATGTGGAGTATTTTTCCGGAGATATTTTACTATATTACGAAAGTACGAAGTGATTAGCTAATATTGCACATGAAAATACAAAGTGACTAGCTTATTTTGCACATTAAACATCAAATACAAATGTAAAATTATAATGTAAGTGTGTATATCATTTACTTTTCCGCCCTTTCATTTTAACCCTGAAATGATGAACGTGGATCTCCGACTCTACAAGTTCCAACTTCCCATCATCCTTTGCAGCATTTTAAGGCACCGATGGAGGAGGCTTACATAATCATCCCTTATAAATGCATATGATAAGATGTTAAGGCCTTTGATTCTCTCTCTAAAAGTCCGTCAAATCCTAGACCTAGTAGTTATTAGCCATGTCCTAGAACCAAATACTACCATTATCTACTGAGGTTGACATCTCAAGGGCCCCAAGGAAGTAGAAATCGAAAAAAAAAGAGGGAGAAAAGCAAATGTCTTTTCTGATGATCATAGGGAGCAGACTACGACCTCGATATCTATCTAATAAGTATTATGCCTGGAAGGGTCTTGTCGTGTCATCTAGATAGAAGAGACCCTAGTATAGACCAGGGGAACTAGCAAGCAGACATTAATCTATGGGTCCAACTCCTTACCGTGTCATGATGGATTTCTCACACCATATTGGTTGTTCTGGTTGTACATGATGGAGACCCAGAATTTATGGAAATTTCAACCTAAAAAATCTATGTATCCGAAAGCCGTAAGGCATTGTCTTATTTTTCTCGGGCTTACTTGGATATAAGTATAACCAGTGCTGTAACGACGCTGCGTTTGATATTTTCTCCCGGCCTTCAAACTTCAATTCCATATTTTTTTTCAAGCCGAAATAATATCCAAAAAAACAAAACCAAAACCAAAAGCCTTTTGTCTCGGAACAAGTCCAACTGTCCAAGGTAAGCCAAAATAATATCCATGATACATAAAAAAAAAAATTAGCCATATACATCGTCAGTAAACCGGCAACCTATCAACTAAGTAATGGCGTGTATATAATATATATCTCACTTCCAAATTCACCTTGCCACCACCAAAATACGGACTATACTACATCATAATTTTTTTCCACTTTGGTATGTTTAAGCGGATATATTTATATGTCACTTCTCAATTTAACTTGCCACCACCAAAAAATAAATACGACTTCATTATAATGTTTTTTCGCCAAAATATGACTTCTCAATCACCGTGCACGTAGGGTTTGTTGCAACTCTTCTGAAGTCTACCCCTAGAAGGAGAAATAGTTAGAAAACATGGATCGATACTAGAATAGTCAAAAATAGGAAAAAGCAAACGTCTTTTGATAAGTCATTATTATATTCATCTACTATCATCTCGGGAGCTGCTACACTCAACGATTATTCTCCCGAGTGATATCCGGAACGGGAACCAATTTAATCTGGGCCGCTCCTCTAAACATCTATATGGGTAAAGCCTGAAGTGGGACCCATTGCATGTCTCTTGCGGGATTATGGTCGGGAGAATATGTCGGTAAGTTTATCATTTTCGTTTCATATATTTATTACACAGTGTTCCACCATTTTTATAACAAAGAGTCAAAGACGCTATTGATTACACTGTGTTTCACCATTTTTATAAGGTTGTGTGTGGAAACTTATTTTTTCACCTATGTTAGGTGAAGATTTGTATTTCCACATTTACTCAATCATTATAATTAATATAGGTTAAGAAATTTCAGAACAAATTCAAAGGCTAGTTGTGTACAATTACACCTGGAGAGGCAAGGAAAACATTCTAGGGAATTGCTGGAAAGAAAAGAGATTAATGTGTAAACCAAAAAAGAATGAGTGATTCAAAAAAAAAAAAAAAATCATTACTACAAACCGTAATTGTAGGGAAAGTAATTATTTGTTTTCTCTACATCAAATATGTTATCTGGAAAATATAATATAGTTATACAACGAATACGTAACTAACGAACTTCGTTAAACGAAGTGACTATCTACATAATAAATCATTTTTCATAATGAAAAAGCGAACTATTTCCAAAGCACCAGTAAAAAACAGCATACAGTAGTTTTTCCATGTAAGATTTAACGTACTCCGTAGTTCTTATGTCAGCAGTGAGTGAAACTGCAGAAGATTATCTTGGTTCAAGATATACAAAGACGGGGGCGGATGTAACAACGTCCTGCCATTTGAACCAATATAATTTTTGGCAGTTACTCTCATCTCGTCACCACGACTGCAACAAGTAAAAACAAGTCAACTCTAACAAAGAACAGTTTGTATTAAATTTAATACATAGTTGTCCAGTATCCAAATGAACAAGTAAAAACAAGTCAACTCTAACGAAGAACAGTTTTTAATAAATTTAATACATAGTTGTCCAGTATCCAAAAAAACCGAGGTTGATGAAGGATCCTGATACATGTTTGTTTGATAGAGCAACACCAGGTTGTATCCCGATCAAACACATGTACAGTATCCTGCATTTGCAATATAACCATTATTAATATAACTCGTATAATGAGAACCAAAGTATAAGTTTAATCAAAAGAACATTCACAAAAATAAATGTCTAACCAATTCATGGGCCGTTGGGCAAAAATAAATATAAAAATGGCCAGTGCCACCAAGTAACCTAATGGTTTTATGTAAAATTGAAACCGAATTCAACTTGACAGGGTAAATTTGAACCAGAATTCAATCAATGTGATTATCATGTAAAATTAAACTCCCTTTGAATGCAATACCTAACACCTGAAACTGAAAAGAATCACAAAACTAAAACCCCTAACCAGAAATGAGTGAAACATCCAAACAAAAAAAAACCAATAAAACAACTAACAATCTCACGTTCCAATACCAATAGATGTCGATTGAATTGTTGTTGTTAGTTTTCGTGATTTGTTAACAGAGCTGAGCCATTTCAGATCTCGTGATTTGGAGAATAACATATGGATTAATATTTTCTGACGATCGGTTTTCTATGAATTATTCTTGGGTTCGGATTTGGAGACCTAAGTTCAGTGTAGTTGTACTTCGCAGAGTTAGTGTGCAACGCAGATGGAAAAGGAAAAAGGAAATGAAGAAAGTCTAGGGTTTCAACTTTAGGTTTGAATTTATACTCTAATTTAGGTTTCACCTTTAGGTTTGTATCTACCTCGAGATTCTAAATATAACGTTTACCAAATGATCTGTATTGTTCTCGTATCTATTAGAGTATATCAGAATGTATGATCGAGGTCAATCCGAGCAGTGTGAACCGGAACATGCCTCGTCGCTTTTATGATTAGTCGTAATATCTAGCATGGACTATAAATATAGCAACGTACGAAATGATTAGGGCTTTGTTCAATATCTGGAAGATCATAATGTATATTGAATGCCAATACCGAGAACTGGGAACCTAGCCATGTGTTTAAGCGCCTATGATTACCCGTCAGATCTATCTCCGGACTCTAAATCTGGGAATGTACCAAAATATATGATTTGTCCCATATCTGGTAGATCGAAATATGACGGAGGTCAATAGCGAGCAGTGTGAACCTAAAAATACATCATCGCGTCTATTATTACTCACAATATCTATCCCGAGACTCTAAATATGGGAATGTAGGAAAAGATATGTTTTGTCTGGTAAATCGAAATGTATGACGGAGGTCAATACCTAGTAGAGTGACCCTAAACATGCATCATTCTGTCAACGATATCTACCTCGAGAACCTAAATCTAGCATTGTACCAGAATATCTGCTCTGTTTCGTATCTAGTATATCAGAATGTTAGATGGAGGTCAATCCGAGCAGTGTGAACTGGAGCATGCCTCGTTGCGTTTATGATTGTCGTAATATCTATCCTCGATTATAAATCTGGAAATGTACCAAAGGCTTAGGGCTTTGTCCAATATTTGGAAGATCGAAATGTATGCCGAATGTCAATAACGAATACTGTGAACCTAGACATGCATCTTCGCATCTACGATTACTCATAATATCTATCTCGAGACTTTAAATCTGGGAATGTACCAAAAGATATGTTTTGTCCCATATTTGGTAGATCGGAATGTATGACGGAGGTCAATATCGAGCAGTGTGAACCTAAACATACATCGTCGCGTCTATGATTACTCATAATATCTATCTTGAGACCCTAAATCTGGAATGTACCAAAAGATTTGTTTTGGCTCATATCTGGTAGATCGGAACTGTGGTCAATACCTTGCAGTGTGAACCGAAGCATGCTTCGCCGCGTCTATGACTACTCAAAGTACCTATCCCGGGACTCTAAATCTGGAAAACTAGGTAAAGAAACTAAACATGCATCGATCCATCACTAATTACTCATAATATCAACCTCGAGATTCTAAATTTGGGAATGCCAAAAGATATGTTTTGCTCAATATCTGGAAGATAGGAATGTATGTAAAATGTCAATACAGAAGAGTTTGAAACTAAACATGCATCTTTCCATTAATGATTACTCATAATATCTACCTCGAGACACTAAATATAGCATTGCTCCAAAAGATCTGCTTTGTTTCATATCTAGTATATCGCAATGTATGATGGAGGTCAGTCCGAGCAACGTGAACCGGAACATGCCTCGTCTGCGAATGTACCAAAAGATTTAGGCTTTGTCCAAAATATGTAAACTTCAGAATATAAGATAGAGATCAATACCGAATATTGTGATCTAGACATGCTTCGTTGCATATATGATTACTCATAATATATTCCAGATGACTCTAAATCTATTAATGTACCAAGTGTCTGCTTTGTCCCATATCTGGTAGATCGGGATGTATGACGGAGTTCAATACCAAGCAGTGTGAACCTAAACATGCATGGAAGCGTCTATGACTACTCACAATACATGTCTCAAGACTCTCATCTATCTAGAAATATAGGAAAAGATATGTTGTATCCCATATCTGGTAGAACGGAATGTATGACGGAGGTATCGAGCAGTGTGAACTTAAAAGTCGGTAATATCGAGCAGTGTGAACCTAAACATGCATCATTCGGTATATGATTACTCATAATATCTACCTCGAGCCCCTAAATCTATGGAGTGTACCAAAAGATATGTTTTGCTCAATTCTGGAAGATCGGAATGTATGTCGAATGTCAATACCGAGTAGTGTGAACTTAAACATGCATTGTTCGGTATATGATTACTCCTTATACCTTTCTCGGTACTATATATTTAACACGTCAAGAACAATCTGCTTTGTCCAACATCAAATAAAGTGGAATGTATTACCCAGGGCCCGATACCGAGCAGTGTGAACCTGAAAATGCCTAGTTTGGTGTATGATTACAAATAATATCTATCGTGGGACTATATATTTAGCAGTGTACCAAAAGATCTGCTTTGTCCCATGGGAAACTGAAACAAGATCGGATAACCATACATGATGATTTTTGCGATTGTACGTATTTGGGTTACTAATATCGAGGTTGATTGAAATGGACTAAGGATTAAAAGAAGTCGTATTAAATGATTTTGCGCAAGTACGCATTTTTAGTTTTACTTTTATAAAGATACCGAAATTTTACAATTATAACAAGGCGTAAGGAAAAAACAATCAACTTTTGATGAGTTTTCTCAAGAATAAATGATTTCTGATACGAGCATAATTATTGACTGGATAAAGTATTTTAGTTTATATATATATATATATATATATATTCATATGAAATTTAGTGACTATTCATTTATATTTTCATTGGGCCTTTAAGGAGTAAATTCCTTTTAATTCATTATGCATTTAACGAAGATATTCATTTAGCCCCTTTATCCAAGTAGGAACAGAGAAAGATTATTAATTTGACGAGGTTGTTCATTTGTCGAACATTCGTTTATCGAGGTTAGGCTATATCTCTTGTACGAAAGTTTAATTAAAATAATCACTTATACGGAAATTTAATTAAGATAACGGTTAAAGTGATGGACTTCATTGCGAGATTTTTTTTAAGGATTAACGGTTAAGGATTGCCTGAGATCCTTTTGTCCTATATGGTTGAATCGTGCTAATAAGTGCATGTACCTACAAAGAGGAAAACTTAACGTGCCCATCAATTATTACGAAAGTACGAAGTGATTAGCTAATATTGCACATGAAAATACAAAGTGACTGGCTTATTTTGCACATTAAACATCAAATACAAATGTAAAATTATAATGTAAGCGTGTATAGCATTTATCTTTCTGCCCTTTCTTTTTATAACCCTGAAATGATGAACGTGGATCTCCGACTCTATAATTTCCAACTTCCCATCATCCTTTGAAGCATGTTAATGCACCGATGGAGGAGGCTTACATAATCATCCCTTATCAATGAATGATGCTACACCTACCGGGGCTGGGTACCGGGAGAAATCCCGCGTCTCACAGCCCCGGGGACCCATCACAGAGATTTATAGGGGGTGTTGTTTACCCCCTGTGGGACCCAAAAACATGTGAGACGCGGTGATCTCACAGGATTCCCCTCCCCGGTAGATGTATCATTGCTGCTTATCAATGTAGAGAATAAATTCTCTCTCTAAAAGTCCGTCAAATCCTAGACCTAGTAGTTAGTTATTAGCCATGTCCCAGAACCAAATACTACCACCATCTACTGAGGTTGACATCTCAGGGGACCCACTCACTTGTAAGCTGCTCCTACCCCTAGGATGCTGAAATCGAAAAAAAAAGAGGGAGGAAAGCAAATGTATTTTCGGATGATCATAGGGGCAGACTACGACCTAGAAATCTAGTAATAAGTACTATGCCTGGAAGGGTCTTGTCGTGTCATCTAGAGAGAAGAGACCCCAGTATAGACCTAGAAATATAGTAATAAGTACTATGTCGACAGTGTTACAGGGACACCGGATTTATACACCACTATGTGGCGCCTATATCAACCGTTGATTTCCTCCAACTCTACCCCACCAGGAAAAACAAGGGGCCCTGTTTAAAGGAGTGAACCAACCAAAAGTTAACACATAGTGGTGTATAACTTTTGGTGTAAAAATCCGGGGTCCCTTAATCATTTTCGAGTCTATGGGTCCAAATCCTTACCGTGTCATGATGGGTTTCTCACAACACATTGTACGCATACCCCGGCTCCGAGATCGAAACCTGACCGGGAGTGGATTAGTATAAGCCGAAGAGTTGGTAAGAACGATGAATCCCTACATTTTCTTGTAAGATTTCTTTAGAATATTACCTGAAACTAATGAGACTTATATTTGACCTTAGCATGGTTTTTAGGTAGAGAGAATCTCTTAATTTCTGCAAAACGTGTTTTGCACTCAGATCAAACAATTTTCTTCAGTCAACCAAGCAAAATCGAGGGTTTTGTCCACCTACATATTTACTCTTTTATCTTACAAAATACCACTGAATACGCGTCACATGTGCGACTGATTTGCCAAATGAGTGTAATTTTCCTAGCAAAAAGTAGCACTGAATACGCGACTCCAGTGAGATTGATTAACGACACTCAAAATAATGTGCGACCCCGAGCCGAATGGCTCTTAACTTAATAGCTTTATTTTTGCGATTCTTATTTGATGGATGTGCTACACATGAACTACGTGGGTCCCAAAGCCGTTTAAGCCGAGTAAACGATGGCAGGCTCTTAACTTAATAGCACCATATTTGCGTTACCCAAGTGATGGGTGTATGACATATCTGCGACGAATTTTAATGGCCAGATTAAGGAAAATTAATAACTAATGGATATTGTTTCTGGTTCGCATTAGGGGTTCTACTGTTTGAAGAAGAAGTAAAACTAATTGAAACAACATCCTATT
Source organism: Papaver armeniacum (assembly GCA_023531295.1). Classification (NCBI taxonomy): domain Eukaryota; kingdom Viridiplantae; phylum Streptophyta; class Magnoliopsida; order Ranunculales; family Papaveraceae; genus Papaver; species Papaver armeniacum. Next base: position 231,528 of record JAJJWW010011880.1, read on the forward strand.
AAAGTCTCACGAATTGAGATTTCAAATCAGTTACACAAGATACTGTTTTTTGATTGACATGAACCATGAATCCTCATAACAAATCAATTTTAAACTTTCTTATACCATACAGTTAATCGGCTGCAACACATACTTACTTCTGCTGAACCAACATGAATGGAAATCCTAAGTAGTCATTCAACAAACGAACCCCACAGAAACGATGTAAATTCTGATCAGAACCTTAAAGGACCATCAGGAGTTTTCCATCACGAGCCTAATTAAAACTCTTTTACTGGAAACCCTCTCTCACAAACTTACCGACCAAATCAATAAAAGATCAACCGTCCATGTCCTACCTATTGATTGAGCTGAATGAAGTGATGCCTGAAAATTGGAAAACTTTGATCTCCAATAACCCAAATCAATCGTGCCTGAAAACTAGATCCCATATCGTTATGTATGTGCGACCCAAACTCTATGTTTTGCTGGGGGCGAATTAGTCAACAAAAAAATGGAATGCTATTATGTTAAGTTGTGGTATTTTGTGTTTCGTTAAATTCTATTGTGGTACTAAACGTCATTGGCCCCTCATTAATTTGACATTCTGTAGTTTTAATTGGAAATTAATGTCATTGCTTAGATTTGTTGTTATGCAATTAGTACTTTTTCTTTTCCATAAAATTTTCCTCTATCTGTAACCTCTATAATGGGTTCGAAGGGCTTTGCATTTCGAATTAACATTTAGTATTTATGGCTCTCTCCGTACATCATGTCAGAACTACAAAATGCAGAAATGCAGTCTTGCGGCTATCTTTTCATATACAGTTGACAAACCATTTGAATTACGGTTTTAGATTTTCAAACTACATACGAAGATGAGACCTTATAGTTTCCAAATTAGAATGTAGACATCTAAATAATGTTGTAGAGACCCTCAAATATAGGATGTCAGAAAATAAGTTTGATTGTTAATGTGTACATAATTGTACACATGTTAATTGTTAATGTGTACATAGTTGTACACATGCTTCTCACTATACAAGAATGTTCTATTTTAGATTTATTTGTAATTCTCTATCTGCATCTCTAATGTGATATGTGATGTAAACTCAGAGGGATGCTGGTGTTGATGACGACAGTGAGGTTATTGAGATCTCTAAATGCGAATGTATAATATAGCTTGCAAACGGTAATAATATTTTGTGAAGGATACTTTCACTAAATGTTGGTGTTAATGTTGCGCCAGATTACGCCCCTGCACCTGCGCCAATTGAATCATTTACATACAAAAAGAAATTATACGAGTTTTTTGCACTGATAATGAGAGGTATTTCTTATAATTCTAATGTGCTGGTCTAGAACATGGCTCAAAGAGGGATGAATCTTTGAGTTGCATTAAATATTGGTGTTTTCAATCTTTAATGGTGTAAACTTTTTTCTTCTTATTTGGTTTTTGATTCTACCACGTCTTTTTGCTCCTTTGAATGTCTTTTTCTTGGTACAGTCTAGAACATGGCTCTAGACTTTATTTTATGGCCCCGTTATTGCTGCCAAATGTTCCTTATGACCTGTACATAGTTCATGAAACTGGTGGTAATAGGAGAAAACTCACCATCATTACTCAGGTGAAAAAACAATAGGTAAGTCAAGGAAGAGAACAGTGGTGAGTACTAGTAGTATGTATACTTGTACTTATGTGGACAACATGTGTACATACATGTACACGTCGATTGTTAATATGTACATACTTTTACACCATTGTAGTTGTGTACATAGTTACACACCATTGTGCTATCTTTTTGTTTAGTTGTTTTTTGTTTACATTTTAATTGTACACCGTGTTGATTCTTTTTGAAGTTGGGCATAATTCTGTAATTAGTTATTTTTTGTTTATATTTTTTTTCTTCGTCAGATCAATTTATTGATGTGCAATATTTTATTTTTTTGGTGTACATATTTATACACATATTGATTATTTAGGTGTACATAGTTGTACACATGTTATTCATTTTGAAGTCTAAGAAATTAGGTAAACATATTGATATGTAATGTGGACCAAGTCACTACTGTCAACATGATTACATGCAGAATTTTTATTTCATCTCCATGTAGCTTTCCATGGTATTTCACTTGAATGAATGTATTCCTTTGTCTTGATCGATGATGTTGTCAAAATTCCAGATTATTTTTACTGTGCATGTTGTTTAGTTTTCGGCATGCTTTTAGCATTTATGGTTTCAGCTACTGTTGATGCTGAGTTTAAGCTCCAAATGTCCAGATTTTTTGATTGGCTCGGGTAACTCACCTGAGTATGGAATCAGCAAGATGTGAAGCAAAGCTTCTCTGGATTGTACACCGTGCTGACAGGAGGAGCAGCCAGTACCGAAAAAGTCTGGACTTAATAGAAGTTATAGATCAGGTTTGCCCCTACATTTTGTAATAGTAATAGATTTTCCTCCTCTGAGATTTTCTAGACATTGGTTAGTATTTATTTATTTTTGATAGAAAAGGGGCAATGTTTATTAAAAAGAAAAAGCTGAAAAACCAGCTCATTACAGATAATTTAGAACAAATAGTTCTCAATGTCTAATATCTATAATTGCCTTCCAGTTCATGAGAAAATCGCTAAAAGTTATACCCTGGAACCATGAGTGTAATGAACCCCATTGGAAGAGAAGTCTTTTAATCTCAATTATGATCATGTCTTTATTCCTGCCTCTCTTCTTCGCCACAACTCTTCGATTTCTTTCTCCCCACAAGGCCCAACAGATTGCAAAAGGAAGTATGTACCACACTTTTTTTGCTAAACTTCTACAATGGATAGAATGCCATTCTTTAAACTGATTTTGAATGTTATCCTTGTGCGACCAATCTTTCTCCATAGGGATGGTGAAATAATCCCATATTCCTTTAGTAAACTGACAATGCAGCAAAATGTGTTTGATGTCCTCTTGGTTTGAGCCGTAGAATGAACAGAGAGTATCTGTAATTTGACATCCTCTTTTTAATAAATTATCCACCGTAGGAATAGCGTTGTTAACTTCTAACCAAGCCAATAATTGTGCCTTGGGAGGGACCTTCTTCACCCATACATAACCAAAATCATCCGAAGCTGTCTGTTGTTGGCTCTGCATTATCCAGTTGTATCCTTCTGTTACAGTATAACTAGAGGAGAGCATATAACTGACGGAGTCTGCATAATCATCCTCAAGAGTATGAGGGGGTCCTAATAAGGATATCAAGTTCGATAATTCAGCAGTTACCTCTGCAGAAGGGGGATGCAGAAGTTGAATTCTCCACAGGCCTCCATGAATTAGTTCAGCTACCTTTGCATCTTTGAGTGATGTTGCTGTTTGTACCCTATTCAAATAGTGTACGTGCGTATCACACACGGCTTATTATGGAGGCCAAAATATGGTTTATTACGGAAACCGGTGGGTTTATTATGGAAACCCACAAGGCTTATTATGGAAGCCCAAATACGGTTTATGGAAACCGGTGTGTTTATTATGGAAACCCACAAGGCTTATTATGGAAGCCCAAATACGGTTTATTATGGAAACCGGTGGGTTTATTATGGAAACCCACAAGGCTTATTATGGAAGCCCAAATATGGTTTATTATGGAAACCCACAAGGCTTATTATGAAAGCCTAAATATGGTTTATTATGGAAACCGGTGCGTTTATTATGGAAACCCACAAGGCTTATTATGGAAGCCTAAATACGGTTTATTATGGAAACCGGTGGGTTTATTATGGAAACCCACATGGCTTATTGTGGAATCCAAAATGGTTTACTATGGAAACCGGTGGGTTTATTGTGGAAACCCACATGGCTTAATATAGAGGCCCAGTCTAGCTTATTATAGAAGCCCAAAAGACTTATTTTTGGAAGTCTTTTGAGATAGACACAAATCTTGTGAAGATATACAAGGATCTTTCAAGATAAACTCAAATCATGTGAAGATATACAAGAATCTCTCAAGATAGACATGGATCTTCAAGGATAGACACAAATATTAAAGGATAAGTACAAATCCAGGTGGTTATTTTGGATAACTACAAATCTAGGGTTATTATGGAACCAGATTAGGGTTTTTTGCCTATAATTAAAGGCCAAAATCCAACTCAATAGAGGGAAATCCTAGGTTAGCTAACCATAATTATTGTAATCTCATATCAATACAATATTTCTCCCTACGGTGATTTATCCGTGGACATATGCATCAATCGCCAAACCACGTTAAATTCTTGTGTCTCTTTATTTTTCTTCAATTCGTTTCATAACCCTAATTTCGCAATCATCATCAAATCATCGTGTTTTGTGCCTAGAATTTATTTTAGGTACAAACATTGGCGCCGACTAAGGGGACTACGAGTAAAGGATCGTGTTCCCCATTGAGAGAAACTGTTTTCAAAGCGTTTCTGAAAACTAGGGTTTCAAAAACGTTGTGAAGAAAACAGTTGCATAAAGTTTACAACTTTTTCGCAGAAAATTCTTTTTCACGAAAAGTTGCAGAACGTTTACAACCTTTCCGAAGAAAGTTGCAGAAAGTTTTCAGAAAATTTGTAATCCAGAAAGTTGCAAACAGAGTTGCAGAATGTTTACAACTTTTTCGGACGAAGTTGCAGAATATATACGAAACGTTGTGAAGGAAAAGAAGAAAAATTAGGGTTTTTAAGTAACAGTTGTGAGGTTAAAGAAACTATTACAAGGTTGAAGAAACCGTTACGGAGGTTGAAGAAACTGTTTCGAAAGGGTTGAAGAAACCGTGACAAATATTTGATGAAAGCGTTGCCAAAACCTAATCTTCATCCAACCTCAGGTACAGCTCCAGATCTAGCAAATCTACACCGACAGATTCACAAGATCTCATCCATTAGATCTGTCCAGCCTCCGATCCGACTTGAGTCCAATAGCTAGGTTCGGCCAGCGAGACCTGTTGACCCGGCTCGATCTGGTTCAGCTCCAACCGTTTCAGCCGCGGTCCAGCTGGGTCCAGACCGAACAGGTCAAACCAAGTGCCACATCAGCACCTCGGTACAGTCAGCGGATAGGTCAGCATCTGGTCACCTACCACCTCAGCAATACCTGCCACGTTAGCATGCCAGATAACGCATGCCACGTCAGCAAATGACAGTCAACAGGTTCGAGCCACGTAAGCATTGTCGGTCACGTCAGCACGTGACCGCCATGTCAGCATCAACGGTCCAATCATAGGCCGTTATGCTTTCTTTGCTATTTTTCTTGTGAATTATGTATTTTACGCATGTTTTGAGTTTTATAGCTACTTCGGAGTCATGCGGAAGAAAAGAAGAAGAAATCATCCAAAATGGAGAAAAAATGGCAAAATTGTTATTTCATAGGCAGACACTATTGGGAGCCGAACCAAGATTAAGGGGCAACATTCTTTTGGAGGAGTGTTAAGGACAGCCCAAGCAAGGTTAAGGGGTAGTCAATTTTGTGCTTAAAGGAATTGCTAAACGCACCAAAGGAGAAACTCAGGGCACCTATCTTGGGGTGTATTTTATCTGGGGTGTCTTAATATCCCCCTTCTCTTATAACCTAAAAAGAATTTTCTTCTTTCAGTTCTTTCCCAAATATTATTCTGCAGCGAGATTGGATCTGAGAACTCGCTGCCATTGAAACTGAATCATAAGAAATGGGAGAAAGAATTCGTCTGTCGTTGAACTCAAGAGATGGAAAGGAATTTAAGAGAAGATGTTGTTCGAATTGGAAGACAGAGAAATTGATAAGGAAGGGTTAAGGTTCGCTGTTAAGGAATTGATGATTGAAATGAGATTTGAAGCTGTTGCCATTAATGGTGTTGTTGAAGCTCGGTGAAATGGGTTAGAAGATGATGATGTGCTGCAATGAAGCCATGAACAGACAAGGAAGAAAATGATGGAGCTGTCATAGATTTAAAATGGGTTTGAGAGATTCGGGTCAGGGAGATGAAAGTGTTGCTGCTGTCGTGACTGAAATTAGGAAATGGGTTTGATTGATTCATGGCTGTGAACAAGTAGGTTTTTGATAGGGTGTAGAATACACCTAATTTACTATCTAGTAGTTTATGCTTTCTTTGCTATTTTTCTTGTAAATTATGTATTTTACGCTTGTTTTGAGTTTTATAGCTACTTTGGAGTCGCACGGAGGAAAAGAAGAAGAAATCACCCAATTTGAGCCACAAGGGCAAAAAGGTCATTTTACAGGCGATTGATATATGGAGACCAGTTGAGGTTAAGGGGCATCTCTATTTTGGAGGATTATTAAAGACAGACTAGTTGTGGTTAAGGGGTCGCTATCCGGCTAGCCCTTATAGAAGTGACATCCTATTATGGGCACCCAACTGGGGTGGTCCCTGTCCTTGGGGTGTACCATCCGACCCATTTATAACCTACCCCTAAATTCGAGAAGATTTATCTTCTCAATCATTTTTTGCATCTAAAATCGAAAAGAGAAGCGTTGTGAGGTTGAGAAGGAATCGATATTCTTGAGTGAAACTGAGATGGGGTTTGAGTGATTTTTGTTGAATCGAGAGAGGCAGAGATCGAGATGCAAAAGAAGAGCAGATCGAGAAAAGAATTGATGAAGATCGACTGTGGGTGAAGATTGGATTCATGGCGATTCAAGGAAATCGGAGGAATTAGCTCTGCTGTTGAATTTAGAGACTGAGAATTGAGAGATGAGAGTTGCAATCGCGAATTCAGTTGTAGAAGGAGTCGATGTTGTTGAGTGCAATCGACAAATGGATTTGATTTATGGTTTGGCTGAGAAGAAATCGAGGCTGCTGTTGCAATCGATTCAGGGTAATGGAGAAGAAGAAATTGCAGAATGGGTTGTGATGAATCGGTATGAGATTGAATGAAATTGAAGCTCAGATGGAGTTAATGGTTCTGTAATGCACAAGGGGTGAAGTGAAGCTGCAAGCGGAAGCGGCTCGAGTTGTGCAGGTCTGAGCTTGAGAAGCAGATGGGTTTTGGCAGCTGGTTTGAATCGAACCAAGAGATTGAGAAATCAGGGTTAGTGAGCTTTTGGTAATTCAGGTTGCAGGGTGTTTTTGGGCCAGGGAAGAATGATTCTGGTGCTGGTTCTGAGTTTGATCTTGGCTTGAGTTTAAGTAGCAGCTGGAGCAGGTCAGGTGGGAAGGAAGTGTTGGTGGTTCTGATAAAAGCAGAATGGATAGGACTGTAATGAAGTGCTTGTTTTGCTGGTAGTTTTGAATGGATGCTCTTAATAAGAGTCAAATGGATGTTGAGTCTGTATTGCTTTGGGTTCTGGTGGAGTTGCAGGTGGTTTAGATGGTCTTTGTTGGTACATAAGCACTGAGTTGGGGGATGGTGCTCAATTTAGACAGAGCTGCAGCTGAGTACAGAGAATTGCGGGCAAGGTTTGTGACGTTGTTGTCCTGTGTTGAATGAAGAACTGGAGGTGGATTCAGGGTTGTTTTGAATTGGCAGGCAAACGAGCTGAAATGCAAGGAAGACCGGAGCTGTTGGCTGTCGAAGTTGAGTGACGGAATGTGGAGCAGCAAGGCTAAGTTAGTGTTATTCTGAACCTGGTGTTAATTGCTGGGCCAAAGTACAGGATGGCTTGGATCTTACAGGATGTAGTGAAGCTCAAGTGTGGCAGGCATGAACTTGAGTTGAGACTGGTATGAGAATGGCAGGAGGAGCTGCTTTTGGTTACTGTGGTGCTATAGAATGGTTAGGAAGGAGTGAACTCAGTAATGGAGGAGATCTGGTGTTGATGAAGAGGCTACAATCTTGACAATTTGCAATGCCGGATGGTGTTGGTGGAAGCGACTAGAGTGAAAGGGAATGGTGGCTGAGTGAACCGGCTGGTGTTATGGGTTTGTGTTGCTCTGTGTGTGGAAGCCTGGGAATGAATTGATCTGGTGTTGCTAGCTTCAGGGTGTAGGAAATTGCGGGTGGTATGATTACAGCTGTGATTGAAATGAGGAATGCCAGGATTTTGTTTTGATTGGGTGTTTAGCCATCTTGGCTGAACATGATGGCTGAAGCACAATGATGGTGCATCAGAGTTCAGTCTGTGCAATGGCCTGAGCCAAGGCTAGTCAGCTCACTCAGCCAAGGCTGATGATCGACTCAATCGACTCAGTCCGACTCGACCCATACTCCGACCGGAACCGGTTTGACTCGGTATGACTAGCCGGTTTGACTCGTTGACCCGAGATGACTCGGTCCTGACCCGTTGACCGGTGACCGGTTTGACTTTGCCGGTCACCTGAGCTACTTTCCGGCGACTATTCCGGCCGGATTCCGGTCATAATCCCAGTTTTCCGGCGAGCCAAAAACTCCAGAATTTTCTATGGACTTCTCTCATGGGTGTGAAGACTTGGACTAGGAATTGGATGGAGAATTGGACTCAAATTTGGAAAGAGAAGATGAAGAGTTGAGGAAGACTTGAATTTGGAAATTGAATGGCTAAAGGAAAAGGATTCTAATCCTTGGAAGATTTGGAGAATATTGAAGCCTATAAATAGAGAAGTTTTCTATATCTTCTACACACACCTCTCTACACACATCTCTACACACAACATTCTCTTTTCTTTATTCGTTGTGTGAACTTTTAGCATGAGTAGCTAATTTTATTGATTGAGGATGAATTCCTAGTTCTTAATATGATTTAAGTTTTTGTTTTCAATTCTATCTTGAAGTTTTTCACATAATTATCGTTTGTTTTTACTAATAGGAATGATCTTAAAGACATTCATGATTGATTGATAGATTGTTTGGAGTGCACGCTAAATTGATTTGTTAATTTGATCTAAAGCTAGTGAAAGTTAGGAGATAAGTAATCGTTTCTTGACTCTTTACATAAGTAGCAAACACGAGACCTTGCGGAGGGATTCCGTGGAGCAATTGTGTGTGAAAACAACGTTAGCAAGTAGACCTTGATCTAAGAGTCTAACTACTAATATTAACCTAATAAGTTCATAAATCTTAATGCGTTTATTTAAATTACATCTAGAGTGAGCTACTACTAGGTGGTTTGGTAAATAGAATCCGGTAGTCGAGAACTTCCGTGTCCCGGTGATACAAGGGATTTAGGGGTTTAGCACCGAGCTTTGCTTTACCTACGGTTGGTGATAATTTGTGACTAATAACAAGTAGAATAGAACATAACTTGATTCATTGTTTCGTAACGAAGAAGGATTCCTTGATCTTGTCTCTCTTATTGTTTTCAACTTTATCTTTTAATTGCTTTGTTTATTTTCTTTTGCTTTTTACACCCCCCTTTCGTGACAATTTGTACAACTAGAATCTCTTGCTCCTCGTGGGATCGACCTTGACTACCCTATATTACTTGTTAATTAGGTAGTAAAGTATTAATTAATTTGTTGTGGTTGCGACACGCATCAAATTTTGGCGCCGTTGCCGGGGAGCAGCGGATGATTTTAGTTGTTTTTATTTTTCTTTTTGCTTTATTCTTGCTTTTTTAGATTCTATACCGTATCTAACTTAAGTTTTTGAATCTTATTTCAGGTGCCAGTTTTCCATGTATGGTGGACAAGAGCAAGCATATTACAACAATCAATACGGTTTTCAACCTCAACATTATGACAACTTCCAACCATCCTTAGGATACAATCAAAACCAATATTTTGGCTATGATAAATTTTCTACAGAACCTTATGGATATTCTCATACATATCAACAACCTTATGACGGGTATGTAAGTGGACAATCACATGGATGGAAGGATAGTTATGCATCTAATAATTTGTTTTCTAGTAATGTGCAGACAGAGAATTTGGAATATACTCATCTTCATCGTGTTTTTCCTTCACTTTTTCCAAAAGAGGAGATACAGTCTAGAAACTCTATCAACAGTGGTAAGCGTGTGAACGTCAGGAAACTTGCACAGAAATTATACAAATTGGAGGATGATGGGGACTCGGAAGAGCTTGTCGCAGAAATTAGTAGGACCATTCATATGGAACTTAAACGACGTCTAGATAAAGGTAATGAAACCGATGACGATTTTTATTATGGTGAGTCCGAAAGTGAAGATGATTGTGTTGAAAAGGACCAACCTTTGGAGACTTTTGATGACGCTAGTGTAGCTTACTCGAGCCTTGATCTTAATAATGATCAAGAACCTATTCAAAAGGTAGAGCTTGAAGATGATGCACTTAGTGCTTGGAAAAAATTCCTTAGGGAAAGATATGAGTCCGCGGAAGTGTATGAACGTTGCAACAATGAGGAAGTTATTCCAACTCCGGATCATAATAACGATCCTTCACCTATTCAAAAGGAGGAGATTGGGTGTGACTTGCCTATTGTTGTAAACGGTGTAACACCCTCACAAGAAGATCTTACAATTTATACCGAGGAAGATTATATGAGGGAAGAATGGCCCGATTCCGATGATGAGAATGTTGAAGAGATGATGCTAGAGGATGAAACCACATTCATTGATTTTGTGGAAGACCCAATTGAACTTGCGAATGATTTTAATGATACCGAGACTTTGGTTAAGGTAGAAAACGACGAAGAATGGTTGCAAGGTTTAATAGAGGACCACGATATACAAGAGGTAAGTATTTCACTTGAATTTTTTAAGGATGAAGAGGATTCTATAATACAAGAAATTGTGCAAGGTTTGTCTAACCCTTTGCATATTGATTCTTCTCCTTTACCTCTTATTGGTTTGAATGTATGTGCTTCGAAAGTATTTTTGGATGATTTTGTTTCTAGATATCCACCATTGGAAACACTTGATGCTAACACTATGCAGGTTTGCCAAGAAGAATACATGGAAGTTCCCAAATTCTATGTTCTTTATACACTTCCGAGTATGGACGAGAATAAGTGTGGGGGAAATTTCTATCGAGCGATAACATCACTATTGTTTTCTTGTGCTAATATTTGTATGGAGTTATTGTTTGCAAAACAGGTATTATGGGTGGATCCTCAAATTTTCCGATTGTTAGTATATGGGGAATGAATCTTGCAAGAGCTAAGTCGGGCCGTCGACTTTAAAACAAGCGCTTAATGGGAGGCAACCCATAGGTTTTGTATTTCTTATCTTTTTGCTTTTTGTTATTTCTTTTTCTTGTTCCTTATCATGTTAAAATTTCCCACCTTGACTTTACTAGGAGGATTCAATTACATTGAGGACAATGTAAGGTTTAAGTGTGGGGGAGTGGTTAAGCATGTTTTTTTTAAAACAAAAATTACAAAAAAATTAAAAAATTTGAAAAAAAAAAAAAGTTTTACTTAAAACTTTCAACTTTTAGAGATTTTAGAGTCACTAGCATACTTCTAGGTATGTTTACATAGAGATTTTGACCGACATAATTGAACTTGGAAATGTTAGAGAACAACATTCGGATTTCTTGTTTGTTAGAGTGTTAAATAATGGATTTAATCATGTCGGTGATGCAAATTTGGTGCAGGGAGAAGTGCATTATTAGAGTTGCTGATCAATCATTAGTGGAGACTACCCGTATTCATATCATGTGAGGCACCGACCAGAAAATTTTCCATCTACTAAAGAGCTTTCTTTTGAGTGTGTGTCACCATACGTCAATTCCGGGTAGAATGGTGAGCTACCCAACCTCCCACCAATAGAAGCACTACTCTTGATCTCTTGAGTGCTAATTTTGTCAATCATGAGGGTGACGTCCATGGATGAAAGCTTCCTTCTTGTAGTTCGATTTGCAGTTAGCACCATTCTCTCTCTCGACAACAACGGATCCATAGAAATACATTCATCATCAACAAGGAGCGACATCAAAATCTACAAGGAAAGTTGGAAAAGTTTAAGGTTTACAAGCAACGGAACGAGAAAAAGAGCAAATTTCAAATTCAAGTAAAGCAACATACAAATGAGCGGATTTGACATATATGTTGAAGACTTACAATACAATGAGGTAATTTTATATCCAAGTATGAAGACTTATTCATGAAAGCGAAGAAAATTAAAAGGTGAGAATTTTTGAAAGTTTATGATTTCAAAGACGATACAAGTTGTGAAGAATCAAGTGGTAAAATACTTCTCCCACGGCCGTGGTTTATTTTGTATTTAATTTCTCTTGTTTTCAAAAAAAAAAAAAAAAAAAAAAAAAAAAATTGAAAAAAAAAAAGAAAAAAAAAAAAAGAGAGAAAAACAAGAGAAATATTTGTTTTTTATTTAATGAGCCGTGGGGAAGGAAAATATATAAGGAAGTTTCAAGCGACAAGGTTTTAAGGTAAAAGAGTTACAAATTGTCAAGGAATTACGAAGATCAAGAGTTTATCATCAATAGTTGAAACCGAAGACGAAGACCAAGAAGATCAAGACGAGGAGCGGAAGACGTTTCTATTGGATGCCGTGAGAGTGGTGTTATCATAATTGGCGATCGGATGTGAAGGTGAGTAAGTAATCTCATCCTCGATAATAATGGTTGATTTCCTTTCATAGAGATCGTCAGAAAAATGGTTTTTCAAAATATTAAAAGATGTGGGTTTTTAAAAAAATATTTCGGAAGTTATCCTTCCCACCATTCAACGTGTTGCAGGAATTCTCTCTTCATTCCTACCTGCACACATGTGAGAACCATAAAAAGCCGTCTTTTTGAGTGCAATTATCATAAAATCCTTTTGGTAAGGCGAAGTCGAGGCGAAATGCTTATTGATCGTTTCTCAAACACGCGTTCTCTCATTATGGGGTGGTTATTTCTCACTCAACATTTAAGAATGAGAATATGTTCTTTAGTATTTCTAACTTCTTATTACTAGCATGCAGAAACTCTATGTCCTCATAACTCTTTGGATGCTTGGGACGCTTGAACACTTTGAAGTTGTGAGTTTTTAGTTTGATTTGCTCGAGGACTAGCAAAGTCTAAGTGTGGGGGAATTTGATAGGGTGTAGAATACACCTAATTTACTATCTAGTAGTTTATGCTTTCTTTGCTATTTTTCTTGTAAATTATGTATTTTACGCTTGTTTTGAGTTTTATAGCTACTTTGGAGTCGCACGGAGGAAAAGAAGAAGAAATCACCCAATTTGAGCCACAAGGGCAAAAAGGTCATTTTACAGGCGATTGATATATGGAGCCCAGTTGAGGTTAAGGGGCATCTCTATTTTGGAGGATTATTAAAGACAGACTAGCTGTGGTTAAGGGGCTGCCATCTGGCTAGCCCTTATCGAAGTGACATCCTATTATGGGCACCCAACCGGGGTGGTCCCCCGTCCTGGGGTGTACCATCCGACCCATTTATAACCTACCCCTAAATTCGAGAAGATTTATCTTCTCAATCATTTTTTGCATCTGAAATCGAAAAGAGAAGCGCTGTGAGGTTGAGAAGGAATCGATATTCTTGAGTGAAACTGAGATGGGGTTTGAGTGATTTTTGTTGAATCGAGAGAGGCAAAGATCGAGATGCAAAAGAAGAGCAGATCGAGAAAAGAATTGATGAAGATCGACTGTGGGTGAAGATTGGATTCATGGCGATTCAAGGAAATCGGAGGAATTAGCTCTGCTGTTGAATTTAGAGACTGAGAATTGAGAGATGAGAGTTGCAATCGCGAATTCAGTTGTAGAAGGAGTCGATGTTGTTGAGTGCAATCGACAAATGGATTTGATTTATGGTTTGGCTGAGAAGAAATCGAGGCTGCTGTTGCAATCGATTCAGGGTAATGGAGAAGAAGAAATTGCAGAATGGGTTGTGATGAATCGGTATGAGATTGAATGAAATTGAAGCTCAGATGGAGTTAATGGTTCTGTAATGCACAAGGGGTGAAGTGAAGCCGCAAGTTTTAAGCGGCTCGAGTTGTGCAGGTCTGAGCTTGAGAAGCAGATGGGTTTTGGCAGCTGGTTTGAATCGAACCAAGAGATTGAGAAATCAGGGTTAGTGAGCTTTTGGTAATTCAGGTTGCAGGGTGTTTTTGGGCCAGGGAAGAATGATTCTGGTGCTGGTTCTGAGTTTGATCTTGGCTTGAGTTTAAGTAGCTTGGTGGAGCAGTCGGGTGGGAAGGAAGTGTTGGTGGTTCCGATAAAAGCGTAATGGATAGGACTGTAATGAAGTGCTTGTTTTCTTTGGTAGTTTTGAATGGATGCTCTTAATAAGAGTCAAATGGATGTTGAGTCCGTATTGCTTTGGGTTCGGTGGAGTTGCGGGTGGTTTAGCTGGTCTTTGTTGGTACATAAGCACCGAGTTGGGGGATGGTGCTCAATTTAGACAGAGCTGCGGTGAGTACAGAGAATTGCGGGCAAGGTTTGTGATTATTTGTTGTCCCGTGTTGAATGAAGAACTGGAGGTGGATTCAGGGTTGTTTTGAATTGGCGTGCAAACAAGCCGAAATGCAAGGAAGACAGAGTCGTTGGTCGTCGAAGTTGAGTGACGGAATGTGGAGCAGCAAGGCTAAGTTAGTGTTATTCTCGAACCCGGTGTTAATTCTTTGGGCCAAAGTACAGGATGGCTTGGATCTTACAGGATGTAGTGAAGCTCAAGTGTGGCAGGCATGAACTTGAGTTGAGACTGGTATGAGAATGGCAGGAGGAGCTGCTTTTGGTTACTGTGGTGCTATAGAATGGTTAGGAAGGAGTGAACTCAGTAATGGAGGAGATCTGGTGTTGATGAAGAGGCTACAATGCTGACAGCTGCAATGCCAGATGGTGTTGGTGGAAGCAGCTAGAGTGAAAGGGAATGGTGGCCTGAGCTGAACCGGCTGGTGTTATGGCTGTGTTGCTCTGTGTGTGGAAGCCTGGGAATGAATTGATCTGGTGTTGCTAGCTTCAGGGTGTAGGAAATTGTGGGTGGTATGATTACAGCTGTGATTGAAATGAGGAATGCCAGGATTTTGTTTTGATTGGGTGTTTAGCCATCTTGGCTGAACATGATGGCTGAAGCACAATGATGGTGCATCAGAGTTCAGCCTGTGCAATGGCCTGAGCCAAAGCTAGTCAGCTCACTCAGCCAAGGCAGTGACTGACTCAATCTGACTCAGGTCTGACTCTGACCCATACTCTGACTGGAACCGGTTTGACTCGGTATGACTAGCCGGTTTGACTCGTTGACCCGAGATGACTCGGTCCCGACCCGTTGACCGGTGACCGGTTTGACTTTGCCGGTCACCTGAGCTACTTTCCGGCGACTATTCCGGCCGGATTCCGGCCATAATCCCAGTTTTCCGGCGAGCCAAAAACTCCAGAATTTTCTATGGACTTCTCTCATGAGTGTGAAGACTTGGACTAGGAATTGGATGGAGAATTGGACTCAAATTTGGAAAGAGAAGATGAAGAGTTGAGGAAGACTTGAATTTGGAAATTGAATGGCTAAAGGAAAAGGATTCTAATCCTTGGAAGATTTGGAGAATATTGAAGCCTATAAATAGAGAAGTTTTCTATATCTTCTACACACACCTCTCTACACACATCTCTACACACAACATTCTCTTTTCTTTATTCGTTGTGTGAACTTTTAGCATGAGTAGCTAATTTTATTGATTGAGGATGCTAGTTCTTAATATGATTATGTTTTTGTTTTCAATTCTATCTTGAAGTTTTTCACATAATTATCGTTTGTTTTTACTAATAGGAATGATCTTAAAGACATTCATGATTGATTGATAGATTGTTTGGAGTGCACGCTAAATTGATTTGTTAATTTGATCTAAAGCTAGTGAAAGTTAGGAGATAAGTAATCGTTTCTTGACTCTTTACATAAGTAGCAAACACGAGACCTTGCGGAGGGATTCCGTGGAGCAATTGTGTGTGAAAACAACGTTAGCAAGTAGACCTTGATCTAAGAGTCTAACTACTAATATTAACCTAATAAGTTCATAAATCTTAATGCGTTTATTTAAATTACATCTAGAGTGAGCTACTACTAGGTGGTTTGGTAAATAGAATCCGGTAGTCGAGAACTTCCGTGTCCGGTGATACAAGGGATTTAGGGGTTTAGCACTGAGCTAGCTGCTTTACCTACGGTTGGTGATAATTTGTGACTAATAACAAGTAGAATAGAACATAACTTGATTCATTGTTTCGTAACGAAGAAGGATTCCTTGATCTTGTCTCTCTTATTGTTTTCAACTTTATCTTTTAATTGCTTTGTTTATTTTCTTTTGCTTTTTACACCCCCCTTTCGTGACAATTTGTACAACTAGAATCTCTTGCTCCTCGTGGGATCGACCTTGACTACCCTATATTACTTGTTAATTAGGTAGTAAAGTATTAATTAATTTGTTGTGGTTGCGACACGCATCAGTTTTGCAGAGGATTGATTTCAGAGATGATAGAAGAAGAAGCCATAGGAGATGGGTTAGATCCGTTTAAGGTTGAATTCGAAGTTGTTGTTGCTATTGCTTTTCATGGAGGTTGATGGATCTGTTTTAATGGGTTTCCATGAGAGGTCATTAGATGCCATGAAAGTTCAGGGAAGAATCAAGATGGGTTTCTGATAATTGCTGTGGATTGTGAAAAAAAAGAAACAAAAGATGTGTTGGTGGTCTTGGTGATGGTGGCTGATCCTGGTGTTGATATCAATATGCAATAGCAGATGAGATAGAGTGATATTGGATGTTGCGATGAATGAATGCTTGAATTACATTAGATGTATGCTAGGAATTGTCGCGCAGGAAATGAAGCGTAAAGTAGGAATGTGGCCTGGAAATGCCAGAAAACAAACGAAACTCTGCCTGAATTTCTTACAGGCGAGTCAACTCAATGACCGATCCAGCCATGTGACTCAGCTGAGTAAGATCAGTTAGCCGAGTAAGATGTTGACTCGGTGTCTGACTTCTCCTCCCCTTGACCCATTGACTGACGAAGACTGTTAGTTTGACAGTTAATTCTAACTGTACAGTGACGGAATATTCTGTTGCCGAGAAGAATATAGCAGCAACCGGCGGTGACTTTTCCGGTGATCCCAAGAACTTTTCAGGCGACCAAAATTACAGATTTTTGTGTGGATTATTCTCATGGGTGTGAAGACTTAGATTTGGGAATTGGATGAAAATTTGGAGGTTTTGGAGAATTGAACTTGAAATTGGAATTAGGCTCAAATTGGGAAAGTGGTGTTATTATGGAATGAGGATTCTAATCCTTTGAAGATTTGGAAAGCATTGAAGCCTATAAATAGAGAAGTTCTCTACATACTTATACACCTTTTTACACACACAACACTTCTCTTTTCTTTATTCTTTGTGTGAACTCTTTAACATGAGTAGCTAATTTTATTATTGATTGAGGATGAATTCCTAGTTCTTAACATATGATTTGAGTTTTGTTTTCAATTCTATCTTCAAGTTTTTCACATGATTATCGTTTGATTTTACTAATAGGAATGTTTATACATTCATGGTTCATTGATAGATTGTTTAGAGTGCACGCTAAATTGATTTGTTAATTTGATTTAAAGCTAGTGAAAGTTAGGGGATAAGTAATCATTTCTTGACTCTTTACACAAGTAGCAAACATCAGACCTTGCGGAGGGATTCCGTGGAGCAATTGTGTGTGAAAACAACGTTAGCAAGTAGACCTTGATATAAGAGTCTAACTACTAATATCAACCTAATAAGTTCATAAATCTTAATGCGTTTATTTAAATTACATCTTGAGTGATCTACTACTAGGTGGTTTGGTAAATAGAATCCGGTAGTCGAGAACTTACGTATCCGGTGATATAAGGGATTTAGGGGTTTAGCACTGATCTAGCTGCTTTACCTACGGTTGGTGATAATCTGTGACTAATAACATGTGGATAAAAAACATAACTTGAATCATTGTTTTGCAACGAAGAAGGATTCCTTGGTCTTGTCTCTCTTATTGATTTCAACTTTATCTTTGAATTGCTTTGTTTATTTTCTTTTGTTTTACTAAACAAAACCCCCTTTGTGATAATTTTACAACTAAAAATCTCTTGCTCCTCGTGGGAACGAACTTGACTACACTATATTACTTGTTAATTAGGTGGAAAAATATTAATTAATTTGTTGTGGTTACGACACGCATCATCAACACAAGCAACAGCCAGCCAGCCCGAGTAGCAAGCGCTTCATCCTTGTAACGTTGCGTGCAAAAATCCTTGCCCTAGCCGCAAGCACACTACATTCTACTCAAAACTCGACTAGATCTCGAGCATCACAAGTCCACCACGTGGCAAAAAGTCTCGCCTAGCACGTGAGCAAAATTTATTGCAGGTTATTACAGTTGGGGGCGTCTTTGTAATGTCTCTACTCACGCTTGAGGGCGATTCCAAAAGGAAAGATCACGATGGAGCCAGAAGTAAGATGGCAACGGAAAAGATACCTGATCATAATCCCAGAGCCATCTAGCAAGTGAGAAAAGGATATAATACATATAGTTCCTGCTTCACATGGGGACATCTTTTCTACTTGGGAATATCTTTACATATATTGGGGGCGCCTAAAGTGACCCCGAGGATGCAATCAAAAGAAACTTGTTTAAAGAAGTCGAACAATAGAAAACATCTTTTTCAGTATCATGGAAAGTAATGGGGGCGGCTAAGGTTGAACGGACGAACGCCTGGGGAGAGAAAAACAAAAACGAAGTGTTTTACTTTTCAAGGTAATAGTTGCAATATTTTTCTAGAAAAGAGAAAAACAAAGACGAAGTGTTTTGATAGAAGTACTTCAAGAATACGAGTAAAATGTTTCAATAAAAGATGAAGCAAAAAGAAATATATGACAAAAAGATATAGCCGGCCAACCTATATACCGGAGATTGTCATACATTCGTTAATTATTCGCAGGCACAAGAGGTTTGAGTCAGCAAATTCTACGCCAGTACGAGAGCATTTAGGCAATCACTGTGCCTAACAAGTTATGGTAGCAGCCTGCATTCGAGTGAGTTCTGGCAATATCTTACCAAAGAGATGGAGCAAAATGTGCTAAAGCAAGACCGAAGTAGCTGGGCAGTTAACGTGCCTGGTTATCTACTGGTGGTGCCTGCATTCGAACAAGTGGAAAACAGATAAATAAATTGCTATTCTATGAAAGAGAAACAACAAAGTGGTTAGTCACTAACTACAGGTCAAAACAAGGAAGTGCTAACAGAGAGCACATCTACACTTCAAGCCTCACATGCCGGTACGTGCGTAAATTTATATACGAAATTTTTTAATACATTATTGGTACTTTGAACGTGTTTCTAGTGTGCTAGGTACCTGCAGTATGAGGGTGCATGGAAATTTGAAGTATAATTGCTATACTTAGAAATGTTGACATAAACACGGGCGCACTCTGAAAAGTTAGCAACGCTAAATTCGCGGCAAGATGATCGTAAAAGTAACGGGGTCATCGTAGGCACACTGCGACGGACAGTCGGGATTATACTCTTCTTAATTCTTCAACAAGTTGAAGATTAAGAGGGGGCGATGTTTATACCCTATTCAAATAGTGTACGTGCGTATCGCACATGGCTTATTATGGAGGCCAAAATACGGTTTATTATGGAAACCGGTGGGTTTATTATGGAAACCCACAAGGCTTATTATGGAAGCCCAAATACGGTTTATTATGGAAACCGGTGGGTTTATTATGGAAACCCATAAGGCTTATTATGGAAGCCCAAATACGGTTTATTATGGAAACCGGTGGGTTTATTATGGAAACTCACAAGGCTTATTATGGAAGCCTACATACGGTTTATTATGCAAACCTACAAGGCTTATTATGGAAGCCTAAATACGGTTTATTATGGAAACCCACATGGCTTATTGTGGAAGCCAAAATGGTTTATTGTGGAAACCGGTGGGTTTATTGTGGAAACCCACATGGCTTAATATAGAGGCCCAGTCTAGCTTATTATAGAAGCCCAAAAGACTTATTTTTGGAAGTCTTTTGAGATAGACACAAATCTTGTGAAGATATACAAGGATCTTTCAAGATAAACTCAAATCATGTGAAGATATACAAGAATCTCTCAAGATAGACATGGATCTTTAAGGATAGACACAAATATTAAAGGATAAGTACAAATCCAGGTGGTTATTTTGGATAACTACAAATCTAGGGTTATTATGGAACCAGATTAGGGTTTTTTGCCTATAAATAGAGGCCAAAAATCTAACTCAATAGAGGGAAATCCTAGAGCTAACCATAATTATTGTAATCTCATATCAATACAATATTTCTCCCTACGGGGATTTATCCGTGGACGTAGGCATCAATTGAATACATGTTCTTGCAGCTTGCATTAACTTACATAAATCCAAACATTCCCTAAAGTCTTGTATAGAAACTCTCAGTGGTCTTCTTCCACCCTTTTTCTCATCATTATTTAGCACAACATTAAAATCACCAATAACTAGCCAAGGACAATCCATTTCACTAATATCCACCAGCTCTTCCCAAAGCTCTCTTCTATTAATAGTCAGACAGTCTGCATGTACACCAGTAACCATAGCACTCCCAACTGCAACTATAATTGCTTGTTTGGTGATAGACACAACATCAGGAGCAGCTAAACTTTGATGTCAGAATAACCATATGTTTGCTTTTTCACCTTGAGTTGAATTATGAATTAGTTTCTTGCACATACCTGGTAGCTTTAAACTCTTTATTGAACTCCCATTAGCAGATACTTTAGGCTCAGCAATCCACAACAAAGCAGGACAAAATTGATTCACTAAACTTCTTAAATTATCTTGGGCTCTTAATCTTTTTAGGCCCCTGATATTCCAGAAAATAACCTTCATTGAGAATTTGAATGAGGAGATGAAAGACTTCTCATACCTTTTGTTACCACTGAATTTACTGTAGTTGCTTGTTTTCTTGTTGTCACATTAGGCATTGGTTTCATATTTTTTCCTTTTTTTCCAGCTGCCTTATTTCCATTATTTGCAGCTAAAGAACTACTACCAAAATCTGCTTGTAATTCCTCAGCTACTTCTCTTAAAATTTGGAATTTATTAGAATTTATCTGATTTCCACCACCTTGTGTACTGGTAATTGTGTTCTTCTCACCTGACAGATTAATAACTTCTTTAACCACTTCTTGTCCTATAGATGTAGTCATTTCATTCTCAGATAATTGTGAGGGAATCTGAAAAGTGACTGAAGCTACATTAAGCAATTTTTCTGCAGATAGCAGTGGAAAGTCTTTTTGTATATCAAGAGTAAATTGTTTATCCATAACTCCATCCAGTTTTTCCTCAGTAGATAATAATGGTGGCACAACAGCATCCACAACTTCCTCATCACTAAATATTAAATCATCAACTTGTTGTACCATTGCTTTCTCTTCATTAGTCATACCAATATCAAAGCCAACCTTATTTCCTTTTTTTGGTCTCCATTGTTTTCTTTCCATCCTTACTGGCTCACTTCTTGAGTTAAAGTTAGCATTATTTGTTCTACATTCAGATGCCAAATGACCTACCACCTTACAATTACTACAAAATTTTGGTACTTGAGGTATCTGTACTTCTTGAGTAAAGCTCCCATAATAACCACTTCGACTTAACAACAATTTGATTTGGAATGTGCCTTGATAGATCAACTTCCACAAGAACACTGGCATAATAACCAACTTCTCTTTTTAAAGTAGTTTCATCCACTTTTATAGCTCTACCAAATCTTTCACCTAAATCCATAATGATTTTTTCTTTCTAGTACTCCATCCCCAAACCAGGAAAATGAATCCATACAAAAGCAGTAGTTACTTTTTGAGCAGCAGGATTAAAATTTGGTTCCCATTCCCTTAACTTTAAAACTTGACTTTCAATCATCCAATAGCCATTCCAAATATATTTCATATCAATTTAATTACTCAATTTGATTATGAAAAAACCTTTACCAAGAGGAATCATTTGAAAGTTACTTGTAAGCTTCCATTGTTTCCTTAATGATGCTACAGCTACAACAAACTTCATCCTCACAAAATCCAATCTACCAATTAGACTAAGTTTTCATTCTATTAAACTCTCATCGATTTCCTCATCTGATATGTATAGAGATGGAGGTTCTTGTAAACTTTCCTCTGAAGAATTTTTATCATCACCAAAATTAGATCCAAACTTAGATGTATTCATTTTTGCCCTATAGTTATTAATTTCAACAGTTTCAGGTGAATTAATCATGAAAAAACACCTGAACTATTGATGAAAACCATTAAGATGTAAGAATTAATCACCAAAAACCACCTGAAGATTGATGATTCGTACTGAAAACGAGAATTACGAAGATTTTTTTTTTTCTGAGTCCGTCACCGATCCGCAGAGCTCGACTCAGCCCGACCTAAATGATATTGGGGCGAGAGAGGCTCTATGCTATATATGGACTGTTCTGTGTGGTTGTAGAAGTTGGATTTGTTAGATTTTTATAGTTGTGTACATAGTTGTACATCATTATGTTATATGATTGATATATGGTTTGTTCTTTGTTGGTATGGGTTTGTATGGTTGGTTGATTGTTATATCTCTTTAGGTGTGTACATAGTTATACCCAAATATGATATCTCGAGGATATATAGTCTGTTTATTGGGCATGAATGTTTGATTTGTTAGTTTTTTTGTAGGAGTGTACGTATTTGTACACCATTGTGCAATATTATGCATACATGGTCTGATTTGGGTACTTAATTCAGTTAACTTACCAAGAAAAAATTGATTATAGTACTATGTAAAGCAAAATAACAGCGAAATTGTAAAAGAGCTTGTGACTGATTACCTGGGAGACTTGTCGATAAATCTAGATGTTCTAGTGATCCCCATGAATCATTCTACATAGAGATTTAAAACCGGAAAATATTGGTTGTTGTTGGCGTTCGATTTTGTTTCTCTTAAATGGAAGTGGTATAACTCCTTGCACTCATAAAGGTGAAGATTTGTAAAGATAAAACAAAGAAAATGGCATATGTAGTGCAAGTGAAACTCAATAAGAAAATAATATTAAAGGGAGATCTTGACTCGATAAAATGAACATCATTCCATGCCCGACACAAGAAATCAACCCAGACTTCCTCATCTTCACTTGTTATCTTATGAAAAAAAGTATCATATATATATATAAAGAGATGAATAGAAAGACATGAGAATTTCTCAGCGAGTGAGATTGAAAATGGTAGCCAAGATGCCAAGAAACGTCGATGGTTATGCCAAAGTGTGGAATATTGCAGACGATAGACAATATGAAAACTGACGTGCGAGTAAAGGAATGCAAAGACAGGGAGGAAGTTGTTTTGCTGAACAAAAAGAAATATGTTTTTTGTTTAATTTTCAAACAACTTGTAAAATTTCAGTTTAACTTTCTACTTAAGACTTTCTTTAGTTGTTTTCAACTTTCAGACAACTTGTTAAATTTTAGTTTAACTTTTTGTACAAGACTTGATTCAACCTGTTTTGTAACATTTTTAAACAAGTGTTATTACTACTAAAAACCTTGAATTCATTTTATTATTAATTTGAAGATTGATCTGTTTTGAATGTAGACTTGTGTCTGACTTGCGGATATATTATAGGTTAATTTTATTTTTAAGGTGTACATGATTGTGCACATGTGCTGACATGGTAGAAATTGTTAAAGTGTACATGGTTGTGCATATGTATTGATAGGATAAAAATTGAAGTATGTGTTAGAGAAATGCTCGGTTGAACCCACAAGTTTTGTTATCTCAACCTTGTAGTTAATATTAGTTGATCAAAACTATATCTTGATTTCTAGTCTACTAATTCAAGTCTTGGAAAGGTTAAAATTTGGTAGTTGGGTATCAGGCATCACCCTCGAAGACCGAAGATCTACGAAGACATTTGGAGAACTTCATTATTCAGGTATTGAAGAAGGAAAATCTTATCTACCGGTTCGTTGTATATATCTGAACCATTCTATTTTACTAATTATCTTACCATTATATCGTAAGACTATGTCGCATGACTTATAGTAGATTAATCGCAAAGAAGAAATCTCAATCCAAGCTTCTCTTGTTAAACATATCGAAATATGATTCAAGCATAGATGTTCAAAGGTCCTTAACGATATTAGTTCGAAACAATTTATTGTTCAATAATTAATTTGTGGATCAATTGAAAATTGCCCATGTAATAAATGATTTTATCATTTGGTAATAATTCAAAATATCAAAACAAAAAAATTTCAGAACTTCTGATATTTCGTCTCATGGTAGGTTGGCAAACCAGTTCGCAAACCATAACTATATGAGTTTCAAAAATACATGGAAGGTTGGCGAACTAGTTCGTAAACCGTAAGTTCAGTTGGATAAAGTTCACGAACCTTGGTGATCTGAATTTTTCAGGTAGGTAGAAAAGGGTAGCAGTTGGCGAACCCGGTCCACGAACAGAGTCCATTTGAGTTCTCGAGTCGAGTAGGATTGGAGAACCAGATTTTAAAAATCTTAGCACCCTGACTCGTGAACTATTGCCTTACGGTTCATGAACCATTTCACCAACAGTCCCAGTAGAATTTAGCAGATGCTCAAAGACTTATTTTTTAAAATATTTTTAGCATTGTTATAACTCTCATAAACATCTCTAAAACATCATTGATCACTAAAACACTTGTTTATGTGTACATGATTAAATTCTTAAGTGTTTAAATGAATATCAAATTGTTTATAGTTAATAAGATATGCTCGCTAAAGAACAATCATCATACACGATTCCATAATCGGAACACTGTGTGTATTCCTCTATGTGATTCCAAGACAAACTTCTCACATGATTACTTGAAACCCTAATTAGAGTTTCATCTAAATATAGAGTGTTTGCTTGAATATCAAGTTATCTTAGCTTGAATTATAAGCAACCCTCAGTCTTGAAAAAACTATAAATAGAGATGCTCTTTCAACTGGAAAAATTCAATCCCTGGCACTTTGTGTCCTAGTTGATTGCTAGAGTCGTCATTTATGAGAAATATAATTAGGTCTACGACTAAAAGACTTCACTTTGGTATTAGTGAAGTCGGGTCCAACTATCTTTATCTTGATAGTTCTTGTATCCAGATCTTACTTATCTATTATCGAGGTTCTCGTATTCTCTTTCAGGCAAGATAGATAGAAATCGCAAAGTTCTCTTCGTCTCATACTTTGTGATTTCTCAAGTTAGATATCTGAAACTATTCTTAATCGATAAGTTGAAGATTGTTTTTGAGAGTTGGTAAGGAATCTAGGCTTCTCAGCTAAGTGGGTGTAATTTTTCCGGATTCGTGAGGTTTGCTAGCTTTGTCTATTACAAACAAATTTCCAAGTCTTGATCTTTGATCTAAAGGAAAATTAAACATGCTTATTTGTTAGAGGCATATTGGTATCAAAAGTCATCACTCAGGTTGAAGCAACTTCTAGGATGTAATGGACGTCAGCTAAAGGAATCAATTGCGCGGAATCCTGCTGGGATTCAAGAGGCGTAAGGAGCGCGACTGTAACTGAATCACTGTGACGGTAGATTCGATATCAACTACATTCTAGTCTGAAGTTTTGATAGTAGGCTAGCATCTGTAGCGGCTTCATACAGTTTAGTGTTCAAATCTGGACAAGGTCCCGGGGTTTTTTTGTATTTGTGGTTTCCTCGTTAACAAAACTTGTGGTCTTTTGTGTTTTTCCTTTTTTGCATTATATTGCTTATCTTTATAATATGAGCTACACAAGTAATATATATTAAATCTTAATAGGTACGTTCGTATAATGTGATCTTCCAAGTACTCTTCTTAACAGTCAGGCTCATGGACTCCATAGTTCATTAGTTCTGATTGAGAAGAGATAGAAACACAAACTCTATATACATATTGTCACGGATCATTAAGTTGGTCTGCTTGCGTTTGTATTAGGTTTTGTCCATACATGTTTCCTAACAAAGAAGTTGGTGGCGTACTTGGTACCCTGTCCTTTTCAACTAGTTACAGAGCAGGCAAACACCTTTAGACATAATAAGTCTATGTTTGTGGAGATCTGAATTATGAACAAAAATGCAATCTCGATTAACGTACTGCCAGCCTTCGATGGAACAAATTACTTATGGTGGAAAATGGCTATGCGATCCTTCTCACAAGCTCGTGATTTCAAAACATGGTTCTTGTTGTAAGTGGATACAATCTTCAGAAAGGGCAGCTGCTATTCTGAAAGATATAGAAATTAGTGATGCTAAACACGACTCAGATGGTCTGAATGCTATTATATCTTCAACATCTAAGTGCACTAGATCGAAGGATGCTTAGGATATCTTATAAATAATATTTGAAGGGAATACCGCAGAGACAGTAACAAGGCTTTAAAATCTAATTTTCGACCGGGATAACCTTCGTATGGCTGACGAAGAATTGTTTGAGAAATTTAATCACAAGTTGTCTGAAATAGTGAATGTTTGTCATGCATTAGGAAGGACCATTCTTAAAAGAGATATTGTGACGAAAATTTTGAGATCATTGCCAGCTCAATACGAGTCTAAGAAACATGCCATCACAGAAGGAAACGATCACCACACTTTCTATAAGCACCTTGGTTGAAAAGTTAAAGATTTTTTATCTCGAACATAGTTAAAGAGTCAATGATCTCATATTAAGTAATGTTGTTATTACTACTGAGGATGACTCCGACTACCTCTGTCTTGAACTAATTGTTGAAAAATATGAGAATATCTTAAACTCTGTTCTGTCACTGTTTGCACAACAGATTAAGAAAACTTTTAGACGGAGAAAAGGAAAATCTCTTAAAAATTCTTCCCCAAAAAAAGGGGTTTTTGATAGTAAAACCAAATCACAGTGAGACTCTTCACTATGCTAAGTGTCTTGGTCGTGAACATCATACCTCTGTTTATCCCAACAAGGAGTATTTTAAGATGGATAAAGCTTTTATGGCCACTCCATACTATTGTCCAGATGATGACCTATCTTTTAAGATCGAGATTCTTACTTGTTCTCCTGATGATCATCTTCCAATTCCTAACATTTCTAACAGTTCCATGCAAAACAACCAACCTACTTCAAAAGTAAAAATCAGTTTGTTGATTAAGGAAATTCACTCAATGATGATTAATTTTCAACTGGAAAATAAACTTATCTTCAAAAAGGTTGAAGGCATGGAACATGAGCTAGATAAGTTGAGAAAGGAACGAATAAGGTAAAAAAAACTTATTTATGATCGTAAAAAGAAGAATCGATTTGTATCGAGAAATTATAATAACAACTATCAACACACCTCCT
Organism: Papaver armeniacum; assembly: GCA_023531295.1. Classification (NCBI taxonomy): domain Eukaryota; kingdom Viridiplantae; phylum Streptophyta; class Magnoliopsida; order Ranunculales; family Papaveraceae; genus Papaver; species Papaver armeniacum. The sequence continues at coordinate 258,638 of JAJJWW010011880.1, forward strand.
CTAAACACATTTACTAACTTAATCCTTTTATCTCTAGTCGAAAAGAACACCAGTTCATTTGTAAGAACATGAAACCCTTCTTAGTGTTCCTTTTGTAAAAATGAGATCATATTGATGATCAATGTGTCTCTAGATTCATAAATCAGAGAAATCATTATCTTCACACTTCAAAATCTTGGAAGAAGAATGTGGCTCATAAATTGAAGGAAACAGTTCTTTCAAAGGAGATTGAAAAAATTATTGCTGACCTTCGGAGTTCTATCAAAGTGTTGAGGAACAAGTTTCGAAACAAGAAGAGACTCTCAAATGCCTCAGGTAAAACAAATCTTATTCTTGATTCTCTGGTTCTTTGGTTCTTTTAAAAAGGCCCTAATTGAATAAGAATTTCTTTAAGAACTTCTATATTCTTGAAAATCTCCAAGATATTACTGAAGTACTCATCAACTGGAACACTATTATACTAGGTGCATTCTACTGGACTTATCGCGTTGTACTCCTTTTCCTTCGTCAAGGTTTTGACTCACTGGATTTTCCTTGTCAATGTTTTAACGAGACAATATTTGCGTGTCCGTACTGTTTCAAGTCTTTACGTGCTTATGCAATTTCAGGTTTTTCTTTTTTGAGTTTTTCTGATATGTTTGTATTGACTTAGCCACAATGGTCATCAAGGTGAGTGTGATATACCATGTTTATTTACTAAAATACCCTTTTGTATCCGACTTTAGAGTTTACATATCTTAGACATCAAGTCTTCCATCTATATATAAATAAAGGCGCAAAATCTTCATTTACACACATATATCATATAAAGTTCTCTTTCCTTATTTCTTCTCTTCTACCTTGTGTCTTCTTCTTTATTCTCTAGTTTCATAACAAAACCGTATTTTTGCTTTTGGTCCACAACTCGGCCCTGGATACTAGCCCATAGCGAATATTGAAGTGCCGATACCACCCAAAATCAAAATACAGTAGTGGGGAGTTCCTTCCAAAGAGAGAGGAATAGACGGAAAATTCAGTTACACGGTGAGAGGCGATACACTGAAACTTTTTCCAGTATCCCGCCCAGACAGACTGTTCGTCTTCTCATCTCTCTCTTTCTCGTATTTATCTCCCTAATTCCTTCATCGAACTCATAAACAAAAACCTTCTTCTTCTCTTTCGACCCATTTCCACTGCTTCTTTTTTCTGTATTTGATTTCTTGGAATCAATTTTTGATGCCCTAAAATACTTCCCCATCATGGTTGAGGAGGAGATTGGAGTTGGTGGTGGAAGTGGAGGTGGGAACATACCTAGGGTTTCTCCTCCATCGTCTTCCATCGTTGTTACTCCTGCTGCTGGTTGTGCTGTTGTTGCTCTTCCTGCAGTTGAAGCAATTAGTAAAGGGAGACAGATGTTTTCGGTGGAGATTATACCTGGTGAAACTACTTTTGTATCTTGGAAGAAATTGATCAAGGAAGCTTCTGGTAAAATTAAACCTATTAATTCATTACCACCGCAATCTCTTCTTGGTACTGGTGGTGGTGACGCTGGTGCTCCTCCGGCTGGGGCTAACCGTGCTCTCGAGTCGAGAATTGATCCTGCGGTGAGACAACAAACAAATTGATTGTTTTTCTTTGTATTGTTTTATTCTTGGTGAACTGTTTTTTTGGTTAATTTTGTTTTTGCAATGTGCATCAATAATATTTTTCTAGGGTTAAATTAAGGAGTTGTTTGGGGTTTTCGTGTCACTCCGGTAGATGCATGCAAAGAAGGGAGTCAAGAAATGGTTATTTTGCATTTCTTATTCAGTCCTCAGCTTAGAATTGAATTCTCTTTGATGAATTTGTTTACCTTTAGACACATTGCAATGAGTTTTGGATCTGATGCTAGGCGATTGAATCTTGTTTTACATATCTGATCCTGAAATGCTAGAATTTTCACCTTCTGTCTGATATTCAAAGCATACCCAATCAGTGCTTTCAGTGCCTCTTAGATGTCTAATACTTGTCAATGGTCTAGTGTATTTGGACTTTTATCTAGGACGGACAAAACCAGTTATATTGACATTGGCTGGTGTGCTCTTAATGTTGTCGTCTATTCTAGTATTTTGGTGTACATCTTTAGCACAGATACCGTCATGTGCTAAACGAAATTTAATATAGCCAGTTTGCCCTTGAATCCTCTTCAGTCTTTCAAAGATCATTCGAGGCACACTTGGTTGCAATTATAACATATTGAATCATGATATGACACTGCCTCTTTCTCATTCTCATTCGTATTCAAGTTGTTTGTTATCATTTTGCGCTTGCCACTTCGGCTGTGGAACCATGATAGGCATATAGCTCTTTAACATTTTAAAATAATTTATCAACTCTCATGATTATATAATTGTGCTTCTCACTTGTAGGGTCAGCACGAGGATGCTGAAATGAAGGATGTGCCTACCTCCCATCGTTTTAGTGCCGTTATTGAGAAGATTGAACGACTGTACATGGTATTATTTGCGCATTTGAGTTTGAAGTCTTTTTGAAGCCTGTGTATAGATATTATGCTTATGAGATGATACTATGCTGTGCAAGTGCAGAAGATTATGGTGTCTTGCATTTGCTTATTTTATTTGTCAAATATTTGATTTAAAGTTGATAACCTACCTTTACAATTGATGGTTTTAGGGTAAGCAAAGTAGCGACGAGGAAGAACTTGACGATATTCCTGATGATGATCAATATGACACGGAGGACTCTTTTATAGATGATGCAGAGCTGGTTAGTTTAACATTTCTTATCTTTGGTGGCTTTACACTGATATCTATTTGATGTATAATAGTTGGTGATAAACTGGACGAGAATTTGAATCGAAGTTAAAACTTAATGGACGGTGGTTTGTAGACATAGTTGTAGCTACTGGATCTTGTATATTCTTGTATTCAGTTATTGCAACAAGCGGCTTTATGCCAACAATACTACCATGTTGGATTTTCTAGAAAAAATATAAGCTCTAGATTATTGCAAGTATGAAAAGATCGGGTTAGAAAAGTTATCTACTTATCCACCATTGTGTATTTATGTTTGCTTACTGGTTGGTGTTCTTGCACATCCTTGCTATTAAATTACTACCGAATATGACGTTTGAAAACTGTTCTATCTCATGTCACTGCGCACAGTTGCAATTTTATCTGTGCAAAATTGGTAGTTCTAAGCATGTGAATAAATAGACATATAGAATTCTAACTCAACGGACCATAATCCACATTATAATCTCTCTCTCCCTCTTATAGTTTTCTTATCCTTATATTGTATTTCCTAATCCTGGAAAATGTTATTAGTTATTGCATGATAGTGTATTTTTGTTTGGTATGCTCATGTTTCTCTGTCTTTTGCTCCGCAGGATCAGTATTTTCAAGTTGACAAGTCAACGACGAAACACAGCGGGTTCTTTGTTAATAGAGGGAAACTTGAACGCGCGTGAGTCTCTCTCAGCTTCCCAAACTCAATCTCTTAAAATGTTGCATGCCGAGTGTTCCATCATTTGCTCGGGTAAAGAATGAAGTTGTCATCTTTGAGTACTCAAACTTCACATTTTTTATATTTTCTGCCAGAAATGAACATGTATCATCGCCTAAGGTCCAACCAAAGAAAAGAAGACGGAAAGATGTAGCGAGAACTTCTGGGGAAAATGATGCTGAGCAGTTACCAAATAAACATGCCAAAGTGGGTAATGTCAGGATGAAAGCTGCAGCTAGGACACCAGCTTCTACGGGGAATAAATCCTCTCAAAGCTTAGCTGCAGTGACCGAACATATTCAAGATGGGAAATCACACGAGCAACTGAGTACTCCTATAGAGCCACCAATCAGAAAGAAGCCAGTTTCAAAGGCTAAATCCGAGCACATTCTGTCTTCCAAAATCCAAACAAAAGATGCTTCTTCAATTGAGGCAAAGGATACTGATAGGAAAAAACCTTTAGTTGTCCAGTCAAGGGACCTTGGTAGCAAATCGAAGGTTGCTAGTGACCCATTTGGCATTGCACATCAGATACATAGGGATTCGTCCACTTCGGCGCAGCTCGAGTCTCCATCCAGGAAATTCGAGTTAAGCCCAGCTAACAAAGTTCAGCAGAGAAGGAAAGACGGTAGTGATGATTTTCTTGAGCATCCAATGCGAAGAGTGGTGAGTCCTCATTCTGAAACCCTTAATTTACGCAAGGTGATGAGACTCTTTTTGAAATTTCTAGGACATCCATGGGTACATGATTCTTGGCTGTTTGAGTTACTATTGTCTTTTCTTCCCTCTGTCTCCTGCAAATTTGGTTAACAATGACAAGAGATGTAGGATATTCCAGTGTTTTCGTAACTGACCACTTTCTTCTAACTTCTTATTACGACAGTATATCTGATCAATGCTGCACTATATATTGTATAGCATGCTTTAATATGTATACACTTTATTTATTTTCTCTTACGCAGAAGAGTTCACCCATGCATCCAAAGGAAGGTTCCAGTATTAGATCAAAAGGCACAATGCTTGAGAGGGCAATTAGGGAGTTGGAGCTGATAGTTTCACAATGTAAGTGAGCCAAGTTTTGTGTATTCTAAGACACCATTTTTGAGGATCGAGGAAGTTCTAATAATTTATTTGTTTCTCTTACAGCAAGACCACCATCTGCAGAAACTCTGGATGCAGATAATTCGTTGCCTGGAATCAAAAGGAGGTTGCCTAGAGAAGTTAAACAGAAGCTTGCTAAAGTTGCCAGATTAGCGGTACTGGAAAATGCCCACGAGTTCTTTTAGTTCTATTGAACACTTATATGTTTCCTTCTCTGAAGACTGGTCTCACTTGTTCCTTACTGTTATATTTTAATTTCTCATCTGTGCTTTCACTGCCTTGAAGAAAAATTAAGCTAGTTTTTCTGGCAACTGCAGCAGTCAAGCCAAGGAAAAATATCAGAGGAGCTACTTAATCGCCTTATGGGTATTGTTGGTCACTTGATGCAGTTAAAATCGTTGAAGGTAGTGCCATAAAAGGAATAACTGTAATGCCAGCTTAAATGTTGGATTGATCTTTTTATTTGTAGTAGTGCTATTTCTCTTCTATTTTGTTACTTGTTACGTCAGTTAAATAAAACGACAACTTTTTTTCTTTTTGTGATAGAGAAATTTGAAAGCGATGGTTGAATCGGGATTGTCTGCAAAACAAGAAAAGGATGACAAATTCCAACAAATAAAAAAAGAAGTAACTGAGATGATTAGAACTCATGCATCTCCTTCGAAGTCCAAGGTAAGGAACTCTTGTTTTTTTCCAAATTATTTATTGAATTATATGTTTAATCTTGGATCTGGTTGTTGAACCATGTACTGATTACATATGATACACACCGTTGCTTTTCCACAATGTTAGAACTTCATGATAACACAAAAAAACAAAAAAAAAAAAATCAATTTTCAATTTATACTCTGAGGCGTTGTACTGTTCTGTTGTGAAAAAGCGTTTCTATGTTCCACCGCAGTACTGTTCTTGCTTTCTGACTCCTCCCTTGTGGTGGTTACTTTTTGTCTTGTTGACCATGCTTTTAGAATTGCTCCTGCTGAATTTGTTTTCAACTGCATCATGTGTTCACAGGTGTTTGACCAACTTGATGAAACCTTTGACGAGTTTAGGGAAGGAACGGATTCCAAGGAGAAGGGGTTAATTAAAAAGACATACAGTATGGATCATTCCTTGGAGGATAAGATATGCGAGCTCTATGATTTTTATGTTGACGTAATAATTCTGATATATCCTTGTTTCTTCCTAAATAATGAGTCGGTACTCTATATGTGACATGTGTTTTTGGTACTTACATTTGTTGCTTCCAGGGGATGGATGAGGACAAAGGACCACAAATCAGAAAGCTATATGTGGAGGTAGGGGTCACATACAGATAACGCAATACTTGTTTTTGCTGTTTATATTTTGTAAACTTCTCTATCCTTTATGCTGGACACTGATACATTAGAAAGAAAATCTATCGGATGTGCCCTGTCTGTGGCTTGATAACTTAGTATGTGGTTTCACGGTAGCTAATTGGCTAAGATGGAAGTCAGCTATAGGGATAAAGTGAGAGACAGGAGTAGTGAGTGTACACTTCGGTTACTTTGCAGTGGACCTGAAGGCCATCTTAAAGATTAGTACACTCAGGGAAGAATTAAATCTTGTAAAGGACAAAACTAAAGGAATAGAATAGATTACTCTGACTAGTATCATTTTCAGCCCACAAATTAGTCACACCTTACGAACAACTAATAAATACTTAGCTCGGTAATTGGTACATACATGGAAATTACCTACAGTTACTGCAAATGAGTGTTATCTTTGATGTTATGGGGTTTGGTTTCCGTGCCTTTCTTACCAGTTGGCAGAATTATGGCCTAGTGGATTGATGGACAATCATGGGATTAAGAATGCTGTTTGTAGAGCAAAAGAGCGGAAGAGGGAACTGTATGGTCGACACAAGGTACGGGAATGTTCGATACATTTATATGTTTTTCGTGGTGATACAGAATATATTTCAATGGTTAGACTAATGCAATCTTAATTAGTTTTCTTTTCCCTTCTTCATTTCGAAATCTCTTTTTATCTTCACATTTTTCTGGTGCTATGTATATTTTTGTATGTCCATATAGGTAAATACTGCATGAAATTGGGGATACATGGCTCCGAAGTCTCGGCTTTCTTCCTCTAGCTTAATGTGGCTGTAATCGTGTTTTCGCTGAATAACAAATCTCAAAGTTACATAGATTGGCATGTGGTTGTAATTGCTTAAATGACAAATCGTAAATCCGCATTGATTGACACGTGATTAGCACACAATTATGACGATAGCAAGCTGTGACATTTCTGTTGCCACGAGCATTTGCGTTCATTTTTCTTTTGAAAATAGTATTGGTTATTGGAAAACCAAAAGAAAAGCCGTGTTTCATTTGAGCATAGAAGTATGGTAGGTAATTAATAAACTTGTAAGACAGACGTTATATTCTAGTAGGAACGAGAAGGAAGGCTGATTTTTCTCGTACTCGGAATTGTGAACTGACAAACGAGTTCTCAAAAATAAACTTGTATTGACAAAAGAGTTCCTTTTTTAGAAATAATTCCATTATTATGTTAATTGTGATGTAAAAATAAAAAATCCAACAACTGACATACATGGTAGAGGAAGTTCATCTGAATCTTTTGGAATCCCTTGGCTGCGCATTAAGAATGCCTCGTGTCATATTGAAACAGTCATGTGTTATGGAGTTTAAAGCACTTGTGCATCATAGACTCATCCGATTTACTTTATTTTCTTAAATATAGATAGTGAAATTGCATAGCTTATGAAACATTAATGATGTATTATTTAACTACAATACATTTAGTCGGTGAACGCGTGTCTTTCATTATGTGGTCTCAGATGGCATTAAGTTTCTTTAAGAACGAGTTTGCCCAGTTTTCCCAGCTTTAAGTTACTATAATTAAGCACGTGGCACGTGGTAAGTTTGTTCTGTACTTTCTCGTAGAAAATAATTTTGGTTTGACGTTAACGGTGTTCCATATGTGAATGTTAAATGATTGCAGGAGGAAAAGATCAAGAGGAAAAGGCTGTCTTCTACCACCCCTAGAGCAGACCAAATAGTATCGGGAGAAACCAGTTCTGTTGCTCAACAGCCAAGATCTGTTGTGCCTCTTGATAAGATACATTCTGAGACCAACAGTGAAACTTTAACATCAACCGGTAAGATGACTTCTACTCAGACACCAGCAAATCAGCAGCATTTCTCCATGATGGATAGGAATGTATCATCATCCAGTGTGACAATGACAAAAAGTTCATCTACTACTGATTGGCTGAAGCAAGAAAAAGTTAAATGTAGTTCAAGCACCTTGTCCAGCACCTTCTTGGACAAGGCAAGGAAAACTTTGGACGGTATTCTGAATCAAAAAGCAAAGAGAAGGTCTGAGTCAGACTCAGGAGACAACAATAGTCGTACTGTACTAGAGAAGCCATCTTCCCAGCAACCACAACTGCAAGGGAAGGAAAGAGAAAGGCAGAAAAAGGTGTCTCAAAAACAGGCAGTAGTAGGTAGTCAAGTTCAGAAACCAAGCCTTCAATCTTCTGCTGCTGCTGGTCTGCAAGGTAATCAGCAACCTAGCAACTGACATCAGTATATGGATAGTGCTCAATTATCAGTTTTCACACCAAAAGGCACAGAAATCTGATGCATTTTGTTTTGCCTTTTTATTTTTATTTTGTGCGGGTGGGGGTAGTAATTTTATCCACACAAATTATGCCTTGTTTACTGTCCTTCATCATACCTTAAGTGGTATGGGTCTCTCTTATCAATTATCATATTTTGTAATATAACGATGTTTATGTGGTTATTATACTCATAAACTTGTACTAGATCAGTTTTAACTTTGGACTGGGCAAATTTGAGATGTTCAATGAATCCCTTCTCACTGCAATTGATTCCTTCTCTTCTGAATGTCTTTCCTGGGCTGATTAAGCCTCCATTTTTTGTTAGGATATACCAGAGGTTGGAACCTTTCCTTCGCAAACTCTCTCTCTTCTTTATAGTAATTGTTCAGGCAGGCAGGCAGCTAAAAAAAAACAGGCAGGCAGGCAGCTAAAAAAAAAAGGCATGCAGGCAGCTGAAAATAACTCCTGCCAGATAGAAATTATGTTCAAACTTAAATTTGTTGTACCATGGGTTTGGCTTTTATAATTAACTAATAAGCAGGGCACAGTGGGGTATGCTGTTCATTTCTTCTGAATGATAAATGCTCATTGCAATGTTAACTTCAAAACAAAGTCGGCATGTTGTAACATAAATAATTACATTTGTTATATACCAAGTTTCATCCTAAGCTTCATATGATCATTGCCTTGCACTGAATGTTCTTGACAAACTTACTCATAAATATTCGGTGGCAACAGCAGCAGTATTGACCTGCTTAGAGAGATATGCTTCGTATATACCAACGACGAGGCGAGGGTCTTTTTCCACAAGCTCCTTGTACTCATCCTGCTTTGTTAGTTTGTCCATGTTGTCCATCACCATAGAAAGCGATGCTTCCATTAGGTGCTTGGCATTGTGCTGGTTGGCAAATGCGAAACTTATCAGCGCATTTTCTCCATTAACTTTCGATGTCATGAATTTCTCACAGTACGCCTTCAGGTGCTTCACTTGGTATCTTTCTGCTAGCACCAAAAGATCGAGGGCCATATTCTCATCAAGGGTTGCCTCTGCAGTGTACAAGTAATGCACAAAGGAGCGAAGCACGTTGTAAGAAACATCACTGATCTTTATGGTTCCACTTCTGCTCTCTTCCATCTCGCTTTCTAGCATCGCTTTGAACACCGGAGATCTGCTGACCTGTATTTGTTAAAAAAATGAAAATGCACAAGAAAAATCAATAACGTAATTAACAAGAGTAGGATGAAGTGATTGTGATTAATCAAGTTAAGACACCCCACCTAGGCTAAAAATCAATCAAGTCAAGAAGTTTAATCTACATGGAATAGGTACCATAATAGACTTCTTAAGAACTTATGACTATAGAAAGACATGTGAGGTGATTTCCGCCCATCATATTAAACGCATTCTACCATGTCACTAAAGGATACCTCTTTATATGATGTGCGAGAAAAATCACAAATGCAAAAAAGTGAGAAGAAATTGTAATGGGAAATGACAATTCCTTTAGCAAGAAAAGTTGTTCATCAAAAATCAATTGGTCATTTTCACATAGAATCCTTCTAGAGTTACAAATCAAACATGTATGACAGTAGATCATCTAAGCTGACCTATGTCCCTATGGTAAGTTATAAAACCAACAAAGACATCATCATGCCTACAACCACGAAGTGACACTGGGTATTCTAAAAAAAACTAAATCAATGGAAGAAATACAAGATTGATTTGCAATGCTGCATCAAATACGCACACATTACAATCTGTAAAAAGGGAGCGTGAATCATCTAAAAATTCTCTATGACCCAATCTTTTCCAAGTGGTGAAAAACATCAAACAGATTACGAGCATCTTCATTAGTAGGAAGTAAAGTGTAGTTTAGGGTTGATATTTTATTTTACCAAAATTGCCTTGTGAGCAGGTACAGGAGGAGATTGATCATCCGTAGCAACGAGAACGACATCAGTGAATGATAAAACTGAAGATGGACGGTGATGATCATCGACCGGAGATAACCAAGTTAAAAATGAGATCTTAGATTTGAGGTCTTCAATCTCTCTCTTCAGTTCTTCCTCAGTCTCACTTGCTTCCTCGTAACACTCTTTGCAGGTACCTGCATCGGAAGCCAGGTATTCATCTCTACATGATATGCAACGCATCTTACCAACACTGGTTACTGGTTGTGACCTCTGAGCCATTACTCAAGAACACCACCAGGACGGAACGGAACACTTTAAACGGAGATTTACAAATGTGGAGTTCTAGTCCACCTTGTAATCTTGTATACACGCTCTGATTAGGGGGTAGGGGGAGCTCCACAAATACCTTTTAAGCTTTTCGTCTTTTACTCCAAAATCATAATGGTGTTGCCACCGCATTGGTAAGGGTCATAACTTCACAAGACACAAACTTTTTTTTTTTTTTTGAAGCCTAACAAGCTAAGCTCCAAGCAACGTACTATTACATAAGTTGAACAGGTTGCCGTGCTAGCCTACCAGCGAGCCTCATGAGGAACAAAGTCGGGAAGCCGGAGCGGATAGTGTGACTAATGTCTTCGCAAGGGGGGGCAAACTAACTCTACCGTCCATGTTAAACTCTAACGGAAGCTCCTTGGTATATTTCAGAAATGATCGCAGAAATTAAACACCGAATACGTCAAATCCCATTTTGTGTTATTCAACACAATTATAGGGAAAGAAACCAAGCAGCAGACGGTCTAGCAAACTATGCGGCAGATGGTAGCCAGGCCGGAAACTACTCAACAACAATTTGGGATCAGGCGAACCCGACTTGTATTAACCAAATTTTATTAAGCGATTCTAGGGGAGTCACATTCTCGCATGTAATAACAATTTAGTTTTTTTTTTAATATATGCATGCTTCAAAAAAAAAAAAAAAAAAAAAAAAAAAAAACTTACGTGTAATATGTTCGTTTTTGCCACTTTTGGTTGCCTACACAGGGGCAATAAGGAGATCGATTTTGTGCACACTATGTAACAAGTATTCATATGACTCAGTATTACCTTTTGATTTGATTCTAGTAGGAATGTTTTTAACAAGTCGGTAGCGGGCCGGTTGTTTATCTACTTAACCAATCAAATGAAAATATCAAATGTGAACTCAAAATAATAGTTTAGAGAACTGATTTTTAAGGTTTTTCAATGATGTTGTCGGGTGTTAATTAACTCCCGTACGGGATTGTTAGGTATAGTCGAGTCTTCTACCATTGACTCTGCTTGACTATTATAATATTGAAACATTTGTTCATGTTTTTCTTTATATACTGTTTCTAACCGTATTGTAACAATTTAACATTTTCAGACACTTTAGTAGATATTACTATTTCACTTAAATATTTTCTCATGGTATCAAATAGGTCTGATCCAAAACACTAGAAATTTCGTAGCAATCCTTCTTTTGATCTGTGATTCAAAAACTTCTTCAGATTCATACAATCGTTTTGATAGCAATTTTAGCAATTTTTTTTCATCAATTATTACAAAAAATTTATGAATCTTGATTTTCGTTTGATTACGCAACACATTTCGTCAACACTGTTCTTAAATCGTTCATGGCTACTAAAGTATGGCTAATCAACATCAGAATTTTCACAATCCGCGGTCTTCAACTACTAACGGTGCAAGTTTTTCCACTGCAAACTCTACCAACACAAAAAATTTCATTACCATTTATTAATATTTCAAACTTTGTTTCAATCAAATTGTCAGATTTGATAGTACAGGGTATTGTCAAATTTACTTGTTGAGAAGTAAAGATGAAGCTCTTGAAAAATTCCAACTTTATAAAAATGAAGTTGAGAACCAACTTTATCGTAAAATTAAGATGGTCAAGAGTGATAGAGGTGGTGAGTATGTGGAACCTCTTAAAGAACTTTGTGAAAAAAGTGGAATCATTCATCAAGTAACACCTCCATATTCTCCACAATCCAATGGCATTGCGGAACGAAAGAATAGAACTTTGAAAGATATGACAAATGCTCTTTTGAGAAATTCTGGAGCACCCGAGAACTTGTGGGGGGGAGGCGATACTTACTGCAAATTACATTCTCAATAAGTTCCCTCACAAGAAGAATGACAAGACTCCTTACGAGTTATAGAAAGGAAGACCACCTTCTTATAGATACGCCAAAGTGTGGGGGTGCTTGGCAAAATTTGCAGTGCCACTTCCTAAAAAGGTTAAAATAGGACCAAAAACAGTGAGTTATATAAGGTCCAAGGATAATCTAGCGGATCCACTAACAAAAGGATTATCCAGAGAGCAAGTGATTGCATCATCGCGGGGAATGGGACTATTGCCTACAAATATAGAGTAAGTTACAGCGGTAACCCAACTTAGCGATTGGAGATCCCATGGTCTAGGTTCAAAAGGGCAAACTAAGTTGTAAAATACTCACTAGAGACACTGAGAGAGATTACTCTCTTTCCCATTTCTATGATGAAACAGTGTCACCTGTCAAGTGAGAGGTCGAGAATTCTTTTCTTAACGATTCATATAGCTTAGTATGACTAAGGAAAGTATGGCATGATACTTTCAAATAGGAGATCACCTATATGAGTGAGAAGTGGGGCCGCTTCCGTGATAACTATAAGGCTATGTTAATCTAAGAGCACTCATGAACTCCAAGATCGTTCATGGCCGAAATGAACACAACCAAGAACCAATGAAGTAAGGAAATAAGATATGTGATATCTATTGTATCGACTTACATTATAAAGCTGAGCAGTTCAAGACATCGCATTCACTGCCAATGTTACTGAGGTGCACCAAGCTTTTTCAAGTATGCATGTTACTAATACTTCTACTCATGATGCTTCTTCTTTTTCAACTCAGTAATTATCTGATTCAAGGACTTCTACACATATGAATGGGGATTAATACATCTTACATAGTACTTATACTTATGCTGGCAAGGGAAAGATCATGGTTGGCAATGATAAGACCTTATCCATCTCTCTTATTAGTTATCTGATTTGCAAATATCTAAAACTAGTTTTTGGTTAACCAAGGTATTACATGTGCCTGAAATGAAACAAAATTTACTTTATGTGGCACAATTTACTAAAAATAACAATGTTTATTTTAGATTTGATCCTTATGGGTATGAAATTGGAGATATGCACATTGACAACTTATTGGTTCAAGGAAAAATGGTCAATAACATTTATTTATCTATCATGCCTCAATGTAGCATTTATTTTCTACATCTTCTGATTTGTAGCATAGTAGACTAGGACATCCGTCACAAAAAGTCATCCATTATTTATATTCTAGTAAGGATATTGTGCTTAATTTTATGCGGTGTTTTAAAACCCGGACCGGCCGGTTCGACCAGTGAACCGGTGAACCAGTAGGAAAAAAAAAAGGGTTGGGTCACCCTTGACCCACAAATATGCTTTAAAACTCACTGAACCGGGTGACTCGATCGGTCCAACCGGTAAACCCACTGACCCAGATGGGTTTTGGCCGGTCCACCCGGTTGCTTGATAAAACTAAAACTTAAAAAAAAAAAAAAAAAACATCGCATGTGAAAAAAAAGAGATCCGAGAGCTTTTGGTGTCTTTGGTTCCTTTATAATATTGCTCAAAAAGATAAAATCTTCATAAAACCATAGAGAAGTTAACCGCAAATCACTAAAAATACACCAAACACATGATGCTTCAAAAATCTAGGTTACAGATAGATTAAAGAGCACAAATATTTCCCAAGTTCCAACAAAAAAGATTCTCCTTTTTCCTGTTGTTAATCTTTTTTATTTTGTAATGATAGATCTATGATTTCATTTATGAAAGATGATTGACTTCGTTTAAAGAAGACAGAGACAGCGATGGGTGTGATAGAGGCGCTAGAGATGAAGTTGGTTAGGAAGGAGATTGTGTTGTAAAAGTTAGAGAAAGATCATGCGAGTGGCAAATGTGAAATTAGAACGATAAGAAATTGTGGCAGTCAATGTATAGTGGAGTATTTCAGTGATCTCACGTACGCATTATTTCCTAACTAGCCTAATTAATCACGCATCCCACATTCCCACTTTCAGTTACCACCTATTAGCCATTAGGTCCCTTATATTAAAGCTAAATAGTTATGACCCAGTAAACCCCGGTTGGACCACTGGTTAAACCAGCTGACCGTGACCCAGTAGATTTGCCGGTTCGACGTCCGGTCCGGGTCTCATAACATTCATTCTATCAAGTCTTCTTCTTTATGACATTCCTACCAAATTGTTAAAAGCAAAAGGTAGCCATTTTAATTATCTGACTCACATGCATCTATTTATTTATCTCTCATTCATTATGATGTATGGCGACCCACTCTCATTTCTGCTTTATCTGGTCACATGTATTACATTTTTTTTATTATACTTAAGCAAATTTCATTGGATTTACCCAATGATCTAAAGTCTGATGTTTTATTAAAAAAATTAACATTTTAAGTCTCTCACTGAAATTTGTTTTCCACTAAGTAGTTTTTTTTGAAGATGATGGTGCATATGAATATGTTAATGATCCTTTGAAAGTATCTCCCGAGTGATGTGGTATTTTTGTAAGAGTTTCTTGTCCTAAAACTCGCATTGCTGAAAGAAAGTATATGCACATTAATGAGGTGGGAAATAATTTTTTGTTTAACTATGCTTATCCAAAGGAGTGCTGATTTGATGCATTTTTACGTGCCACTTATCTTATCAACTAAAATTCAACCTTTATTCTACATTTTATACTTTTTTTCAAGTTTTGTTTAATAAATCTCCTTATAACTCTTTGTTGAAATTGTTTGGATCTATCTGCTATCCTTTTTGGTCACTCTAGACTTGCACGCTCTCTCGAAAGTCAATAACATATGTTTATGTTGGTTATAGTTCTTCACATAAAGGTTAAGTGTTATAATCCGGTAACCAAAAAATGCATATCTCTAGGAATGTTGTATTCAGTGAACAAAATTTTTGTTTTTCAAGTTTAGATTATGAGTCTTATTCTATTGGCTATATTTCTGAGTTACCATCTTCAACGGATTCAGCTTCAAGCGCTTGGTAGATTCAGCTCCTTTTTGCTTTCTTATGGATTTACCAGATCAACTTCTGACTATTTCTTGTTTGTCTTTATATCTGTTCTGAAATGTTAGTGTTATTGCTATGTGTCGGTGATATTATTCTTACTGGCAGTTCTGACAGTTTGATTGATTCTCTAGTTAAAGCTATGAAAATAATTAGCGATCTTCATTACTTTCTAGGCCTAGAAACTATTAGGTTTACATATTATTTACATTTAAGTCGGAAAAAGTATACTTTAGAATTGCTTGTTAAAGCCAAGTGACACATCAGTTGCAAAGGCTTATAGAGCATAAATTAAGGATAGTATTTTACTTGACAAGCCTGTGACTTGTGAAACAATTGTTAGGTCTTCAATATCTAACTTTGACAAGACAAGGTATTTGTTTTGGTGTTAACTATGTCTAACAGTTTATGCATGCACCAAGAGATGTTCAATTTAATCTTGTCAAAAGAATACTAAGATGTTTAAAAGGTATTAATAGAAATGGCATTAATATTTGAATAGATGATATTCACTTAGTGCTTTATATGCTTATTCTGACTGGAGTGTTATCCTGATACTAGAAGATCTATTTCTGGTTATGTTGATTTCAGGGGATCTTATTTGGTTTCATGGCCTTCTGAAAAGCAATAAATTGTGTCTAGATCCTCAGTTGAGCACAAGTGTCTATATGTTGCAGTTGTTGAATTGCAGTGGCTTTCTTATCTCTTTATTGACTTGGTTGTAGTCAAATTTCCCTTTGTACTTTCTAGGATAGTACCAATGCCATATGTTTCGACTCTAATCTTGTATTTCATGCCATTACCAAACATGCATGTAGAGATTAAATTTCTTGTTATAAGGGAGGACTTTTGTTACAGAGAAAGCAAAAAGTGATCCGAGGAGAGCGGAAATCGTGGTCGACTCGTTAACTAGAACCTATCCAATACAATTTTCTAACTCGGACAAAACTAACCATTCTAAATACACCAACTAATGACACAAACCTCGCGCCCATTACCAAAATGGCTCCCCAATCCTCCATACTCCATGTAAATACCAGAACCCTAACTTCAAAGACTGTAAACAAATTAAATTCCCAATTTCAACCAATCAAATCCTCATAAACATATAATCATCGGTCAGGACAAAAAGTTTATATGTTTCGGTCCATTAATTATTGTCTCTATTACGCTTATGTGAATGATTAAAATAAGAAAACCTTTGATTAATGATTTAAAAGTAGAGAGGATAAAGAGAAAAAATAACAGAAGAAATCTAGTAGTGGGTACGTTTCTTTTGTTCATCATCGCAATACCAAATAAAAAAGAACAACTCTTGATATCATCTCCTATTATAAGCCTCATTTCCAATATCATTTCTCGTGTGAGACTATTAATGGCAGAAACATCAAACCCAATATCAGGCTTGGCCGTTAATTAGGTTATTAGATAGTGACTCATTAGCATCAAGGTTAGAACGATAATATCTCTTTTGGTCGTGGGCCTATCATGTAGGGGTAGTTTGGTCCGAGATAGAAAATTGTATTGGATAGGTCTTAATTAATGAGTTGATCACGATTTTTGCTCTCCTCGGATCGCTTTTTGCTCTCCCTCTAACAAAAATAATAAGGGAGATGGTAACTAATAGTTTTATGCATGTCTCACATGTTAATTTTAATGCTTAGTTGGTTAGTTTCTTCACCAGAGGTCTTTGTTATTGTTAGAGCACTGCTCGGTGGAACTCACAAGTGTTTTTATCTCAAGCTTGTTGTCAAATTTAGTTGTCAAAACTGTATCTTGATTTCTAGTCTACAATTAGTTAAGTCTCGGACTAGGATAGAAACGTAGTTGAGAAATAGTGGATCACAGCAGTCATCATTGCGTTCTACCGTTTGAAGGCGAAGATCAACCGAAGCTTTTGGAAAACTTCATCAACAAAAGGTAAGTGAAGACTGAACCACCTATATCTCAAGTTATATACACTTTTCTATCATTTGATATGATGTCGCATAACTAATTAGACTAGTATGCATAGACAAGAATTTTGAGTCGAGAACTAATTCTAGTTAGCGAATTTCTCGAAACATAATTACTAAGCTTAATGAACATTTGTTCATACTTGATGAATTTCGGTTAAGGACAATTTATTGTTCGAAATCAAAATCGTGATTCAAGTTTATCATTCGAAAATATCCTGGAACAGTGATATGTGTCATTGATATTATTCAGGAATGTTTCGAATTGATTTAGAGAAATATTAGACTATTATTTATTCGGATACAAGACAGTGGCATCAGTTTTACTGGGAAAACGGTTATAGGTCTTAACCCGTATTACATGTATTCGTACAAGTAGCGGAGTAGCTATATACATATCGACTTACAGATTAGTGGTAAACATATTTTATGTATATCATAATGAAAATCTGTGTGACTCGTGAACCTGATTGATATGCATACTCGTATGCAAACCATTCTTGAACTGTGGTTACGGAACTGGGGGTGAGTATCCAAACCGGTATGCAAACTAAAATAGTTTTGTGTTCCTGAACTCGGTAGCATTTCCAAACCGGTACGCAAAATGATTTATTTCTGTGAACTCTGGAACCGACGACAGACTTAAGGTTTCCAAACCGGTATGCAAACCTTGAAAGTTCTGTGAACTCCGGAACTTTGGTTTTGTGGAAAGTTTCTAAACCGGTACGCAAACCTTGAAAGTTCCGTGAACTCCGGAACTTGGGTTTTAGTTGATAGTTTACAAACCGGTATGCGTACTGTGATTGAGCCGACTCACGAATTACTAAGAATTTGTACTTTGAACATCTACTAATCATGTCGATTATATTTTCAAGTGTATTTATTTCTACGAGATAATTAGCATTTGATTAATTCTCTAAAATTACTAGACTTAATTGATCACATGTTTGTGACTCAGAGTTAATGTCTTATGTGTTCATGAAAATGAAGGTTAAGCTTTTAAGTTCAAACCGGCTAGTTTCGGATAACCATGTTGAACATAGTCTTTGTAAACGGTTCGGTTACAGTTTCACCTGACTAGAGTGTATATCTTTCTTATGTAAATCAGATTCAAATATATATCTAACGGTGGATATTGTATTCTTGGTTCCAAAGCTATCTTAGCTTAAACCTAAAGAAACATATGCTTTGAATGTCTATAAAAGGGGAACTCCAAGCAACATGGGACATTTGAATTCCGACACTACTTTTTGGTGTGTCCTAGTTGTATCTAGAGTCGTCTCTCCAAAAAACCTTTTAGGGTTTAGCGTCTACAAATCTTCATAGGGATTCGTGAAGCCAGGTCCTGTTATCTTTCCTTGATAACTCGTGTATCATGTATCTTGATCATTTGTTGAGCTTGCTCCATCGATCAAGATAGATAGAAATCATCAAAGTTCTCTTCATCTCAAACTTTGTTGATTCCACAGGTTTTATACCTGTGAGGTGAATAATAATCTAGGTTGTACTTCGGGTTGCATAAGTCCGGGTTTTGAGGTTAGCTAGACTTTGTCTATTGCTATCGATTTCCACACCTTTGATCATATTATTTGATTATAAAAGGAAATCAATTATATAGGCCTAATCTGTGGGAGTCGGATTTGGTTTAAAGTCTTCAATTGAGTTGAAGCAACTCTTAGTTGGTGTGACGTCATCTAAGGGAATCAATTGCGGGAGTTCTGCTGGGATTCAAGAGGCGTAAGGAGCGCGACTGTACCTTAATCGGTGGGATACCTTATAGGGCGGGCTCAACTACATTCCAGTTTGAAGTTAATTGGTAGTAGGCTAGTGTCTGTAGCGGCTTAATACAGTTTGGTGTTCAATCTGGACTAGGTCCCGGAGTTTTTCTGTATTTGCGGTTTCCTCGTTAACAAAACTTTTGGTATCTGTGTTATTTCTTTTTCCGCATTATATTGTTTATCTTTATAATTGAAATATCACAGGTTGTGTGTTGATCAATCATAGTAGATACATCCGACCTAGTTTGTTGGCTACGACTTGATTGATACTTGGATATTGGTCTTTGGTATCGTCCAAGTTATCTCTTTGTAATTAGGTTCACGGATTCAGTTCTGTAAATGTTCTAATCACAAGAGATAAAGAGATATAACTCTCATATACTATTCCTTGATTGAGTTAACTCCCAGAGTTGTATTGAGTTTATCCATACATATTGCCTAAGAAAAAAGTGGTGGTGTATTTTGGTACCCCGCATTTTCAGTTATCTTATATTTTCAAGACTTTTTTTGAAATTGCTTGGGAATTATTCTACTGGTGCTTCTAGTTTTGTTGTTGAGGCTTCTTATTCTGCAAGCTCTGTTGACAGATGCCAAGCTTGTTCCTTTTCCTTATTCATGTTTGCTTCCAAGAAAAGTGAGGTTTTGTTAGTTTTTAGTCAAATCTTTTTCTATTGACTCTGCTCGACTATTGTGATATTTGTCCCTATTTTGTTTATATTGTCTCTGACAATATTGTAACAACTCAACGTTTGCAGACATTTGTCCATGTGAATAATGTTTGATTATAGTGATAAATTTCTGGTGGATTTTAACCGTGGAAGATGAAAATGACATTACACAATAATATAAATGAAAGAAAGACTCCCACAAAAAAATTGAATAGACTAGGCATTATCAATGATGAACACCTTTTCTTTTTTCTCTCCTTTGGGTGATCCATCCAAATTCGGTCTCATTTTCTAGTTTCGGTTGTATTTATTGGATTGTGATTCTCTTTTAAGTACCCCTTTTTCAATATATTTCTTCCTAATAAAAATTAAGTACCTCTTCCAATGAACGATGAAAAAAAAGTAAAATGAAATAAAAAGACGCAACAAATGTCTATCATATTTTCAAACATTCTTAGTCTTAATCTTTGTTACACAATTCTACCAATCCGATAACAAAAATATGCTAGCTCCTGCAGAAATACACCGGATAGGTGATGCAAGCAGAATCATTTCGTGGAAGATCTTATTTAAAAGTTAAAAGTTACATCACTCAATTCTTATCATAATTTATTGCATGAGTTGATAAATTTAGAAAAACCATTCTTAGAGGTACCATCAACTTCAATGGCTTTCTTGGCATTGTCTCTAACATGGGCTGCTTTTAGTTTCAACCCTTCATCATTCATCAGCTCTTTAATTTTCTTTCCAATCTCTTTTCCCTTCACTAAAACTTGCCCATCACCCCAACCCCAACTCTTAACCCACAAGCCTACCTCATTCTCCTCTACCACTGCAGCATTAATCCTCTGGTCGCCATGTTGGGGCCATGCTAAAATGGGTACACCAAACAATGCAGCTTCTGTCACAGAATTCCACCCGCAATGACTTACAAATCCTCCCACACTAGAGTGACTTAATATCCCTTCTTGATCAACCCATTCCTTCAAAACTAAACCCTTTTCTTTCACTTTCTGCATTAGCTCATTACCTAATATTATTTCCAATCCTTCTTCTTCCTCTCTATCAACTTTCTTATCTTTCACTACCCATAAAAACCTACAGTCACTTTCTACTAAACCAACAGCCAATTCTCGGATTTGTGCTCTACCCATTGCTGTTCTACTTCCAAAACTAACATATACCACAGACCCACTTTGTTCATTATCTAGCCACCTCAAGGGTGATGATACAGAAGACTTTTCAAATTCACAGGGTACCAGAGGTCCAATTGATATAACTGGTGGTAACCCATCAACCACCTTTCCATCATTTAAAGCCGCAAGAGTTTCACTTTCTAGACTTTCAAGTGTGTTGATCAGAATTCCGTTTGATTCTACCAATTTGCTACCATTCTCTATGAAATGGCAAGTGAAAAGATTACTCGAATCAAATAATACTGGTGGTACTGATGATATGGGCAATGGAGATGTACCAGGGATCTCGAAGTACTCATTGCTTTCAGTGGAAGATTCAAGAATCTTAGTGAAATAGACACATAAAGATAACATTTTGGCTGATGAAGTGAAGAGGATGTAGCTGGAGATGTTAAGATTGGAAGTGACGGGCAGGAATGCAGATGTTAATGTTATGTCTATGATAAGAGTATTAAGAGGAGGAGATGCAAGAGAAGAAAGAACAGGAGAGAGAAGATGAGCAGAACGACGGATAGATTCCATGTGAAGGAAGAAAGGGTCTTGAGAATTTGCTGTGGATGGATCGAAAGGAAGCAACTGGAATTGTTTTGGAGTGATTTGAGGGAAAGAAGAACAAAAGTTAGAGATCAACTGTGATTCAGATAAAGAAACAGTTGGTTGGATGGTTATGAGGGTAACATGGCAGTTGCAGTTCGACACAAATGAAGCAGCAAGCCGGAGAAAAGGTGTAAGGTGCCCCATGCCAGAGCTAGGGAGAAGAGCTATGTGAGGGACGCTACTGGAATCAGACATGTTAGCATGAAACTAGTGTTGCTGTAGATGTATAATGGATGGGTTCAGCAGAAGATACAGAAGGCAATATATCAACTACTGGTTGTTGGTTTTAATGGTTGGGATTAAAAAATGTGGTTGCTGGTAGATCACAAGAATTGAGTTAGGTAAGTTCAAGACAACAAACTAACTACATCATTCCAAGGTTAGAAGTTGTGAAAACTCTGGCAAAAAAAAGAAAAATTATGTGAAAATGCCCCCTTCTCCTTTTACCACAAGAACACTAGGAAACTTAATAAAAATGGATTGCAAAGGAGTACTTAACAACCGCAAAATCTATTCTAACCCTAATCAATTTCATAACAGGATTACAAAGACTAGTCCTCAAATATGCCAAATCTTTTTAGTTAAGCCGCATAGGCAACAAAATAATCTTGCTCAGATGAAAACAACAAACATTTTCGATATGAAATATTACGGGAGGGAGGTTGAGAGAGAAGGGTCAAGATTCAGTTCAACGTCTAGATGGGGGAACCCATTTTCCGGTGTTCCCAGGTGCTGCTGACGGCCTACGATCATCAGTACGATCAGTGCGCCACCTATCAGTTGCAGCAGGTTGACGCTGATCTTCTTGTCTCAAACCCCGGCGGTCAGGTTCAGGGGGTGTTACCGCAACAGCACTAGATTCTCCCCTCTTCCACTTGGGAACATATTTTGCTGGTGTTGAAGCAGCAGTCCCTGGCGCATTTGAAACGGCAGCTGGAGCAGGAGCAGCAGCAGCAGCAGCAGGAACAGCTGGTGCTCTAAACTGAGCCTCCCTCTCCTTTCTTACCCTCTCCTCCACTTCAGCCTCTCTTTGCCTCTGCTTCTCAGCCAGCTCGTCCAACTTGGCCTTTCTCTCTAAAGCTTCTTTCTTTTTCCTTTCAGCCTCTGCAAACCCCAAATAAATATGGATTGTTTTAAGAAAAGAAAAAATAACACTTCAACAACCATTAGTGGGAGGCAATCATATCCATGATTGCTTACAAAAACTATAATTAACAAGTTAAAAAATTAAGTAAAGATCGTACCTTCCTGCTTTCGAAGAGCTTCTTCTTCCTCCAATTTCTTCTGTCTCTCCTCCTCAGACCTCAAATAAAATATCAGCTTCCTCTGCTTCTCTCTTTTCTCTCTGTTATCCTGAAGCCTTTGGGCAATACGTTCATCCCTCTCCCTCTTCAACCTGTCAAACTCAGACTTACGACGAGAGACGATCCTATCCTGGAGAATGTTCTGCAACAAATAAAAATACGATCACCAGTTAGAATATTGCCTACTACGTTGAAAAATATAAGAGGTTATTATTTATTACCTTATTCTCTAACATCCTTGAGAGCCTATTCTTCTCCTGAAGGTCTCCAACATGTCGTTCTCTGCTCAGTTCAATCTCTTGCTGCAGAAGAACATGAAGCATCACAACTCAATGAATACTCAAGGAAACAAAATCAGGTGCAAGGTGTGAAGTATTAATTTATAGGAAAACTACAGAGTGAAAGGCATGACCGCCTTCAAATGATATATATAGGAATGGTAGTAATGCACATTATGATGAAATTCACTGCATTCAATCGTACAATATACAAAACATACCTGCTGGTCCCGCTCATGGGCAATCTTTTCCTCCACTAGACGTTGTTGAAATGCAGCATCAATAAGAGGAGCTTCCTCTTCTCTCCTTGCTCGTTCCATATGATCCATGGTTTTAGCAAGTTTCTGAAGCCTCTTCTCCAATTCCTGCCTCTCTTTCAGTTGCTCTTGTATAGCCATTTCAAGTAGTTGTTGTTTAGTGGCTCCTTCCATGGCTGTCTTTTTTCCCTTCTTTTTGTTCTTATCAATTAAAGCTATTGCATCATCTATCTCCTTCTTTTCTTGCTCTCTCTTAATTCTTTGTTGCTCCCTCTCATAAGATTCTCTAGCAAGCCTGATCTTTTCTGCCTCCACGGTAACTTGCTGTATCTTTTGTCTTTTGGTTTCTTCCTCGAGTTCCTTCAAAGAACACAAAATGATGATATATAGTTGAGTTATAATCTGGTTGCCAGGCTACGTACTATATAATACACAAACAGAAGACATACTTACCATTTCCAACAACTGGCGTTCTTGTAGCTCTTTGCGCTTTTCAATAATTGACTTTCTAGCAAGAAGCTTCTTGTGCTCCTTATTGACCACCTCCGCTAAACCAGGAAGAGCTTCAGCAAGTTTTGATGCCTTCTTAACCGGAGGATAAATCAGCTCTCTTGCTTTATTCAAGGACTCGGCAAGAAGGGTCAGGTGGCCCTGAAGCGTGTCAGACTCAAGATCCTGAAGAAGGAAAAGATAAATACACAACTTAAGCAAACAATCTGATATATACGGAGTACGAGTCTCGATAGCTAGTCCCTTTTTCTTCCTAGGTGCTCTATGCGACCAAAAGTAAAGCAGTTGTGGTTCCTTGGTCACGTATTGGCAGTAAAGCAGTCTTACTAAGACATAAAAATGTTAAGCGATAACAAAATAAGCAGGTTAAACAAAGACTGCAGCTTAACTTACCAAACTACCAAAGAGAACTGCTCCTTTCTGATGATCGACCTTCATCGCAATAAAATTTGATTTGATGGCATCGACTGAAACCTTTTCAACTACAGAAAAGTCAAAAAAGGGAATCATCTTGGACAAGACCTCAATCTTCATCGTCTGATAAACCTGCGAAACCTGAATTGCAAAAACCAATAAAAAAACATGAAAAGCATCAGAAGGCTGAAGGCTGAACAAATATGAAGGGAACAAATTGTAAAATCTACATCTGCTGGTTGGTGTTCAACGTGCGTGAGTGCAGGAAACTTATATGTAATAGTTAGTCGAAGAAATATAAGCATCATTACCTGCTGAAGCAACCGCAAGGTAGCAAGCTTTTCGAGAGCAGGAACATAATATGAAAGTTGCACTTCTGGAACAGAAGATGCAGACGAAATCTTGCCTCCAACATTAGCGATACTGCCTAACAATGGCTGAACTCTTGAAGCTAGATCCAGGGGTAGAAATTCATGTTCCAAAAGATTGTAAAGTTCTTTAACTTCAGGTGATGCACAAGCCAATACACCTTTAGAGACCTACAGGAAGAAAAAAAACAGGAGAACGCATATGCCTAAGTTACTGAATCATAAAAAATAAAATAGTATCTGTCGGAAACGGTATCTAGGATGAACATATTTAAGCAAAACAAATTAGAATCAAGATCCAAAACTTACCAGTTCAGAGAGAAGCGCTGACCTTGAAGGCTGAAAAAGGACCATTTGAGAGCATAAGTAACAAAAAAAAAATATTTAAAAAAAAAAAAAAATAGGTGAAACATTGATTTACCACTTCTCTGCTATCGCGTTTAGGGTCAAGACTGAAAGCTATAAGGTTAGCCATTCTCAAATTACGTTCCTTCTCATTTTCAAGCTCCAAATGTGATGCACCATAACCACGATCATATGGAGTCACTGAAAGTGCAGCTAATACAACAGAGGATGCGATTAGCTGTAAATCCTTCTGGGTTAAGTGCCTATTGTAACTCTTTTGAAGTGAAAAGAGTTTGGACCATGCGTAGGCATTATATAGTTGACTGCCCGAAACTCGAAATATCTCCGTCAACTTGGCATAATAAACGACCATCAAGGATGGCTTGGGAGTTTTCTTTACCATGCACATCAAACCATGAATGTCCTCAACAGAACGAAAAGCTTCCTGCAGATTAGATAACAAATTTTAGATATGGAATGCTCCACTCAAGTACTTGGATTAGGAACTAAGTATTTTCCACATACCTGCCAAAGTTCAAGCTCAGTTGCAACCTTAAGCTGTTCAAACCTCGTATCTTGGTACAGTTGAAGGCTTTCTGGTAACAACAAGTCAGGCCTGTCTCTCTGGTCCTTGTATTTGTTAAGATTTGCAAGATGATTTCTGATTATTTCGCAAAGTCTACGAAATTCAGTTGTTCTCTTATACTGCTTACAAAACTGGAATGCTCGGTGGGCAGTCATCTATGCAATAGAAAGAAAATAAGTCGGCTCTTAGATTCAAAACTCATTAAGAATGATAAATGTGAAGGAGATAAAAAGTGGCTGGGAGAAGGTCAATTAATAGCAAAATTGAATGGTGGAAGTTGACCATAAACACTGATAAGATGTTCCATTAACATAGAAAAACATATGAACTAAGGAGATTTAAGCCTCATATACATCCCATTCCAAATCCATGTAATAAATTAAGTTATATAACAAGCTTCAGACTACACCACACTAGAGAATAATCCTAGAGCATAGAAGGAATCAAACCTGACAAAAATATCAGATGGCTTACCGCGTAGAGCGCTTCTAGTTTAGAGTTGTTACGGAGAATTTCAAGAACCGTTCTGTAAGTCTCCCATAGAAACTTGAACCATGGAGTAACAAGCTCGCGGTCAGATCTATCCTTGCCTTTCTCTCCACCAACATAGCTCAGCATCAAGTCTTCAGGCCTCTTATCAGCTTCCAAGTCATCAACGTCCAAAGCTTCTTCCAATGCCTCTGCCTGGCTCTTTGCATTCTCAGCTTTCTCAGTTGAAAGATGCAAAAAATGTTTGATCACCTCTTCCAGCGAACCAACATTAACTTGTTGACATACAATACGGTACTGAATCAGCCCATCTTTTGCGAACCGACCCCTCCTCATCTCCACACAGAGTTCAACATACTTGAACATTATACGCTCAAGGGTTTTCTGCCATGCCCGATACCTCTTTGAAGTGATTACATCGTGCAGTACTTGCAAGGCTGCTTGCATCTGCCCGACATGAATCAATTCTGGATTCACACACAAAGAAAATGACAAAAAAATATCAACACAGTCAAAACTAAAAACCTAACCACGAGTTTCCCAAAATATAAACACGAAACTAACCTTCAGCACGCTTTAAAGCGTTCTCAGGTTTCCCAAAAGTCGCCATGATTGTTGATTTTTCCAAATTACAGTAGCAGAATCTGAAACCAAAGAAATCGTGAAAGGGGATCAATGAAAGTATAAGCCTGGCCCTAATTAATTATAAGTTTTGAAAAGACGATTCAAATCACTGGTAACAACTACTATCAAAGTAAAGAGAGATCTTACCTTTCTTCTTCTTCGGTTAGGGATGGGGAGAAGACAGAACTCGATTTCGCCGAGAAGTTAGGGTTTACGATAGGAGTAAAAGAAGATATGCAGTTCTCGATGGGTTTATAAATTTTAAGAACCACAAATCCGGTGCTTCTCAAAAACCCGCGTGATACGGGATCCGGCTATAAACCCTCGTATATATGCGCAAAACTAGAACCGTAATTGGTTTGTTAGGGGTAGTTTGGACTTTGGATATAAATTGTCGTGGTTTTTTTATTTATTTTTTTTATTTTTAGGTAATTTGTGTTTCCTCCCCTGTAAAAATTAATAATTTGCATTACCTCCCCAACAAAAACAAAATTAGTGAAACCTCCTTTTGTTAGTTGACTCAACAGCTACGCACATGTGGATAAAAATAAATACATGGTATTAAGCTACCGAAGATACCCTCATCTTATGTTGATTCTCTTCTGCTCTCGATGTCCAAGAAATGGCTATTACTAGCAGCAACAACGACAGATGTAAAATTAACATTGATATTAGAGTCATATGGCCATGGGCACAAAAAATGACATATAATCACTTGCAGCGGCATCCAATGATGTTAAATCACCATCATCACATAAGACCGACTTCTCTTCTCCACATTTATATCCTTCTGTTATTCTTCTCTATTAAACCTGCAACTAGCATGATGAGAATAAAAAAAATTTGCAAAAATAGAAGAATTAAATCCTCAATTTATACTTAGGGTTGATCGTCACCGTTAATCTATATACATAGATAAGTACATTCTAAATTAAATCATACATTATACATCATCGAACAATCCAAAATTAATCCATTACAACAGCTATCGACTCTTAAGTTTAACTTAATTGTTGAATCATAAGCAAGCCCTATGGGTCTCCATCTGAATGCTCATAAGCTTTGATTTTGTTTCCTCAACTACCTGAAAAATATTACCAAAAGAATTTCTCCCCCATTTTTTGAGTTCTTTGCGTGCATAATTAATCTTCGAAATAATATCTGGATGTTCAGTAGACTAAGAATTAACAACAATATCTCTAAATTGTGGATGATCCACCAAGAAGAACTCAAATTTACGAGAACGTTTTCTATTCCTTTTAATAGTTCTATGAGTATTGATTAGAATTGGAGCATGATCACTATTGATTATAGGTAGATGTAATATTCCACAATCTTGAAATCTGAATAACCAATCGGAAGATCAAGTTTCTCTAAGATATGATATGCACCATTAGACCAAGTAAAGGCAGGACCAACAAACCCATACCAATCAAACTCCTATCATGGATAAAGTTTTTGAACTCCCTATTAGCAGAATTTAATTGTTGGCTACCGCCAGACTTCTCAATAATAAAACTAATCACATTTACATGCCAACCAACACCAAGGATTAGCCGTATAGTGAGAGAACCACACAATATTTGTGATCAGGAGGACCACACACACATAAAAGGTCCCAATCTTCCTCTAGAAAATGATGTACCCGATAATGAATAATATTTTTATTATAACTAATAACCGTTAGATTAATATCATTATTCCATATAAGCGCAATCCCTCCATTTCTACCAATAGCAGGGATAAAATGAAAATTTTCAAAATAAATAGATGAAAACAATCTATCAGAATTTACCTCATTCAACATAGCCTCTTCAGAAAAGCAGTATTAGGGTTGCAAGCCCTAAGAAACGCCTTAAGATTTCGGAATGGCGAGATGTTTCTCAATCCCCAACGCTTTTATTAGAATACTAACATCGATCTTGTGGCTGATTTTGGGCGGCCATCACACTCATCTGAGGTAATTATGTAGAGATAAACTTCTTACTCGGAAAATCGATATCCATACGACAAACTGTTTTTTCGATCCATTCAAACTTTCTTGCTCACCCTGATTCTTGATATCATTGTTTGATCTTCTAGCAAATCGCTTCCAGCCATTCTTCTTTTTTGTTTTTGTTTCAGACGAAAATGTAGATGAAGAAGATATATTCTCTTATAGGTCTGTAATTGATGTTGACTCCGTTACCTTCGATTTGACTCATGATTTAATACATGGTCGGGGTTTGAAATTGGGTGTAAATGACCACCTTTTGTGGATCATATTCTCTTTGATTTGGGTTTTTAACCATCGAGTTTACCTGACCCACCAAACTAATTTGGATACTAAATTTTTCTAACTGACTCGGATTCTTCTTGGATTCAGAGAGACTACATATACCAAATATATTATTGTGTGTGGTTGGCTTAGAAATACTGCTCCTATCTGCATCACTCTGATCAGTTTGTTTGTCTTGCAACATTACATTTTTTTATCCCATATTAACGTTATTTAAATCTGACCTCAAATTTGGAGTGTACCCATTTTCCTGCCTCAACGTTTCTGCCAAGTTACCGGATTTGTTATTCATGTCTCCCGCTATCTTTTTTTCAATATTAATAATTTGCTTACTGAGACACGTGGGTTGCCTTCTATCCTCCAGATTTTGTAATTTTTTTTTAGATTTACTACAATCATGATATCCTTTGTTGTGGATCCATGTAGCCGCAGTTGATCAATGAGGCACATATTATCTCTCTTGTGCATGTTAGTCTCCTCCATTCTTAGTGTAGCTAGATTAACCTGGATACTACATGTGGCATCCGCTTTAACCTTGATTGTACCATCTCGGATCAACGGTTCCTGGTTGTTTCTACTCATATTATTCACTTGTTACTTTCCGAAAGATTAAATAATCACTGGATAAGAGGATTTGTAAAAAGCATTGATCTCTTCAGAGTATCTCGCTAATGACTTTCATTCATCCTTGATGTAAACTCTTAAGGGAGAGTTGCTGTGTTGATTCAAGAGTATTTGATAGATGAAGACATTGCTTCGTGAGGCGTCCAAAAAAACCACAATAGAATCACAATCTTGGTAACTTCTCATAATGAAAGAAGATTGTTATCTTCTTCTTCGATTTCAATTTTCAGAGTAACAGTCATTTATTTAGGAAGAGGTTTTGTGATATTCAGTTGAATCCGAGCCAATGCATACTCCCCCCATTTAGTTGTTACTTTATCATCATAGGATCTAGTATCCCTATATTCTTAAGCATATTGAATACTTTTATTAAACTTATAGGTAAACCATAAACATGTACCCCAAAGTAGACAAACCTGAAATCATGCTCTTCTATCAGCAATTCTTCTTGGCGCCTTTCTATAAGCATGAGATCATCTTTTAAAAACCATGGGTATCCTTAAAGAGTAGCTTCCAGATCGCATTGACATTGAAATCTAGCATTATAATGACCAATGCCTAGATTTGTGATGTTGAATGAACCAGACGGTCACCAAGCTTTTACTAGAACTTCATTTAATGTAGGGATGTCAATGGGTCTGGTTCCGGGTAGTATTTTTACCGGTTCCGGGTCCTAGTGGTTCCGGGTCCGGTTCCTAAATTAATAGACCCAGGATCGGACCCTATTAAACAGCTGGGTACCCACCGGTTCTGGGTAATTAATGGGTATTTACTTAAATAATTTGAAACCAAACTCTCGGACGTTCAAAATCTAGATTTTTTTTTTATACAATTTCAGAATTAAGTGGTACTATACAATCTACATCTACATTTTAAAACCAACAGAGACTATATATAAGAAGAAAATTAAAACATACATTCAGGAAAAAATAAATCTTAACTGATGAATGACTACAAGTCCTGGTAGTCTTGATCATAAGTTCATAACCAAACCTATATAAAGTAACTTGAAAGTAAAATTTATACAGAGAATTAGAGAACTCATTAATTAACTAAGTAATTAGTTGCTACATTAGATTTGGTAATACTGATAAAGGACTTTGTGTTTTGGAATGTCGTATCACCATATTAATAACAACATAACAACAATAGTACTGCCTTTAGCAGTAGCATTACAACATCCGCAGTTGAAATATCATCCATTAATTCATTCATTGATTAAATGAGGTATAAGCAACAACGTCTCCTATTGCTCCTAAATAAAACTAAAAACATGATAAAATTGAAAAACTAAGCCTCATAGACAGAAAAACAGATGAAAGCCTCATAGAGGAAAAAAAAAAGATGAT
Organism: Papaver armeniacum; assembly: GCA_023531295.1. Lineage (NCBI taxonomy): Eukaryota > Viridiplantae > Streptophyta > Magnoliopsida > Ranunculales > Papaveraceae > Papaver > Papaver armeniacum. The sequence continues at coordinate 289,516 of JAJJWW010011880.1, forward strand.
ATCTTAGCAACGCATGAAGTTTCTGAGTCAAAAAATGATGATTCAGTAAGATTTATTAACGCATATTCTATTATTAGGGCATTATGCAGAATTTGACCGGGTATCCGATACCTACGGGTACCCATCGGGTACTAAATCTCTTAATGGGTCCCAAATCAATACCCATAACCGGACCCATTATGGTCGGGTCTCTGGGTACCATTGACAGCCCTGAGTACTACTAGGTTATATTCTTTACCAGAGTTAAATCTGAAGATGATGCATTTATTAGTTTCTTGTATTACTTTCAGAGTATTATCAGTATTTTCATAATGTTAGAGCACTACTCGGTCGAACTCGCAACCGTTGCTATCTCAAGCTTGTTTGTCAAGTTTAATTGCCAAAACTATAAGTCTTGATTTCTAGTCTACTTATAACTAAGTCTCGGATTATGATAGAAAGTGTAGTTGAGCATTAGACTTCACGGCGTTCATCGATTGAAGACGAAGAACTACTAAGGGGATCTTGTGGAACTTCATCAACAAAAGGTATGTGGAGACTTGAACCCATCTATCACTCATAAGTCTATCTACTATATCTCATATTTGAGACAAAATTCGTATAGCTATATAGACTTCAATTATGCACATTTGATATTTCGAGTTGAGTTTAACTTGCTTACATATTTCTCAAAATATGTGTTGGTAAGCTTCCGCTTTAACCAAGTTCATCTTATATTCTTGACGAATGTCAAAAGATGGTCATGTGAAAATCGCCTGGTAACATCTTACATGATTTGTGCGGGACGATCATTGGATGTAGACTCAGAAAGTTTCGTTTTGATCATTCGATCACTTGAAAATTGCTTTGAAGCTAATAGTTTGTGTGAGATGTTATTCCCGTCTTCCAAGAATGTTTCAATGGTTGAAATGAGAGTTTAGAACAAGTGGATTTAAGCATAATATGCGTACTTGCATATATGTAATCCATGTTCGAGAACCATGGTATGCATACCCATATGCGTACTTGTTGGTTTAGTGAAAGTCCGGGGACCTTGTACACATACCGATACGTACGCGTACTGGCGTAGGGTCCAGTTCCGGGAATTTTTGCTGAATTTGGAAGGTATGCGTACCAGTTCGCGTACTGGCGAACCCAAACTTAGTCCGACCACTAAGGTATGCGTACACGTTTGCATACCTAAGTGGATGATGTTCTAAAATCCGTTTATTCATAAACTAATACATTTATATAATAAGGAATGCAATCTTTTGCAAACCGTGGCTATAATGTTCATGACTTCATTCGAGTGAATCAAAATCGATTTTGCTTACATTGTATCTTGTATACTTCTATGAGAATATAAACAATTGAACAACTCTAAAACTAGTTTCATTTGAGTCATTTGAACTAGTTATGGTTAAGATGAATGAGGTTGATATGAAAGTGTTCATATGGCTAACTTCGGTTAACTATTGTTGAGCCAACAAGGTGTACACGTTTAGGTACGGTTACTCATATCTAAATGAAGGTACATTTCATTTGTGTGTAACAAGCTAAGTTCGATCTAATGGTTGGAATATATTAGCTTGAGTCTAATCAGGTTTTCATCTGACAGTGAATATTGAATGCTTTGTTACCAAGGTAATATTGATTGCAAACCCTGATTTGAAGACTATATAAAGGAGAACTCTAGCAACTGGGAAACCAAGGTAATATTGATTGCAAACCATGATACTAGTTGCGACTAGAGTCGATTCTCCTTTAACCTTAGGTTTTTCACAAAACCCTATAGGTTAACGACTTAAAGACTTCATTGGGATTGTAAAGCCAGACCCAACTATTTTCTTTGTAGTTGCGTGTTCTGATCTTGTTGTTTCTATCGTATTGAGTACTATCTTCTCTAAGATTGGCTCGAGATTTAATCTCTGATAGGCAAGATAAAAAGTAGTCACAAACATCTTCGTCTCATCGTTTGTGATTCCACAATATCTTGTTTCACTACCATACGATTAAGATTATTGTGAGGTGATTGATATTTCTAGGATGTTCTTCGTGAATATAAGTCCGGTATATCAATTGGTTCCTGTTCACCTTGATTTATCAAAAGACAGAACAAAATTCATAGGCTTATCTGTGGGAGACAGACTTATCTATACAATAGACTTTTATGTGTGAGACAGATTTATTTATCAAGTCTTCGACTTTGGGTCGTATCAACTCTTAGTTGTGGGTGAGATCAGCTAAGGGAATCAAGTGCGTAGAGTCCTGTTGGGATTCAGAGATGTAAGGAGCGCAATTGTACCTTAATCAGTATGAGATTGGTTAGGGCTCAACTACATTCCAGTCCGAAGTTAACTTAGAGTAGGCTAGTGTCTCTAGCGGCTTAATACAGTATAGTGTTCAAATCTGGACTAGGTCCCGGGGTTTTTCTGCATTTGCAGTTTCCTCGTTAACAAAATTTCTGGTGTATGTGTTATTTCTTTCTGCATTATATATTGTTATATAATAGAAATATCACAGGTTGTGCGTAGTTCAATCAATTAGACACTACACCAAATTCCCGGAATCGTAACAGCAATTCGTAACGGCTTATGGGCCGTTACGAATTTCCCGTTACAAATGCTCGTTACAAAAAATTCGTAACAGGCTTTAGTCGTTACAAATTTTAAAAAAATCGTAATGTACGAAATTTGAGCCGTTACGAATTTTTTTTTTTTAGGCGTGCGATCACACGCTTGGTCACACCAGGGTGGTAACACCTTTAATATGTGCGTGTGCCATTCACATGCGTAGCAAAGATGTTTCCACCCACGATGAGTTATACCATAGGATATTTCCTCCCATGCGTGTGCCATTCACATGCGTGATTTTGAGGATATACCCTTGTGAAATCAAGATCGAGATCGAGTTTTCATTTTCATTTCTCTTTTTTTTCCTGAACGGCTCCTGCCTCTCTTCTCTTCCTCTCAAACGATGAGTCGATGAAATCATAACATAAATCTCTTCAATCGTCAATCTGTGTAAGTGTTCATCGATCTTTTCTATAACTTTTTCGATTTTTAGGGTTTCTAAATTTTTCAATCGTCTGGTTTTTAGGGTTTCGATTTGTTTCTAATACGATTTTGTTGATCCGTGACTCTGATACGATTTGTTTCATCTTAGTTTCGATTTGTTTCATCTTAGTTTTGATTTGTTTATCTTCTTCCATTAAATCTAATTCGATTTTTTTCTTCTAATTTCATGTTAGGGTTTGAGGAATCAAGAACCGATTGTAATATATGAATCGAAGAAGCGATTTGTTAATCCAACTTAAAAGGTATAAGTTTCAACATATGAACTGATTTTAGGGTTTTATGTTAATTTCTATTTTAGGGTTTGGAAATATGAACCGATTTTAGTTTGTTTTTTTATGATTTCGGTTGTTGTTCATTCTTTGCTCTCTAGTCTTTTGATTATACTGCAGGCTTGAGACAATGGTGCTAATTGCTAATCAGTGGGTGCAAGAAGCCTTCAATCTAGTGTTCAAATTGGTTATATAGTTGGCTTTGGTTTCGTGGTTTTTAGCTGTTCTTTATATGATCTTGCCATGCCCATTGGCAAGGCTGTTCCCGTGTTCCTTTTGGCTGTTTTTAGGTGGATTTAGACCTCTTCAAAATGTCATCAAAATCTAATTCATGGAGAAAGCTTGAGGATGTACCTTGGGGGATTTGTGCAGAAGAACTCGTTGTTGCTCAAGTAAGTGTTAACGTAGCTACACATTGGTTAACGTCAACCGACTCTATGCTTTTTAATTTCAAGGATGAAATATTGGATGAGATGCCCCTACCCTGCAAATTTGTGTTCATTCAGAGGGTCCCTTTGCTTAAATGGTTCTGTTGGATCCCTAGACAGTTTGCTCCACTTCAGTTTGTCATGAAAACATCCATAAATCTCAAGTCTTATGCTAAGCAGGATTCATACTATGCTACTACCTTTGTCTGTGTGCAGAGCCTTGTAATGCTTAACTCGGGTACTTATGGTGGGCTACCAGAAATAGAAGACTCCAAGGTAATGACTCCAAGGTCGACGTAGATAAGGAAACAGCTGCTGATAGATGCCGTTAGAACTGCAGATAAGGACTCAGGTGCGTCATTTTCCTGTTTTGTGTATACGCTGACTATAAAATTACCAAGTTATTGCTATTTTTCCTTGCCGAAAAGTTCAAACTTGGTTGTAGAATTTGTTGTCTTTGTAGACAATACACGAGCATGGCTACACAATTACTTGATCCTTCGATCATTTATGTCAAGTACCTATCTTTCTTTTTCTTTCCGCCTCTTTCACACTCCTACAGCTGCATCACTTGAACATGTTTCTAATAGTTATTTTTGCTTTGTATTCTCTTTGAGTTTGACACTATGGAGGGAAAAGTGAACTTCCATACAATTTGAAGAAGTCAGATTTAGTTCACCAGATACTTTTTCTTTCGAAATTTTTGGAAGTGATAAACAAGTCAGCGGAAAATCTAGAACCTGGGTGTGTAGTTGCTCCTTCTAGACTATACCCTCGCCCACTGTCAGCTACCATGGAATTGTGAAATGTGTTGTGTCAATACGAATCCAAGTGGCACTTTCTTACTTTATGGTGATCATGTTTGGGATGAGCTTTTGGATCACATGAAACCGATCATTTATGTCGTAATCATCTATGATTTTTCTCTCGTCTATTTCACACTCCTACATACAATTTGCATTACCCGAGCATGTTTCTAATAGTTATATATGGTTTTCGTTCTCTTCACGGTGAGTAGAACTTATGAAGTACTTGCAACGCGTTTAACAACAAGCTTTCATTCGGTTTGTAAGAATCGGAGAACCTCGACTCCCATACGGAGATGCTTCCAAGGTGAGACCTTCGAAGACCCAATTTTTCTTTTTCTTTCCATCGAACAATGAAAATCACTTTATTAAGTTCTGGTATTAATTTTTTTTTTGGTGATAAGTTCGCATATTTAATGTTTTTGTAGGTATAATGAAGGAGAAGTTGTGTTATGCCATAACTCAAGGACAGGGATCTTTTGACGGGTCTTAGGCTTTCATCCTCTAGATGCACATACACAAATCTGTGAATTTGTAATTATCAGTCGTAGTTGGTGGTGGTGGGTGATGTAGATAGAAGAAGGAACTGTAGTTTTTTCGGCTGAATTCCGAAATACAACCTTTCATGGTAAGTAGCTCCTCTTCGTATTAGAAGAAAGTTTCAGTCAGGATTTTGGTTGACGGTAATGCTTAGGTCTCCTTATTGAACTTGTAATTGTCTGAATGAGCTTCATATCTACTTTTTTTGTCTGAATGAGCTTCATATCTATAAATTGTTACGTAGGGAATCAATTTTTTGTTATATTTTTTATTTCAGTTTCATTTTGTAGTGTCATTTTCTCTCCTTTTCTTTACCTGTTATGCGTGTCCAAATAACAAAAGTTAAATAAATTACCTGCACATGTGCTGATTGGACTGTGCTCGACTGCAGGGCTGCTGGTGATGCTTCTGAAGAAGCTCTTGATAGATTACCAACCTCATCTACTTGTATGAACCTTCTGAAACTTCCACCCTATAGAAGGTATACTGGTATTCTTATAGATGTTTTTGGTTTGTTTTGTGTAGTATGGATTGTTAATTATCAACCTCAAGGCAGGGATTATGGAGAACTTGATGAAAGAATGCCGCAAGGATAGCTTAGGGCTGATTTGTGCTTGGCGACTAGTATTTGGGAAGTGCTTGGCTCATTAGGTCCCTTAGCAGCTGCAAGTGTTGTAAGTTTCTCTGTAGTATCTGTGATTTAAGTTAGAAGAATTTGTGAACTGAACTTAGGGGCTTAGAAAGTTTCTATGAACTGAATTCAGGAACTTAGTAAGTTTCTATGTATTTCCCTTAGAATTTGATACTTAACAAAAAAAAATTGGTACTGAAAAGAATGTGTGGATTGGTTATTGAATGTGATTTGAATTGATTGTTGAATGTGGATGATGGATGGTATAAATGGTGTATGCTGGTTATTTGGAATGCCAGGCTTATTTCCGGCAGAAAATGAACTGCCGGTCAGCCTTGACCAGGTCAAAATTAGTCAATATTGACCAATTTTGACCAGGTCAAGGCTGACCGGCAGTAATTTTTTTGTTACAAAAAAAGTTCGTAACATGACGAAATGTTACAACATACCGTTGCAAAAAAAATTCGTGAACGGCCCGATTTGTTACCAAGTGGCAAAATTGTATGGCTCAAGTCACATTACGAGGGCCGTTACAAAAAAATTGTAATGGCCACAAAGCCGTTCTTTAAAAAAAATGTAACACCCACTTTTGCAACAGGCGAGGGCCGTTACAACCCGTTTTTGTAACGGCCTAGTTCTGTTTCTAATCCCAGAATTTGGTGTAGTGAGATAATCCAACCTTTGGTTATTGATATAAATTGATTGACACTTTAACATTGGTCTTTGGTACCGTTCAAGTTATTTCGCATAATAATTAGGCTCACGGATTTCTATCTGTTTGATTTGATGATTACATTGTGAAACAAAGATACAATTCTTCGATATATTTCCATTGATTGAGTCTGACTGTCTAGTTGATTCTCTTGGAATTATATTGGAGTTGTCCATACAGATTGCTAAGCGAAATATTGGGTGGGGTTGTTGTACCCCCGCTTTTTGACATAAGAATGGGTTTGCGGTTCTTCTAAGAGTCTATTAATTCTATGAAGGATTTCGTCTAACTCAGCCATGTTATTAGATGTTGAATCCATAAGGAAAAAACGGAATAGGATAGTCAGTAGAATAAAGAGAAAATGACAAAAAGAAAGATAGAGGAGGGAAAAGGAAGATTAGATTATGAGTATGAGAGAAAAAATAAAACTTAAGAAATCATTATCCAGTGCAAACAAAACTTTCTGATGGGAGAGAATAAAACCATTAAAGAGATAAAGAGATAACCTTGACAAAGTCAAGAGATGAAGAGATAACCTTGACAAAGGCAAGAGATCGACGACCAAACTTGACCGTAGAGAGAGAATTGTTGAAAAGCAAAAAAATCATAAGTTAGATTGGAAACCAAATTTCAGAGTAACTTCCAGCAAGCTTGTGCAACTAACATTGACAACAAGCTTGCGATAGCAAAACTTGCGAGTTCGGCCGAGAAGTGCTCTAACGCAAAGCATTATTCAAATACAATTAAACAACATTTCTATGTTAAAGGGACAGTGGTGTTTTTTACCAATGGGTTGATATCTACAGTTCGGGTAGACGGTTCAGATGGAGCCGCTGATATGTGTTTTTCCATATGGACGGGGATCTACATTTTGGCACCATAAAGGACGGTCCTAATGGAGACACTATTATGTACTTTTCCATCCAGACGGATATTTATTTGGATAAATAAAGGATGATCATGATTCAACTAATCTCGATTTTACTCCTTTTACATGTGGGTTTGAATGCCGAATATCCTTAACTCTCGAGAGAAACAAAACCTCCTATTTTGTTTGGCCACTAAATCAGCTGTAATAAACGTTTCTAAAACTGAAATATGGATGAGATTTGGAAACAAAAGAAAAAAGAATGGGCTATAATCAATCCAAATGGTTTCCTCATTCCCCTATTTGTATGATTTAAGGTTACACCTACATCTCGTTTTTTTCATTTTAGTGGTTTGGAGGAACTAACGGTATGGTTTTGTTCTCATTTTTCCATCTCGTAGGTATACAAAGAACAATTTAGCCATTACAAAAAATAAATGGATAAAGAGTCGTGAATTTTACTTCAAGATATATCTGTATCTCATCTCTTCTGTCTGCTTTCTATTATGGACCTTATGGTTGGCTAGGAATGAACTAATTTACCGCCAAAAGCAAACAACATCAGAAGAAATCCTAGCTTGGGAGAAAAAACAACAACAAGAATATTCCGTGGAAATAGAATCCTCACCTCCTGTGTTACCAGGAGATTCTCCGTTAATTAACCACTCAAGAAATGCCAAAAGAATCTCAACAATTTCGGTAGGATGGTCCACACCAACTTGAATTGGATTAAGATTAACACAGATGGGGCAGCCAGGGGGCATCCATGTTTCGCAGGGGCGGGTTTCATTTGCAGAGATTCTGAAGCACGTACAATTATGGCTTTAGCTCAACCTCTAGGAGTTACAACATCCTTAAATGCAGAAACTTGGGCTCTGCTTTTGGCATCAAGAACAACAACAGAAAGGCAATGGCCAAAAGTTCTCTTCGAAACGGACTCAGAAAACCTTTTGCTTTTCGTCACATCCGCTACTGAACCCCCTTGGTACATCTCAGGTATGATTGAAGAAATAAAGTATAGAATGCGACAGATTCCGCATGTCGCTATCCAACACAACTACAGAGAAGGAAATCAAGCAGTGGATGGCTTGGCAAACCAGGCGGCAGACGAAAGTCAAATAGGAACCTTTTCAACCAAAATTTGGGACCAGACAATCCCGGTTTGTATTAGTCAAATTATCTTCCATGACTCGGTGGGTACCACATACCCACGTCAAATTGTAACCCAATCTTCTATTAATAAAATGCATGCTTCAAAAAAAAAAAAAAAAAGGTAATTATGTTAGTTATAATTTGATTAACATAAAAAATATTGAATTATTATAAAATTGTGATATCGATACCCCCTTTCAAAATTTCGTTATAACCATATATCACCGAAAAAAGATATATCCCTGTATATGCGTGTAAAAAAATCCATATAAAATTATTATTTTTAATCAAAATGTATAATTTATTATTCCGCGAAGGCGGATTACAAAGAGTTAGTTGATAGCCTAACAACAAGCTAGGCACCAACTCCTTTTTGGATGACAAGCCCTATTATGTTAAACAAATGGCTTGCCCAGGTCGAAACGCACGTACCCCAACACCTGTAAAGGGAGACACTCTGGTGACATGGAAACAAGTATCCTTGCCTCCTTCCCAGTTATGGACGAGAATATCAGCAGGTCTCAAACTGGAGCCAACATCCGAGAGGAAACCTAAAGATACTTCTTTTCTAGCAGGGACACTAGCTCTAAAACATGCGTCCATTAAAGTATCACGAACGAGATCATGGCGAAATTTAAGTCTTATATCCCTAGCGCAGTGCAAGTCATGATCACCAAAAATATCCATATCTCGATTACAACTAGAACAACGGCTAGCTGCTTCGAAGAGTGGGATACCCAAATGATAGCACAAGACTGAGCTAAATTGGCATGGACCAGTACTCTGATTGAGGCCACTAATAGGACAAGCCAAAAGATAATCGTGTACATGTTTGATTTTGTTGCATTGCCAAAGAGCTGCATCACGTTCCGACATGTACAAAAGGGAAGGCATACACTTCTTAACAGCATCGAAGTAGGTAACTCATAAGATGGTGGGCAGTTTCGTCGAGGCCGAAGGAAGACGACAACCCACATTTCTGGGTGTATAGGTCCAGCGCATGTTGAAATATGGAGGAATTTTCTGGCATGTTGACATTTCGAATAATTTTATCCTGTAATAAAGTTAGGAAGGCATAATTAATCGTGAGAAAAATGAATAAATTCCATAGCTTTCCTAAGGCTCTAGATCTAAATACAGACCAACCTTTAGCATTCTTTTCAATGGCCCTAGTGTCTACCTCACTATAAACGGTGAAGAGGGACTTTGGCCTCCACTCGTGTTGGATAAGAGCGCTTTCCTTACCATAGTTGTTGATCCTAGCCTTGACAGAATTTAATGGGTCCAAAGCTTTCTGGGTACCGATAGTCATGGTGTTCTCGTTTATATTGAGATTATGGGCAAGCTCAGTACCAACAATTGTATTGGTCAAGGGACTGACAATGTGGTAGTAAAATGCATTAAGGTTCCGACCCGTGTCGTTCCTGCAATAATAAAAGAAAGAAAAAAAAACACCATATCAACAAAAGAAAACAAGGAGCCTAGCAATCAAAACAAGAAGAGTCTGTCATCCATATCAACTATCTATGAGTTTTACTTATGAAAACATCCTTTCTTCAAACTGGAATACGATATAACTCTATAAATGAAGGTCAGTTTCTCCAGAAACTAGTTGGCTACTTTAATTGCCTACACCATGTGTCCTCTGTTTCCATCTTAATGATCACCAAAAAGCTTCACTTGTGGGCTGGTAATCATTACAAGACGACGAATATTTAGGCACAAATATGCACTTTTAGAGCATAGCTCGGTTGAACCCACCAAGCGTTGGTATGTCAAGTTTGGTTGTCATATTTTAGTGAATCAAAACTCATCTAAGAGTCGCTTGATTATGTACTAGAGACAACTTCGTATAGGTTAGACTAGAAAGTCTAGGATTATCAGACATACAAGTATTACTCGAAGACCTGAAGAATTTGAAGAAGTAACAAGCTATAACAACGACATCATCCTTCCTCTTGAGGTTAGTAATATTGACTTGAACTATTTCATTCCTAACGTATCTTTCAAGTCGTGCTATACTGAAAACATAATTGCGAAGCTGTGAATGATTATACTCTAGTAGTGAGACATGATCACATGATCATAGTATTAAGGAATTAGGATACGAAGTATAACACTTATCTTTTGAACTTCGTATATATGACATCGACATAATCGTATGAATGCTATTGTGATTATGTGTATGGGTAAAGGGGAAGATTTCATCCTAGGAAACAATGTTTATATTTTTTTAAAGGAAGTACATTAATGAACTTGTTTTATGAACCGAAAGGGAAATCGCTAGGATTATTGGTATTGTTATTCATTGCATATCTTTGGATTACCAATATGTGTGAGTTAGTAGAACCGATCATAACTTGTTATGTATTTTGGTATAACTAATCACAGTGCATGGCTTATGATTTGGTATGACTGGTTTTTATTAATTGTGTAACCGATCCTAAGTAATCACCTGAGATGGTATGATCAATATTTGTAATTGGTGTGACCGATCACAAAATAATTGTGTAATCGATCCTTGTAATTGGTGTAACCGGTCCTAGTAATTGGTGTAACCGATCATGGTAATTGGTGTAACCGATCCTAGTGACTTGTGTAACCAATCACAAGCAATACCATGAGTATATGGTAACCGGTCCTGGTAACTGACATAACCGGTCCTGGTAACTTGTGTGTTCGATCACAAGTAATCCATATTGAGGTAGAACCGATCCTTGTGATTGGTAAAACCGATTGAACCCATGAATCCATGATTGTGATTTGATACTTGATCAATCACATAGTTGTCTTGGAATACAAATGAACCAATCCTAAACTTGTTTGGAAGTGTGGTATAATCGATTCCAAGATTGTAAATATGAAAGAGGATTTGCAAAGAAAATATGTCAACATACTTTGAACACGAACAATAACTCTTATTGTTCAAAGTTATTCCTTAATTACTCAAGGAGATCCCGGTCCGAAATAAATTAAGAATCTTTTAGTTAAGGTTGTTAGTTTTATATGCTTTAATTACCAACAATTAAATGCATATCTCTAGAGAATAAAAATTAGTAATGTGCATATCTTGAGAATATTCAGCTTTGGAAATTCCTTGGTGTCCAAACATTTTTGGTCTATAAATACCTAAGTTTGCATTTCTAGCAAACTATCCTAAGAGCTAGGCAAACTTCATCTTTTTGTTGTTTCTGGTGGAGCCGTCTATATGGAGAGGAAAGTACCCTAATTAGGCGAAATCTCTTACGACCGCTCGTTTAAAGACTTTTGTGGGATCAAGAAGCTCTACCAGTACCGTTGGTGGGAAAGTAGATAATTGCAGTTTATTTGTTTTCGATTGATTTGATTGACTAACGGTTGTTGAACTTTGATTGCATATAGTTTGTTTATTCCTGAGAATCTTCTCTTATGATATAAGATTCACTCAAACTAGATCGAAGTGTCGACGAGATCTTTAGAACTGTTTGTAGATCTAAAGACACCTTGTGATAATCTATTGTTAACATATTCCGTTATATGCATGATTTATCACAAGAGATTCAAGTGGTGTTGTGCAGGTTTAATTGAAGATTAAAGAAGATTTGAAAACGAAGAAGATTTCTGATTGGTTTCTCATAACTTTGTGTAGCACAAACCTTTATCAGCTGGGATCCAAATATAAGTGGAAATTGAATTATTGTCCCTCCTTTTGATGAGACTTCACAAATATCCCTAAGCCTCTTTACAAATATCCCTGATGGCATAATTGAAATTATAAAAAAAAATTTTTTTGTCATAGTCCCATTTTTAACCTTTTGTATCTTATACTTGTTTCTTCTTTATTTCTCTCACTCAACGGAACTCACCAAAGACCATCTTCATCGTTTGCACCACCACCACCATCTTCGCCTCCACCACCATCTTCATCGTTGCAATTATCAACTCCGTCACTACCTAATCCACCACCTACAAGACACCAGATCTAACTTTTAAACAATCGATTAAGCTTTCTTCAATTGATTGAGAGACAAATCAATTTATTAACCCCATAACAATCTCAAATCCATTAACGAGTTCCGCCCATCGTTTGCACCTTAACTACTCGCAATTATACTTCACCCGAATTTCATTTCTCAACACCATCGAGTCGGTTTCATCATTAGACAAAACCAAATAAATTAAGTCAAGCCAGTCAATACTCATCTTAAAATTAAAACCAACATCCCATCCAGTTCTCGTCCAAGCTTAGCACCAGCCGATCCACGACTTAGTTTCTCCATCTTCTCATGCATCGAATAACGACTCCCATTTAATCTCAATCGATTCTCGACTCATGGCGACCAACACCGACACCATTAGGCAAAATCCATTCAACACAATCGGGATCTCAATTTCCACCTTGTATCCAGTGGGTTATCTTCCTTCACAAATTGGTTACGACCCAATTTCAGTCACCACCAGCAACATTAATTTTCTATGGAATTTGTTGGAGTGATTGCTTGTTTCTCTTGGCACAAACTACTATCGGTATTTATTGATGGAGATCGAATTTTTTCAAGATATAAATGAATTTTAATTAGCTATTTTTGTTCAAACTTGTTACTTTGTATATGCATTTTCATTTCCTTGTTGGCAGTGGTGGTTGTTGGCTGTTATTTATGGTGGTGTTGATCCAATTTAGGGGATAAACTACTGTTGTTGATCCCCTAAATTGGATAAACTTCTACTGTTGACCTTTTTTTTTTGGATCAACTACGGTTGTTGATCCATTTATTGTATCAACTCCTGTTGTTAACCCAATTTTGTATGGGATCAACTACTGTTGTTGATCCTTTCAACTCATGTTTTGTAGTTTAAATCATGTAAATTTGTTCTAATGTTGAACTTGTGGTGCAATGGTAGCATGACTGACTCCATGTCAGATGATGCGTGTTCGACTCACGCCAAGTTCACTCCATTTTACATGGATAAACTATCATTATTGATCCAATTTTACATGGATCAACTTCCATTGTTGATCCACTAAAATTGGATCAACTTCTACTGTTGATCCTTTTTTCTTGGATAAACTAGATAAACTTCTACTGTTGATGGTTTTGTTGGTGAATCAAAACTGCGGTGATGAAGTGGTAGCATTTTTCCATCAAAGCATGGATAAACATCCATTGTTGATCCAACCGCAATGGATAAACTTCTACTTGTTGATCCAACCGCAATGGATAAACATCCTTTGTTTGATCCAACCGAAATGGATCAACTACTTTTTGTTGATACAAAAATATTTGAACCGTGACAGCGGTGATGGTGGGCGGCGACGGTGGTGGCGGCGGCGGCATTTAATTTGTGGTGGTGGCGGCAACAGACTAGTGGTGGTGTAATGGTGGTGGTGAAGGAGTGGTGGTGGAATATTGGTGGTGGTGGCGGTTGGTAGGTGGTGGTTGTTGAACGGTGGTGGTGGTGGTGGAATGGTAGTTGAATGTTGAATGTTGGTGGTGGTGGTGGTGGTGAAGTGGTAGAGGAAGAAATTTGTTTTATTTTGAAATAAAGAAAAATATTATATGGATAAGGGTATTAAGGTAATCTAATATTAAATGGATAAGGTTATAAAAAAGGAGGGACATATTTATTGTTGCATAAGGATATATTTGTAGGGAGTTAAAAGTAGGGACATATAATTAATATACCCCAAATATAATCAGATTTATTCGATTGATTAGTTGCATGAGATCGACATTACTTTATAGCTCCTTGTTGGGTTCTATATTGATTGATTGCAAATATAAACTCTGTTACTACGGTAGTTGTAGGATAGATTGATCTAACCAGTCAAAGGAGTTTATTAGTTTAAACGGAAGAGCCTTTGCATATGACTTGAGATATCTTTATCTGGAAAGAATCAACAGAGTTGTTACCAAACAGATTTGTTGTTCCTTTGCTGTTTGGAATACGATCCAAAGGAATTGTTCCAGTGCGTGCACTTATTGAATGTCGGAAGCGCAGGGATACTGAAGAAACTAAGTGAACTAGGTTTAGTTGCTTGGTATCAACTATACGAAGTTTTGGTTTAGATTTTGTATAGCGGCTTAATTCTGAGAGTATTCAATTCTGGACTTGGTCCCGGGGTTTTTCTGCATTCGCGGTTTCCTCGTTAACAAAATCTTTTTGTGTCTTTTACTTTTCTATTTCCGCAATTATAATTAAAAGTAAAATACACAAACGTTAACTCCGTATTACTTGATAGTGATCCTATAGAGTTTGGTTAAATCTGAACCTATTATCAAGTAATCACATTGATTGTTATATTGTCTCGATCTCGTGTTCATAGACAATCACACAAAGTCTGAATACCGATTTGTCGTATTGTCTCGACTTTGTCCATAAACAATTTCTTTCGGTAAGAGGACTTATAGGTGGATAATTTAAAGATTGTGGTGTATTTGGTTACCCTCGTCTTTTCGTGCACTACAGAGGAAACATCAAGATATCGATAACTAAACATGAACAAGTTAAATACAAAAAAATAAAGAAAATGATACCATCCCAAAATTGTGTTATACCTACTCGAATCGGGCTCCTCTATTCAAACATAATTATGTCTTTTGATAGACTTCTTCAACGTCCAATAACCCACATCAAATTGAGATCAAATTTACATACTTTTATGAAAATAAAGAGATAAGATAGGTTTGTGTTTCAATTTCTGTTTTGTTGTTCGGGATATAACATTTTTGTATGTTTGATTGTGCAGGTAGATAAATGTTGGGGGTATGTAGATAAAGGGGTATCGTTAGTATCTTTACGTGGGTATATACTAGAACACCCTTATTCAATATCCATAAATTAATATTCCCTCCGTCCCGCTAATAAATGACCTAGTTTAAGTTTGCACAATTTTTAAGGCAGGTAGAAGGGAGGAGTGTTTTTAAATATATATTTTTTTTTTATAATTATACTAATTAGTAAAATTTAGAAATGATTTACCTCTCACGCTATGCCACGAATATGTATTTGTAACTTTATACTATTGAAAAGCATTTTAAGACACCTACCTATGTAACAAATATAAACATGGCTATCAAATTATTCATATTTCTTATACTAACAATTAAATATCCCCTTATTTGATGATATAGGTCACCTAGCTATTAGAGCAAGGACTATGGGATAGATGTCGGGAAACCGAGGTTACAGTCATCTCGAACCGGCATGCTTCCATAGAAGTCAATTCCATGAAACTTCCTACTTTAGATAACTAGCTCGAATCCTCCACTTACATCTTTAGATTAGCATGATCGGATAATACTAACACGAATATATAATCAATACATTAATAGACAATCAAACACGACACAAAGATTACGTGGTTCACCTTTGTAGGTTACATCCATGGCCAAAAACCACCCTGAGAATCTTCATTATCATAACAAGTTATTACATCGACACACATCATATAATCAACTAGTTATATAACCCACTAGCGCTAAACGTTAGAAATAACAAGACATATTACGAAGAGTTTACCTCTTCCTTTGTTCTTATTCTTCCATGAACCTCCACCGCCATGGTTGCTTCGACTTTAGACAAGAACATGAAGAACATCATGAATTTTAACTTCTCCCACATGAACCCTAGATTTCACCCATACCCGCTCTTTCTATAAGTCATTCTTCCTACACAGATTTTACCCCATTACCAACCATTGTAGGACAAAACGGTTGTGACCCTCGATCACTCTTGTTCTTGAGAGGATGGATTTCTACTCACAATATAAGCCCTCTTATATAGTAGACAAATCCTTGCTCCCAAAGTCTTAGAATTCCTTGAAATAGACTCACATCTTAATAAGGAAATCCTAAACAAGAAAACCACATAACTTGGGAAACACCCAAATTACGTTCCGGTAAGTTCTGGAATCTTCACAGAACAAAACCCCAAAAATAGACTATTTAGCAGTCTATCCCTTTCTAAATGGTCGAGAGTTTATCCGAAATAGTGAGAAATCCACCATGGGATAGAAGATAAACGGTCTATACGACATACAGTTGTCCGTTCAAAATATAAAAGTGGTTTATTTTTAAAAATGGCTAACCAAGAGCTATGTAAAGAATAATCCCCTGACTTCAGTTTCGAAATACCCTATGTTTACAACTGTTCGAAAATTTGATACGACTGATTATTAGCCAGTTAAAGAAAAAAAGAAAACGTTTAAGAAGAAAAATCAATTCAAACGGGAAACTAAGTGCCTTGTGTTTTTATTTTCATTTTACACGGTAAACAAAGAACCGTTTACATCTGTTTTTTTCAAACAACAAACCATTAGCCGTGTATAGAAGACTTTCACCCTCTTTACTGACCGAACGAGAGTTTGGGTGAGTTTGGGGTGAAACGGGGTTTCTCTCTACCATAATAGGATCAAATTTGGTGAAGTCATTCATTTTAGAATGAGACTCTCAACTCCCACGACCCTTGTTCTTAGTAGGACAAAATTTAAAATTAAATAGGCCATCTATTAGTGGGACGGAGTGAATATCAATATTCCGTCAATTCTTAATGATCTACTGACCGCTGTCGTAAGCGTCAAAAATAAATTACACTTTCTTACTACTCAAAATATAAATATAGCAAGGGCAAGAAAGGATCGATCCCACAGAGAGGTCTAGGTTGTCAAATTGTTATGGTTTCCTATATAAAACACCCGGGAAAATTTCTGATTGTGTAAATAAAAATAAACAAAAAAAGCAAATAAAGTACGCGAATCAAGGATGTGAAAATATTGGATAAAGGTTTCATCTTCAATTGTAAACAAGTTTATGAATATATGAATAGAATTCGTATTTAATCTCGCTATCATCAAAAGCCATAGAATACCTTATTGCAAGAATACTCCGTAATTTCCTAATTCATCAACACACACATTAGGGCTGCGTATGTGAATTCTACCTAAAGAATAACCTAACGCCTTGCGCTAATCAAGTTCAATTCCTAGGAGCATTAAGTTTCAGAAATAGGCTAATCAATGCAATTGTAATACATTGCGCAAACAATTCGAACAAAGGTCAATTTCTACATATGACTACAAGGATGTATCACTACAACCTAGAATCATATCATGCTACTCGCATTCAAGGTTATCGCTCGATGAAAACCCTAAAATAGCTATAGATATGGATGTGAGTTCAATCAATTCTAGACTTAACTAAACAAACATTCAATCATATTGCAATCCATCAATCATGCAATTATTGTAACCCGTAGAAAGTGAACGATAATATTGAGAGAAAACTAATTCATAAAAATCATAACTTGGTTGCAAAATCCAACTACATCTTCAACCAATAATAAGAACTTAGTTACTTGTGTTTTTGGAAATCATCATAGAAAGCAAAGAAGAAAACTATCATGTGAAACCCTAGACTAAAAGTAGAAGAGATAATAATAAAACGTGATCCCCCAAAAATTGTAGAAGTCTTCCCTTTTGTAGTCTTTTTCTCCTTCCAAAACTAGGTTTTTGTCTTCAAAGTCCATTAGTTGAAAATTCACCCGGCCCACCATGGAGAGAAACCCGTGTAGAAATTTTGTCCCAAAAACGCTCGCCGGAAAACGGGTTTATGGCGAAATTGGCCGGAAAAGTCGCCGGAAATAGCATCTCGGGTGACCGGCAAAGTCAGACCGGTCACCGGTCAACGGGTCAAAACGGTCAAGGTCCAACTCGGGGTCAAATCGGAGTCAGACCGAGTCACTGTCTGAGAATGGAACGAGTCAGCTCGGGTGAGTCAGGTAACCAAGTCAGCTTCTTAGTCAAGGCTGAGTGGTCTGAGTAATGCCTTAGCCAGGCTAGGCCATTGCACAGCGATCTTCGCCGCACCATGATTATGCATCAAAACTTCTTCCAGCCCAAGATGGTTGTACTTTCATCTGATTCCTCCATTGCACCAGCGTTCTCACTACACAACTGCAACTACATCACTTCCTCATACCAACAACAGTCCCAACTGAACAGCTCCAGAGCTCATCATCAGAGCCTGCGACTCACCCAGCTGCTCCATTTCTAGCACCACCAGCAAACAACCCCTTAACTCAGCTCATACTCATCACACATCACCTGCATCTCACAGCTTCAGGCCAGTCCTGCGGCATCACTTGCACCTGCTTGATATCACAACTGCAACTCCCTCTGAGACAACAGCATCAATCAATTGCCTGCACTTGTGCCAGGCCTGCAAATCCAGCAACAGCTTGCACCATTCCTTCTCAGCTCCTTCCACTGCCTTCCAAACTTCAGAGAACACCAACAGCTACCTGCAACTATTACAGTACCATCTTGCACCCTGTACTAAGTTGGTTTCACTGCTCATGCCATCAGTCTCTATAGAACTTTACCTAGATGCCATCTTTCCGCAGCTAGCCAATTATCGCACACTCGCCATTACCTCGGTCCATTGCGGGTACAAGGTGAGCATAACCTCGAATGCCTCGAGCTCCATCACCATTTCCTCTTTATGGCACCTTCCCTGCAACTCTACCAACTCAAGAACCCTTACTAAATCCATCTGCACCTCCTCTCAGTCCTTTAATAGCTACCATTTCAGTTTCTGCCAAACAAATCATCACTATCAACTCCATCCAACCCAGTATAACATAACCAAAGACCCAGACTCTAATTCTTCAGCTCAATCGAGTCCACCTTATCTTGACCTCCATCTGTTGCTAGATTCAATCCATTTAATCCATACCATTCTCGCTCATAACCCATCCGGGTCCATCAATTTGCCACCATCATGGCCCCGGGCCGCCAATTGCATCAAGACCTCCATATAGCAAAGCATCTCCATGTATTCCGTCACATTCAAACCCAAAGTGCTCTTGCCATCTCCAATTCCATCTACTTACTGCAATTCCAGCTACCATAGCACATTGGTTAGCCATACATCCTCATCGAACCTCAACCAAACTCAACATCAACACCAAGATCACTCACCGACATCTCGTTGCCACCTCCACCGTGGCTTCAACTCCATCACAACTCATGTAATCAAGAAGCACCAACACCGTAACCCATTTCATTTGTGTATTCACAACTGCAATTTTACGGTCTCGCATTTGAATCCCAAAGCAGTAACCCATTCGATCCGATTCATCTCTTCTTTCTCAATACTACAAATGCTCAATCTCGTCTCGATTCAAAACCCATCAATCGCAGAGACTACCACCATCTCCTCCTCTTTCCTTTGGTCCGATTGAATCAAAAGTGAAACCCTATTTCTTCTCTCGTATCTCAATCTCTCGCCATGGAAGAAAGAAACAGCTTTTCTCTTTCTCCTTCATTTCAAATTCAATTTGTGTTGCGAGATCTCATCAAACCATCTTCCTAGTTCTTCCCTGTCTCTGTAATTCTCAAGAAACCATGACAACCACCATTAACAGCATCTGCTCTCTCTTAACTTTCAATTTCAGGAAAAATGAAATGAATAATGAGAAACAAGTTCTCTCGAAATAAACATAGGGTTAGGTTGTGAAGTGGGTCTCGGATCCGATTTCGGGTTCGGATCCGGATCCGGGGGCCATGGATAGGACCGACCCAATTGGGTGTTATCCAAACATAACCATCCCTGGATAAGGGCTACCCAAAGTGTTAGTAACACCCATCGCCGAGTGATAAGGGGTACCCCGAATGAGAGCCCCTTAACCACCTCTGAACTCCAAATAGTCTTCGCCCTTGATGAAATGACAAGTTTGCCCTTAGTCTTCCAAGTTCTTGTTTTGCTCATAACTTCTTCATACGAACTTAGAATGACTCCGTTCTTTCGCCATTGCCTTCGTCTTCTCGTCCTCTACACAATGAAAAGTAGAAATCTTGCATTTGAACGAGTTCCAATTGGTCTTTTTGCTCCAAATGACTCCATTGCACCTAATAAACTCAAAAGCACACATAAGATACATAATTTACAAGAAAACTCGCAAAGAAAGCATAAATACTAGATATTAAATACGGTGTATTCTACACCTATCAGATTCCCCCACACTTAGACTTTGCTAGTCCTCGAGCAAATCAAACAAAACAATAAAATACAACAACTCCGTGTCGTCGAGGCTACGGTCACTTTTAGCATAAATAACAAGCCTTTAAACCCCTAGGTGTCCCTAGTGGACGAGTTATAGTCTCGTGAAGGTTTACTAGAGATATACCTACAAAACCTATATTTCAAACTCCGTCTATTCGTGACAAATCAATGAACGAATCCAAAATGACTACAGGATGAGGTACCTTGCAAATTCAATTCAATTATTAGTAAATAAACTCTAATTAGATAGTCGAACATGCCACAATACTCGGAAACTAACAAACCACAATCACAATGAAAAGATTAAGAAGATGGATATAGATGTAGATGTTGGCGAATATTCACAAGTGTTCGATGTTTCCCATATATGTCTGAAGGTCACTGCTAAGATGAACCTAATCCTATTGGATTGAGCTACTTAGTGTCGAATGCTACATCAAATCAATTGGCATATACAAGGGAACCAAGAGTGACTTTATTCAACACAATAATAATTTATTTTATTTTTTTTTAATGATTGGATCAAACTGGATCCAATTTCTCTTTCTTTTTTTTTAGACGGCATGATTAGATCTTTTGGATCCAAGCGCATGCTTCTTGTCAGCAAGTACATGATAGTTGCCTTGGATCCTGCATTCCACGCTTGTTTAGGCGACGGAGACAGGGACTACGTTTCACACATACTGCTATTCCCAAGTGTCTTTTTATTCCGTTTTGGTCTAATTGATCGGTCCTTTTTTTTCTTTTTTCTTTCAATTTTTTTTTTTTTTTTTTTTTTTTTTTAGTAACTCAACCACTCTATTTCATCCTAGCAGTAATAACACGTCGATTTTTAGTGACCCACCAAAGCACTTAGAGAACAATAGATAAATATGGAAAAAAAAATAAAAATAGAATGCGATATGGTGATATTAGAGATATGGTAACAACTATCATGTTAATTTGTGATTTCGAGCTATATTCGTCCCTTTTAGTTAATTAGTTCCTCAACTCCTGCATTCAAAATGGTTCCATCCACTAATGGTGTCAAAAACAAACTATACAAACATATAAATGCTCCCCCACACTTAAACTTCACATTGTCCTCAATGTGTAAAACCGAAAGTTCTGAATTCTGACGTAACAGCAGATAAAACGCAAAAACTGTGCAAATTGGTAAGGAATTTGGAAAAACTCCATTTCACAAAAGTTGTTCACCTACGTGTTTTCTACACAGTGTCAAAATTTCACAGTGTTTTGATAAACGGTCTGACAGTTATGGTCTCTGGACTGAACTACGCGCAGTCTGAAATTTTCTGACGAAAAGGTATTCGTCATAATTCTCTTCTAAGATAGATTACGGACTCAATGAAATTAAACATAGGGATGCAAATATGATATAAAAACAGTAAAAAATAAATAAACGAAACAAAAATAAAAAACAAAAGGATAAGAGATACAAAACCGGTGGGTTGCCTCCCACTTAGCGCTTGTTTTAAAGTCGACGGCCCGACTATATCCTTGCAAGATTCATTCCCCATACACCAATAATCGGAAAAGTTGGGGATCCGTCCATAGAACCTGTTTTGCAAACACTAGCTTCACACAAATATTAGTAACATAAAGCAAAAGTGAAGCTATGAACCGATAAAAGCTTCCCCCACACTTATTCTTGTCCACACTTGGAAGTGTATAAAGAATATAGACGTCGGGTACCTCCACGGTTTCTGGTTCCACAACCTGCATAGTATGAGAATCAAATATCTCTAATGGCGGAAAACGAGAAACATAGTCATTCAACAATATTCTCGAAGCACATAAATTCAAACCAATAAGAGGTAAAGGAGAAGAAATAATAGGCAAAGGGTTAGATAAACCTTGCACAATCTCTTGTATTACGGAATCCTCTTCATCCTTGAAAAATTCAAGTGAATTATTCACCTCTTTTATATCATGGTCCTCTATTAAACCTTGCAACCATTCTTCGTCCGTTTCTGCCGTAACCAAAGTGTCGACATAAACATCATCATTATAATCATTTGCAAGCTCAATTGGGTCTTCCACAATATTGGTCATACCGGTCACATTCTCAACATACTCCTCTTTGTTGTAAAGCACATACTCTTTTGCGGATGCAATATTGTCCATAAGGAATTTCTTTAGAACACTCCTTGTGTCATCCTCAAGCTCTACCTTTTGAATAGGTTCTTGATCGTTATAAAGATCAATGCTCGAGTAAGCTACACTAGTGTCGACATATTCCTTTTCAACTTCACCTTGATCGCAATAAGACTCCATTGTACACTCCTCGGGGATGTCACCATGAATTGGTTCAAACGATGTATTTTCATAATAATCATCATCACTATCATAGTCAACATAACATTGGTCCTCGCTGAATTTAGTGTTGCTAATCTCGAACTCATCCTTTTGAATAGGTGAATGATCATTATTACGATCAAGAGTTGAGTTAACTACACAAATATCAACGAAAGTCCCCAAAGGTTCGCCTTTTTCAACATAATTATTCATTTCCTCTTGTATTCTTCAATGCTTTGTCTTAAAGTGGAAACACCTCTTTGAAGCTCTTGGAGTGATCCATCCAAATTCTGACTATAGTGTTCCATTTGTTTGTAAAGCTCATTCGACAAAGGAAAAGTAGAATTACTTACTTCAGTATTGCTAGGCCAATTATATTCCCTTTGAATGGGTGGATGATCATTACTACGATCGTAAATTGGGCCAAACATACTATGAGCACATTCGGTCGATGAAATTGGTTCCACGCTTGGTTGTCCGCAAATTGACTCCATGCTTGTCCATAAATTGTTGCATCTCATCTACCAAACTAGAGGAAAAATTATAAGGAAAACAACTATTCTCCCTCCTTGTGGTTGCTCACTTACATAACCACCATAAGAAGGTTGATATGTATGAGAATAACTCATAGGGTACGTGGAGTATTGATCATAGCCAAAGGATTGGTTTTGATTATACTCCCCGTAAGGGTGATAGTTTTCATGTTGTTGAGGTTGAAAGCCGTATTGATTGCTCCAATATGCTCCGTCCATAGAATTGGTACCTGAAACGAGATTCTCAAAACTCGGTTAAGAACCAAAGAATAAGAAAAACAAAAATAAGACTAAAAACAAAAACAAAACAAAAATAAGAAACCAAACAAGTGACAACCGTTGCCTCCCCGGCAACGGCGCCAAAAATTTGATCGCTGTCGTAAGCGTCAAAAATAAATTACACTTTCTTACTACTCAAAATATAAATATAGCAAGGGCAAGAAAGGATCGATCCCACAGAGAGGTCTAGGTTGTCAAATTGTTATGGTTTCCTATATAAAACACCCGGGAGAATTTCTGGTTGTGTAAATAAAAATAAACAAAAAGCAAATAAAGTATGCAAATCAAGGATGTGAAATATTGGATAAAGGTTTCATCTTCAATTGCAAACAAGTTTATGAATGTATGAATAGAATTCGTATTTAATCTCGCTATCATCAAAAGCCATAGAATACCTTATTGCAAGAATACTCCGTAATTTCCTAATTCATCAACACACACATTCGGGCTGCGTATGTGAATTCTACCTAAAGAATAACCTAACGCCTTGCGCTAATCAAGTTCAATTCCTAGGAGCATTAAGTTTGTAAATAGGCTAATCAATGCAATTGTAATACATTGCGCAAACAATTCGAACAAAGGTCAATTTCTACATATGACTACAAGGATGTATCACTACAACCTAGAATCATATCATGCTACTCGCATTCAAGGTTATCGCCGATGAAAACCCTAAAATAGCTATAGATATGGATGTGAGTTCAATCAATTCTAGACTTAACTAAACAAACATTCAATCATATTGCAATCCATCAATCATGCAATTATTGTAACCCGTAGAAAGTGAACGATAATATTGAGAGAAAACTAATTCATAAAAATCATAACTTGGTTGCAAAATCCAACTACATCTTCAACCAATAATAAGAACTTAGTTACTTGTGTTTTTGGAAATCATCATAGAAAGCAAAGAAGAAAACTATCATGTGAAACCCTAGACTAAAAGTAGAAGAGATAATAATAAAACGTGATCCCCCAAAAATTGTAGAAGTCTTCCCTTTTGTAGTCTTTTTCTCCTTCCAAAACTAGGTTTTTGTCTTCAAAGTCCATTAGTTGAAAATTCACCCGGCCCACCATGGAGAGAAACCCGTGTAGAAATTTTGTCCCAAAAACGCTCGCCGGAAAACTGGGTTTATGGCCGGAAATTGGCCGGAAAAGTCGCCGGAAATAGCATCTCGGGTGACCGGCAAAGTCAGACCGGTCACCGGTCAACGGGTCAAAACGGTCAAGGTCCAACTCGGGGTCAAATCGGAGTCAGACCGAGTCACTGTCTGAGAATGGAACGAGTCAGCTCGGGTGAGTCAGGTAACCAAGTCAGCTTCTTAGTCAAGGCCGAGTGGTCTCGAGTAATGCCTTAGCTAAAGCTAGGCCATTGCACAGCGATGTCGCCGCACCATGATTATGCATCAAAACTTCTTCCACCCAAGATGGTCAGTACTTTCATACTGATTCCTCCATTGCACCCGTTCTCACTACACAACCGCAACTACATCACTTCCTCATACCAACAAGGCCCCAATCGAACAGCTCTCCGTAGCTCATCATCGTAACTGCGACTCACCCACTGCTCCATTTCTAGCACCACCAAGCAAACAACCCCTTAACTCAGCTCATACTCATCACACATCACCGCATCTCACAACAAAGCCTCCCGCGGCATCACTTGCACTCGCTTGATATCACAACCGCAACTCCTCTCGAGACAACAAAGATCAATCAATTGCTCGCACTTGTGCTGTGCTCGCAAATCCAAAGAATAAACTTGCACCATTCCTTCTCGCCTCCTTCCACCGCCTTCCAAACTTCGAGAACACCAACAACTACTACCGCAACTATTACAGCACCATCTTGCACCCCGTACTAAGTTGGTTTCACCGCTCATGCCATCGCTCTCTATAGAACTTTACCTAGATGCCATCTTTCCGCAGCCTAGCCAATTATCGCACACTCGCCATTACCTCACCCATTGCAGTACAAGGTCGAGCATAACCTCGAATGCCTCGAGCTCCATCACCATTTCCTCTTTATGGCACCTTCCCCGCAACTCTACCAACTCAAGAACCCTTACTAAATCCATCTCGCACCTCCTCTCGGTCCTTTAATAGCTACCATTTCGGCCGCAAACAAATCATCACTATCAACTCCATCCAACCCAGTATAACATAACCAAAGACCCAGACTCTAATTCTTCAGCTCCATCGAGTCCACCTTATCTTGACCTCCATCTGTTGCTAGATTCAATCCATTTAATCCATACCATTCTGCTCATAACCCATCCAGTCCATCAATTTGCCAGCCATCATGGCCTTGGCTGCCAATTGCATCAAGACCTCCATATAGCAGCATCTCCATGTATTCCTGTCACATTCAAACCCAGTGCTCTTGCCATCTCCAATTCCATCTACTTACTGCAATTCCAGCTACCATAGCACATTGGTTAGCCATACATCCTCATCAGAACCTCAACCAGCTCAACATCAACACCAGCATCACTCACTGACATCTCAGTTGCCACCTCCACTGTGGCTTCAACTCCATCACAACTCATGTAATCAGCAGCACCAACACCAGAACCCATTTCATTTGTGTATTCACAGCTGCAATTTTACGGTCTCAGATTTGAATCCCAGCAGAACCCAATTCGATCTGATTCATCTCTTCTTTCTCAATACTACAGCGGCTCAATCCTGTCTCGATTCAAAACCCATCAATCGCAGAGACTACCACCATCTCCTCCTCTTTCCTTTGGTCCGATTGAATCAAAAGTGAAACCCTATTTCTTCTTCGTATCTCAATCTCTCGCCATGGAAGCAACAACAGATTTCTCTTTCTCCTTCATTTCAAATTCAATTTGTGTTGCGAGATCTCATCAAACCATCTTCCTAGTTCTTCCCTCGTCTCTCGTAATTCTCAAGAAACCATGACAACCACCATTAACAAAGATCTCGCTCTCTCTTAACTTTCAATTTCAGGAAAAATGAAATGAATAATGAGAAACAAGTTCTCTCGAAATAAACATAGGGTTAGGTTGTGAAGTGGGTCTGGATCCGATTTCGGGTTCGGATCCGGATCTGGGCCATGGATAGGACCGACCCAATTGGGTGTTATCCAGCATAACCATCCTCTGGATAAGGGCTACCCAAGTGTTAGTAACACCCATCGCCGAGTGATAAGGGGTACCCTGAATGAGAGCCCCTTAACCACCTCTGAACTCCAAATAGTCTTCGCCCTTGATGAAATGACAAGTTTGCCCTTAGTCTTCCAAGTTCTTGTTTTGCTCATAACTTCTTCATACGAACTTAGAATGACTCCGTTCTTTCGCCATTGCCTTCGTCTTCTCGTCCTCTACACAATGAAAAGTAGAAATCTTGCATTTGAACGAGTTCCAATTGGTCTTTTTGCTCCAAATGACTCCATTGCACCTAATAAACTCAAAAGCACACATAAGATACATAATTTACAAGAAAACTCGCAAAGAAAGCATAAATACTAGATATTAAATACGGTGTATTCTACACCTATCATCTACAATCTCCGATGGTTGAAAATGGCAGTGACTAAATACAACATGTTAGATCACTGCTCGGTCGAATTCGCAAGCGTTGCTATCTCAAGCTTGTTTGTCACGTTTAGTTGTCAAAACTATAAGTCTTTATTTCTAGTCTACTTATAGCTATGTCTCAGATTATGATAAAATGTGTAGTTGAGCTTTAGACTTCACGACGTTCATCGATTGAAGATGAAGAACTACCAAGAGGAGCTTGTGGAACTTCATCAACAAAAGGTATGTGGAGACTTGAACTCATCTATCACTCAGAAGTCTATTTTATTTTATCTCCTATTGAGACAAAGTTGTATAGCTATATAACTTTACATTATACACATTTGCTAATTCGAGCTAAGTTTAACTCGCTTATATCTTTCTCGAAATATATGTTGGAATGCTTTTTGCTTTAACTACGTTCATCATTATTCTTGACGAAAGTCAAAATATGATCATGTGAAAATCACCTGGTAATATCTTACATGATTTGTGTGAGACATTCATTTGATGTAGACTCAGAATGTTCGTATTGATCATTCGATCACTTGAAAATTACTTATAAGCTAATAGTTTGTGTGAGACAGCTATTGTCGTCTTCTAAGAATGTTTCAATGATTGAAATGGGAGTTAAGAGCTAAAACCAATGTCTGGATGCATTACAGTTTGTGTACTTAGTGTGCGGATTATTTTATCGGAATTCAGGACCGGAAGTTTGCATACCAGTTCGCAAACTTATTCAACTGTTAAGTTAGGGTACTTGAGTTTGCATACCCGTTCGCAAACTGATTTAACTGTTGAAGTCCGGGAACCAATTTTGCGTACAATGGTTGCAACTGAGTTCGGTCAGGAGCTAAAGTTTGCGTACCCGTTTGCAAACTTAAGTGGTTTAAGTTCTTAAATCGGTTAAGTATGATTTCATACTCATGAACAAATACATTTATCTAATAAGAAATGCAATCTTTGCAAACTGTGGCTAAAATGTTCATGAACTGATTATTTTGAATCAATCCGATTTTGCTTCAATTGTGTCTTGTATACTTCTATAAGAATATAAACAATTGAACAACTCTATGAGTAACATAATTAGATTCATTTAATTATCAATTTATCTAGAAGTGTTGAGATAAACATGGTTAATACAAAAGTGTTCATATGGCTAACTTCGTTTAATTGTTATCGAGCCAACTCAATGTACACCTTTAGGTACGGTTACCCATATCTAAGTGAAAGTATATTTCATTTGTGTGTAACAAGCTAAGACCATCTAATGGTGAAAAGATATTAGCTTGAATCTCAAATCAGGTTTCATCTAACAGTGAATATTGATTGCTTTGGTTCAAAGTTATCAAACCCTGATTTGAAGACTATATAAGGGAGAACTCTAGCAACTGGGAAACCTAATCCCCACACCTCATATGTGATACTAGTTGCGACTAGAGTCGATTCTTATTTAACATAGGTTTTTCCTAAAACCATTATAGGTTAACGACTTAAAGACTTCATTTGGATTCTGAAGCCAGATCCAACTATTTTCTCTGTAGTTGCGTGTTCTGATCTTAATTTGTTCTATCGTTGTTAGAGCATAGCTCGGTTGAACCCACCAAGCGTTGGTATGCCAAGTTTGGTTGTCATAGTTTAGTGAGTCAAAACTCATTTTAAGAGTCGCTTGATTATGTACTAAATTCGTATAGGTTGGCTTGAAAGTATTAGAATATGAGACATTACAAGTATTGCGAAGACTTGAAGAAGTGAAGAAGTAAGGAGCTACAACAACAACATCATCCTTCCACTTGAGGTTAGTGATATTTGACTTGAACTGGTTCATTCCCTAACGTATCTTTCAAGTCGTGCATATTGAAAACAAAACTGCGAAGCATGAATGAAACTCTAGTTAGACATAATATTAAGGAATACAATACGAGGTTTATTGCTTAACCATTAAACTTTGTAGATAAGACATCGATATAATCGTTTGAATGCTATTGTGATTATGTATGGGTATAAGGTGAAGATTTTATCCTAGGAAACAATGTTTTACATTTGTTTTAAGGAAGTAAATTCATGAATTTGTTTTGTGAATCGAAAAGGAAATCGCCAGGCATTATTGGTATTGTTATTCATTGCATATCTTGTGAACAACCAATATTTGTGATTAGTATAACCGCTCATGACTTGTTTATGTTCTTGGTAAAACTATTCACAACGGCCTGACTTTTGTATTGGTGAAACCGATCTTAAGTAATCACCTGAGATGGTATGATCGATTTTGTGATTTTGTGCATGACCGACTCTGGGTAAAGGGGAACCGATCCTAGTAAGAGGTGCAACACATCACAAAGGGGAATCGATCCTTGTATGAGGTGCAACAAGTTTTAGCAGAAAGGGGAACCGATCCTATGGACATGTGCAACACGTTTTTAGGCAAAGGGGAACCGATCCTATGGACATGTGCAACAAGTACAAGTTAGATACCATATATATGTGGGGAACCGATCCTAGTACCTAGTCAACCAATTTTTTTAAAAGCTAGTGTGACTATGCACAGTACTCACATGGAGGTAAAACGGAAACTTGTTTTGGTAGAACCGTGAAACCCATGATTTGTGATTGAGTGTTCTTGATCAATCGCATAGTTCTTGAAAGTCAGATGAACCAATTCTAAACTTGTTTGGAAGTGTGGCAAATCGGTTTCAAGGTTGTAAGTATGAAAGAGGACTTACAAAGTAAGGATGTCGACATACTTTGAACATGTGCAGTAACGTTAATCTTTAATTGTTCAAAGTTATTCCTTAATAGCTAAAGGAAGAAAATCCCGGATCGAATAAAATAAAGTGAGAATCTTTTATTTAAGGTTTTTAATTTTATTTTAGGAAAATAAAAATTAGTAATTTGCATTTACTAGTTGGAGATTTTTCGATCATTATTTGGACAAAGCATTTCCAGGAATTATGGAAACCGAATTTGGAATATATTGCATATCTTGAGAATATTTTCGGTTTTGGAAATTCCTTGGTCTATAAATATGAAAGTTTGCATTTCAAGCAAACTAATCCTTCGTACAGCAAGAACTATCTCAGTTGTGTTGTTACTGGTGAAGCCGCCTATTCGGAGAGGAGAGTAATCTAATTAGGCGAAATCTCTTACGGCCGCTCAGTTTAAAGTCTTCTTTGGGATTGAGAAGCTCTATTAGTACCGTTGGTGGGAAACTAGATAATTGCGGTTTATCTTTTGTTTTCGATTGATTTGATTGACTAACGGTGGTTGAACTTTGATTGCACCTAGTTTGTTTATGCTTGAGAATCTTCTCTTCGATATAAGATTCACTCAAACTAGATCGAAGTTTCGACGGGGATCTTTAGACTGTTTGTAGATCTAAAGACGTCTTGTGATAATCCATTGTTAACAAACTCCGTTCTGTGCGTGATTGATCACAAGAGATTCAAGTTGATTGTGTTCAGGTGTTTATTGAAGATATAAGAAGATTTGAAGACAAAGAAGATTTTGAAGATTTCTGATTTGGGGTTCATAATCTTTGGTGTGCACAATACTTGTTTCGGTATAGAGGATCCAACTATAATCGGTTTATCCTTGTGGTAGATTAGATTGATTAGTTGTGTAGATAGGCATCAATACAATTCTTTGTGATTAAAAGTATTGATTGCAAAATCTTAACAATTACTTCGGTAGTTGATAACAAGATAAATCTAAGAAACTGACGAATGAGTTTATTGAGATAAACAGAAGAGCCTTTGTCGAACTCACATCACTTGGTTGAAAAGAGTTGCTACCAAACAGATTTGTTGTTCCTTTACTGTTTGGAATACGAACCAAAGGAATTGTTCCATGTATGTGACTTATTAAGTTGGAGGTTTAGTTGCTTGGTCTCAACTATACGAAGTTGGTTTGGTTTTGTATAGCGGCTTAATCCTGAGAGTATTCAATTCTGGACAAGGTCCCGGGGTTTTTCTGCATTTGCGGTTTCCTCGTTAACAAAATCTTGTTATGTCTTTTACTTTTGTATTTCCGCAATTATAATTGTTTTTATTATAATTAGAAGTAAAATACACAAACGTTAATTCCTATTTACTCTATAAGTAATCTTATTGTGTTTGGTTAAGTCCGAACCTTTTTATCAAGTAAACATATTTCGTTGCTGTATTGTCTCGATCTCGTATCCATAGACAATCACACGAAGTGTGAACTGATTTGTTGTATTGTCTCGACTCAGTCCATAGACAATCACTTTTGGAGAAAGGACTTATAGGTGGAAAAGTTTTAGATTGAGGTATATTTGGGTACCCTCGTCTTTTCAATCGTATTGAGTACTATCTTCTCTAAGATTTGCTCGAGATTTATCTCCGATAGGTAAGATATAAAAAGTAATCACATGTTCTTCGTCTCATTATTTGTGATTTCACAATAACTTGTTCTACTACCATATAGTTAAGTTATTGTGAGGTGATTGATGTTTCTAGGCTGTTCTTCGGGAATATAAGACTGGATTATCAATTCTTTTTCACCTTGATTTATGAAAAGACGGAACAAAACTTCATAGGTATTTTTGTGGGAGATAGATTTATATCTAAATAGACTTTTATTTGTGAGACAAATTTGTTTATCAAGTTTTCAACTTTGGGTCGTAGCAACTCTTAGTTGTGGGTAAGATCAACTAAAGGAATCAAGTGAGTAGAGTTTGCTGGGATTCAGAGGCGTAAGGAACGCGATTGTACCTTAATTAGTGTGAGATTGGTTAGGGCTCAGCTACATTCCAGTCCGAAGTTAACTTGTAGTAGGCTAGAGTCTGTAGCGGCTTAATACAGTGTGGTGTTCAAATATGGACTAGGTCCCGGAGTTTTTCTGCATTTGCGATTTCCTCGTTAACAAAACTTCTGGTGTCTGTGTTACTTCTTTTCCGCATTATATTTTTTATATAATTGAAATATCACAGGTTGTGCGTAGTTCAATCAATTGGTAAATCCAACCTTTGGTTGTTGATTGAAACTGATCGACACTTGAACATTGGTCTTTGGTATCGTTCAAGTTGTTTCTCATAATAATCAGGCTCGCGGATTTCTATCTGTTTGATTTGTTGATTACATTGAGAAACAAAGATATAACTCTTGGATATATTTTCCTTGATTGAGTCTGATTGTCTAGTTGATTCTCTTGGAATTATATTAGAGTTAGTCCATACAGATTGCCTAAACGAAATATTGGATGTGCTTGTTATACCCCCGCTTTTTCAATTGGTATCAGAGCAGGAAAACACGTTTAAGACCTCATAAGTCTGTGTTTGTAGCAATCTGGCTATATGGATAGTAAAGTCTCTATAAACGCTACACCAGAATTAGATCTTCTCAACTTCGAGTGTGTTCTAGAAACCATCGATGAGGTTGAGTGTTTTGATATAGAAAGAATCATCAAAAATCTTTGTCGAGAAAAACAACGATTGATAAGGAAAATTGATGGTCTTCATTGCGATATTTATATTAAAAAATATGATCTTCGAGAACGTTATGAAGAGCTAGTTAATCTCCAAAAGAAGTTAGATGAACAAATATGGATCAACTATGATTTTATTGAAGAAATTGAAAAACATAAGGATTTGAAGTCTGTCAAAGTATCTTCAATGGATGTGAGAAACTCCTTTAATTCTTCCCTGAAGAATTATCGCAAGTCAGGTGATAAGCGAGGTTTAGGCTTTGTGAATACTGATGTGACTGAGAACTTCTTAGATGAGATTGAAGATGTTGGTACATGTATGTTTTGTGGTTCTCATGATCATTTTCAACATACATGTACACCTTTCAAGAAAAGTTTAAAAGTTGCTAGTGATCATCATAAGAAAGCTGAACAACTGTTTTATACTCTAAAAAGGTGTGCAAATCTAACAAGAAAACCCAAACGGGATAATAATGTTAGTATGGGAGCTTTTGCTCTAAAATCAACATCACCCTTTCAATGGGTTCTCGATAGTGGATGTAGCCGATACATGACTAGAGATCTTTCGTGGTTTGTGAATTCAAGCAATTTTGAAGGAGGTCCAGTAACATTCGGATATGGGAGTTGTTGCTACATAATCAAGAAGGGGACGATCAAACTACCCGGTGTTCCTGAAATCCATGATGTAGTATACGTTAAATGTATGATTGCTAATCTTCTTTCTGTCAGTTAAATTTGTGACAAAGGCCATAAAGTTGTCTTCAATGCAAATAGATGTGACATTGTAGACAGAACTGGAAAAGAATTTTTCAGGGAACTCGTGGTAAAAATAACTGTTATCTCTTAGATACCCAGTTTAGCAATTATTGCAATTTGACTAAGATGGAATCTACACATCTTTGGCATGAGCGTTTTGGTCACATCAATTATCGCCTTCTAACTAAGATCATCAACAAATAACTTGTTAGAGGTGTTCCGAAAATCAATGCTAAGATTGATGGTGTCTGTGGTGCCTGTCAAAAGGGTAAACAAACGAAAGTTCAACATAAATCATCTCGAGATATTCTCAATAAAGCTCCACTTGATTTAATTCATATGGATCTCTTCGTCTCAATACAACAACCTACTATTGCCGGGAAGATGTATGCTTTAGTTATGGTGGATGATTACACCAGATTCACTTGGGTAGTTGATGGGCTGTCGTAGGCACAACAAATTAATAAATACATTTCCCACTAATTAACTGGTAATATAGCAGTAGTAAGAGATCGTTCCCACAGAGAGCTGTGTAATTGATAGGTTATTTGAAATAGCAAAATAAAGTAAATAACAAAAGGGGGTTTTGGTTGTGAGATAAATAATAAAGACAATAAAGAAAAGAGATGATAAAGGAATCCTTCGCCGTTACCAAGCGATAGCTGGATCAAAATACTTATCTATCTTTCGTAGGAACCATTCATCACCAACCGTAGAATAACATCTAGAGCAGTGTTATCCCCAAAACTCCTTCAATCACTGGATACGGAAGTTCTCGACTACCGGATTCTATCCGACGAACCACCAAGTAGTAGATCACTCAAGGTGCAATCCAATCGAACGCCTTAAGCTTTGTGAATTTAGGTTGATCCCGGTAGTTAAACTCTTAGATCAAGGTTTACTTGCTGGTGTTGTTTTTACACACGATTGCTCCACAGAATCCCTCTGTAAGGTCTCGCGATTTCTACTTGTGTAGAGAGTTATTACTTATCTCATAACTTCTACTAGCAATAGAACGTTCAATAGACTAATCTAGTATGCATCCCAAATCAATCTAAGAATCACTCATAAACCCTAGATATGGTAAAGACAAACGATGATGATAAAAACTCTCAATAGATTTGTATTATTAATAAAGCTTTACGCTTAGAACATTGAATTCAACCTTAATCAACAAAGGAATTAGTTTCTCGTGATTACACAATTACCCGGTTTCCCCCTAAAGGGGTTAATCCTAAAATATTAATGAAGAACAAAAGTATATTATGAGATGATCGATGATATATGACCTAATACTTTTTTATAGGTTTACATTGCTTGGCCATCAAGTATTTAGTTCGGTTCAAAAACCCGACCTAAAAATATGAAATAACGAATCCAAACGTGCCCTTAGGCATTCCAAGGTATTAATACACATTTTCCTACTTTCTAAGTACGCGTACCAGGTCCGCAAACTTCAAATTCCAGCAGAAATTTTCGGAATTAAAGTATGCGTACCCGTCCGCATACTTTAATGTCTTCGGTATTCGATAAAAGCTTGTTTTGGCCACAACTTCTTCATCCGAACTCGGAATGACCTCATTCTTTTTGCATTCTTTTTATCTTTAAATTCTATTAAAGATTGTGATGAGAAATCATTAATTTTAATGAGTTAAGATTGGTATTTGGCCCTTTCCTTGATTTTGAGCATTTTGCTCCTTTTCGTCGCACTTCTTCCACTTCTCTTGGACTTGGGCACTTGGATACTTGGAATACTTCTCTTATTAGATCTTTTCAGCATTTTGTATCTCCTTTTTGTATGATTCACATAATAGAGGCAAATAAGAGAAAAAAAGAGTAATAATACGAAAATATGCAAGAATAATAGCTAAAACAAGTATGGAATGGATACTAAAATCATATGAATTATGCACTTATCAAATTCCCCCACACTTAAATTTTGCTAGTCCTCAAGCAAACTAATTAAAACTAATCCTAAATACAACAACTCCATGTCGTTGAGAAAACGGTTACACTTAGCATGTATAACAAGCCTTTAAACCTCTAGGTGTCCCTAGTGGACGAGTTATAGTCTCGTGAGGGTTTACAAGAGGTATACCCACAAAACCTACTCCAATTTATTTCCTTGGAAGAACCACTAAGGGTAGACACAAAGTAGAAAGCCAAATAATTAGCTTGCATATGTTCTTTAGCTACAAACATCCCACATACATTCCAATCAACACACATAAGCAATTACTTGCGTGTGACATTCAACCTGATTGCAAAACTTTACTAAGATAGTCA
Source organism: Papaver armeniacum (assembly GCA_023531295.1). Classification (NCBI taxonomy): domain Eukaryota; kingdom Viridiplantae; phylum Streptophyta; class Magnoliopsida; order Ranunculales; family Papaveraceae; genus Papaver; species Papaver armeniacum. Next base: position 325,157 of record JAJJWW010011880.1, read on the forward strand.
TCGTACTTTTTGCGACGTTTGTCACAACACTCGCATACTGAAATTACATGGATAAATAAGAGAATGGAAATAAAAAGTGAAGTGTGCAAATGTTGACTTAAGTGAAAGATGTTACCCACAATACTTGTATGAACGTCGTCAAAAGATTCTTATTTATAGCGCAATAGTTGAGAGAAGCACCCATTTAACTTGACCACATGATTAGATACTATAAGCGCATGTTTATTTTCAGCAAATACGTGATAGTTGCCTTGGATCCTGCGTTCCATGCTTGTTTAGGCGACGGAGACAGGGACAACGTTTTACACATATTGCCATACAAGTGTCGAGAACCTCATCAATAGTCTTTTTGACTTGCTATATAATGATGATAGGTTTTTATTTTTATCGACTATGATTAGTCCGCAATTTCGGACCTATCATTTATTAGTGTCGATAAATGAAGAGGAGCCTTATATATATATATTTTTTTTCCCGGCTCACTCTTTACTATTTAAGAGTGTAATACAATTGTCTTATGGGGCTTTTAAATGCTCAACCAATGATTACCTTGCTACAACATCCATGGCAATATCAGGATACCACCAAATCACTTTAGAGAAACATATAACTGCAAAAAATAAAAAGAAAGTGATTCAGATTGGGCCAATGACGGTTGGTACCACAATGGAAGTTAAGGAAACTCAAAATACCACAACTTAACATAATAGCATTCCATTTTATTGTTTGACTAACTCGCCCCCAACAAAACATTAAATACCTAGCATATCCTCGGACTCGGGGTCGCACATTTTGAAAAATGGTTGATTTGGATGTTTGATCGATAAAATATATGGTTGTTGTAAGGAAAGAGTATTGATTTGGTCGGTAAGTTTGTGATTCAGGGTTTCCAGTAAAAGAGTTTTAATTAGGTTTACAGTAAAAGAGTTTTAATTAAACTCGTGATGGAAAATCCTCCTTTAAGGTTCTGATCAGAATTTACATCGTTCCTGTGGGGTTCGTTTGTTAAATATACCCTTAGGATTCCCATTCATGGTGGATCATCTATCATTATCAGGCTTGTATTGCATTCGATTAACTGTATGGTATAAGGAAGTTTAAAATTGATTAGTTATGATGATTAACTGTAACTGATTTCAAATCTCTATTCTTGAGATTTCAATAGGATGTTGTTTCAATTAGTTTTACTTCTTATTCAAACAGGAATCACTAATGCGAACCAGAAACAGTAACCATTAGCTATTAATTTTCTTTAATCAAGCAATTAAAATTCGTCGCAGATATGTCATACACCCATCACTCGGGTAACGCAAATATGGTGCTATTAAGTTAAGAGCCTGCCAGTGTTTACACGGCTTAAACGGATTTGGGCCCCACGTCGCTCATGTGTAGCACATCCATCAAATAAGAATCGCAAAAATAATGCTATTAAGTTAAGAGCCGTTCGGCTCGAGGTCGCACATTATTTTGAGTGTCGTTAATCAATCTCACTGGAGTCACGTATTCAGTACTACTTTTTGTTAGGAAAATTACACTCGTTTCGCAAATGAGTCGCACATGTGACGTGTATTCAATGGTATTTTGTAAGATAAAAGAGTAAATATGTAGGTAGACAAAACCCTCGATTTTGATTGGTTGACCGAAGAAAATTGTTTGATCTGAGTGCAAAACACGTTTTGCAGAAATTTTTAGGAGGGTAACTACCTTCAAACTATATTAAATCCTGAAAATGGTATGCATTTTCTGCATGTTCTCCCAAGTTTTTTTCTGCTGCAATGCTACAACATCCTGCAAAATTAAATTCTCTCCTGATTGAATCTACCTTCAACACTATCTACAAAGATTAAGTTACCTTGTTAGCCTCATTAAACATCCATTTCAAAAAACTCAATTCATTGATAGTTCTCACAAAGCCAATATTACAGCTCTAACTGGATTTCTACAAGATTACTAGTTGCGCAGAAAAGACCCAGTTCATTACAACCGAGATCAACATCTGCATTTATAGTACTCTCGGCAAACAAGCCCTAGTTACTAATTGTTAGCATTTACAGTATAGCATTCAAAATATCCATTCACACCCTTTTCAAACTCCTAAAAAGAAAAACACCCACATTTACCATAACTACACTGATATAGTTCATCAAGACAACAAAATGAAAACAACTACTTGTACCGGCCAACTTGAATGAACTTCACACAAGAACAAGATGATTCTTACCAGCAACAAGAAGATCAGACATAAGAACCTCTGGAGAAAAACTTGCTAATCATATTTAAGCTTGAAACTATGCACAAATTCTCGATCTTTCTGAATCTCTGGAGAACTCTAATCAGAACCCTTATCTTCATCGTCGCTTCCAAAACCTTCTTCCTAAACATCATCTTCTTCATCACTATTGCTGGATGCAGCAGTACCATACCCATATGGCACATCTTCATCCTCCTCTTCCTCCTCATCTTCCTCAATTTGCAATGGACACATAAATAGAATGTTGATAAACTGGAATAAATCTCACACAAACACGTGAAAATATCCGTTTCTTGTTTAGATCATGAATTTTTAAAGAACGCAGGATGATTAAGGATGCGACCATTGACCAAACGGTGTAATGGTTCGCACCCCTCTAACCGATTAGATTTTGAAACCCCAAAAGACGTGATAGATTTTGACCCAAAAGACGTGAAATTTCCAACATATTTTGAAACCCCTCTAACGCGAATGTAACTGGAATGTCTCATTGTCCAAACTGAAAGATACTATCTGATCATTGTTATAAATATAATGATTTATCCAAAAAATACAACCATGTGCGTACACACCTGAATCCCAAAAAGTAAAAGGAAATTCCCCAATGTTCCTCCATCCCATGTTGTCTCCTAGTGTGTGTACGTCCACTTTACCGCCCACTTGAATTCGAACTACTTTGTATTCACCGGTACGTTCACAGTAGCCGAAGCCCCCTACGACGTATCGTGGATTCCAACTAATTTGTGGCGTTGGTGTTGGATCACATATTTGTGGCGGATAGAGGTGCTCACCCGTTGTTGGATTCATAATATAAATAGGATCTTGTATGCCGTGGTGTGAAACATAAAAACATACCAGACCATTACAAGATCCAACGATTGGGTGTGACATATTTTCATAATAAGATTGGATAATATGCCAGGTACCATTGTTTCCAAATAACATCTAATATAAATCTCCCATCACCGTGTAGTAATTTTCCTCCTCAATTTTCTCTATAGAAGACTTGTGTAACTTTTTCTTCTCTCACTTTTTGAGTGAAACCGAAAAGGAGTCCAATTCTTTTGTCTGCAATGACATAATTCCAATCTTTAAATACAAGTACTAATCACGTGAAATATAGTGCAGACACCAGTTTTCACTTTAAAACCTATACTATTATTTAGTCCTTTTTGACCACACAAAATCATGTTTGCATCTATTGTAATTGTTTCTATATCCGTTTTAAATATATTTAAGGACCAGTGAGAAAAAACTGGACACTTTCTTCCTATTTTACTCTCAAAGTGTATATACATAGCTTTAAATGTTGAGGTCCACTGTATTCGGATAAATCCTAAATGTTAAATACATAATAGTTTGGAAAGCATTTGACAAATTAGAGCAATTTCTTCCACTCGTTCAAGTTGGATCTTTCTTGATTCAAATCAACATATAAAAAGAATAACGAAATATTCTGGTGCACGAATAATTAATCACGTGAAATATCATGCAAAGGACACTAAACAACAGGAAAAAAAATAAAAAAAGCTACATAGATAACCTAAGGAATGTGTTAGTGGCATGGACATCATGAGTACACGTTCCCTATTGTCCACCAAAATTCTTCAACGAGATAGTGCTCCTCATGTGAGGAATAATTGTAACCCATGTTTCCCACGGTAGTTTCCCCTAAATTTCCGTTCAAGTTACGGTGCATTTATTGTAACGCAACAAACACCTATTCTGCCAAAATAGGAGGTCCTTGTTATTTCCATAGGCTATCGGTTTATACGTCAGCGGCCACCATTCATCCCTATCCTCTTCCAAGAAAATGCTCATCTTATGATTCCAATCCCATTCCCGGCCAAGCGCCCATATATGAATATTTTTTTTGGAAATGGGTGTCCAGAAATCTATCCGGGGCTCATCAGACACCGGATGGATGTAGTAAAAAAAAAAGGCGAACTCCGAACATGACCATCCCGAGTAATGGGTAAGAATCTACCCAAAATTCACTCCCAGGAATATGATGCGGAGGTAACGAATGTTCATGGAACGTTTCGGTGTCCAAATTGAAAGATACTATGCAAGTATACTGCGGACGACAATCCTTCCAAAAAATACAACCATGTGCATACACACCTGAACTCTGAAAAGTATAAGGAATCTCCCTTATTATGTTCCTCCATCCCCTCTCGTCTTCTAGCGTGTGTACTTGAACTTTACCATCCATGTGAATGCGAAATACCTTGTAATCATTAGTACGTTCACAGTATCCAAACCCCCCAATTATGTTGTATCGTGCACACCACCCTTGATCTCGTGCAATTGGGATGCATAGTTGTGGCAGATGGAGGTGCTCACCTGTTGCTGGATTCATAATATGTACAGGATCTTGTATGTCGTGGTGTGAAGCATAGAAACATACCAGACCGTTGCAAGATCCAATTATTGGGTGCAACTTATTCCAATCATAGGTTCCATCAAACGGGGGCCCGTTATTGTTGGCTGTTAGGATCGGGCGTAAATCTTCCTCGTTAATTTATTTTGTATAGAAGAGTTGAGCATCATTCCCCATTCTTTGTGCGACACCAAAAAGGAGTCCAATTCTTTTGTCCCCAAGGACAGTATTCCACTCTTTGCATACACATTTGCATGCTAAAACGCTTTCTGCAGTTTGGAGGCGCTGTAGTATCTCGGTAGTTATTAATTCCGACAACATATCCATCGCTATTACTGATGAATGATGATCAAAAATAAATAAATTACAAGCATTTATAATTTAATTTTTGTAGAATGCTACAAGAAGATACGCGTAAAGCTTATATGGACATCCAATACACCTGTTAGCGAATAGTCGCGTCCTTAATGAGCAAGCGTTATTTGAAAATTCGTGGTACCAACAAGTGACGTATATTTGCAGGTTTCATCTTAAAAACGGTTATAACTTATTATGCCGTGAATTTAGCCTACAACTGGATTCTTATTTAAAAGGAAACAAAATCTAACGGGTATTACCATTACGTCATGAGGTACGCCTGAAAAGATATGACAATTTAGTAGGGTATTATTATTACCCTACTATTACTATCTAGAATAGGTTAAGCCAAGTTTCTCTGGATTTAACCGCTGTATGCGTCTCTTGGGAATAGACGAATAGGTGTGAGAAGTTAAAGAGAATATATTCATTCTCCAGGGAGAAAAAAAACTTGAAACAAAGTTCAGAGATAGGGCTCCAAAACTATCAAAAAACAAGACCAATGGAAGAGGAAGAAGTTGATAAGGATTAGGACTTGAACAGAAAAAATGTGATGATGATGATGATGAAAATCAGCAGTGAATGAAATAGATTTGGAACAACCAGAGAAACTTAAGTACAAAATATGAGGATGTTGATTACATCATCTCGCTTATGCTTAGTACATGAATCAGGTGAATCTATGTTATTATACACACAAAATTCTATCAGGTGAAATTTGTATTATGCACCACATTTCACGTGATCAATTGTTTGTACACCATATTCTAAAGTGTAAAAGATGTAATACCAGTGCGACCAAGGAGATTTTAAAGTGCGATTGTGGTTTGTAAACACTACATCATCCTATTTGACTATATTCCAATATAACTATTAGCTAATCTGAAACACAAGCAATATTCTAGATTGCTTAATTTCTACTCATGCTTCGAAGGAGGCAAGAAAATGATGATGACGTATGCCCTCATTTAAAGAAATAGACTTTTGTGCGACCCATGATTGAACACGTTGCGGTTTCTGTGTAAAACAACATTTTGGTTTCGCAATGGGTAAGATTATAGCCACAACATACGATGAGTGTAATTACTATATTCTTGGAACATTCACTCACATTGTCTATGGAGAAGAAGGCGACAAATGATGATGTGGTGCCCTAACCAGATTATTATGCGACTGTTGAGAGAATATGGAGCGGTTACCTTGCTAAACCAACATCATTTAACTTTTACGATTACATCATCGCGCTTCCGCTTAGTATGGGAATCAAGTAAAATATGCACTAAATTATTGTTCTTCAGTTCCAGTGCAGAGGCAGAACGTGTCTCAGTGGCAAGCTCCTCCTCAATTTCACATCAAAATTAACGTTGATGCAGCTTACTCAGATGGAAAAGACGCGGCAGCAGCTGTCGCAACAGACTCTTCGGGTAGGCATTTGGGAAGTGGAGCTTTCTGTTTTGACTCTTTCTCATCAATGGTGGCAGAGGCAAAATCTTACGGGCTTGGTAATCAATTGGCTAGAAGAATCCAAGGTTCCAGGATCATTATCGAAGGGGATGCTGAAGATATCCCAAAAGCTATTACAGGGAATACGAACGACATTCCGTGGAGTATTCGTTCCACTGTTCTCTCTATTCGTGATCGCGTCAAGGATTTTAGTGATATTAGTTTCACTGCAGTTCCTAGAGACGCAAATTCAATTGCTCATGATTTAGTTCAATTTGAAATCTTAAACTTTCAAAACAGATGGTGGTCATTTGATGAACCTCCTTTTTGTATTATGCAACGTCTCAACTCTTTTGAGGATTAATACAAATTAATATCTGTTTCCTTCAAAAAAAAAAAATCATCGTCATTCTTCCATTATCAACACATATTTTTAAAAATAATTGTATCCAAAAGAAAAACAGTTTGCATCTTGTAATTCTTTGGTTAACAAAAAACAAAAACATCCAAAGAGGAAAACACGAAATCTTCCACTTGACCTTATTCCGCAATGAGTTGAGAAATCTCTGCGATTAATTAACTAAGAACAAAAATCATTTGCATTAAAGTGATATGTATTTATCATCTTGAGACTGATGTTTACAGAATTCCACTTCTCTTACTAAGATCAAAATGAACTTTACTAAAGCGGGGTGTTTGTTGTGTGAATAAAATTTAGTAACTATCTTTCCAACGATGATCGAAACGAGCTTTCGTTGGTATTTGTGGTGCTTAGGTTAACCTCAACTTGGTAAGCTTTGTGTATATATATATATATATATATATATACTTTGGGAGTAAAATAGGAAGACCATGTCCAGATTATGTATATATATTCTGAATATAATAAGGGAACTACGCAGAACAGGCTGGACATGTTCTTCCTGTCTTACTCGCAAACTATATACAGTATATATTCGCTTTAGCTTAACTGAATATAATAAGCGAAACATCCGTCTCAAGACGATCAATACATAGCACTTCAGTGCGAATGGGACTATAGGAGTTTTCCTCGTTGTTTATATTTTTCTTGGTTAATCGCAAAAGTTTGCGGAATAAGGTCAAGTTGGAAGATGTCGTGTTTTCCTCTTTGGATGTACTGGTTTTGATTAACCAAATAATGACAGAGATACAACTATTTTTCTTTTATTATTCAGCAATATTTGTGATGATCATAGAAGAATGACGACGATGAAACTAAACCGTATAAAATTTTATGTGTAATAACTTTAATCACCATGAATAAAAACAGAAATTTACCTGATTCCCACCTCCCTATTCTCCTCCCTACAATCTAAACCTCACATTAGGGGAATGGTGAACCCCACTTGAACCTGAATGCGGATCTCGATATAGATGTGAGGCTTAGATTATAGGGAGGTGGAGAATAGGGAGCCAAATAGCATTTCCGATTCCCATACTATGCATATGCGCGATGATATAATCATAAACCTCATACTTTGAAAAATATATATATTTTTTGAAACGAAAGGATGCATTGGTTTCGCAGTGTGACCCACCTCTTTCTCATGTTAGTTGCACAACAATCTGGTGAGGGCACACGTCATTATCATTTTGTAGCGGTTATAACTTATGCATCGAATTCAACCTACAACTAGATTCTTATTTAAAAAGAAACAAAATCTAAAGGGTAACCTATCAACTAGATTCTTATTTAAAAAGAAACAAAATCTAACGGGTATCTATTACGTCATGAAGTAGGATTTCTGGTAACTTTCGTCGTTCTGTTAACTGTAACTGATGGCGTAACCATTCAGGATTTCATGTCGATATGTTCTAAAGGTTTCTCCACTATAATGTCATAACGAAAAAGTACAACACACTTAAATTGCACCATCTTCCTTCTGGTGTCGCACATACATTATGACTTTTACATATTTTATAGTTTGATACACGAATAATTAATCAAATAAAATTTAGTGAGCACGAAAGTTTTCATTTTAAAACCTGTACTATTATGTAGTCCTTTTTGACCATGAAAAATCATGTTTGCATCCATTGTAATTGTTTATATATTCGTTCTTAATATATTTAAGGACCCCCGCAGGAGAAACTGGACATTTTCTTCCTATTTTACTCTCGAAGTGTATGTATATATAATATATATATAGCTTTAAATGTGTTATCCTAAGAAAAACAATTACCTACGGAATCTCATTTATATCATCTTTTGGAATAAATTTACTAAATACTACTCACACAACATATGAGTTTTCTTCGAGGGAAACTCCTAAAACCTCCTGTGATCACGTTAGAGTGCAATCAAACTCTGCGAGAGAATCTCTCAAACAATCTTATTCATTCCATACCTTCAACGATTACAAATACATACTTTAGGTCGATATGTCATAAGGTTTCTCAACTTGATTGGGTTTTGATTGATTTCCTACTACCAAGATCAGATTCGATTGATCTTGGCTCTGATACCAACTGTTGGAAAGGTTAGGGTTGATTAAAACAAATGTTTAAGATAATTTTGATAATGGAGAAGTGGGAACTATATTAGTTCTTCTCACTCTCTCTTTCATTCACTTGAAGATAATATCTTCTTCTTATTTCTCTTTCCTTAGAGCATCTCCAATTGTAACTTGGTGTGCATCAGTGCATCTTTTGTGGAAGTCGTTTTTTGTGATGTGAAGACTAAATTTTCTTTGATTCTCCAACCACAAAGTACAACTTTTTGGTTTTGAACTTTTTAAACCATTGATCCAAATAATATATCTAATCATAACCATAGATAATGATGAGTAGGATGCTCACATCTTCTTAAAAAACCTCTAAAACTAGAGGATGTCTACATAACTACCAGCCACATCATCTTTACTTTCTCTCTTCACATTCCTGTTGGAGATGATTTTTTGGTTAAATAATTGAAAATCCTATGTGGCCTTATATCATTAGAGATTCTCTTATCTCTTTCTTTTTTATACTAAGTCCAGATGCAGTGTAGTGTTCTTCATTGCAAACCCAAACTCAAATCAATCACCTATCTCAATCATTGGAATCCTAGATTTCTTCACTAATTTCCTTACCTGCTTGCATATCTATACTATTAATTCAACTGATATTGGATTCAAACTATCCAGAAAAACAGAAAATCGATTGAATACAAAGCAAAACAACACCAGGCACATTTCAAGTACTAAGAAGAGTTCATATTTGTACAAGAACACTACCAGCTTCATTACATCCCAAACAGATAGAAATAAAAAAGACATTCAACCTAGAAACTCCGAAAATCCTTTTACTGCATTACAACCCATTAGTACAACAAAAAAATCTAGGCTGTAACTTTGCAATCCAAGCTGCAAAACAAAGTCAGACCTTCCTTACTACTGCTCCCCTGCAAAATACTTCACCTTCAAAGAAACTGTTGATTCTAAAAAACCAAAACACTTCCATGCTTCGCAAAAAAATTAACACCAACACACGAAAAACAAATTATCACAAAAGACCATACCATCAGATGCTATACATTGAAACCCCTTTCTCTAGGAACTTCTTCAGCGACTCTAAATATCATCAATTTCCTCATAAATTTTCACGAAGATGCTTAAGAGTTTCTCAGCACTCTATTTTAAGGAAACTGATAGTATTCTAGAGATGACTAATCTGAATAATCATCAGAATCATCCTCATTGTCGCTGGTATAGTTCAATTCCTTAAAGATATAGTAAGGAACCTTACCGTCATCTTCATCTGAAGTGGTATAAGGTCCCCGGAGATCTTCATCCTCATCTTCTTCATCCTCATTGTTATCCTCATCGTCACTCCAAGGCACTGTTGGACCTGAGAACACAAGATTTCCATCAATATCCATCCCACGTATTTCCTCTCTGTCAGAGTCGACGTTTAGCGGTTCTGACATGGTCCGAGCAAATTTTCGGGGAGTGTGTGTCTTCTTTGCAAGATACCGTTCATACATTGCATCCTCAAACTCTTGCCTTTTCTTCTTCTCCTTCTCCAATTTTCTTGCTCTCTTTCTTCTCTTCAACGAATCATCACTGCTTTCTTCCATCTCTTCTTCATAAAATTCTTCCTTCTCCTCATTCTCACTATCACTCTCGGTCATGATTCGAGTCTTCCCCCATGATGGCTTCCATGCTCCCCTTCTCTGAAGTCTTCTTCAGTGTCGACGTGCATTAACAGCTTCAACCTTCCTCGACCAGAGTTGGAATTCTTCATCATTCTCGATCCTCAATCGATCATACTCCACTCTTTCTTCTTGTTCTTTCTTCTTGATCTTTTCCAAATTTAAATACTCTATCAGACTCTCCATCTCTGCACTTGTCAATGCTTCGACTGCAGCCTTTGCATGTCGCATGGCTTCAGAATCAGATGATTCGCCTGGATTTCCTCCTCTGGCAGAACTTGAAGCAATATTAGTCATTTCTCTTAATCAATTTCTCTCTATCTTTTTTTCTTTGCTTATTCTGGCATAATTTTGGGATCATCTTCCCACCTCTCTTAAATAATGGTGGTAGATTAGCCATAAATGGCTCTTTATGGCATTTGGTCAAGCATCTTGTCACTTGGCTATTCACGCCACTTCAATGCCATGTGCAACGCTTCATTTTTCATCATTATCCTACTAAACCCTATTTTCAAAGTCTAATTTTAGACGCTTCAATTCCCCATAATTCTCTGGGGTCTGGCCCTTGATCATATCAGCAACTGTCTGGCAAGTCAAATCCAACAAGTTCTTAATATTCAGAAAATTTGCAGCCTAAGTAAGATCGAACAATACAGGTTGAACGACGAAAGTGAAACACAAAAAATGGGTACTAAGAATTTGTCTAACAAACACCATCAATTCGACATATATTACTGTTAGTTAATGTGATGTGCAGTTTGTATTATTCACATGAATTATTATGTTAGTTCATGAGATGTTTCCTTTCTTCACATGAACTATGTTAGTTTATGTGATGTTTCTGTTTTGCACCTAAAATAGTGTAACCTTATCTCTAATATTAGGTATTATCTAAACCTAGTATATAAAGAAAGAGACAAGGAATGAGAATATAATCTATTCAAAACTATTTCAAAAAATATCTACTCCCTCCGTCCTAGTTTACTTGTTTAAAATGTTTTTTGCACACAATTTAAGAAAATTAGAGAGAGGAATTTTTTTTTTCAAAATTACCCCCAAACTAGTATAAAATGGAAGAAAGGAATAAACGATATATAGAGAGACGAGTATTTAAGATGTGCATGGGAAATAGAATTACACAATTCTCAATACCATGACCTGATTCCAACATAGGGGTAAATTAGGATAAAATGGGGAAACATAATGAATAACAAGTAGCAAACTAGGGCTTCATCTAAACCCTAGCAGGTGAATTTAGAACATAATGAAGATGATTAAAACACAATAGAATTAAGATAACTAGTTGGTATAACTGAAATTGGATGATTTGTTACAAAACAGCAACCTTATTTATACACCAATTTCTTTTTTTTCTCAAACACAAGAATTTGTCAATTTAGAGAACAACCACTCACTGAAAACGCGATTACCCGACAAACCCCCTCTGCAATTCTGCTCTGCAACCTTGATTTGATGTTTGCTTTTTCCATTGAGATGAACTCTAACTCTGTCTCTCTCAATCATAGCTCATAGGGTTACTGTTTGAGAGAAGAAGCTATGATAGAGAAAGAAAGAGACTATGAGGTTGATTGACAGCAGCTGGGAAGGTTGTGAGAACATAAATGGTCGGGTAACGAGTTGATTGATGGGGGGAGGCGAACTGAGAGGTGTACGTGAAGTGATGGTTTCTGCAGACGATAGAGAAAATGAGTACGAAGAGAAGGAGGTGTTTGGTTGTTGCTCGGATAAGGGAAAAAAATATGAGGATATGGTGTTGAGCGGAAGCAGAAATTGTTGATGTACCGCGTGGAGAGGCCTTGGATGCTTAGAAGCTAACTCGAATCTGACGGCTCATATTGGAAATGGGACTTGGGTTTTGGTTCTTCTCTCTTATGGGCTCAAATTAGGGCTGTCAACGGGTACCCAAATACCCGGAACCGAACCGGAACCGGTTGAATTGGGTCTGGGTCCTAATATTAGACCCATTAGTAGTTTTGATACCCGGCGGGTAGACCCGATAAAGAACAGGTTAGTTTCGGGTCCTTGTCGGGTCTACCCGCCGGTCTTGGGTACCCGATCCAATTTTCTATAAAGTCCTAAAATGAGGCTACACGGCAACAAATCTCCTCTGCTGCTTCTGAATTCCCCTAGTCAAATGTCTTTTATTCTCTCTCTTATTGTTAGAATTCAAAGACAACAATGGATAAAAGAGATATTATCGTTGTTGCCGAATTTTTTTATTCAACCGATCTTCTTAACTATTGGATCTTCTTCAATTGGGAGTATTATCATTTCTGCACTTATGCTACAAGATTCAAAAACTAGTGGAGCTATTCGGATTTTCAAAGAATTTGCGGTGCCAGAGAAATTAAGAGTAGGTCTTTATCTGAAATTTAAACAAATAACAGATGATTTTCTTTGTTAGTCTTGGATTAAAACTTGAATCTTGTCTTTTCCGTGATCTGACCAATTAATGGAACACCACTCCATTTTGTTAATCATTTCTCTGTATAGTCTATACTTTAATTTCTATATTTAGTCTACAAATTCTCTACTTTGGACACTCTCTTCTTGGTTTTAGCAGGAGCCTCAGGAGCATCAAAAGAAGAAATGGATTTAGTAGATTTTATTTCGATGAATGTATATTTTTTCCTGGCACATTTGTTTGCATGTGTTTTGATACTTCAACTTGATTTTAAATTTTATCAAGAAATACTTGCGTTTGATGTTAGAAGAATTGATTTCTTCTGGGATGATAAAACTTCACAAAAAAATCATTAATTACCCGGACCCGATAACTACCCGTTGTTTTTAACGGGTCCGGTTCTGGGTCAGCAAAAGTGAGAACCTGACCCGGAACCGGCTCTAATAATCGGGTCTGGTTCTGGGCCATATGGTACCCGGATGGACCCAGACCCATTGACACCCCTAGCTCAAATGTTCTTCAAGGCTAATATCTCAAGCCCTCTTCTAGTTTTAGGTCTTGCAAACAACATTCTTCACTCACGGACGAGGTGCAGAGGATATTCTTCACTTGCCTATAATGTGCATAAATTATTCTTCACGGAAGATATTCTTTACTGCTTTTTAGCGGGAGCCTTTGTTGTCTCTCTTCCATTTTCACCATCTCTTTGTTCTTTTGGCTTCGTAATTCATCCACGCTTTATTTAGTATCTAAAAACACAAAATTAATTAGTACAAGTATTTATTCTTGAAAACGAAGAAAATACAGAATTTGGAATAATATATGTTTTTAAAGCGCAAAAGATGAGTTAATTGCCAATAAAAAGGTGTAGAAATATGCACTATTTGGCACTCATCAGTCGCTAAAACCTCTATTGCCTGGAACTTGATTAGAAACTAAGCAATTCTGAATATGTTCATGTGTTTCTTGAGAGGGCATACGTCAGCATCATTTTCTTACCTTCCTCTTCGCTGCATGATTTGAAATCTATAATAGTGCTTGTGTTTCACTTTCGTTGTTCCGTTAACTGTAACTGATGGTGTAAGTTCTATTCAGGATTTTAGGTCGATATGTCATAAAGGTTTCTCAACTTCAGTGTCATAATGGATTAGGAGTTTTCCTCGATGGTAGTCTTTGTTGGTCAATTGCAAAGGAGATTAGTGATGGTAACGGATGAATTATTACGGTGAAACTAAATAATGTCGACCTGAATAATATGAGCAATGCAAGTGATTTATAAACCTCATACTTTGTAAATATTTTTTCACAAAATTGGTCAATTAACCCAATAACGACAATTCGTGGAAGAAAAAGACATGTAAAAATAGCCAGGATGTAAACAGTTTCATCCTACCCATTTTCAAATACTACTCAACCCTAACCAGATTATTGTGCGACAGATGAGAGACCGAGATACGGTTACCTGGCGAAACCAATGCATCATTTCGGTTTTAAAAAAGGATTTTCTTAAATATAGTCCATGTTAATCTAACCAAACAAATCCTTATAATTATTAACATAGCCCATAAAATTATACACGATTTTTATATATAGCCCAAATTAAATTATCAAATCCCTAGATCAAAAAAAATAAATTTAATTTAATTATCTAATTTTCATGATATTTTCAAAACTTTAATTGATTACACTTCAATTTTTTGTTGATATTAGTATATATAACCTTAATCGATATTATTTCAATCACGATTTAGGAAAAATAACATCATTTTAGAGAAAAGTTGGAAAATTGGGTTTATATGTTTTGGGAGAACAATAAAAGTTAAGGTTTATAACAAGGCAGTTTGTAAACATAATGAGAGATAACGATTAAAAGTATTATTTAGTTTGAATCTAAAAAGAAAGTTAGGGTTTATATTTTGATTTTGGGTAAAAAGTAGGATTATTAGTAAGGAATTAGGACCCGTTTGGTAATTTTCATTTTTTTCTTAACTTAAATTTTTTGGGCTATAGTTAATAAAAATATGGGCTATATTTAAGAGAAGCCTTAAAAAATATATCCATAAAGTATGAGGTTTATGATTATATAATCGCCATGAAAAAGATTATATCCACCGCCAACGAGGAGTACTATTATTTTCTTTTGAAACATCCACCAATCAAGATGTGTCTCTTCCAAAGTTGTTGCTTGACAAGTCCACCGAGCTACAAAATGATGATGTGCGACAAGTGAGAGTACTAGGTGCGGTTACACTGCGACACCAATGCATCATTTTGCTTTAAAAAATATATATCGACAAAGTATGAGGTTCATGATTACGTCATCGTTCCTCTGCTTAGTATATGAATCAGGTATATCTATGTTATTATTCATGTTAATTTAAGTTACTATACTCAAAATTACATAAGGTGAAAATTGTATTTTGCACCACATTTCACGTGATCAATTGTTTATGCACCATATTTTAAAGTATAAAAAACGTAACACAAGTGCGACGAAGGAGACAAAATGATGATGACGTGAGAGCTCACCAGATTATTGTGCTACAGTTGGGAGCACGAGGTCCGGTTACACTGTGAGACCAATGTATCATTTCGCCTTAAAAAATTTTTTATCCACATAGTATTAAGTTTATGATTACATAATCGCTATGTATGCTTCAAAAAAAAAAACATAATACTATGTGGTAGGAGTGTAATCATTTCCTTTTGAAATTTCCACTCATTTAAGTAGTTTAAGTCACTGTAAAATGTATGTACCAATCAAGAAGTGTCTTTTTCAAGGCCGTCGCTTGACAAAAGTCCAAGAAGAAGAAGGCTACAAAATGATGATGACATGTGACCTTACCAGATAGTTTGGCTTTTTCAATCTACCTTTAATCCTCTAACTGATTTGTTTTGTTTGTAAATTTTTGTTTTTTTCATTTTAGGTCATGAGCTAATGGAGTTTCAGAGACATCATCATGAGATTCGATAAATCAGAAGTGATATTGGAGAGGACTGGTTTATTTTTGGTATTGGGTATGGTTCACTGATACTTCATTCTGATCTTATGTTATTTTTCAAAAGATTTTGAATTTGATCTATAAGAGATATGTGAAGTTTAGTCATTCTGAGGATTTTGGGGAGATTCAGATCCTACCCAGTGTAGGGATTTGATTCTGATTTTATTTTATTAAAGATTCTACCTAGTGTACACTAGGGATTTGATCCTACCTAGTGTACTCCCTCCGTCCCAAATTAGATGAGCGAGCTAGTTGTAGTTTGCTCAATTTTTAAGACAATGAGCAAAGGGAGTATATTTAAGTATTTTTTACAATTATACCCTTATGGATAATAACTAGTAAAATTTAGAAATGATTTATCTCTTAAACTATACCACGGTTTTTCGTAAACTTCATACCGTTGAAAAGCATTTTAAAACACCTACCCAACGAATATAAACATGGGTATCAAACTATACATATTTGTTATAGTAACAATAATCAATTAAAAGGGTAGTTTTAGAAATACCCCTTGATGAGTGAAATAGCTCATCTATTTAGGGATAGCTCATCTAATTTGGGACAGAGGGAGTATAATCTTGGGAAAGATCTACCTTGGTGTTGATAAGTTCTCTCTTCATGATGATTTAATCTTCCTGGGGGTTTCTTGTTGGAATTAATCTACTGCTCCATTGCATTAAAAGATGTGTTTATTTTTAATTACTCATTAGAATGATTATTTTAATATTATGATGAAAGGATGTAATTAAAAGATCACTAGTGACCTCTTTGATGGTGGGTGGGTGTCTCAGATGTTTAGTTACACTTGGCAGAATTTCTTGTTTGCTTTCTTCTGCTCTATTGATCTTCTGAGTATTGAGAATAAGTATATTGGTGTTTTCAGTTTCCTGCTCTTAATGGTTAATTCTAAAAGAATGTGTTGTCTAAATCATTATTGCAGACCTACATTCTTAGATTTCCCAGGAATATTATTTGTATCTTCTTCTGGTTTATCTCTTTATAAATTCCTCGATAGCTCAAGTTTATTTCTTACATCTCTTTAGTTTTCTTGCACAATATTATCTTCATTCTCTAGTTAGTGTTAGCAATGGCTATTCCTGCCGCTCAAGTTAGGGTACTAGACTTAGATGAAGATGTTGAAGAGTTTCCTTACAGATTTGCTGCTCCGCTATGTGACAAATATCGTAGCTATCATAAAACTTCTGTTAAGCATCCTCCCGTTTTTTCTTCTATTATGCCTGCTGTTTCTGCATTGACTATTAGAGAACCTGTCAATCCTGGTCATCCTTCAGTTACTCATCCTCAAGTCTCTTCGAACTCTATTGGTTATTTGTCACCTTATGATAGTTATTCTCTTGGAGCTAATGGGCTTATGCATGATAGAAAAGGAAAAAGAACTAGGACTGCTTTTGAATATGTATCCTTCAGTTACTCATCCTCAAGTCTCTTCGAACTTCGTAGAACCTTGACAATTTATGATTTTTCTCTTTAATTTCCTTGTTGCTTGAAATTTCCTCTTAAATTCTTCTTTATCATGGTGTTTATTAAACAAAACTAAAAACAAACAATAATATTTTTTTTTGATTAATTAAGCACAAACTGAAAATAAAAAATAATAATGAAACTACTAAATCCATGGATGAAGGACTTTATCACTTAATTCTTCACAACCTGTAGTGTCTTGATTTCATAAACTTCATTAATTCTCATCTTATTTTCTTTTCTTTGCTCTTGTAAAATACCTCTTCAAATGTGTATAGAATTCTGCATTTTGTACCGTATCTTCACTTTGCAGAATTTCCTCTTAAATTCTTCTTTATCATGGTGTTTATTAAACAAAACTAAAAACAAACAGTAATATTTTTTTTTTATTAATTAAGCACAAACTGAAAATAAAAAATAATAATGAAACTACTAAATCCATGGATGAAGGACTTTATCACTTAATTCTTCACAACCTGTAGTGTCTTGATTTCATAAACTTCATTAATTCTCATCTTATTTTCTTTTCTTTGCTCTTGTAAAATACCTCTTCAAATGTGTATAGAATTCTGCATTTTGTACCGTATCTTCACTTTGAATAGGAACTTTTTCCATTCCTTGTTTTGTTGCATGTGAACCTTGTACAATTTCAACTTTCTTCAAATCTTCTGATGTCGCGCTGCTGGTTGATGATGATGTGTTTCTATGGATCTGTTGATGTTGTCGAGAGAGAATGGTGCTAACTGCAAATCAAACTACAAGAAGGAGTTTTCATATTTAGACGTCACCCTCATGATTGACAAAATTAGCACTCGAGAGATCAAAAATAGTTCTGAAAGTGGTGCGAAGTTGGGTAGCTCACCATTCCTACCCGGAATTTACGTACGGTGACACACACTCTAAAAGGACTTTTTAGATAGTCACAAAAAATGAAGGTCGGTGCCTCGCTTGATGTAAAAATAGGTAGTCTCCACTAAGGGTGATCACAATTCTACTACCAAATATCTTTGCAACACCTAATTTTCCCACCGGCATGGTTAAATCCAACTCTAACGCTCTAACAACCAAGAAACCCGATTGTGTTCTCCAGTACTTCCAAGTTCAGTTATTTCGGTCAGACTCTCTATGTAAACAAAGCTAGAAGCATACTAGTGACTCTAAAATCTCTAAAAGTTGGAGGTTTTATGCAAGTATTTACAAAGATTTTGAATTTTTTTTTTTAATGCAAAAGACTAAAAATCTATATGCAAAATACTCCCCCGAACCTAAATCCAACATTGTCCTCAATGTTTCAAAATATGATTGAAATTACAAGAATATACCATGAGAACAACGCAGAGTAGACTAAAGGAAAGAGATTAATGTACGCGAAAAGGATGGTGCTAAACAAGTACATATGTTACTACTAGTATACTATACTAGTTTACTAGTACATATGTTACTACTAGTATAGTAAAGTAGTTACCTAATTTACTTTTTTTTTTTGTTACTACTAGTACAGTACATATTAATAATATGTAGTATCACCATATTGATACCACTAGTATGTAGGAACATACTACTAGTAACATTTACATGTGTTGATACTAATTAGATCTGGAAGGGTGTTTTAGGCATTTAGAAAATATACTTTATAATCTCCACAAAGTTTTTGGACTAGCGAGAGTAAATGTTTTTCACGGGTGGACTAGCCATTAACTGGGTCATTAAAAACTGGATTAAACTGTAATTCCTACAATCTAATATTTCCAGCCCACTTCTAGTTTTGAGATGTGAAAGCAGCATTCTTCACTCGCAGATAAGGTGCAGAATATATTCTTCACTCGCTGATAAGGTGCAGAAGATGTTCTTCACTGCTTTTTAGCGGGAGCCTTTGTTGCCTCTCCTCTATTGTCACCAATTCTCCTCTTCTTTTGGCTTCTCAATTCATCCAAGCTTTATTTAGTACCTAAAAGCACAAAATTAATCAGTACATGTATTTATTCTTGGAAACAAAGAAAATACAGAATTAGGGATAATATTTGATTTTACAGCGCAAAAGATGAGTTAATTGCCAATAAAAAGGTGTAGAAATATGCAATATTTGGCACTCATCAATTGCAATTAACTTAATTTGTGTAGTTTTATCCATATTCATAAAACCTCAGTCTTGGGAATAATGACTACCGCCGAAGAATATATAAAATCATTTTGAGTTCCAAAGATGCTAATGTTGTTTTCATGCGAATGAGAACGTGGGGTCTATATCTAGTGATCATGTAAGCCGAGTTCCATACCAGAACCCTCCCGGAGCTTCTTGGTTCATATTTTGTATGTCGTTATACCACAATTGAAGTTCGAATCGACACTGAGCTTCATATTTATCGATTGCGTTGATGTATCATGATAAGTTTGAAGTCTGAACCCTCCGGAGCTTCTTGATTCATATTTTGTATGTCGTTATACCACTTTTGAAGTTCGAATCGACACGGAGCTACATATTTATCGTTAACGATGATGTATCATTCTAAGTTTTAAGTCTGAACCCTCCCGGAGCTTCTTGGTTCATATTTTGTATGTCGTTATACCACTTTTGAAGTTCGAATCGGCACTGAGCTTCATATTTATCGATTGCGATGATGTATCATTCTAAGTTTGAAGTAAGAACCCTCCCGGAGCTTCCTGGTTCATATTTTGTATGTCGTTATACCACTTTTGAAGTTCGAATCGACATTGAGCTTCATATTTATCGATTGCTATGATGTATCATGCTAAGTTTGAAGTCCGAACCCTCCCGGAGCTTCGTGGTTCATATTTTGTATGTCGTTATACCACTTTTGAAGTTCGAATCGACACCCTGCTTCATATTTATCGATTGCTCTCGGAGCTTCTTGGTTCATATTTTGAATGTTGTTATACCACATTTGAAGTTCGAATCGACACTGAGCTTCATATTTATCGATTGCGATGATGTATCATGCTAAGTTTGAAGTCTGAAACCTTATGGAGCTTCTTGGTTCATAGTTTGTATGTCGTTATACCAACTTTTGAAGTTCGGATCGACACTCTGCTTCATATTTATCGATTTCGATGATATATCGTGCTAAGTTTGTTGGTTCATAGTTTGTACGCCGTTATACCACATTTGAAGTTCATGACTTGTATGACTAGTCAAAATTCAAACCGGAAGCACAAAGAGAAAGCACAAAACCACAAAGAAACACACCAATTATCGAATTCATTTTTCATTTTCTCGATTCATTCATATACATTTTTTGGATTTTTTTTTATATAACAATCTCCTAAATACAATCTCATCCGTCAAGATCTTTTCTCAGTTTGTATGAGTTGATCAAACGAAACGTGGTCCGTCCATTATTTTCATTCGGATTCACTCTTTTTTTTTTGAAGCATTTGTTTATTCACTCATTCTTGGTTGTATCACCAAACCTTGACTCACTTTTGAAGCATTTGTTTCACTATAAAAATTAATAAGATTTGCTCTAGATTTGTTTTTGTGTGGTTCACAATCCTGTTTACAGATTCTAGTTTCCCACTTATCCATTATCAAATACTTCCTAAATCATCATATTAATTCAACCAAAAATCTAACAAGAAGAAATGGAGGAAGGATCCGATGTAATTTTTGTGAAATTAACTCAACAAACTCAGAATTTAGGTGAAACTCTATCTCCTGAAGACGAAGATAATATTAGAGGACAACTGGTGAATCTGGTAGAAATGGGGTATGATGTTAAGAAATTAAGAAAAAGATTTGTTTCATTAGTTGAACTTGTGGTTTAACTAGGAGGAGTCATTCAATCTCGCATTTCGGAATTAGAGAAAAAGAAGGAGTCGTCGAAAACTCAGCTTATTGCTATGAAATCAAAACTTACTACGCTGAAGTCTAAAGTGGATAGGCAGGAACATCCGAGCAGACTGTTGGACAAATTTAGGTCCATTGAAATGGATATATGGAAGTGATCCATGGCGTTCGATGATACCAATTAAGTGGAGTTTGATCTTTAGTTTGTTTGTTTTATTGTATCGCGTGTATTAGTTATATATTGTTCATTCACTGTTAGCAAACATTTGATTTAGAGTCTTGGCTGTTTTATTTCGTGGTCGCATTCCATATTTGCTGCAACTTTTTTAGTGTTTTGTTACCTTTGTAGCTAGATACTTCGAATCCTGCGAAGCTAGGCTTGTATAACTATGAAAGAATTTGAGGAATCATATCAAATTAGGTGAATTTTGATAAACCAAAGAATACGGGCAAGAAAAAAAACTAAAAGCCAAACCAAGCAGCCAATCAAACAATCTTGCATTTGCATTTTTGTTTAACAGAATTTTTGCATCTTTAAATGACCAGAACACGATCAATAGAATTTCGACAAGGATTTTCTTCTTCTACAAAAGGTGTGGTTGCATTAAAAAAAAAAAAAGACATGGCAAACTAACCATGAGCAAAGCCAGAGTTGAGTTAATCGACATAATACTTGCATATCCAAAATGCCATATACCCTCATTCAGGTCAGAGCTGCACAAATAAACAGATAAAGGGGTTACTTCGGATGATAGAGGCCAGACTTGAATATATATTTACATCCTGTCAATTCAGCACTCATGAACTCTGCTGGACTTGTCTCATATAATAACAGATTTCAGTATCGACTTTTTCTGATATAACATAACTTAAATCATTAATCCACCTTCATTCTTCCAAGCCTCAGATGCAGCATATATGTCGACTTGATGGTGTTTGTCAGACAAATTCTTAGTACCCATTTTTTGTATTGATGGACGATGCTGTTTTGATCTTTCAGTTTCTTGACTAGATGCAAACCAAAGATCACTATGAACAGCTCCATTGTAGACTTGAAACACTCGACTGCCTTGTTATAACGGTTTGCCATAGATTCCCCTATGGTTTACAACGAATTCAAGAATCCGAAAGATCAAATGGAAATTTCTCCAGGGTTTTAAATGTTCATCCGTTATTAACTTCTTCAAGTCGCTTGCAACACCGCACAATGGTCCAACAGAACTCTTATAGTAATACTTGGTATTTGTATTTTTAGCCTAAATCAAACAACACTGTAAAAGTGATAAATGTCAGATACTTTCATGAATTCAACAAAATTCATAACAATGTGTGAAACAAAATTCCAAACAATCAGAAACTTTCTCAATCCTCCATGTGAAACTATAAGGTGAAGTGAGGTTGTGGCCGAGGTTAACTGCATGCCTATTGAAGAAATTAGTAAAACAATTTCTTCGTTAAAACAGCATGCTTGCAAAAGAAAAAGACAAAAGCAGAAATGTATTTACCTTCCATTGGAGGCAATATACTGTTGCCGGAGATGCGAGGAAGAAAGATAAGTATACTGAAGTTTTTAACAATTATTAACAAGCATTAAGATAGAAGATTGAACGATTCTTGGGCATCCGCAGAGTTGGAAGTTTTGTGTGCTTTATAACTCTATTGATTAAGAAGAATACATTGGAGATCAAGCATTAGTATTAAGCATTCGGAAAGTTAAGGGTTTTGTGCTTTTGCTGATGTTTTTTTATCTGTACTAATGATTTAGGTTAATGTATTGGGTGTGGGAGATGCAATTCAGTATACGAATATTGGAACTACCATTTAATCTAGCAGTACAACCACATGAATTGAACATAGGGAAAATAAAGTGCAGAGATAGTAATAAAAGATTCAAAAAGTACGTAACGTGGTTCAACATCAACTACCTACATCCACGCATACATGAAAGTTAACTAATAATACGATTAGTAGGTCAGTGAGGGTATGGAGAGGGGATCATTTACCTCCATAGTTGCGGACCTCTTTCGTTTTAAAAGGAAAAAGAGTCTGGATGGTTACCAAAATAACCTTATGGTCTTGGAGCTCTGGAAGAGACACATCTTGATTGTACATGCATTTTGGAGTGACGCAAACCACTTATGAGAAAGGATGTTTCAAAAGAAATACTAGTCCTCCTCGTTCGCGGTGGATATAATATAATCTTTTTCATAACGATTATATAATGATAAAAACCTCATACTTTGGGGATATATTTTTTTAAACCGAAATGAAGCATTGGTTTCACCGAAAATGCTTTATATCTACCGGATTTTTACCCCCCCAAAAAATACCCCGGTTTCACCAAGTAGCCGCACCTCCATCTCTCAGCTATCGCACAGTAATCTTGTTAGGGAATATGTCATCATCAACCGAAATGATGCATTGGTTGGGGCATATGTCATCATCACTTCACCTCCCTCCATCACTTCCATCCCCGAACACCTCTGAGCATAGCCACCTTCTCAACCTCCTTCAATCAATCCCCTAGTTTCTGTCTCTCTCCATCTTATTATCTTCTCCCTTATCAAATACTGTACCCTAGAAGCTATGATTGAGAGAGATAAGACTAGGGTCTCTTCATAGCTGTAGAACATCAAATCAAGGAGCTGTAAAGTTTAATTGCAGAAGGGGTTTGTCGGAAAACACATTTTGGGTGAGTGGGTATTCTCCCATTATCAAAATAAACAGAATTTTTTTTCTGAAGCATCATTAAAAAAAAAAAAAAAAAAAATCAGGGGGGAAATTGGAGAGAGAAAATCATGCCCGGATTAGCCGGTGCACCAAGCAGTAGATTTTATTTTCAATATTTTCTTTATCATGTTCTAATTTCAGAGCTAGGGTTTAGATGAAGCCCTAGCCTTCTACTGTGTTATCCATACTTTGTGTGTTGTTATTGAATGGTGAAACTGTTTTAAGAAAGAATTTAATCGTAGTACTTCAACATTTTGCTTTCACAGTGTATGCCATGTATCCATTGTAGTTAGAGTACCACTGTGTTGATTGTGCTGCAACTCAAGCTTAACCAGACTGTTATTGATCCTTTTAAAGCATTAGTGATATGATTTTGAAAGTTGTAGTAAAGTGGTAATAAAGGTTGTCGTTCACTCAGACTTGTAAAGATTTGGTTTCAGAAAATACTAAAAATAAAGAAAATATATACACAAGTTTTGTCACAAATATCTAGAGAACTAGGACTTCGGTTTCCACCATAAAATTCATTCATGCAATTCATATATTTATTCCAGACAATTATAGCTCAAATAATAATAAAATATTGACTCTATGTTTTGCCAAGGTAGATTTTTAAAAGATTAATTGTAAATCACAAGCATGACGCATCAAAAGTACTAAAACTAAGCATACGTCATCAAACGAAATCACAACTAATTAGTGAAAATCATAAAACAATTAAATCAAGTGCAAGTAGTCATAAAAGAATTAAATATAATTACCACACGCATGAAATATGGCTTCCTCCGTCGTCTCAGTGTTGGGATTTAGCTCCTCATATTAATCATGGTATCAAAATATGTATTTATGGCTCAAAAGATGATTAAAAAGATGGAAAACAATAAAACAGACTGTTTGCAACGCTGTAATGGCGTTACAAAGAAGCTGTTACAATGGATCGTTACAAAGACCGACTTATGCACTATTGAATTGTCGTTGAATCTAAGACCCCTAAAACGACTGTCTTTGATGGTCTATTGTTCTTCGTGTTCTTCCTTGTTGCAGCAGCAGAACTCGATTCTCTGAAATTATTGTTCTTCGCTCCTGAGCCCTCTGTTGGCTCCCCAAAGTCTCGACAGACCCTCTTGTGACCTCCCACAACTCCTTTTATATGCACAGGTCGATTAAAACCGTACGAATATCTCCGATATTTTCTTCTTCTCCCCACGGCCAAGTCACGAGAATATCTCTTCAAATCTTCTTACGCGTCTCTGTTTTGTCGAGAATATCACAAATCATCCTTATTTTCTTCTCACCGATATCCAATCTTTCCAAAGATGGAATCCAATCCAACAGATGCTGTTATCTCCTCTCTTGCGTAACTTCCAAACAACACCCGATATATATCTTTCCCTGTTTTCATGAGAATCATACTTGTTTTCTTGTTATCAAAGCCCATACCAAATCCAGTTCATCCAAACAGGCCTAAGCAAATCCATATCCAAGAGAAAAATCCGACTAAACCTCGTTCAATATTGCCTTCAATATCCCGTAGACTTCCACCTCCCTGTTTTGCTTCAATCGGCTAAACTAGCCCAACTGGACTTAATCGAACGACTATATCTTCCCTGTTTTCGCTTAATAGACTCATCTAAAGAAATTTCAGCAATTGAATCTCCCTCTAATACGTTCAAAGACCAAACCCTAACTCTGCCGGTCGCTGCTCAAAAGATTTCCCGCCAAAATTCAAATTCAAAAGGTGGAAGAAGGTGCCCCTTAACCAGCTCTAGACTCCCTTTAGCCAGTGGGTGCAAATAGTATATTCCTGGGGTGCAGATAGTAGTGAGGTGTAAATAGCAATTAGGGCACCCCTTATCAGTGAAGTACCCCTTAGTAATTGAGGTGCCCCTTATCCAAATTGAGAGTCCGAATAGTAATTTTCTCCCACGAGCGCAAATACCACTTTCCGAGCCAATTTTTCCGCAAAAGCTTATTTCTCCAAAAATACCTATAAAAATATAAAAAACCATAATAAATACAAAATCGAACACTAACAATATATACAATTGAGATTATATCAGACACAAAAATGTGTCTATCAAATACCCCCAAAACCTTTTTCTCCAGACCCTAGCTATCTATGTAGAACCTTGGAAAGCACTAAAGAATCTCCTTGGTTGGCTTACTTATTGACTACAGGAGGAAGTACCCTGATGCGAAATTCCAATTGTTGTACACGAGTTTGCACTCAAACATACTAAAATTCATATATAAGTCACAGAGCTCTACTCAGATAGTCGCACTATGGACATCAATATCCGGAGTCAAAACTAATCACATGGATAGATCAAGAAGATGGATATAGAGAAAAACATAGATGGTTTTGATGTTTACTAAGTGATCGATGTTTCCCATATCTCGTCTCAAGGCCTCCGCCAAAATGAACCTATCCTAATAATTTGAGATACTAGTCGACTAATATCAACACACTGGCATATACAAGGGAACCAGTGGTCGATAAACCTAACTCTAGGTCAACACAACTGGCATATACAAGGGTTCCAGTGGTCGACTTTATTGAATTTATTCCGGTTGGTCTGATGGTCTGGTCTCACTTTTCTTTTTCTTTTCTTTTTTCACTTTTTTTTTTTTTTTAATCTCAATCACTCTAATTCACCCTAGCATTGGTAACAACTTGAATCGTGAGCCCCACCTAATCACTTAGAGAAACATAGTTTAAAAACAAAACAAAATAAAAACAGAAGTGAAAAGGACTCAACGAGATTGGTGAAACTATCATGTTATTTCTAACACCTGAGCTATGTGCTTATATGAATAGACTCTTTAGATGTTGCCATCTAATCAGATTGGTTCCTCAACTCCTACAACCAAAATGCTTCCATCCACTTAGATTAGTTAGTGCCATCCTTAATAAGCATAAATTTCTAGGCTCTGGAGTTTAACAATGCAACTAAAATGTTTCTCCCATACCCCCAAACTTAAATCTAACATTGTCCTCAATGTTCTAAAGATAAAATTAAAAGCATGAACAAGGAGAAACTGTTACCATTTGAAGTAAAAGAGTTAAGGAAATATATTACCGTGTCGCATGAATATTGGGTTACCTCCCAAGAAGTGCTAAGTTTAAAGTCTTGACCGGACTAAGAAAGGATTAGTCACCTCATAAAATCATAAAGTAATAGCCGAAATATCTGTGGGTCATCAAAACCAAATAGAGCTATCACAAGTAAAAGGAATCTGCAACATGCCAAGAAAATTAACAAATAATGCACACCCTTGTCTAGTTTCCTGTTTAAGACAACTACATCTAGTTGTGGTTCAGGTTCAGGTTCTATAACTGGGTCCAAATAAAATATTTTCATGGGTTGGATTTCCTCGTAGCTAAGATCTGATTCAGGTTGTAAAGTCTGTAAAAACTCAAATAAGAACTTAGAAGCACATAATAATAACCTGAATAATTGCGGATCTTTAAAGTCAATCAGTTTTGACTCACACAATTGACCACGATGAAACTGGCTGTCAATCTTAATAAAATGTGTCGATACTAATTTCCTAAAGTACTTAGGTTTAGTCTCAAAACTTAATAACTGACACATCTGAAACTTATACGTTCCCACAATTGGTTGAAAAATATTTGGTGGGAAAACAAAATCAACTGGGTATCATAGCCCGAGCTAACCACATCAACCGGAGGATGGGTTTCTAACAACCGAACTTCCTTATGGACATCACTAGGTTCAGGAAAACGTGTATGAAGATAATCTTTTAAAATGGTTGAGGCACATATGTCAAGTCCCAAGTGAGGGACCTTTCTAAGAGTTAAAGCACATGGAGAATGATAATCACCCCCAAACTTAGAGTTTTCAGTGTCTCTAGAAAGACTAGTCACAACTTCCCTAATTTCAAGGTTATCTGATTCCTGAAAATGGTCAATTGATTCTTCTAAGTCAGGTTCATCCTCACTCATCTCTACGAGTTCATTTTCTTTGTCTAAGACTAATGTTTCTAAATCGCTAGACTCTAAAACAATATTCTCATAAGAAACTCGTTCCTCAAAACTATCATCGGCTTCGTAATCATAAGGGAATACTACATCGTCTAAAACGGTGGTATTTGTAGTCAAATCCTCATCCTTTTGAATAGGTGAATAATTATTAAAATTATTTGGAATTGAACTAGAAATAATATTATCATTGTAACGCTCAATTGGAGTAGCAAATTCCTGATCATTATGCCTAAATATTTCAAATTCTTCATCAACACTATCCTCATCATAATCATCATTATAATAACATGAAAATGGTTGAACCTCATCTAAAGTAGTGTTACCAATTCTAACCTCGTCATCTTGATTATGTAAATAACTATCCTCATTTTTAAGGGTATTATTGGAAACACTATGTTGGAAATTAAGATTATTTCGAGCCAATTTTTCTACAATCCTATTTGTACTCTCAGTATATTGCTTAAGAGTCTCTTCTAGAGACATCTTTGTTGACTGCTCGTCTGGAAGAATGTTACAGGTTTCTTTCACAAATAAGGTATAACTCTTGAGAGCCTCTTCTAGAGAAGTAGAGGGATTGTTTTGCTCGTATGACCCGTGCGTGTGTGGATAGTAATTGGGCTCATCATGGTATGAGCCATAACCTTGAAAAGGCTGATGTTCCCAACCACTATTCACACTATGGTCAAAGTAGTAACGTCCATTTTGAAACTCAGACGGATATTCATTGTATTGGCTATTGTAATACCAGTTCGACATTCTATTTGCAGGGGTGTGAGTTGTCACACAGAATAAAACCCACTGACAGGGGATTCGTGGGTGGATAGAGTCTTACCTCCCGTACCAGATGGACGATGAACCGTTGAAGTCGACTCAGGCCACCGACTCCGATGTCAGTGTACGAACCCGAGGGGCCGAGACGATGATCGTGAATCGTCGTCCTTCCCTGCAAACAGTTTATATTTAATCTCAACCCTTCCTTAGGGTTTTAAAAATAATGTCCAAGTCCAAAAAGTGTCCAAAAATAAAAATGTCCAAAAAGGAAAAGAAAATTTACAAAAATAAAACCCTATTTGAGCTTCTAAAAAAATAAAACAAAATAACTATATACAAAATCTTCTTCTTCACTCCTTTCAGATTCCTCTTTTCTTTCCTTCTTTGGCGATGCTTTCCTTTTATAGCACTTTTTCTTTCCTTGTAGCTTCGCTCCAAATCTGAAAAGAATCAAAAAATACCAAAGGCGTAAAAAAGAACAAAAACAAAAAAAAATAATAAAAATAAACCTAAAACAAATCTAAATACAAGTCCGCGTCGGCGGCGCCAAAAATTGATATGATTTTGAAAGTTGTAGTAAAGTGGTAATAAAGGTTGTCGTTCACTCAGACTTGTAAAGATTTGGTTTCAGAAAATACTAAAAACAAAGAAAATATATACACAAGTTTTGTCACAAATATCTAGAGAACTGGGACTTCGGATTCCACCATAAAATTCATTCATGCGATTCATATATTTATTCCAGACAATTATAGCTCAAATAATAATAAAATATTGACTCTATGTTTTGCCAAGGTAGATTTTTAAAAGATTAATTGTAAATCACAAGCATGACGCATCAAAAGTACTAAAACTAAGCATACGTCATCAAACGAAATCACAACTAATTAGTGAAAATCATAAAACAATTAAATCAAGTGCAAGTAGTCATAAAAGAATTAAATATAATTACCACACGCATGAAATATGGCTTCCTCCGTCGTCTCAGTGTTGGGATTTAGCTCCTCATATTAATCATGGTATCAAAATATGTATTTATGGCTCAAAAGATGATTAAAAAGATGGAAAACAATAAAACAGACTGTTTGCAACGCTGTAATGGCGTTACAAAGAAGCTGTTACAATGGATCGTTACAAAGACCGACTTATGCACTATTGAATTGTCGTTGAATCTAAGACCCCTAAAACGACTGTCTTTGATGGTCTATTGTTCTTCGTGTTCTTCCTTGTTGCAGCAGCAGAACTCGATTCTCTGAAATTATTGTTCTTCGCTCCCGAGCCCTCTGTTGGCTCCCCAAAGTCTCGGCTGCACCCTCTTGTGACCTCCCACAACTCCTTTTATATGCACAGGTCGATTAAAACCGTACGAATATCTCCGATATTTTCTTCTTCTCCCCACGGCCAAGTCACGAGAATATCTCTTCAAATCTTCTTACGCGTCTCTGTTTTGTCGAGAATATCAAAAATCATCCTTATTTTCTTCTCACCGATATCCAATCTTTCCAAAGATGGAATCCAATCCAACAGATGTTGTTATCTCCTCTCTTGCGTAACTTCCAAACAACACCCGATATATATCTTTCCCTGTTTTCATGAGAATCATACTTGTTTTCTTGTTATCAAAGCCCATACCAAATCCAGTTCATCCAAACAGGCCTAAGCAAATCCATATCCAAGAGAAAAATCCGACTAAACCTCGTTCAATATTGCCTTCAATATCCCGTAGACTTCCACCTCCCTGTTTTGCTTCAATCGGCTAAACTAGCCCAACTGGACTTAATCGAACGACTATATCTTCCCTGTTTTCGCTTAATAGACTCATCTAAAGAAATTTCAGCAATTGAATCTCCCTCTAATACGTTCAAAGACCAAACCATAACTCTGCTGGTCGCTGCTCAAAAGATTTCCCGCCAAAATTCAAATTCAAAAGGTGGAAGAAGGTGCCCCTTAACCAGCTCTAGACTCCCTTTAGCCACTGGGTGCAAATAGTATATTCCCGGGGTGCAAATAGTAGTGAGGTGTAAATAGCAATTAGGGCACCCCTTATCAGTGAAGCACCCCTTAGTAATTGAGGTGCCCCTTATCCAAACTGAGAGTCCGAATAGTAATTTTCTCCCACGAGCGCAAATACCACTTTCCGAGCCAATTTTTCCGCAAAAGCTTATTTCTCCAAAAATACCTATAAAAATATAAAAAGCCATAATAAATACAAAATCGAACACTAACAATATATACAATTGAGATTATATCAGACACAAAAATGTGTCTATCAATTAGCTACACAGTTAATGCTTTGGAGAGATACATTAGTTGCGATTAAACTATCCATCGGAGAAACACCTTAGATACAAGGTAGTAAACTTGAATCTGTTATAAGGACAAGAATAGTGTAGGTCAGTAGGGGATTTGACTGCCCTAGTATCTTCCTTAGAGCGTCCACAATGGAAAAGTAAAAAGTGAACTAAATCCATATTTGGCGTAACTTCGTCTGGTTTTTGGTTTTAGTTGTACCATTGTGAACGCTCTTTACTATTTCAGTCACTACCAATCTCTCAGTCGTATCGACAAACAAAACCCTTTTGTGTTACATTAACTAGTTGGAAGCTTAACAAACTAAGCTCCAACGACATACTACTACGTTAATTGAACAGGTTGCCGTGCTAACCTACCAGCGAGCCTCAAGGGTAACCTAGCCAAGGGAGCCGAAGCGGATGGGAGGGCTGAGATTGTGTCACAAGGGGGGCAAGCTAACACTACCTTCCATGTTAATTCCTGCAATATTACGCCATTGGGGGCTCGAACCTGGGACCTCATGGAGCGCATGAAACTTTGGGAAACAGGGATGACCAGCTGAAAGAGGAAAAAACCTCAAACATACAAAGATCTTGAACGCCTCCTCATGAAGTTATTTGTGTTTGTTACAAGTATTATTGATATCAAAGTCGTTTGTGTTTGTTACTCTTGTTTGAACCAGTTGTAGTAAGAAGGGAAAATTGGCGATATGCCCCAGGATTCTAGTTTTTGGGAATATGCGCCAGTCGTCCATATCTCTGCCTAGGGTAACCTTTAATCTGCTAGTCCAAGTCGCTTAACCGTTTATTTTTTAATATAAACCAATTTACTCTCAAAAAAAATTTATTAAATAGTCCAAGACATCATACAACGCAACATTAAATAGTCCAAGACATCATACAACACAACCCTAGAATTGGTGAAATAAAAGGTTTGCACTTGAATCACTGATGTGAAAAAAAAGGATATTTACTTGAAATATTATGAGTTTAGTTTGGATGGTCATGTTTTAAGTGGTCCCAAGCAATTTTATCTTGCAAAACAGGGAAATTTTAGTTTGGTTGGTCATATTTTAAGTCTTGTTACACAGAAATAAGTATAATACACTGTATTCGGCTATTCTCCAAAAGAAAGGGTAAAACAAGAAAGAGGTGGATATTTATAAAACCCATACAAGTTCCACCCTTAACCTATTCGGCTATTCCCCAAAATTTGACTTACTTCTGATAATATCCTCAAAATTTTATTAAGGCAATGACAATTTTTAAGGATTCATTTATTGGGAATTTATTGAGTATTCATTTGTCCCCGTTACCCAAGGAATGATTCTGCTTTGACTGAAGAATTGCATCGCGAGGGATCAGACGGTCCTAAATGTGCGTTCTAAACATTGAGATAGGGTGGCCGAGTGAGCAGTTGTGGGTCCCACCACCCCACTCACGCGATGTAGATTTTGGTTGCAATTCTTCAGTGCATTAATCATTTTCGATTAATCAATTATCCATGGCGTGGTGACATTTCATTATGTCAAATGGGTTCATTGTTCCAGATTCCGGGTAGATTTCTAGGGACAAGAACCTTCATTGCTGTAATAATTACTCCCTTCGTTTCTAAATAATAGGCTTGTTTGTGTGTAAATTTGCACACAAACCTGCCCATGTTTTAGAAACAGAGGGAGTAGATCGAAAATGATTTACTCACCGAAGAATTTGGACCGCATTCTCACCATGTGAGAAGATGTGAGAGGATGGGTGGGGCCCACTTTTGCCACACCCCTATCCCAATGCAACGAACGCTGCCATGGGTATGTGCGATTTTCCTCGGTGCACGGTGCAAATTCTTCGGTGTGTTTAGCAAGACTCAAATTAAATAGACCTTTCATCTCGTTAAGTGTTTTCCAAGGAAATTGCTACAAAGAGACGAAATTGGTACACAGAGAGTGTTAATCCAATTAGCCATCCCATCAACAAGATACAATCGCGACCCTCCACACATAGTGGAAATTGCTACAAATTGAGGAAATTGGTAGTTTGGTACACAGAGAGAGGAGAGGAAACTGGTACACAGAGAGAGATGAGAGGAAATTGCTACACACAGAGACAAAATTGGTACACAGAGAGGTGGGATTGGTAGTTTGGTACACAGAGAGAGGAGAGGAAACTGGTACACAGAGAGAGAGGAGAGGAAATTGCTACACACAGAGACAAAATTGGTACACAGAGAGGTGGGGATCCAACCTTCCAGTGAGAATCGTTCCCCCTCCCTCCCTCCTGCCAATACCCACACAATGGACAAAAGGGGGGTGCCTTAACCACTGTACTAGACAAATGTTGGCAGAAACTTGTACAATTTCTAATGGCATAATCAGAAAACACGAGCTTTCATTCAGAGAATACCAGTGAAATAGAATTCATCACTTTCCTTGAGAAAAAAAAAACACTACTTTACCACAGTAAAAAATTTGATACCGGCAAGTTTCTAACTCAGGTCAGGTCACCCATATCATCACCCAGTGACTTGACCACTGTACTACAAAATTACATTGGCTGGAACAAGTCATTATTGCCTGGATAAACTACTCGTATCTCTATTCAGTTTTTTCCTTGCATTCCGAAAATAACAGCCACTTCCTGCAAAGTAGGTTCATATCCTTCTTCACTTCCTAGAAATCCTCCTCTCCCATCTTCTGAGTTTATGTACGAGTCGTTCAATTTCTTTAGCCCAGAGGCTGGCTTCTCCAAATCATCTTGAGTAATTTGGTTGTTGATAAACACTTGTAGTACATTCCAGAAAGGAGTTGTTGCTAGCAGATCCTGCTGTTTATTATCATGCAGTAACTTCTCCTCCTCCATACAAACAAAGAGATCTTGCAAGGGACCCCAAGCCTGCCTTAAATGACCGCTGCCTACTACTTCTTTTAATATCATCATTCTCGGCCACTGATTAGTAGTGTTATCAAAGATCAAATATTAACAACAGTCAGAAAATATACTAAGCAGAGAAGCATCAATCAAATCCTTAACTTTCATGCTTTACTGTAAAAATCAGATAACATTAACCACATGCTGAACTCAGACTTGAAACTAGTATTAACATACTCAAGTACATGAATCTCTCATCAAATCCGGAATTACTTCTTAAATGGTTATAATGTTAAGTTGGTACAGAGTATAAATATAAACTCACAACTGCATTGCTTGTGTTTGCCATATGGTGCAACCTTAACCATATGGAGATTTGTTGTGCAAAACACAAAAAGTCTTAAGAGCTAAATGAGTGACACTTAGCAGTTAGCACTTTCTGTGGAAGAGACTTCAGTAAATTATAACATAAAGATTTTTGTAGTCAGCCATGTATAGGTTTTTCTACAGTGCCTCATAAGATGAAAGAAAGTGTTTGCACCATCAGAGATTCAGAATGAAATATACCAAGTGCAAAAATAAAAATAAAAAACCCTCGCATAATTTTTTCTATCAATTTTTAGTCCTTGAACAAAGAATATTTTGTGGATAATTTTGTTATCAATAAATCTTATCTGATAAATCGTACCTGTTTCCGGTTCATTGCTCGGAGCTTTTCCCTCTGATTTTCCTTTTTTTCTTTGCATCACAACTTCCCCCTTTCCTGTTTTATTCTTCTGAGGGCTTTCCAATGCTGTTTCGTCGCCACCTAGCCCTTTTTCCATCTTTATATGATCATCCATTAAACTGAATAAATGCTTGAAAAAAAAAACAGAAAAAAAATCAAAACTCAGAATTAGAGTATGGAGACCTTAATAAATATTGAAACCTATTGTCAGTGTTACAGACTTAGACAAGGAGTAAATTAGGACAACGGCGACAAAAGAGTACCAAATTCTGAAACAGGAAAATAAATGAAAAAGAAAGAAATTCGGATTGTACTTGCAGATTATCAGAGGACCTAAAATAAAAATTCAGAATATAAAAAACCGGCCTACCTTTCGATACAAAATTTAAACTGGAATCTTCTTCTAGATCCGTTTTCTGTGGGAGATGGACGAATGAATCTTAAACGTCTATTGGATCAAGGTGGAAACCCTAATCTTGTACTTAGAACACGTGAAAGAGAAATAATTCTTCACTCCATTGAAAACAAACGTCGCCAAACTTGCAAGTTGTTGCACTTAATATACTTATGTATCAGAACCTTTCCTTCTCTGTTTTTCTAGAGTCCTAACTCCAAAGGTTTGAAAATCGGTCAAACCCTTTTTTCTATTGTTGGATTATTGTTTCCAACACAAACTTTAGAAACCCAAGAACATTTAATGGGGAAGGATCCCGATGACTTAGTTGAGATAAAGAGAGGTCCAGAGTTGTTCTTGCAATAGATAAATCTAAGGTTAGAAACACATGCACGCGACACCAAATTAAAAATAAAGCAGTGTTATCACGCACGACCTTGCGGGAATCTATCCCGCTCAAGCGGCCTCTTTTACCGTTAGATCATGCTAAAACCCAGATCTAACAGCCTTGAACCCTTTAGGGGAAGTGGTGGGTCCCTTCCTTAAAGTGATGGGTCCCTTCCTGAATGTGAATCTAACTGTTGATTTGATCATCCAATGGTAAAGAAGCCACTTTTGCGGGAAGTCATCCCGCAAAGTCGCGTGGGATAGCATTTGTCTTAAAAATATGCTCATGTCCAAATTATATAAGAGAATTAGTTTTTGGTTGTCCATATAAAAAACATGCCCCGAAAATGCTTAGTGCCAAATATCATCCCCCAACTTGCCCACACTCACAGAACACAACACAATATAGACACACGTCACACACCGAAGATTGCACTTCAATTTCTCTCGAAAGTGAACGGACACAAATGTGTTGAGAATTAGGGGTGAGCATGGGCCGGTATGGACCGGTTTTCGCCTCATATGCATCCAATCCATTGCACTACGGATTTCAAATTTGGCATCCGCATCCAATCCATATCAAATGGATACACGGATGGACGGATTGGATGCGGATAATCCAATGGATTTGTTTTAGTTAAAATTTATAGTAAAGAAAATAAACTGACACAAATGACTCCTTATAAAACCTACATATCCTATATATGTATACAAATATAAATATTCCATGTACAAAAACCCAAGCAAACATCTTAAAAATTCCTAAATGATCCATAGTATTTTTTTGAACTATATAAATGCCCTTAATTTAACGGATATGGATGTCCAACGGATTTTCAAGATTGCATTCGGGCCCGATCCGTTGTCCATTGGATTTCAAAAATTCCATCCACATCCAACCCATTAACGAACGGTCCGGGCATCCATCCGCAAATGAACGGTTGGTCCCGATTAAATCCACGGATTACGGACCAAATGCTCACCCCTATTGAGAATCTTCAGATAGAAAAAGGTAGTAGTGGGCCCCGCATGCCTTTCCCCTAGTTCTCTATCTCAATGCAGGTGGGGCCCACTCCTGCCTTTCCTATCTCAATGCAGAAAATGTCGGTGAAAATCGAAGTATCTCCCTGAAGTGCTACAACAGGGCCGTCTCTCTTTTTCGACGATTTTTTAGAACGCCCTATTAATGTAATTTCCCGCTGAGACTATTCATATTGTAGACACTCCATAAAAGACCGGCCCTGTGCTACCCCAATAATGCTAGGTTTACCGGAGAAAATACCGGGGCAAATCAACGGACCCACTTTTGCCTTTACTTATCCAAATGCTAGCACCACTTCCCCTCGTCCGTCGGATCCCCTCACGGGATATTCCGCGGTAACATTGGGCATGAACGTAGCATTACTCGTGCTACACATTCCCAACTTTCTCCCTCACATTTCTTCCTCAATAGGTGGCGGAAATACCCACCACAAAAAGACCAAATATGTTTGTGCCCCCACCCATGGGGGAAAAACGGGGCCACCAATTAGTTATGTGAGAGTGGGTGAAAAGCTTGGGGGAGCAATCCGAGGGGCACTTAGAATTTTCGGTCTAAACCTGTATAAAAACCAGTGATAAAACCCTAAAATTTACATTTTCCCTAAAAATTCAATTGGATACTAAAAAACAATGAGCAAAAATGTGATACTAAGTAGTAGTAATAGTAGAAACAACAGCAGCAAGAAGGTCAGAGAGGGAAAACAACCAAATCTATGTTCAATTTGTGATCTTGGAAACCATGAATCAAAGATTTGTCCTTGGTTGTATTCTAGGTGTAAGCATATACCTTGTAATGGTATAAGACAATTACTTAAATCAAGTAAAACTGAAACCGATGGAAAAATGTTCTTAAAGTGCTCGAATCCTGCCTGCACGTACTTTGAATGGTTTGATTTAGCCATTGATGCAGTCAAATGTGCTGAGATCAAGCTACCACTTGAGATATGTTGCTGTGCTTGTGGAGAAGCTGCTCACTCCTTCAACACCTGCCCATTGCACCATCTTCAGTGCTTCAAAACTCACTGCAAATCAATAATGAATATGCATTTATGTAAGAATGAGCACAACTTCAACATCGCTTACCTAACCTGCACTAATTGTGATGCTTTTAGATGGGTTTCTGATCACCTATTCATTGCTGCAAAAACAATTGTGATGCATTCACGTATCCATGTCAATGTTGTATGTAAGGATCTTGAAACAAATCTGATAATGTAATCTGCAACTGTTGATGGTGGTTTTTAAACAAAGGGTAAAATCGTAAAACCCCAAATAACCTAATGTCACCGGTGACACATTTATTAGGACATTTAATGCATGTAGTCAATAATTAATAGGGGGTATTTTTTCAAATTAGGGTTACAACGAACAAAACCCTAATTCCCCTCCGTGCCAATGGCAAATCATGCCAGCCACACCTAGCCCAAGCTAGCTGCGCCATGCCAAACGCACTCTGCCTTGGCCCTAGCTATGCTAGTCACATCAAACGCGCCAAAGCATGCCAACCATGCTAGCCGCACTTCCGTGCCAATGGCAAATCATGCCAGCCACACCTAGCCCAAGCTAGCCGCACCTCTATGCCAATGGCAAATCATGCCAGCCATACCAAACGCGCCGAAGCATGCCAACCATGCTAGCCGCACCTCCGTGCCAATGGCAAATCATGCCAGCCACACCTAGCCCAAGCTAGCCGCACACCTCTCGTGCCAATAGCAAATCATGCCGGCCACACCAAACGCGCCAAAGCATGCCAACCATGCTAGCCGCACCTCCGTGCCAATGGCAAATCATGCCAGCCACACTTATCCCGAGCTAGCCGGGCCATGCCAAACACACTCTGCCTTGGCCCTAGATACGCTGGTCACGCCACGCAAAGCCAAACAACCTTACCTTGGCCCTAGCCGCGCCATGCCAAAGTAGCGCCCGCACCTAGGCTTGCAAACCATGCAACCTAGGCCAAATTGGCACATGCCAACACGCTCGCTGGTAGCTTTTTCTACCAAGGCGCGACCCAAATTGGCCACGCATGCCATTGGCACATGCCAACACGCTCGCTGGTAGCTTTTTCTACCAAGGCGCGACACAAATTGGCCGAGCATGCCATTGGCACATGCCAACACGCTCGTTGGTAGCTTTTTCTAACAAGGCGCGACCCAAATTGGCCACGCATGCCATTGGCACATGCCAACACGCTCGCTGGTAGCTTTTTCTACCAAGGCGCGACCCAAATTGTCCACGCATGCCATTGGCACATGCCAACACGCTCGCCTGGTAGCTTTTTCTACCAAGGCGAGACACAAATTGGCCGAGCATGCCATTGGCACATGCCAACACGCTCATTTGGTAGCTTTTTCTACCAAGGCGCGACCCAAATTGGCCACGCATGCCATTGGCACATGCCAACACGCTCGCTGGTAGCTTTTTCTACCAAGGCGCGACCAAAATTGGCCACGCATGCCATTGGCACAT
Organism: Papaver armeniacum; assembly: GCA_023531295.1. NCBI lineage: Eukaryota > Viridiplantae > Streptophyta > Magnoliopsida > Ranunculales > Papaveraceae > Papaver > Papaver armeniacum. Next base: position 364,136 of record JAJJWW010011880.1, read on the forward strand.
GCCAACACGCTCGCTGGTAACTTTTTCTAGCAAGGCGCGACCCAAATTGGCCACGCATGCCATTGGCACATGCCAACACGCTCGCTGGTAGCTTTTTCTACCAAGGCGCGACACAAATTGGCCGAGCATGCCATTGGCACATGCCAACACGCTCGCTGGTAGCTTTTTCTACAAGGGCGCGACCCAAATTGGCCACGCATGCCATTGGCACATGCCAACACGCTCGCTGGTAGCTTTTTCTACCTGGCGCGACCCAAATTGGCCACGCATGCCATTGGCACATGCCAACACGCTCGCTGGTAGCTTTTTCTACCAAGGCGCGACACAAATTGGCCGAGCATGCCATTGGCACATGCCAACACGCTCGCTGGTAGCTTTTTCTACCAAGGAGCGACCCAAATTGGCCACGCTTGCCATTGGCACATGCCAACACGCTCGCCGGTAGCTTTTTCTACCAAGGCGCGACCCAAATTGGCCGAGCATGCCATTGGCACATGCCAACACGCTCGCTGGTAGCTTTTTCTACCAAGGCGCGACCCAAATTGGCCACGCATGCCATTGGCACATGCCAACACGCTCGCTGGTAGCTTTTTCTACCAAGGCGCGACACAAATTGTCCGAGCATGCCATTGGCACATGCCAACACGCTCGCTGGTAGCTTTTTCAACCAGGGCGCGACCCAAATTGGCCACGCATGCCATTGGCACATGCCAACACGCTCGCTGGTAGCTTTTCCTACCAGGGCGCGACCCAAATGCCAACACGCTCGCTGGTAGCTTTTCCTACCAGGGCGCGACCCAAATTGGCCACGCATGCCATTGGCACATGCCAACATGCTCGCTGGTAGCTTTTTCTACCAAGGAGCGACCCAAATTGGCCACGCATGCCATTGGCACATGCCAACACGCTCGCTGGTAGCTTTTTCTACCAAGGCGCGACCCAAATTGGCCGAGCATGCCATTGGCACATGCCAACACGCTCGCCGGTAGCTTTTTCTACCAAGGCGCGACCCAAATTGGCCACGCATGCGTGTTGGCACATGCAAACACGCTCGCTGGTAGCTTTTTATACCAAGGCACGACCCAAATTGGCCACGCGTGCCATTGGCACATGCCAACACGCTCGCTGGTAGCTTTTTCTACCAGGGCGCGACCTAAATTGGCCACGCATGCCATTGGCACATGCCAACACGCTCGTTGGTAGCTTTTTCTACCAAGGCGCGACCCAAATTGGCCACGCATGCCATTGGCACATGCCAACACGCTCGCTGGTAGCTTTTTCTACCAAGGCGCGACACAAATTGTCCGAGCATGCCGTTGGCACATGCCAACACGCTCGCTGGTAGCTTTTTCTACCAAGGCGCGACCCAAATTGGCCGAGCATGCCATTGGCACATGCCAACACGCTCGCTGGTAGCTTTTTCTACCAAGGCGCGACCCAAATTGGCCGAGCATGCCATTGGCACATGCCAACACGCTCGCTGGTAGCTTTTTCTACCAAGGCGCGACCCAAATTGGCCACGCTCGCTGGTAGCTTTTTATACCAAGGCGCGACCCAAATTGGCCATGCATGCCATTGTCACATGCCAACACGCTCGCTGGTAGCTTTTTCTACCAAAGCGCGACACAAATTGTCCGAGCATGCCATTGGCACATGCCAACACGCTCGCTGGTAGCTTTTTCTACCAGGGCGCGACCCAAATTGGCCACGCATGGCATTGGCACATGCCAACACGCTCGTTGGTAGCTTTTCCTACCAGGGCGCGACCCAAATTGGCCACGCATGCCATTGGCACATGCCAACACGCTCGCTGGTAGCTTTTTCTACCAAGGCGCGACACAAATTGGCCACGCATGCCATTGGCACATGCCAACATGCTCGCTGGTAGCTTTTTCTACCAAGGCGCGACCCAAATTGGCCACGCATGCCATTGTCACATGCCAACACGCTCGTTGGTAGCTTTTTCTACCAAGGAGCGACCCAAATTGGCCGAGCATGCCATTGGCACATGCCAACACGCTCATTTGGTAGCTTTTTGTACCAAGGCGCGACCCAAATTGGCCACGCATGCCATTGGCACATGCCAACACGCTCGCTGGTAGCTTTTTCTACCAAGGCGCGACACAAATTGGCCGAGCATGCCATTGGCACATGCCAACACGCTCGCTGGTAGCTTTTTCTACCAAGGCGCGACCTAAATTGGCCACGCATGCCATTGGCACATGCCAACACGCTCGCCGGTAGCTTTTTCTACCAAGGCGCGACCCAAATTGGCCGAGCATGCCATTGGCACATGCCAACACGCTCGCCGGTAGCTTTTTCTACCAAGACGCGACCCAAATTGGCCACGCTCGCTGGTAGCTTTTTATACCAAGGCGCGACCCAAATTGGCCATGCATGCCATTGGCACATGCCAACACGCTCGCTGGTAGCTTTTTCTACCAAAGCGCGACACAAATTGTCCGAGCATGCCATTGGCACATGCCAACACGCTCGCTGGTAGCTTTTTCTACCAGGGCGCGACCCAAATTGGCCACGCATGCCATTGGCACATGCCAACACGCTCGCTGGTAGCTTTTCCTACCAGGGCGCGACCCAAATTGGCCACGCATGCCATTGGCACATGCCAACACGCTCGCTGGTAGCTTTTCCTACCAAGACGCGACCCAAATTGGCCACGCATGCCATTGGCACATGCCAACATGCTCGCTGGTAGCTTTTTCTACCAAGGCGCGACCCAAATTGGCCACGCATGCCATTGGCACATGCCAACACGCTCGTTGGTAGCTTTTTCTACCAAGGAGCGACCCAAATTGGCCGAGCATGCCATTGGCACATGCCAACACGCTCGCTGGTAGCTTTTTGTACCAAGGCGCGACCCAAATTGGCCATGCATGCCATTGGCACATGCCAACACGCTCGCTAGTAGCTTTTTCTACCAAGGCGCGACACAAATTGGCCGAGCATGCCATTGGCACATGCCAACACGCTCGCTGGTAGCTTTTTCTACCAAGGCGCGACCTAAATTGGCCACGCATGCCATTGGCACATGCCAACACGCTCGCCGGTAGCTTTTTCTACCAAGGCGCGACCCAAATTGGCCGAGCATGCCATTGGCACATGCCAACACGCTCGCCGGTAGCTTTTTCTACCAAGGCGCGACCCAAATTGGCCACGCTCGCTGGTAGCTTTTTATACCAAGGCGCGACCCAAATTGGCCATGCATGCCATTGGCACATGCCAACACGCTCGCTGGTAGCTTTTTCTACCAAAGCGCGACACAAATTGTCCGAGCATGCCATTGGCACATGCCAACACGCTCGCTGGTAGCTTTTTCTACCAGGGCGCGACCCAAATTGGCCACGCATGCCATTGGCACATGCCAACACGCTCGCTGGTAGCTTTTCCTACCTGGGCGCGACCCAAATTGGCCACGCATGCCATTGGCACATGCCAACACGCTCGCTGGTAGCTTTTCCTACCAAGACGCGACCCAAATTGGCCACGCATGCCATTGGCACATGCCAACATGCTCGCTGGTAGCTTTTTCTACCAAGGCGCGACCCAAATTGGCCACGCATGCCATTGGCACATGCCAACACGCTCGTTGGTAGCTTTTTCTACCAAGGCGCGACCCAAATTGGCCGAGCATGCCATTGGCACATGCCAACACGCTCGCTGGTAGCTTTTTCTACCAAGGCGAGACCCAAATTGGCCACGCATGCCATTGGCACATGCCAACACGCTCGCTGGTAGCTTTTTCTACCAAGGCGCGACACAAATTGGCCGAGCATGCCATTGGCACATGCCAACACGCTCGCTGGTAGCTTTTTCTACCAAGGCGCGACCTAAATTGGCCACGCATGCCATTGGCACATGCCAACACGCTCGTTGGTAGCTTTTTCTACCAAGGCGCGACCCAAATTGGCCACGCATGCCATTGGCACATGCCAACACGCTCGCTGGTAGCTTTTTCTACCAAGGCGCGACACAAATTGTCCGAGCATGCCATTGGCACATGCCAACACGCTCGCTGGTAGCTTTTTCTACCAGGGCGCGACCCAAATTTGCCACGCATGCCATTGGCACATTCCAACACGCTCGCTGGTAGATTTTCCTACCATGGCGCGACCCAAATTGGCCACGCATGCCATTGGCACATGCCAACACGCTCGCTAGAGCTTCTTCTACCAAGGCGCGACCCAAATTGGCCACGCATGCCATTGGCACATGCCAACATGCTCGCCGGTAGCTTTTTCTACCAAGGAGCGACCCAAATTGGCCACGCATGCCATTGGCACATGCCAACACGCTCGCTGGTAGCTTTTTCTACCAAGGCACGACCTAAATTGGCCGAGCATGCCATTGGCACATGCCAACACGCTCGCTGGTAGCTTTTTCTACCAAGGCGCGACCCAAATTGTCCACGCATGCGTGTTGGCACATGCCAACACGCTCGCTGGTAGCTTTTTATACCAAGGCGCGACCCAAATTGGCCACGCGTGCCATTGGCACATGCCAACACGCTCGCTGGTAGCTTTTTCTACCAGGGCGCGACCCAAATTGGCCACGCATGCCATTGGCACATGCCAACACGCTCGCTGGTAGCTTTTCCCACCAGGGCGCGACCCAAATTGGCCACACATGCCAACATGCTCGCTGGTAGCTTTTCCTACCAGGGCGCGACCCAAATTGGCCACGCATGCCATTGGCACATGCCAACACGCTCGCTGGTAGTTTTTCTAAACACGTGCCATGATTCAACTTGGCCACGCATGCCATTGGCACATGCAAAACACGCATCTTTGGTAGCCCAACTTGCAAGCCGTGCAAACTAGGCCAACTTGGCCGTACGCGCCATTGGCACATGCCAAAACCCACGCTGGTAGCCTAACTTGCAAACCGTGCAACCTACCGCCAAGGCATTCCGCACATGCCATTGGCACATGCCACACACGCCACTAGCAACTCTATGCATTGCCACTTACACTCAACGTACAACCTACCACCAAGGCATTCCACACATGCCATTGGCACATGCCACACATGCCACTAGCAGCTCTGGCATTGCCACTTACGCTCGAGGTGCAACTCGCAACAAAGGCATTCCGCACATGCCATTGGCACATGCCACATGCGCCCCTAGCAGCACCACTTGCACTCAAGATGCAACCAACACTCGAGACATCAACACAAACTGGGGGATGCTTTCCAGGGTTTTGGTTTGGCGTCACAGCTTGCAGCGTACACTACGCTCACATTAAGAAAGCGTGAAAAGGAATAAAGCGGTCAAATAAATGAGGAAATAATGGTGAAAACGTTTTCACCCATAAACACCATGCGGTTACCACCTCCTCCCATTATTTCACCCTTTACTCTCTTCCTTCATGAGGCCGTGGTACGTTTCAATCTCGACTTGTATAAATAGGTCTTACCTATTTCCACCGGACAACAAGTCTCGGTCGGAAAAAAATACAACACTCTTTAAAAGACAACTTTGCAAGCTCTCCAAAAGCTTTCATCTCTTGCAAGCTTCGAAGCTTTCACTTTCGATACAAGTCGAGATACTACTCTTCCGCATTATTCTGGTCTCAACACCTTTCTTTGCTTCCCTCCCCAAATCAACCCTTCTCCTCCACTTTGTGACCGAAGCAAGTCTGGAACGGCCATTTCTTGGTTTAGGCCGGACTTGTACAGATTGATCTCTCGAATCTATAAAGTGCTCATGTGCAGCACATTTGTTTAGGGTTTGAACCAGTTTCTCACTGATCACCTACCGAATTTACCGAAATCGGCGGAAACGATTTTTACCCATAAACAATTGGCGACCACAGCGGGAGGTTCGATCTTTCGGTTACAATGTCAATTTTCAACCAGTGATCTCATTCTTCGACCCAGATGTCAAGATGGTAGAGGAAGGCGATCCACTCCGACTCGGCTACCCGACGACTCGATTATCAGTCATGACGCGACAAGGGATGACTGGGGACTTTCCCCGACAGTGTTCCCAGAGGATAGAAGTAGACGATCCGCCCAAGGATCAATGGCTCGGTTATCAGACAGCTCAGTAACGACTGGGGACTTTCCACGACGGTGTTCCCAGAGGATAGAAGTAGACGATCCGCCCAAGGATCAATGTCTCGGTTATCAGACAGCTCAGTAACGACTGGGGACTTTCCACGACGGTGTTCCCACAGGATAGAAATAGACGATCCGCCCAAGGATCAATGGCTCGGTTATCGAGACTGACTCGAGAACGACGGGGACTTTCCACGACGGTGTTTCCCATAAAACTCGATTGTGCACCGGAAGGTTTCCTTTTCATCAAGAGACCTAAAAACCAAGTAAGTCCTACCTAGACAAGATACATGGTTCGCTCTTTCAAGTTTTCACGGGAATGATAAAACCAATAGCCATGTTATGTTTCACCCCATGTCATCTACCAACACACGGTTCCATGGTTTTCCTGGGATATTTGCGTCACTTTCAATCATAACTAAAACAATCAACTCCTAAACAATTCATTCCAAAAAAAATAACCCAAACTGTCAAGGTAACATTTATCTATCAACCCAAGAAATCCAGGAGACAAAAACCATAAACCAGGCGCTTTGTTTGCCTTTCAAAAAAAAAAAGCCACCTACCCCAGACACGTGCCTACTTTGCACAATAATAATTACCTGTCACTATTAGCAGATGTTACTACAGTGACATTCGAAGAATTATTTATGATGAAGTATTTCCACAAGTTTATGAAAGGCAAACCTATGGCTATGGTTTGCACCAGCACAAGAAAATAATAAAACAAATTGAAAGAGAAACGCTGGAGTACATAGCTGGAATATGCTCGCCCACTTTATCACTACCGCGCTACCGCTAACACCATGACGTGATAACAAAGATACGAGGTAAAAAAGGGGAGCCAACCCATTTCATGAGCCACTTTTTGGAATTTGAATAAGGAAAGGATTTCCTGTTTGAGCTACGTATGGGAAGAGGCAACTGGGTCCGCAAGAACAAGTCCGAGCCACGCCAAGGCAGCACCGTGCCAAGCCAACGGTCCACACCATGCCGAAATCCAAGCCAGCGTCCATGCCAAACCAGCGTCCACACCAAGCCAGCGCCCATTCTAAGACAATCCAGTGCCTACCAGACGCGCATGCCAGAAGCGCCTACCAGACGCGCATGCCAGAAGCGCTTGCCAGACGTGCTTGCCAGACGCGCTTACCAGACACGCTTACCAGACGCACATGCCAGGCACACATGCCGTACGCGCATGCTAGCCGCAGTGCCACACTCTGTGCTAACAGTTTGCATCCTTCTAGCACTAACATCTTGCGACCTTCCAGCACCATCCTCGCCCTTCGAAACGGCGCCATGACTCCAGAACTTCGTGATCAAAACCGTGTCATCTCTGCACGATACACTTACGATCACCAGAACCAGAGCCGCTTACGCCACCCCAACGGTTCTTCAAGCATGGAAGCTCCAACCGTCACCAGAGACGCTACTCCACCATCAGGGCAAGATACTGGAAGATCCGGAAGAAGCCGACCTCCTTTTAGCACCGTTGATTTGATGAAAAGACAAAAGATACTTCAGCAGGATGTGCGTTTATAGATGAAGAGGCTCGCGTTGCTCTTGAACGCCCAGTAGAAGGGGATAAGCAATCCAATTTCGTCACACGTAAAGATCATGAAAGACTTCTCCAAAATCGAAAGCAAAGGAAATCAACAACTCTCCTGAGTTCACGGAGACCCTTCTCCCGTCAGGACCCGCACGATGGGAACTTCGCCCACAAAGTCGTACAGTCTATGATGAAACAGTTATGTGAGATTCTATGTTTCTCCAAGGCGTAGCATCAAGATATATTTGCACCCCTCAACCGCACTGCATCAGGAAAGAAGGCGTTTCCAGCCAGGGAAGCCGTTCCCAAACCCCAACCTCTCCTAGAAAGAACGATCGATAGATGGAACTGGGGACTCCTAACCTCTGTTCTCTTGAGGGATGTCGAGTTTGATGAACGTGACGCGACCTCCGACTTCAAAATGGTAACCGTCAAGGCTCTGAGAGTTGCAAGACGTCATTTCAACGTTCTCTCCAGAAGTAGCTCCGCATCAACGTTCTCTCCAGAAGTAGCTACGCATCAACGTTCTCCAGCAGCGGCTTCGCTTCAACGCCACTCCTTCCTGCAAAGGGTCGTGCCGCCACACTCCCCATATCAAGGAACATAGTCACAGCCAGCCAATCTTCGTAGTCATGGACACCTTTTAATCCATCTCGCCAAAACTCGTGATCATGGAAAGTTTGCTCGCTTACGCATCCAGCCAATCCTTTTACTTCCACGGAAGCCCATAGAATGTCAGCCAACCTACTTTGTTACCACGACAATGTAGTCTCTCCTGATTACATCTCCTACCAATAATTGTTGTCCCTCATTCGTTGATACCAGCCAGAGCTTCACCGCAGCAGCAATTACTACAAAGATGGAAACACGTAAACCATACTTGAGGACGGGAGATATACACGGGATCCCTTCACTGTCAAAGCTCCGAAGACACAGTCCACCAAAAAGCCATACCCACAACAAGGTCCTCTACTCTTCAAGGGTGCAGCGCAAGAATATCATCACCTCTCTGTCTAGAAGACGCCTTCAACACTTTACGAGGCCGTGGAGGATCCCGATCCTGCACTATCCAGAATATGTCATCATGTAATTTCGAGCATCCCAAAGTGTCACATCCAGAAGAGTACGATAGGCTTATATCAAATCTCGTGGAGGGGGATTCAAGGCGATGTAATGAAAGTAGGTTATGCATGGGGACTACCAGCGTGAGATGCTTTCACTCCCCTCAACCAGGTTATTACTGATTTCAACATCATCACTATCGAGGTTTTACGAGCCGCGGGAATTTCTCAACATGAAGCCGTACATGTGCACCGAAAACTCCAAAAGCATGCCAGAAGGTTACATTCACGTATGCATCCATGCCATCATATCAAACCGAAGTATGACCGGGGACTTCTCACCGCATCCCATTCCGTACGATAGTTCAAGATTCAGAAGATGGTTTGAAGGATTAACTTGGAACAAAGTCCCGGAAGACTTGATAGCAGCACATCGGCAATGGAACGTCTCCCTATTTCATCCCGGGGCGCCAGAAGTTTTCGACCATGCAAAAGCATACAGAAACAGGATTTCCGGGCGTACAACAGCCATGTAAAATCCGGGGTTTTTAAGGAAGGAGATCACGGTGCTAAAAATCGCCAATCACACCAAAGAAGAATACCAGCTCTGTCGACTTTCACAATATTGAGACGATGCCGCAACCAGATGATATTAAACTCCAAGGATTCACGGGTGGACACCATGTTCTCCCACCTTTGAATGGCTGACTCGCAAAGACACGGATGGACATATTCTCCATCTCAAAGAATCATCGGCAAAAGACAGTTCACTACGGAAACCAAGGCGGACGAACAACACTTCACTACGCTCTTGGTAGCGATATGGCCGTATGTCTTCCATATCCTCGTATAAAGGACCACGAATTCTTTCCGCACCAGGAAACCGCCAACATTCCGGTAATTGGAGGAGAGACACCTCATACGAGTCCCAAATGAATAACCTGCATAGGGGTATTCATGACAAGAGAGCCCTAAATCAGCGTTCTCCAAGTCTACAGCAGTCAACAAGGTTGGATTTGAAGGGAGGGGAACGACTAGGTCATCCTCGTCGATAACAATAACACATGCTCCAACGGGATATCTCTGCACAAAAGGAAAATTTTCCATTCATCAAACAAGCGAGTCAGACCTCGCGCCTTCACCTGGAGAACCCGGGTCTGGTTAGAAGATGGTTCGTCTCTGTGCGACATGACAAAGAGAGAAACTCAACAAGAAGAACCCTTTCTCAAACGAGGGAGATGATGCAATTACGTTGGGTATGAATACGGAACCTTAAAAAAGGAAAGGAAGCAATGAGGGACATAACGCTTCCAGATTTTAGCATGGATAATGCCCTGATTGAAGCCGCGCGCGTGAAGGAAGGCAAAACAAGAAAAATTTGCTATCTGTAGAAACACCTACTCCCTCCTTGTTTACACCGGTCCCGCCAGCTAGCACAATCAGCTTCCCCACCTTGCGCCGGTCCCACCAGCTAGCACGCTCAGTTTCCCAACTCACGCCCAACTTCCCAACGTCGCCCAAGTTGCACCGGTCCTACCAATTGCGCCAACTTCCCAATGACCGCCCAAGTCGCGCCAGCTAGCACACTCAGCTTCCCCACCTTGCGCCCAACTTCCCAACATCTCCCAAGTTGCACCGGTCCCACCAATTGCGCCCAACTTCCCAACGCCGCCCAAGTCACGCCAGCTAGCACGCTCAGCTTCCCCACCTTGCGCCGGTCCCGCCAGCTAGCACGCTCAGTTTCCCAACTCAAGTCACGCCAGCTAGCACGATCAGCTTCCCATTTTTGCGCCGGTCCCGCCAGCTAGCACGCTCAGTTTCCCAACTCGCAACAACTTCTCAATGCCGCCCAGCTTCCTGTCTCTCACGACGCTAACTTCCCAATTGTGCTAGCCTCCCGATTTGCGCAAAACTACCAGAGACAAGGATTCCAAATCATATTTATAAAAAAGGTCAGACAAGCCTCCTCAATTCTCTTTACGATTTGATGTTGATAATTTGTCACCATCTTATGCTTACCTCGCAACAAAGCTCCTGTTCCGAGCTAAGCAGGGGACTTAATGTTGATGGTGGTTTTTAAACAAAGGGTAAAATCGTAAAACCCCAAATAACCTAATGTCACCGGTGACACATTTATTAGGACATTTAATGCATGTAGTCAATAATTAATAGGGGGTATTTTTTTCAAATTAGGGTTACAACGAACAAAACCCTAATTCCCCTCCGTGCCAATGGCAAATCATGCCAGCCACACCTAGCCCAAGCTAGCTGCGCCATGCCAAACGCACTCTGCCTTGGCCCTAGCTATGCTAGTTACATCAAACGCGCCAAAGCATGCCAACCATGCTAGCCGCACCTCCGTGCCAATGGCAAATCATGCCAGCCACACCTAGCCCAAGCTAGCCGCACCTCTATGCCAATGGCAAATCATGCCAGCAATACCAAACACACCGAAGCATGCCAACCATGCTAGCCGCACCTCCGTGCCAATGGCAAATCATGCCAGCCACACCTAGCCCAAGCTAGCCGCACCTCTGTGCCAATAGCAAATCATGCCAGCCACACCAAACACGCCAAAGCATGCCAACCATGCTAGCCGCACCTCCGTGCCAATGGAAAATCATGCCAGCCACACTTTGCCCAAGCTAGCCGCGCCATGCCAAACACACTCTGCCTTGGCCCTAGCTACGCTGGTCACGCCACGCCAAGCCAAACACCCTTACCTTGGCCCTAGCCGCGCCATGCCAAAGTAGCGCCCGCACCTAGGCTTGAAAACCATGCAACCTAGGCCAAATTGGCCCCGCATGCCATTGGCACATGCCAACACGCTCGCTGGTAGCTTTTTCTACCAAGGCGCGACCCAAATTGGCCACGCATGCCATTGGCACATGCCAACACGCTCGCTGGTAGCTTTTTCTACCAAGGCACGACACAAATTGGCCGAGCATGCCATTGGCACATGCCAACACGCTCGCTGGTAGCTTTTTCTACCAAGGCGCGACCCAAATTGGCCACGCATGCCATTGGCACATGCCAACACGCTCGCTGGTAGCTTTTTCTACCAAGGCGCGCCCAAATTGGCCACGCATGCCATTGGCACATGCCAACACGCTCGCTGGTAGCTTTTTCTACTAAGGCGCGACACAAATTGGCCGAGCATGCCATTGGCACATGCCAACACGCTCGCTGGTAGCTTTTTCTACCAAGGCGCGACCCAAATTAGCCACGCATGCCATTGGCACATGCCAACATGCTCGCTGGTAGCTTTTTATACCAAGGAGCGACCTAAATTGGCCACGCATACCATTGGCACATGCCAACACGCTCGCTGGTAGCTTTTTCTACCAAGGCGCGACCCAAATTGGCCACGCATGCTATTGGCACATGCCAACACGCTCGCTGGTAGCTTTTTCTACCAAGGCGCGACACAAATTGTCCGAGCATGCCATTGGCACATGCCAACACGCTCGCTGGTAGCTTTTTCTACCAGGGCGCGAACCAAATTGGCCACGCATGCCATTGGCACATGCCAACACGCTCGCTGGTAGCTTTTCCTACCAGGGCGCGACCCAAATTGGCCACGCATGCCATTGGCACATGCCAACACGCTCGCTGGTAGGTTTTCCTACCAAGGCGCGACCCAAATTGGCCACGCATGCCATTGGCACATGCCAACATGCTCGCTGGTAGCTTTTTCTACCAAGGCGCGACCCAAATTGGCCACACATGCCATTGGCAGGCGCGACACAAATTGGCCGAGCATGCCATTGGCACATGCCAACACGCTCGCTGGTAGCTTTTTCTACCAAGGCGCGACCCAAATTGGCCACGCATGCCATTGGCACATGCCAACACGCTCGCTGGTAGCTTTTTCTACCAAGGCGCGACACAAATTGGCCGAGCATGCCATTGGCACATGCCAACACGCTCGCTGGTAGCTTTTTCTACCAAGGCGCGACCCAAATTGGCCACGCATGCCATTGGCACATGCCAACACGCTCGCTGGTAGCTTTTTCTACCAAGGCGCGACCTAAATTGGCCACACATGCCATTGGCACATGCCAACACGCTCGTTGGTAGCTTTTTCTACCAAGGCGCGACCCAAATTGGCTACGCATGCCATTGGCACTATGCCAACACGCTCGCTGGTAGCTTTTTCTACCAAGGCGCGACACAAATTGTCCGAGCATGCCATTGGCACATGCCAACACGCTCGTGATCGCTGTCGTATGCGTCAAAAATAATTTCACTTTCCTAAAGTATATGATAAGAAAGAGTACGTTTCCACAGAGAGGCGATTGTAGTTATTACATATTCAATTCCTTAAAGTAACCAATTGGGGGGATTTCTTATTTCTATTTAAGCAATAAAAACTAATTAAGAGTAAAGTAAATTGTAGAAAATAATCAATGGAGAAAGATATTGGTCAAGGAATTCATCTTCAATCTTAGACATGTGCTTGCATATATGATTAGAATTACGATTTAATCTCTTGTGTTATCAAAAGCCTAGAGAATCAAGAGAGCAAGATAATCTATTAATTTCCTAAGTTCATCAACACACACATTAGAGCTGCGTATGTGAATTCTACCTAAAGAATAACCTAACGCCTTGCGCTAATCAAGTTCAATTCCTAGGAGCATTAAGTTTCAGAAATAGGCTAATCAATGTAATTGTCATGCGTTGCGCATAACAATTCGGACAATTATCAAACTCTACATATGATTACGAGAGTGTATCACTACAAACCGTAAACATATCATGCTACTTGTATTCAGGGTTATCGCTCGATGAAAAACCTTAAAATAGCTATGGACTAAGATGCAAGTTCAATTAATTGGCCACTTAACTAATCAAACATCATAATCCTATCACAATACATCAATCATGTGATTTTAAAAACAGTAGAGATGTGGACGATAATCAAGAGAGAAAACTAATACATAAAGCAAACACAAGTTTTAGAAATAGGACTACATCCTTAACCAATAATGAATAAATTAGCTACTCATAGCTATGGAGTTCATCACCAAAAATATAAGTTGAATAAAGAAGAAGATGAACAAAAGCAAACCCTAAAAGTGTAAACAAAAGCGGCTCTCCAAGTTCCCAAGAATAAGATGTGTCTTTCAAAAGTTGTAGAATTCTTCTTTTATAGCTTTTCCTTTCTTCCAAAATTAGGTCAAGCCCTCAAAGTCCATTAGATGAAAATCCACCAAGCCCACAAGAGAGAGAAACCCATGTAGAAAATAGGTCCAAAAATACGTCGCCGGAAAACTGGTATTGTGGCCGGAAATCGGCCGGAGAGGTGGCCGGAAAACGGTTCAGGTGACCGGCAAAGTCCGCCCGGTCACCGGTCAACGGGTCGAATCGGTAGGGTCAACGAGTCAGCTCGGGTCAACTCGGTCAAGCACCGAGTCAGAGTATGAGTCAGTCCGGGTCAGAACTAGCTGAATGGGCTGAATGGCCAAGGCCTGAGCCATTCGTACTGTCTTGAGACTATGCTGCACCATCATTGCATACTGTGATGCATAACCCACCAACTGCAGCTTCATTGGAAGCCATCATTCCTGCTCATCTCAGACTCTCATTCTCTTGCCAGGCTCATTGTAACACAATATTGCACTACACTAATATACAGCTCCATCAAAGCAAGAACACCAGCCATTAGCTCAAACCTGTCACTGAATTGCTTCAGTTCCAAAATCTTCTTTCTCCTGTATTCACCACCACTTCAAATTGATGCACATCTGAATTCGACCACAAACTCATGACACTCAACAAATTCTCATCGATTCAATCACAATATCACTCCCATTATAGCTTCACCACCTGAGACAACATCATCACTAAACCACTGTATCTACTTCCAACTCAAAGCAACAGCACCAATTCTTCAATTCTTCCACCACTGCTGCACCACTGTCAGCTCAATGAGCTCTTAACCCTTCAGCTCAGGTCTTCTCGGTGCCATCATTCTTCCCTGTATTGCAAAGCATCCACAACTGGGAAGCAATGCAACACAATCAACACCATACCCGAAATCAACAACGTCAACCACCTGGCCATCAGCTTCCATTCAATGCTCATACAACAGCTCAAGGCCTCAAACCACTATCCCATTTTGCACCAGTTACTTGGCCTGCAGCTCACACCTCAAGGACATCTTTAAGTCCTCCATTCATCACTGCTTCAGCTCCATTGTGACTACCACTGCATCAACCTGTTCATTCATCTCCAGCTTCGGTTCAGCTGCACCTGTACCTAGCCATCATGTACCAACAATAACATACAAATCAACATCTCAAGCTCATTCTGTAACTTCACTTATACCATTAGCAGCACAATAACATCTACCATTGCAAACCCCGGTTCTTGGTTGCTTCAAAATCCATCCCTGGCTTCAATCAATTTTTACCAGAACCCATTGACTCAATCAATATTCATAAATCTCAAGCTCAGAATCCATTATCTTCACCTGATTTCATCCACAAACCCATCCAACCTCAGACTCTAACCTGTGAATCAAGAGCCAAACCCAGATCAAATCCAACCAATAATCCACCACAATGAACCCATTTCTTCCTTTCATGTTCGCAACACCTGATTTTCTCATTTCTGATAAATCAAACTACAAACCCTAGATTCAATTTCAGCCATCAAACCCATGTCAAATCTTTTCCTCTTGCATTCAACAGCAGCACCAGGAAACCCATTTCTCGATCTGATTTATTCCTTACTTCACAGACTCTGGCCACCAATCTTCTCACAGCAAAAGCTTGATTATCATACTCCCATTTCATCTGTGAATTTCTGCATCTCCACCCTTGAATCAGCCTCAGATCATTCACCAGTAGCAGACCTTCTACATCATCACAAAACCCCTCTTTAATCTTCACTGATTTCTCCGTAACTTCCTCTCCATGAATGCTAACGAAATAAGCTGCCATAGCTCAGCTCTCTGAATTGTAATGGATTGTAATGGAAAATGACATTCCCGATCCGGTCTAGGGCATGTAATGAACTAAATTACTAAAGGCAACCAACAATTGGATAAGGGCAACCTAAGCACTTCTTTCAACTGTCACTTCTAGAGAACTGACAAGCTCATCGATGCTTTTATTCATAGTTTTCTCGTATGACGTTCGAGTGACCTCCTTCTTTCGCCTATAGCTTCGCCTTTCCGTTCTCGTCACCATGATGAAAATAAATCCAACATTTGAGCAAGTTCCACTTCTTTTCGCTCGAATGACTCCAAAGCACCTAGTAACTCAAAAGTAAACATAAGATACAGAATTCACAAGAAAAATAGCAAAGAAAGCGTAACTACTAGATAGTAAATTAGGTGTTTTAGACACCTATCAGATTCCCCCACACTTTGACTTTGCTAGTCCTCGAGCAAATCAAACAAAAACAATTCTAAAAATACATACAACTCCGTGTCGTCGAGGCTACGGTCACTTTTAGCATAAATAACAAGCCTTTAAACCACTAGGTGTCCCTAATGGACGAGTTATAGTCTCGTGAGGGTTTACTAGAGATATACCCACAAAACCTACTTTTCCAACTTACTAGTTTTCCGAAATGATAGCATCCAACGCGCTAAGAAGACATAGATATTCTGCACACTAGTCATAAGAAGTTAGACACATAAATGAACACAATCTCATTCTTAAAAGTTGAGAGAGAAATAACCATCCCTTCTCGACAAAAAATCGGGTTCGGAGTGATCAGAAGTCTCGACTCTGTCTCACAAGAAAGGGTTTTATGAATTTGCACTCAATAATAAACAGCTTTTTATGGGTCACACATGTGTCCAGGTAGGAATGAAGAGAGAATCCTGCGACACGTTGAATGGTAGGAAGGTAAAAACCCTCCGAAATATTTTAAAAACCCACATCTTTTATAATTTTGAAAACCCATTTTTCTGACGATCTCTTCGAAAGGAAATCAACCACTTAACGAAGGTGGGAATATGCTTACTTACCTCGTTATCCGTTCGGCGTGCAGCTAGCACCACTCTCACAAAGATCCATAGAAACGTCTTCGGTCTTCAATCGGTGTCTTCATCTTCGTCTTCGGTCTTCAACTCTTGATGATAACTCTTGAACTTCGTAGAATCTCGACAATATGATTCTTTCCCCTAATTCCTTGTCGCTTGAAACTTCATTATAGATATTCCTTCTTTCCATTGGCTTTATTGAAAGAATACAAAACTAAAAACAAACTATACAAACCCAAAAATTTAAATTTTTTTTTTTTTTTTTTTTCATTTTTTTTTTTCATTTTTTTTTTCAATTTTTTTTTCTTTAGAAATAAGAAATAATACAAATACAAAATAAAAATAAAACAAAATAATAAAACTATTAACAAACCTAGACATTTTCTCTTGTCTTGTCTTTTTTTTTTTTTTTTTTTAAGACAAGAGAAAAATAAAATACAAATAAGATAAAATAAAAACGTAAGTACAAAGGCCATGGTGTAAGTACTTTACCACTTGATTCTTCACAACTTGTATGTCTTGATATCATAAACTTCTCGAACTCTCATCCTTGATAATTTCGCTCTTATACAATAGTCTTCAACTTATAAAAATTCTGCTCCTTGTCTTGTTGCTTTACTCAAATCTGAAATCTGCCCATTTCTGTATTGTTGCTTGTAAAACTTGAACGTCTTCAACTTTCCTTCAAATTTGTGATGCTCCTCTTGTTGATGATGATGGTGTTTCTATGGACCTGTTGGTGTAGAGAGAGATAAGGTGGATGGTGCTAACTGCGAACAAGATTACAAGTGGTATGTAAGTTAGCAATTCGATGTCACCAACATGGTTGATAAAAATAGCACTCAAGAGATCAAAATAGTGCTTCTATGGTGGGAGGTTGGACAGCTCACCATTCTGCCCGGAATTTATGTACGGTGACACACACTCTAAAAGCACAAATTTAGACAGGTATAAAGAATTGAAGGTCGGTGCCTCGCATTATGTAACATGGGTAGTCTCCACTATAGGGGATCACTACTCTAATACTGAATTCAGTCTGCACCTTATTTGCTACTGGCATGGTTAAATCCAACTTTAACTCTCATACAATTAAGAAACCCGATCATGTTCTCTGTCATCTCTAAGTTCAGTCACTATTATGAGATTCTCGATGTAATCTTAGCGACATGTATACTATGTGACTCTAAACTAACTACAAGTTGGAGTTTTCTTATTCACTATTGTACACAAAAGTTGAAAAAATTTGAAAAATTTACAATGCAAACCACTCCCCCACACTTAAACTTTACATTGTCCTCAATGTAATTGAATCTTCCAAAGAAAGTCAAGGTGGGAAATCCTAACGGAAAAGTGACAAAAAAATCAGAAAAAGTAAAAACATGACAAGAAAAGAAAAGAAAAGATAAGAGATACAAAACCGATGGGTTGCCTCCCATTTAGCGCTTGGTTTAAAGTCGTCAGCCCGACTATCTCCTTGCTTTCTATGACTCCTCCAGAGGGAGTACTTCCACAAGATTAACTCCTTCCACGACATCCGAAGAGAAGTTCTCATAATACGGTTTCAACCGGTGCCCATTCACTTTAAGTTCATTACCTGTAGCTAAACTACGAATTTCCACTGCACCATGAGAAAACACATTAGTCACAATAAAAGGTCCAATCCAACGTGACCTTAATTTACCCGGAAATAATTGCAAGCGAGAATTAAACAAAAGCACTTTCTGCCCAATGCAAAATTGTTTCTTTGTAATCATGTTATCATGAAAAGCTTTCGTCTTTTCCTTGTAAATCCGTGAGCTTTCAAATGCATCATTGTGAATATCCTCTAGCTCTTGAAGTTGTAACTTTCTTTGCCTTCCAGCACCATCCAAATCCATGTTGCATTGCTTAATAGCCCAAAACGCCTTATGCTCAATTTCCACGGGTAAGTGACAAGGTTTACCATAAACAAGCCTAAAAGGAGACATCCCAATAGGTGTTTTATATGCGGTTCTATACGCCCACAAAGCATCATTAAGTCGCGAACTCCAATCTTTCCTTGTTGGATTCACCGTCTTTTCAAGAATGGATTTCACCTCTCGGTTGGAAACTTCGGCTTGTCCATTTGTTTGTGGATGGTAGGGAGTTGCAATCCTATGCGACACATTGTACTTCTTTAACAAGCTTTGCAAGAACCTGTTTTTGAAGTGTGAACCTCCATCGCTAATTATAGCCCTTGGAATTCCAAACCTTGCAAATATATTAGCTTGCACAAAATCTGAAACAACTTTAGAATCATTAGTTGGGGTGGCCTTAGCTTCCACCCATTTCGAGACATAATCCACAGCAAGCAAAATATAATAATTCCCACTAGAATTGACAAAAGGGCCCATAAAATCAATTCCCCATACATCAAAAACCTCCACAAATTGAATAATACTTTGCGGCATTTGACTTCGAGCACCTAGATTGCCTGTTTCTTTGGCACCTATCACATGTGATACAAAATGCATGTGCATCCTTAAACAAAGTTGGCCAAAAGAAACCACATTCTAGTACCTTGAGAGCGGTTCTCTTACTCCCAAAGTGTCCTCCACAAGCATATGAGTGGCAAAAAGACAAGATAGAATTAAATTCAATTTCGGGAACACACCTACGTATTACTTGGTCACTACAATGCTTCCATAAGTATGGATCATCCCATATTGATGAGAATTTCAATTGAGTTGTAGTAATAAGGTGGTAGTAAGGTTGTCGTTCACTCGGACTTGATGAGACTGATTTTTAAGAATTAATAAAAGAAAATAATAAAAATACAGAATATATACAATTTATGTCACAAGACGGAGAGATGTGCTGGGACTCAGGATTCGGCCAAACTCATAACAAAAGGTTCAATTTATTTATTCTCAACAATTAAAGCTCAATAAACAAAATAACACCGACTCTTATTTTTGCCAAGGTAGACTCTCAAAAGATTAATTGTACCCTAAGCATAGATTATCTAAACAAAGCATAACCTATCTAATTGAATAACAATTAATTTAATCAAATCATAATTCAATTTTAATTAGTGCAAAAGCCAAATACAGAATTAATTAAAATTACCCATGTATGAAATTTGTCTTCCTCCGTCGTCCCAGTGATGGGTTCTAGCTCATCATGTTGGAAACACGCTCAAAATCCATTTTTATTGCTCAAAGGAGGTGTACAAATGATGAAATGGAGAAAATAATGAAAATCGAGTGTTTGCAACGATTATACGTGTTGCAAATACTGTTACAAGGAATGATAAAACCGTTACTTCTTTTAAGTCCGCCTCCTCCGTATTACGACCCACGTAGAAGTGTCGTAGACACTGTAGAAGAACGACTGCTTCTGGTGGTCCGTTCTTCGTGTTCTTGGTGCAGCAGCAGCAGCAGAGAATAACTCTGCAACTCGATTTTTCTTGGCTCTGTAGCGTTCCAAATCCTCCCAAACTCTCCGTGCTCGTTCTATGACCTCCCAGCACCTATTTATAGCCTTTTTGGAGCAAGAATAACTCATCATTAATCCCAGAAATCTTCCCATTACTCGGTGATGAAGAAAATATTTTCGGGAATATTTTCTTCCCTGTTTTAGCTCTTCACGCGTTTGTAGCTGGTATTTTCTCCTTATTTACCTTCTACACTCGTCTGGTAACAACCCACACACTCAAGACACGAGCAGTGCACGTCTCAAACTCACAAAAAAAACCATGCAAACCCGTGCTTCTCTGCCTTCTCCTAGCGGGTTATCTAGCCAAATTTAGGTCACTAATCGACCCATACCAACCCTGTTATGCTCTAACAGGGTATCCCTATCAATCTCAGCCATTGAGTCTCACTAAAACTCATTCAAAAATCCGACCAAAGTTCTGCCAGTGAAGAACAATAATTTCCCGCCAAAACCAAAATTTGAAATGGAGAGGATGAAGTGCCCTGATCCAAAACATGGGCGCCTTTATCATCTGGGGTGCCTGGGGTGCCCTTATCCAAAATGAGGGTGCCTTTATCACTTTTCTCCCGGGTCCAAATAACACTTTTTTGAGCAACTTTTTCCACACAAGTGTATTTCTCCAAAAACACCTACAAACACATAAAAACACCAAAATTAGTACAAAAATCGAGACTAACAATACGAAACATTGAGGACAAATTAGACACATAAATGTGTCTATCAAATACCCCCAAACTTATTATTTGCTAGTCCTCGAGCAAATTTATTCTAGAAAATAAAAAATATTTGAACCCCTAGGTGGCCCTAGTGGCGGAGTGTTGTCTCCGGAGGGTTTACTGTGAGGTGTACCCACAAAACCTTTACTCAGGACCTAGCTATCTACACAGAACCTTGGAAGGCACTAAAGAATCTCCTTGGTTGGCATACTTATTGACTACAGGAGGAAGTACCCCGATGCGAAATTCCAATTTTTGTACACGAGTTTGCACTCAAGCATACTAAAATTCATATAAAGTGACAGAGCTCTACTCAGATAGTCGCACTATGGACATCAATACCCGGAGTCAAAACTAATCACATGGATAGATCAAGAAGATGGATATGGAGAAAAACATAGATGGTTTTGATGTTTACTAAGTGAACGGTGTTTCCCATATCTGTCTGAAGGCCTCCGCCAAAATGAACCTATCCTAATGGATCGAGATACTAGTCGACTAATATCAACACACTTTGGCATATACAAGGGAACCGGTGGTCGATAATCCTAACTCTATGTCAACACAACTGGCATATACAAGGGTTCCAGTGGTCGACTTTATTGAATTTATTCCGGTAGGTTTGATGGTCTGGTCTCAATTTTTCTCTTTTTTTTTTTTTTTTTTTTTTTTTTTTTTTTTTTTTTTTTTTTCACTTTTTTTTTTTTTTTTTTTTTTTCTTTTGTATCTCAATCACTCTAATTCACCCTAGCTTTGGTAACAACTTGATTCGTGGGCCCCACCTAATCACTTAGAGAAACATAGTTTACAAAGAACAAAACAAAATAAAAACAGAAGTGAAAAGGACTCAACAAGATATGGTGAAACTATCATGTTATTTCTAACACCTGAGCTCTGTGCTTTTATGAATAGACTCTTTAGATGTTGCCATCTAATCAGATTGGTTCCTCAACTCCTACAACCAAAATGCTTCCATCCACTTAGATTGGTTAGTGCCATCCTTAATAAGCATAAATTTCTAGTCTCTGAAGTTTATTTATTGCAACTAAAAAGTTTCTCCCATACCCCCAAACTTAAATCTAACATTGTCCTCAATGTTCTAAAGATGAAATTAAAAGCATGAACAATGAGAAACTGTTACCACTTGAAGGAAAGAGTTAAGGAAAAATATTACCGTGTTGCAAGAGCATGGGTTACCTCCCAAGAAGTGCTAAGTTTAAAGTCTTCAGCCAGACATTGGAAAGGATTAGTCACCTCGAAGAATCATATAGCAAGTATAGGAATAATCTGCGGGTCATCTGGATCAAAAAGTGCTAACCACAAGAAGAGGAGACTGCAACAGACCAGGAAGATATCCAACACACCCTCATATATTTTTTTGTTTAAGACAACTACATCTAGTTGTGGTTCGGGTTCAGGCTCTATAAAAGGGTCAAGATAAAAAGCTTTCATCGGCTGGATTTCCTCAAAGGCAGGATCCTGAAGATCAGGTTCTAGAGTCTGAAAATACTCAATTAAGAACTTAGAAGCACATAACAATAACCTGAATAACTGGGGATCCTCTAAGTCAATCAGACTTGACTTACACAGTTGACCACAGTAATGGTCATTCTTAATCAAATGTGTCGACCCTAATCTCCTAAAGTAATTAGGTTTAGCCTCAAAACTTAATAATTGACACATCTGCAACTTATATGTTCCCACAATTGGTTGAAAAATATTTGGTGGGAAAACAAAATCAATCGTGGTATCATAGCCTGGGTTAACCACATCAACCAGAGGATGGGTTCTTAACAGCTGAACTTCTTTATGGACACAACTAGGTTCAGGAAAAAGTGTATGAAGATAATCTTTTAGAATGGTTGAGGCACATATGTCAAGTCCCAAGTTAGGGACTTTTCTAAGAGTTAAAGCACATGTAGAATGATAATCACCCCCAAACTTAGAGTTTTCAGTGTCTCTAGAAAGACTAGTCACAACTTCCCTAATTTCAAGGTCATCTGATTCCTGAAAATGGTCAATTGGTTCTTCTAAGTCAGGTACATCCTCACTCATCTCTACGAGTTCATTTTCTTTTTCTAAGTCTATTGTTTCTAAATCGCTAGACTCAAAATATACTCGTTCCTCTAAACCATCATTGGCTTCGTAATCAAAAGGAAATACTACTTCGTCTAAAATGGGGGTATCTCTAGTCAAATCCTCATCCTTTTGAATAGGTGAATAATTATTAAAATTATTTGGATTTGAACTAGAAATAATATTATCGTTATAAAGCTCAATTGGGGTAATTTCCTGATCACTATGCCTATTTATTTCAAATTCTTCATCAACACTTTCCTCATCATAATCATCATAATAATATGAAAATGGTTGAACCTCATCTAGACAAGTAGTGTTACCAATTTTATCCTCGTTATCTTGATTATGTAAATAATTATACTCATTTCCAGGGGTAGTATTGGAAACACTAAGTTTATCTCGAGCAGTTCCGTTCTGGGCCTCAAACAAAAGCTTTCGAATCGACTCATATGACTTCATTATGGTATCGTGACTCGACTCACATGACTTCCTTAATGTATCGTGACTCGACTCACATGACTTCCTTATTGAATCTAGGAAAGAAATTTCACTCGTTGCATTGCTTTCGTCCATAACTAAGTTATTCATTTCTGCGAACTTACGTGTCGTCTCAGCTAACTTACGTGTTGACTCTATTAGAGAGGAATTTTGCTCGTACGACCGGTTGGCGTGTGGATAGTAATTGGGATCACCATGGTATGACCCATAACCTTCAAAAGTTTGGCGTTCCCAACCACTATTCACACTATGGTCATAAAAAGAGTGATGTCCATATTGTTCAGTTGGATATTCATATTCATTGTGATGGCTATTATAATACCAGTTTGACATCCTAACTGCAAGGGAATTCTAAACAAACACAAACAAGGCTGACTCGACCACAGAAAACCTACTGATTTATAGCAAACAAAAAGCATGATGGCTCCACTTAGATTGTTTTCTAGACAGCTTCTAATCCTTCGAAAGGGAATTCGTTACAATCTGAGCAAACCCCTCTGGAATCAATCCGAGTTTAAGTAAGTTGAATAGAGGCGAGGGAAGCTGCGTGGAGCTTTGATACCCAAGGCCTCACCGCATTACAAGGCGGCGCAGTCACGCATTCAACTCACATAAACCATCATGAACTTCAAGTATGCTCAAAAGAGTAACCAATATCTTTCGAACGACTTTCCTATTAAGCTCGTTACCCTATAGGTCTCGTTCTAGTCAAAATTTTAGGCTTAGGTTCGTGTTTAGTTTCGTTTTCCTAAGGCGGGCAAGAAGAGAACGGTGATGAAATCCGAACCCTTATCTTATATGGCCAGTCCTTGCCCTTTACTAGGAAATTAAAGCATCCGTTTTCAATACCTCAACATATATGCATACAAAATCATCCAAGAAACCCGCCTGACAGGGATTCGCGGGTGTTTAGAATTCTTACCTCCCGTTCCAGACGGGGGATGAACCGTTGAAGTCGACTCGGGCCACGACTCCTATGTCGTGTACGAACCCGAGGGGCCGAGACGATATCGTAATCGTCGTCCTTCCCACATGCGGTTTATATTTAAATAACCCTTCCTTGGGGTTTTAAAAAAATGTCCAAAAGTCCAAAAATAAAGTCCAAAATTAAGAAGTCCAAAAAATAAAAATAAAAATTACAAAAATAATTACCTAATTACAGTTTCTAAAAATAAATAAAAAAAAATTTAATTACACTATATACAAAATTTTCTTCTTTACTCCTTTGGATTTTCTCTCTTCTTTCCTTCTTTGGATTCGCTTTACTTTTCAAAACTTTTTCTTTCTCATAAGCTTCGCACCAAATCTGAAAGCAAATAGAAAATACCAAAACGCGTAAAAAGGAACAAAAATAATAAAAATAAAATAAAAATAAAAACCTAAAAACAAATCTATATACAAGTCCGCGTCGGCGGCGCCAAAAATTGATGAGAATTTCAATTGAGTTGTAGTAATAAGGTGGTAGTAAGGTTGTCGTTCACTCGGACTTGATGAGACTGATTTTTAAGAATTAATAAAAGAAAATAATAAAAATACAGAATATATACAATTTATGTCACAAGACGGAGAGATGTGCTGGGACTCAGGATTCGGCCAAACTCATAACAAAAGGTTCAATTTATTTATTCTCAACAATTAAAGCTCAATAAACAAAATAACACCGACTCTTATTTTTGCCAAGGTAGATTCTCAAAAGATTAATTGTACCCTAAGCATAGATTATCTAAACAAAGCATAACCTATCTAATTGAATAACAATTAATTTAATCAAATCATAATTCAATTTTAATTAGTGCAAAAGCCAAATACAGAATTAATTAAAATTACCCATGTATGAAATTTGTCTTCCTCCGTCGTCCCAGTGATGGGTTCTAGCTCATCATGTTGGAAACACGCTCAAAATCCATTTTTATTGCTCAAAGGAGGTGTACAAATGATGAAATGGAGAAAATAATGAAAATCGAGTGTTTGCAACGATTATACGTGTTGCAAATACTGTTACAAGGAATGATAAAACCGTTACTTCTTTTAAGTCCGCCTCCTCCGTATTACGACCCACGTAGAAGTGTCGTAGACACTGTAGAAGAACGACTGCTTCTGGTGGTCCGTTCTTCGTGTTCTTGGTGCAGCAGCAGCAGCAGAGAATAACTCTGCAACTCGATTTTTCTTGGCTCTGTAGCGTTCCAAATCCTCCCAAACTCTCCGTGCTCGTTCTATGACCTCCCAGCACATATTTATAGCCTTTTTGGAGCAAGAATAACTCATCATTAATCCTTAAATCTTCCCATTACTCGGTGATGAAGAAAATATTTTCGGGAATATTTTCTTCCCTGTTTTAGCTCTTCACGCGTTTGTAGCCGGTATTTTCTCCTTATTTACCTTCTACACTGTCTGGGTAACAACCCACACACTCAAGACACGAGCAGTGCACGTCTCAAACTCACAAAAAACCATGCAAACCCGTGCTTCTCTGCCTTCTCCTAGCGGGTTATCTAGCCAAATTTAGGTCACTAATCGACCCATACCAACCCTGTTATGCTCTAACAGGGTATCCCTATCAATCTCAGCCATTGAGTCTCACTAAAACTCATTCAAAAATCCGACCAAAGTTCTGCCAGTGAAGAACAATAATTTCCCGCCAAAACCAAAATTTGAAATGGAGAGGATGAAGTGCCCTGATCCAAAACATGGGCGCCTTTATCATCTGGGGTGCCTGGGGTGCCCTTATCCAAAATGAGGGTGCCTTTATCACTTTTCTCCCGGGTCCAAATAACACTTTTTTGAGCAACTTTTTCCACACAAGTGTATTTCTCCAAAAACACCTACAAACACATAAAAACACCAAAATTAGTACAAAAATCGAGACTAACAATACGAAACATTGAGGACAAATTAGACACATAAATGTGTCTATCACATATGTATTGGTTTCCTAACTTCTTGAGTTTGTCCCTCTCAGCACGAGACAAGTTCTTTGGGATTTGTTTAGACACTAAGTAATTAACAATATCAGCGTACCATGGTTCTCCAAAGGCAATTGAGAATAGTTGCTCATCCGGGAAACTTTCACGCAACGGGATAGTCTCCTTGTCCACAGCAAGACGGCTCAAGTGATCCGCAACGGTGTTCTCAATTCCTTTCTTGTCTTTGATTTCAAGATCAAACTCTTGCAAGAGTAATATCCATCGTATGAGCCTCGGTTTCGCCTCTTTCTTT
This sequence comes from Papaver armeniacum, assembly GCA_023531295.1. Lineage (NCBI taxonomy): Eukaryota > Viridiplantae > Streptophyta > Magnoliopsida > Ranunculales > Papaveraceae > Papaver > Papaver armeniacum. Next base: position 390,791 of record JAJJWW010011880.1, read on the forward strand.
GTAAGCAAGTACTTGAGCGCTGCATGATCAGAATAGACAACAACTTTTGTACCAATTAGATAAGAGCGAAACTTTTCCAAAGCAAAAATAATAGCTAATAACTCTTTTTCAGTGGTTGTGTAGTTTTGTTGAGCCTCATTCAACATTCTAGAAGCATAATAAATGGCATGAGGTATCTTCCCCACACGCTGCCCAAGCACCGCACCAACCGCAAAATCACTAGCATCACACATAAGCTCAAAAGGCTTGCTCCAATCCGGTGGTTTAATGATAGGGGCTGAAATCAAAAGTTCTTTCAAACGATTGAATGCCACCATACATTTTTCATCAAAGTTAAAAACCATATCTTTTTGCAACAAGTTACAAAGTGGTGATGCTATCTTGGAAAAGTCCTTGATGAATCTACGATAGAAACCTGCATGACCAAGAAAAGAACGTATCTCCCTCACCGTAGTGGGAGGGGTTAGAGCACGAATAAGGTCTATCTTAGATTTATCGACTTCCAAACCTTTAGAAGATATTATATGGCCTAAAACTATGCCATGAGTTACCATGAAATGGCACTTCTCCCAATTTAGCACGAGATTTGTTTCAACACATCGTTCAAGGATTAGAGACAAATTGTTCAAGCAAAGGTCAAATGAATCACCAAAGACACTAAAATCGTCCATGAACACTTCGATTATGTTTTCAACATATTCCGAAAAGATACTTACCATACACCTTTGAAAAGTAGCCGGAGCATTGCATAAGCCAAAAGGCATCCTTCTATAAGCAAAAGTACCGAAAGGACAAGTGAAAGTGGTTTTCTCTTGGTCCTCCGGTGCTATCACAATCTGATTATAACCTGAATAGCCATCAAGGAAGCAATAGTAAGAATGTCCAGCTAAACGTTCAAGCATTTGATCAATAAAAGGTAAAGGAAAGTGATCTTTTATAGTAGTGGCATTCAATTTTCTATAATCAATACAAACCCTCCAACCGGTTTGCACACGAGTTGGGACAAGTTCGTTCTTATCATTTTCCACCACCGTCACACCTGATTTCTTTGGTACTACTTGTACCGGGTTTACCCACTTGCTATCGGATATGGTGTAGATAACACCCACGTCCAAAAGCTTGAGTATCTCCTTTTTCACAACTTCCATCATGGGAGGGTTCAAACGACGTTGCGCTTCCCTTGTAGGCGTTGTATCATCCTCCACACGAATCTTATGCATACAAACGGCAGGGCTTATACCCTTGATATCGGCGATTGTCCATCCTATGGCCGTCTTGTATGTCCTTAGCACCCTTAGAAGTTTTTGCTCCTGTAATTCATTAAGCTCGTTAGAAACAATCACGGGTAAATCTTCATTGTCACCCAAGTACAAGTACTTTAAGTGACTTGGAAGAGGTTTCAATTCTAAACTTGGAGATTTAACAATAGATGGCACAAGTTTTTCATTATTGCAAGGTAAAGAAGCATATGAAATATTCTTAATTGCTGATTTTTCCGGTAATGAGTCAAGAGAACCAATGGTTTCTTTAATCTCATCACTATACTCCAAACCGTTATCAATGGGTGTAGTGAACACGGTTTCCAAAGTATCACCACCATTCAACTCAAACATTTGTTGCGCCAATGTGTCCATCACATCAATGGAGAAATAAGAGTGGACATCACTAGGATATCTCATCGTCTCGAAAATGTTGAAACGTATTATTTCTCCATCGAACTCCATAGTTAGCGTTCCCTTGTCAACATCAATAATGGTTTTCGCCGTTTTCATGAAGGGACGCCCAAGTAGCAATGGAAGAGACGAGTCCGGTGAACCTTCATCCATCTCTAACACGCAAAAGTCAGCTGGAAATACAAGTTGATTAACCTGCACAAGAACATCCTCAACAATACCCATTGGGTAGACATTAGAACGATCGGCTAATTGCAACACAATTCCAGACTTTTTAAGAGGACCAAGATCAAGTGAATTATACATAGACGCAGGCATAACATTAACGGATGCACCTAAGTCCAACATAGCTTTATTAAATGTGGTGTTACCAATTTTGACGGGAATGTCAAAGCTTCTAGGATCCTTGCACTTAAGTGGGAGTTTATGTTGTAAGATTGCCGAAGCATTCTCCCCCACACTAAGCACTTCATTACCTTTGAGCCTTTGCTTATTGGTACACAAGTCCTTTAACACCTTTGCATACTTTGGAACTTGCTTGATAGCATCTATGAGTGGTATGTTCACATGGATCTTTTTGAGAATGTCTAAAATCTCCTTTTCTAGTTCCGCCTTCTTGGAATTTGCAAATCTGCGAGGGAAAGGTAAAGGAGGAACATAAGTAGAAACCGGAGTTTTAGAGTTAGAAATAGGTACCTCAGAAGTTTGGGGAGAATCCTCATTTTTCTCCTCCAAAACAGGTTCCTTTGGTGCTTCCACCGCGCCCGAATCAGCAACTTTGGGTTGCACAAGTTGTGTACCACTTCTCAACGTAATTGAATTGACACCCTCTTTTGGGTTGATAGGTTGAGAAGGGAGTTTCCCACCATTTTGTGCCTTCAATTGATTCAACTCAATAGCCATAGAACCAACTTGAGTTTGCAAATCCTTAACCGTACTCTCCGTTCTTTGCATAAAAGATTTCAGCAACTCCTCCATATTGGACCCCATTTGAGGTTGTTGTTGTTGTTAAAATTGTTGTCTCGGCTGGAATTGTTGTTGTTGAGGTTGAAATCCACTTGGGTTGTTGAAACTAGATTGTTGAATCGCTCCTTGCTTATTGGCATAGCTAAAATTGGGGTGATCTCTCCATCCCGGATTGTAAGTGTTGGAGTAGGGATCATACCGTCTTTGTTGATTTGGAAAGATCGCATTAGCTTGCTCGTCTTCATAAGATTGAGAGGAACTTGGTATAACCGTGGCTGCAACTTGTTGAAGCATTGCGTTCATGTTACCCATTTGTTGACGAAGTTCCTCAACCTCGCTCACCTCATTCACCCTTCTTAGAATCACATCCGAACCACGACTCAAGAATTGTTGTGAGTTCGCTGCCATATTTTCAATCAACTCTCTAGCTTGTGCCACCGTCTTGTTCACTAGTGCACCACCACCCGCAGCGTCAAGAAGATTCCTATCACTTGATTGGAGTCCTTCATAGAAGTATTGGATGATCATAGCGTCACTGAATTGGTGGTGAGGACATCTTGCCACCAATCTCTTATAGCGTTCCCAACATTCATATAGGGATTCTCCCACATTTTGCTTCATCCCACAAATCTCCTTGCGAATTTGAGTAGCCTTTGATGCAGGAAAATATCTCTCTAAAAAGAGTTTCTTCAGCCCATTCCATGTTGTGACACTTCCGGGAGGTAAATAGTACAACCAATCCTTAGCACTATCCATTAAAGAGAAACGGAAAACTTTCAACATTGCACCATCCGCCGCTAGTCACGCCAGCTAGCACGCTCAGCTTCTCCACCTTGCGCCAGTCCCGCCAGCTTGCACGCTCAGTTTCCCAACTCAAGTCACACCAGCTAGCACGATGAGCTTCCCATTTTTGCGCCGGTCCCGCCAGCTAGCACGCTCAGTTTCCCAACTCGCAACAACTTCTCAATGCCGCCCAGCTTCCTGTCTCTCACGACGCTAACTTCCAAATTGTGCTAGCCTCCCGATTTGCGCAAAATCGCAGAGGCAAGGATTCCAAATCCTATTTATAAAAAAGGTCAGACAAGCCTCCTCAATTCTCTTTACGATTTGCTGTTGATAATTTGTCACCATCTTATGCTTACCTCGCAACAAAGCTCCTGTTCCGAGCTAAGCAGGGGACTTAATGTTGATGGTGGTTTTTAAACAAAGGGTAAAATCGTAAAACCCCAAATAACCTAATGTCATAGGTGACACATTTATTAGGACATTTAATGCATGTAGTCAATAATTAATAGGGGGTATTTTTTCAAATTAGGGTTACAACAAACAAAACCCTAATTCCCCTCCGTGCCAATGGCAAATCATGCCAGCCACACCTAGCCCAAGCTAGCTGCGCCATGCCAAACGCACTCGCCTTGGCCCTAGCTATGCTAGTCACATCAAACGCGCCAAAGCATGCCAACCATGCTAGCCGCACCTCCGTGCCAATGGAAAATCATGCCAGCCACACCTAGCCCAAGCTAGCCGCACCTCTATGCCAATGGCAAATCATGCCAGCAATACCAAACGCACCGAAGCATGCCAACCATGCTAGCCGCACCTCCGTGCCAATGGCAAATCATGCCAGCCACACCTAGCCCAAGCTAGCCGCACCTCTGTGCCAATAAAAAATCATGCCAGCCACACCAAACGCGCCAAAGCATGCCAACCATGCTAGCCGCACCTCCGTGCCAATGGCAAATCATACCAGCCACACTTAGCCCGAGCTAGCCGCGCCATGCCAAACACACTCTGCCTTGGCCCTAGCTACGCTGGTCATGCCACGCCAAGCCAAACACCCTTACCTTGGCCCTAGCCGCGCCATGCCAAAGTAGCGCCCGCACCTAGGCTTGCAAACCATGCAACCTAGGCCAAATTGGCCCCGCATGCCATTGGCACATGCCAACACGCTCGCTGGTAGCTTTTTCTACCAAGGCGCGACACAAATTGGCCGAGCATGCTATTGGCACATGCCAACACGCTCGCTGGTAGCTTTTTCTACCAAGGCGCGACCCAAATTGGCCACGCATGCCATTGGCACATGCCAACACGCTCATTTGGTAGCTTTTTCTACCAAGGCGCGACCCAAATTGGCCACGCATGCCATTGGCACATGCCAACACGCTCGCTGGTAGCTTTTTCTACCAAGGCGCGACCCAAATTGGCCACGCATGCCATTGGCACATGCTAACACGCTCGCTGGTAGCTTTTCCTACCAGGGCGCGACCCAAATTGGCTACGCATGCCATTGGCACATGCCAACATGCTCACTGGTAGCTTTTTGCTTTTCCTACCAAGGCGCGACCTAAATTGGCCACGCATGCCATTGGCACATGCCAACACGCTCGCTGGTAGCTTTTTCTACCAAGGAGCGACCCAAATTGGCCACGCATGCCATTGGCACATGCCAACACGCTCGTTGGTAGCTTTTTCTACCAAGGCGCGACACAAATTGTCCGAGCATGCCATTGGCACATGCCAACACGCTCATTTGGTAGCTTTTTCTACCGGGCGCGACCCAAATTGGCCACGCATGCCATTGGCACATGCCAACACGCTCGCTGGTAGCTTTTCCTACCAAGGCGCGACCCAAATTGGCCACACATGCCATGAATGGCCTATGCCAACACGCTCGCTGGTAGCTTTTCTACCAAGGCGCGACCCAAATTGGCCACGCATGCCATTGGCACATGCCACATGCCAACACGCTCGCTGGTAGCTTTTTCTACCAAGGCGCGACACAAATTGTCCGAGCATGCCATTGGCACATGCCAACACGCCGGGTAGCTTTTTCTACTGTGCGCGACCCAAATTGGCCACGCATGCCATTGGCACATGCCAACATCGCTGGTAGCTTTTCCACTGGTAGCTTTTTCAACCAAGGCGCACGCATGACATGCCAACATGGTAGCTTTTTGGCCACGCATGCCATTGGCACATCCCAACACGCTCGCTGGTAGCTTTTTCTACCAAGGCGCGACCCAAATTGGCCGAGCACGCATTGGCACATGCCAACACGCTCGCTGGTAGCTTTTTCTACCAAGGCGCGACCCAAATTGGCCACGCATGCCATTGGCACATGCCAACACGCTCGTTGGTAGCTTTTTCTACCAAGGCGCGACACAAATTGGCCGAGCATGCCATTGGCACATGCCAACACGCTCGCTGGTAGCTTTTTCTACCAAGGCGCGACCCAAATTGGCCACACATGCCAACACGCTCGCTGGTAGCTTTTTCTACCAAGGCGCGACCTAAATTGGCCACGCATGCCATTGGCACATGCCAACACGCTCGCTGGTAGCTTTTTCTACCAAGGCGCGACCCAAATTGGCCACACATGCCATTGGCACATGCCAACACACTCGCTGGTAGCTTTTTCTACCAAGGCGCGTCACAAATTGTCCGAGCATGCCATTGGCACATGCCAACACGCTCGTGATCGCTGTCGTATGCGTCAAAAATAATTTCACTTTCCTAAAGTATATGATAAGAAAGAGTTCGTTTCCACAGAGAGGCGATTGTAGTTATTACGTATTCAATTCCTTAAAGTAACCAATTGGGGGGATTTCTTATTTCTATTTAAGCAATAAAAACTAATTAAGAGTAAAGTAAATTGTAGAAAATAATCAATGGAGAAAGATATTGGTCAAGGAATTCATCTTCAATCTTAGACATGTGCTTGCATATATGATTAGAATTACGATTTAATCTCTTGTGTTATCAAAAGCCTAGAGAATCAAGAGAGCAAGATAATCTATTAATTTCCTAAGTTCATCAACACACACATTAGAGCTGCGTATGTGAATTCTACCTAAAGAATAACCTAAAGCCTTGCGCTAATCAAGTTCAATTCCTAGGAGCATTAAGTTTCAGAAATAGGCTAATCAATGCAATTGTCATGCGTTGCGCATAACAATTCGGACAATGATCAAACTCTACATATGATTACGAGAGTGTATCACTACAAACCGTAAACATATCATGCTACTTGTATTCAGGGTTATCGCTGGATGAAAAACCTTAAAATAGCTATGGACTAAGATGCAAGTTCAATTAATTGGCCACTTAACTAATCAAACATCATAATCCTATCACAATACATCAATCATGTGATTTTAAAAACAGTAGATATGTGAACGATAATCAAGAGAGAAAACTAATACATAAAGCAAACACAAGTTTTAGAAATAGGACTACATCCTTAACCAATAATGAATAAATTAGCTACTCATAGCTATGGAGTTCATCACCAAAAATATAAGTTGAATAAAGAAGAAGATGAACAAAAGCAAACCCTAGAAGCGTAAACAAAAGCGGCTCTCCAAGTTCCCAAGAATAAGATGTGTCTTTCAAAAGTTGTAGAATTCTTCTTTTATAGCTTTTCCTTTCTTCCAAAATTAGGTCAAGCCCTCAAAGTCCATTAGATGAAAATCCACCAAGCCCACAAGAGAGAGAAACCCATGTAGAAAATAGGTCCAAAAATACGTCGCCGGAAAACTGGTATTGTGACCGGAAATCGGCCGGAGAGGTGACCGGCAAAGTCCGCCCGGTCACCGGTCAACGGGTCGAATCGGTCGGGTCAACGAGTCAGCTCGGGTCAACTCGGTCAAGCACCGAGTCAGAGTATGAGTCAGTCCGGGTCAGAACTAGCTGAATGGGCTGAATGGCCAAGGCCTGAGCCATTCGTACTGTCTTGAGACTATGCTGCACCATCATTGCATACTGTGATGCATAACCCACCAACTGCAGCTTCATTGGAAGCCATCCTTCCTGCTCATCTCAGACTCTCATTCTCTTGCCAGGCCCATTGTAACACAATATTGCACTACACTAATATACAGCTCCATCAAAGCAAGAACACTAGCCATTAGCTCAAACCTGTCACTGAATTGCTTCAGTTCCAAAATCTTCTTTCTCCTGTATTCACCACCACTTCAAATTGATGCACATCTGAATTCGACCACAAACTCATGACACTCAACAAATTCTCATCGATTCAATCACAATATCACTCCCATTATAGCTTCACCACCTGAGACAACATCATCACTAAACCACTGTATCTACTTCCAACTCAAAGAAACAGCACCAATTCTTCAATTCTTCCACCACTGCTGCACCACTGTCAGCTCAATGAGCTCTTAACCCTTCAGCTCAGGTCTTCTCGGTGCCATCATTCTTCCCTGCATTGCAAAGCATCCACAACTGGGAAGCAATGCAACACAATCAACACCATACCCGAAATCAACAACGTCAACCACCTGGCCATCAGCTTCCATTCAATGCTCATACAACAGCTCAAGGCCTCAAACCACTATCCCATTTTGCACCAGTTACTTGGCCTGCAGCTCACACCTCAAGGCCATCTTTAAGTCCTCCATTCATCACTGCTTCAGCTCCATTGTGACTACCACTGCATCAACCTGTTCATTCATCTCCAGCTTCGGTTCAGCTGCACCTGTACCTAGCCATCATGTACCAACAATAACATACAAATCAACATCTCAAGCTCATTCTGTAACTTCACTTATACCATTAGCAGCACAATAACATCTACCATTGCAAACCCCGGTTCTTGGTTGCTTCAAAATCCATCCCTGGCTTCAATCAATTTTTACCAGAACCCATTGACTCAATCAATATTCATAAATCTCAAGCTCAGAATCCATTATCTTCACCTGATTTCATCCACAAACCCATCCAACCTCAGACTCTAACCTGTGAATCAAGAGCCAAACCCAGATCAAATCCAACCAATAATCCACCACAATGAACCCATTTCTTCCTTTCATGTTCGCAACACCTGATTTTCTCATTTCTGATAAATCAAACTACAAACCCTAGATTCAATTTTAGCCATCAAACCCATGTCAAATCTTTTCCTCTTGCATTCAACAGCAGCACCAGGAAACCCATTTCTCGATCTGATTTATTCCTTACTTCACAGACTCTGGCCACCAATCTTCTCACAACAAAAGCTTGATTATCATACTCCCATTTCATCTGTGAATTTCTGCATCTCCACCCTTGAATCAGCCTCAGATCATTCACCAGTAGCAGACCTTCTACATCATCACAAAACCCCTCTTTAATCTTCACTGATTTCTCCGTAACTTCCTCTCCATGAATGCTAACGAAATAAGCTGCCATAGCTCAGCTCTCTGAATTGTAATGGATTGTAATGGAAAATGACATTCCCGATCCGGTCTAGGGCATGTAATGAACCAAATTACTAAAGGCAACCAACAATTGGATAAGGGCAACCTAAGCACTTCTTTCAACTGTCACTTCTAGAGAACTGACAAGCTCATCGATGCTTTTATTCATAATTTTCTCGTATGACGTTCGAGTGACCTCCTTCTTTCGCCTATAGCTTCGCCTTTCCGTTCTCGTCACCATGATGAAAATAAATCCAACATTTGAGCAAGTTCCACTTCTTTTCGCTCGAATGACTCCAAAGCACCTAGTAACTCAAAAGTAAACATAAGATACAGAATTCACAAGAAAAATAGCAAAGAAAGCGTAACTACTAGATAGTAAATTAGGTGTTTTAGACACCTATCAGCTCGCTGGTAGCTTTTTCTACCAGGGCGCGACCCAAATTGGCCACGCATGCCATTGGCACATGCCAACACGCTCGCTGGTAGCTTTTCCTACCAGGGCGCGACCCAAATTGGCCACGCATGCCATTGGCACATGCTAACACGCTCGCTGGTAGCTTTTCCTACCAGGGCGCGACCCAAATTGGCCACGCATGCCATTGGCACATGCCAACACGCTCGCTGGTAGCTTTTCCTACCACGGCGCGACCCAAATTGGCCACGCATGCCATTGGCACATGCCAACACGCTCGTTGGTAGCTTTTTCTACCAAGGAGCGACCCAAATTGGCCACGCATGCCATTGGCACATGCCAACACGCTCGCTGGTAGCTTTTTCTACCAAGGCGCGACCCAAATTGGCCGAGCATGCCATTGGCACATGCCAACACGCTCGCTGGTAGCTTTTTATACCAAGGCGCGACCCAAATTGGCCACGCGTGCCATTGGCACATGCCAACACGCTCGCTGGTAGCTTTTTCTACCAGGGCGCGACCTAAATTGGCCACGCATGCCATTGGCACATGCCAACACGCTCGCTGGTTGCTTTTCCTACCAGGGCGCGACCCAAATTGGCCACGCATGCCATTGGCACATGCCAACACAACACGCATTGGTAGCTTTTCCTACCAGGGCGCGACCCAAATTGGCCACGCATGCCATTGGCACATGCCAACACGCTCGCTGGTAGCTTTTCTAAACACGGGCCATGATTCAACTTGGCCACGCATGCCATTGGCACATGCAAAACACGCATCTTTGGTAGCCCAACTTGCAAGCCGTGCAACCCAGGCCAACTTGGCCGTACGCGCCATTGGCACATGCCAAAAACCCACGCTGGTAGCCTAACTTGCAAACCGTGCAACCTACCGCCAAGGCATTCCGCACATGCCACACACGCCACTAGCAACTCTATGCATTGCCACTTACACTCAACGTACAACCTACCACCAAGGCATTCCCACATGCCATTGGCACATGCCACACACGCCACTAGCAGCTCTGGCATTGCCACTTGCGCTCGAGGTGCAACTCGCAACAAAGGCATTCCGCACATGCCATTGGCACATGCCACATGCGCCCCTAGCAGCACCACTTGCACTCAAGATGCAACCAACACTCGAGACATCAACACAACCGGGGATGCTTTCCGGGGTTTTGGTTTGGCGGTCATGACTTGCAGCGTACACTACGCTCACATTAAGAAAGCGTGAAAAGGAATAAAGCGGTCAAATAAATGAGGAAATAATGGTGAAAACGTTTTCACCCATAAACACCATGCGGTTACCACCTCATCCCATTATTTCACCCTTTACTCTCTTCCTTCATGAGGCCAGGGTACGTTTCAATCTCGACTTGTATAAATAGGTCTTACCTATTTCCACCAGACAACAAGTCTCGGTCAGGAGAAAAATACAACACTCTCAGAAAAGGCAACTTTGCAAGCTCTCCAAAAAGCTTTCATCTCTTGCAAGCTTCCGAAGCTTTCACTTTCTGATACAAGTCGAGATACTACTCTTCCAGAATTATTCTAGTCTCAACACCTTTCTTTGCTTCCCTCCCCAAATCAACCCTTCTCCTCCACTTTGTGACCGAAGCAAGTCTGGAACGGCCATTTCTTGGTTTAGGCCGGACTTATACAGATTGATCTCTCGAATCTATAAAGTGCTCACGTGCAGCACATTTGTTTAGGGTTTGAACCAGTTTCTCACTCACCTACCAAATTTACCGAAATCGGCGGAAACGATTTTTACCCATAAACAGCAACATACTTTAACTAATAATAAAGGGGCATCCACATATGCTTCTCTTGGTCAGTTTATAATTGGGAATCAGTCCTCGTTGTTTTCTTTTTTTCCTACCACCAGGTTTTACCTGTAAATTCTTCTTTTCTATAAATTTCTTTTTAGAAAAAAAAATCAATCCAATTTAAAAAAAGAAGGTTTGGTTACTAGTAGGCCTGTCAATGGAAGAATATCCGTCGGATATTCAAAAATCCGATATCCGACAGGTTAAGCACTATCGGATATTCGATATCGGATAATATCCTATAGGATATCAAAATCAGATATCGATTCCGATAGGCTAAGCTATCGGATATCGGATATTTATCCGATAATATCCGATTCTGAAAAAAAATGTTAAAAACCCTTTAAAACATGTTCATGATTGAAATTTAAGTTCAATTTTTCAAACATTTCAAATCGGATATCGGAGATTTGTATCGGATATTAGGGTAAATCACAAATAAATCATAAATATGATTAGGGTAAATCACAAATAAATCCATGTTCTATCGGATATCGGATATTAACCAAACGGATAGAGCCTAATCCGATTCTGATAGGTTAAGGAAGAAATATCCGATAAGTATCCGTATCTGATATCTGATATCCGATAAAACGGATAAAATCCTATAGGATCCAGAATAGTCGGAAATGGATCCCGGATATTGGACATATATTGACAGGCAAGGATAGATCCTAAACTTGCTATTTTGCACCCTTACAAAGAAATTGTTTATAGCAAATTTTTTCACCCCCAAAATACAAATTTTGGCTCCGTCGACTTTCTGTTTGGCGTTTCCCCTGTCAATCTTGAATTTCCACTCTGCTTGGACATTTAATTTTGCTGACATGTCAGGGGCTTAAATTTGAAATCATGGGTGACCATTGACCACTACACTAAGACTTAGTCTAGGAAAATGAATGTATTTTGAGTGGAGACACCATTTTTCACATAGCAATGATACACACACTGTGATTCAGTCCCGTGATTTGCACCGAGAGGGATCTGCCCCCTCTCACACGGTGCACAATTCACGGTTCATCAATCATTTTCGTTTTTCGCATCGGTGTTTCCAGTGGAAAACTCGTTTTCCACAACAACTGTAAAATATACCACTTCTGTGTTTGGAAGAAGAGATACTTGAAATTTTTCTATTTGACCGATTTTTAGGTTTAAATAAAATAAAAAGTGAAAGTATTTATTTTTAAAAACGGAAGGAGTAAATGTTTTACAAGAGAGAATTGTGTTTTAAATTATTCTCTCTCATGTATTTTGATTGAAACGTTGTTGTGCTCCAGATTTTTTTATTAAAGTGTTGAAGAGTTCGAAAAATGAATTACTGTGTCGCCTGTGTCTATTCCGATTTTCGAGCGAAGTATCGTACAAGTGTTACAATAACTTCTAATAAGAACCATAGCAGCTAGCATACACTGTTACAAGCACTGCTGCAGAACTGTGATTAAAGTGTGAGGGCATTTTCGCTGGCGCCTTACCCTCAACTGACGAGACGAGACATATCAAAGAGATTTCATTTCATTTGCTAGATTTGTGTGGGCCCTTTGAAATTATTGGGGCAGATAAGACTCTGCTTTTCCGTCCTCTTTTCCCGAAGCTGCTACCCTTCCACAACTCCCGAAAATGCTAAAAATCCTCCACATTTTTTTTGCTAGGAAGTCCCCCACATTTATACCCCAAAAATTTTACACCCCTATGTGTCAATATTTTATTGGCTCACTTTCAAAGCGGACCCCCTATTTTTACCAGGTGGGGTAGGGTGACGATGAGATCTACGATGGATAGTGCTGACACATAGGGGTGTAAAATTGTGGTGTAAAGAAGCGGTAGATGTCTAGCAACAAGTGAGATGGTGTGTGGAAGTATTGTCGACACACCAGCCTTTCCAAGAGGACCCAAGATCTACAACCGTTCAACACCCGGATGCTCCTCAACATCTGAAGCATCCGCCCAATACCCTAGTCTCCTGTCTGCTCCCCTAATAAAGCAGAAACCAAACACGGTCCAACCTCAGCTTCTCTCCACGGTCCAACCTCTGCAAAACCTTCATTTCACCTGATTCCAGCAAATCCTTCCCCGACAATCTCTGATCACGGCCACCCTCTCAACTGGCCATCAATCAATCTCCTAATCTCATAGCCATGTTTGTACTCGCCTCCTTCTCTTGTCTCTCCCAAGCCAATGTAGTGAACCAGTGGTCTCTCTAGCACCTGACAGCATTTATACCCTCACAACTTTAGCACCAGTTGGGTGAAACATATCCTATAGAAACATCTAAGTGCAATTTAACAACAACTTTGCTACATACACTTCGAAGTATACACCGAGAGGGGATCCGACTGCAGAAATGTCACTTTCTCTGCATTGGGATAGGGGTGGCAGAAGTGGGCCCCACTAATAGAGTCTTAATATAACCATTCAGCAATTCAAATCAGAATGTTTCAGAGATTTCTCAGCGTAAACATTGTAGCGGAATAATGTCATCATATGTCCCAAGATTCAGTAAAAATGGTACTCGTGTTTTCCTCAGTGTTTTAAGACCCGGACCGGACCGGCCGGTTGGACCGGAAAACCAGTGAACCGGTGAGAAAAACGGGCTGGTTCGACACTGACCCATTAAAATGTTAAAAAAACCAGTAAACCAGGCGAACCGTCCGGTTTAACCTGTGAACCAGCTGAACCAGCTGGGTTTTAACGGTTCAACCATTTACTTTTCCATAAAAAAAAAATTCTTTCCTGAAGCATTCATCAAAAAAATTTTAAACAGATCTTCTTCAGTATATTGTGATTTATTTTACTCTAGATGTTTATAGAAATTAAAAGATGGATTATACTTTAAAGAATCAGATCTGTAATCATCCATCATCAGATCTGTAAATAGTGCATCAAATCCATTCATGGGAGTTAAAAAAAAAAACTTCTAATAAAGAAAAAGATTGAATCCATGAAATAAAAATCATACTTAAGATGATAGGAATTCGTTGGACAAATTAAGAAAAGGAAACAAAGAATCTCATAGATGAACTTTTCCTGTTCGTAATAGACAGAGAATCGAGCCATCAAAAAAAAAGAAAAAAACCCAGAGAAAAGAGAGAGTTAGACGGTAGGAGAATGAAAAGTATTGGGGGGTTGATTTGGATTTTGGGTAGTAGGAGTAATTATTTTAGGTCCTTAATGTGTTCATAAGTATCTAACCAGTAACAATGGTCCACTACCACCACGTCCACGTCCACGTTCTAAGGCTTAATATACATTAGATGAAATTAGGGCTACTTATTGAAGTTGTTATATTTGAAGTTATTATATACTTGATGACCCACTGAACCACTGGTTAACCCAGTGACCCTTGACCCAGTAGTTTTACTGGTTCGACATCCGATCTGGTTATTAAAACACCGGTTTTCCTCTTTGGATGTTTTTGAAGTTTTTAGTTAATCTAAGACTGACAGAGATACAACTGTTTTTATTTTGAAATGCAGCAGTTGTAATAATAGAAGAATGACAATGGTGAAACTAAATTATTAAACTATATAGAATCTGGGGCATAATAATGTAAACCAACATGCATAATAATTAATAAAAGAGATGTACCTGATTCCCGTACTAAGCTGAAACTCGTTGATGCTATGATATGTCCCAAGATGGTCAAAATATAGCACTGCAGCAGAAATGGATTAGGAGGCCGGTTTCCTCGATGGTAGTCTTTTTCTTGGTCAATTGCAAAGGATATTAGTGATGGTAACAGATGAAATATGACGGTGAAATTAAATAATGTCAACATGAATAATATGAGCAATGCAAGTGATTTATAAACCTCACACTTTGTAGATTTTTTTTTTTAATAGTGAAACGAATGCTTTGGATTCGCACAGCGACAACACCGCACTCTCTCAACCATCGCACAAATATCTGGTGCTTGAAATGATGGCACACCTCATCTCCATTTTGTTGCCTTCTTTTTCCTTGGACTTTTGTGAAGCAGCAGCTAAGGAAAAGACACTTGGCACATCTTGATTCGTATATATATTATAGAATTGACGGAAACCACCTATGTGAGTAGATGTTCTAATAAAAACAATCACAATCCTCGTTGTTTATGGATATGATCTTTTCCATAGAGAAATGATATTGTTTCGCAACTTATTCTCTCACCGGTCGCTCAAACCTCAGTTTCTTGAAATGAGGGCATACATCATCATCATTTTCTTACCTTCCTCTGCGCGGCATGATTTGAAATTAAGCAATCTAGAATATTGCTTGTGCTTCACTTTCTTTGTTTAGGTAATTGTATCTCATGGTGTAACCCCTTTAGGATTTCAGGTCGAGTGTTTCAAAGGTTTCTCAACTCTAATGTATAACGAAAAAAGTTAAGGTGGGATGATGTTGTGGTTGAAACACGTAAATCGCACAATCTTCCCGCCAGAGTCGCACCTAAATCACACTATGTATTGTGGTGCACGAATAATTAATCACGTGAAGCATCGTGCAAAGGAAACTTTTCACTCTAAAAACTATATAATTATACAGTCCTTTTTTCCCATACAAAATCATGTTTGCATCCTCTGTAAATGCAAATTAACTAGATTCCACTCCCACAACAAACACCACACTTATTCTCTCAATGATCGCTTAAACATCTATTGCCTGAAATGAGGGCATACGTTATCAACCTTTTCTTACCTTCTTCTTCTAGGATCTTGATTAGAAACTAAGCAATTCAGAATATGTTCATGTGTTTCGCTTTGGCTGGTTTGTTATTTGTCACTAATGAAGACAGAATATATAACCATCCAGCAACATAGGTCAAAATATTCCAAAGATTTCTCACCGTAAATGTTGTAGCGGAATAATGTCAAGTGGGATGATGTCATCATATGTACCAAGATGATCAATACTCAGCATTTCAGTGCGAATGGGACTCGGTGTTTTCCTCTTCCTCTTCCGATGTTTTTATTTTTAGTCAATCGGAGACTGACAAAGATTCAACTAATTTTCTATAGCACACAATTATCTAGAGGTTGTGATAATGGAATAATGATGATGGTGAAACAAAATTAGTAGGCTTTTAGAATCTTGGGGATATCAACGTAAACCAACTTGCATAATACTAATTAATAACATCTATTTCTTGAAACGAGGGCATACGTCATCATCATTTTCTCACCTTCCTCTCCGCTGCATGATTTGAAATTAAGCAATCTAGAATATTGCATGTGTCTCACTTTCTTTGTTTCGTTAACAATAACTGATGGTGTAACCATTCAGGTTTCAGGTCGATATGTTTTAAAGGTTTATCAAATATAATGTCATAACGAAAACGTGCATCACACCTACATCGCGCAAACGTCCTTCTTGTGTCGCACCATAATTATGACTTTTACACATTGTATAGTTTGGTACACGGGTAAATTAATCACTTGAAATACAGTGCACACGATAGTTTTCACTTTGCAACCTGTACTATTATTAGTCCTTTTTGACCATACAAAATCATGTTTGACATTTTCTTCATATTTTACTCTCAAAGTGTATGTATATACATAGGTTTAAATGTTGAGGTTATCCTAAGCAAAACAATTACCTACGAAAGCTCATTTCTGTCATCTTTTGAAATAAATTTACTAAATGCTACTCACACAACGAACACCACAAGCATTCTCTCAGTGGTCCTTACCCTTTTCTTCTTGGAACTTGATTATAAAGTCAGCAATTCAGAATGTTTCAGAGATTTCTCAGCGTAAAATGTTGTAGCGGAATAATGTCATCACAAGATTATCAATATTCAGCATTTCAGTAAAAATGGGACTCGGTGTTTTCCTCTTTGGATGTTTTTGATGTTTTTAGTTAATCGAAGACCGACAGAGACACAAATGTTTTTATTTTGAACACAATTATACAGCAGCTGTAATAATGGAAGAATGACGGTGGTGAAACTCAATTAGTAAACTGTATAGAATCTGGGGCATAATAACGTAAACCAACATGCATAATAATTAATAAAAGAGATTTACCTGATTCCCGTACTAAGCTGAAGCTCGTTGATGTTATCATATGTCTCAAGATGATCAAAATATAGCACTTCAGTAGAAATGGATTAGGAGTTTTCCTCGATGGTAGTCTTTTTCTTGGTCAATTGCAAAGGATATTAGTTATGGTAACGGATGAATTATGACGGTGAAACTAAATAATGTCAACCTGAATAATATGAGCAATGCATGTGATTTATAAACCTCACACTTTGTAGATATTTTTTTTTAATAAGGAAATGAATGCTTTGGATTCGCACAGTGACAACACCTCACTCTATCAACCATCGCACAAATATCTGGTGCTTGAAATGAGGGCACACCTTATCTCCATTTTGTTGCCTTCTTTTTCCTTGGACTTTTGTGAAGCAGCAGCTCCGGAAAAGACACTAGGCACATCTTGATTCGTATATATACTTTAGAATGACGGAAACCACCTATGTGAGTATATGTTCTAATAAAATTAATTACAATCCTCGTTGTTTATGGATATAATCTTTTCCATAGAGAAATGATGTTGTTTCGCAACTTATTCTCTCACCGGTCGCTCAAACCTCTGTTTCTTGAAATGAGGGCATACGTCATCATCATTTTCTTACCTTCCTCTGCGCGGCATGATTTGAAATTAAGCAATCTAGAATATTGCTTGTGTTTTAATTTCTTTGTTTAGGTAATTGTATCTCATGGTGTAACCCCTTTAGGATTTCAGGTCGAGTGTTTCAAAGGTTTCTCAACTCTAATGTATAACGAAAAAAAGTTAAGGTGGGATGATGTTGTGGTTGACACACGTAAATCGCACAATCGTCCCGCCAGAGTCGCACCTAAATCATACTATGTAATGTGGTGCACGAATAATTAATCACGTGAAGCATCGTGCAAAGGAAACTTTTCACTCTAAAAACTATATAATTATACGATCCTTTTTTCCCATACAAAATCATGTTTGCATCCTCTGTAAATGCAAATTAACTAGATTCTACTCCCACAACAAACACCACACTCATGCTCTCAATGATCGCTTAAACATCTATTGCCTGAAATGAGGGCATACGTTATCAACCTTTTTTTACCTTCTTCTTCTAGGATCTTGATTAGAAATTAAGCAATTCAGAATATGTTCATGTGTTTCGCTTTGGCTGGTTTGTTATTTGTCACTAATGGAGACAGAATATATAACCATCCAACAACTCAGGTCAAAATGTTCCAAAGATTTCTCATCATAAATGTTGTAGCGGAATAATGTCAAGTGGGATGATGTCATCATATGTCCCAAGATGATCAATATTCAGCATTTCAGTGCGAATGGGACTCTGTGTTTTCCTCTTCCGATGTTTTTGTTTTTAGTCAATCGGAGACTGACAAAGATTCAACTGATTTTCTTTAGCATACAATTATCTAGAGGTTGTGATGATGGAATAATGATGATGGTGAAACAAAATTAGTAGGCTTTTAGAATATTGGGGATATCAACGTAAACCAACTTGCATAATACTAATTAATAACATCTATTTCTTGAAATGAGGGTATACGTCATCATCATTTTCTCACCTTCCTCTTCGCTGCATGCGTCTAGATTGAAATTAAGCAATCTAGAATATTGCATGCGTCTCACATTCTTTGTTTCGTTAACAGTAACTGATGGGGTAACCATTCAGGATTTCAGGTCGATATGTTTTAAAGGTTTCTCAAATATAATGTCATAACGAAAACGTGCATCACACCTACATCGCGCAAAAGTCCTTCTTGTGTCGCACCATAATTATGACTTTTACACATTGTATAGTATGGTACACGAGTAAATTAATCACGTGAAATACAGTGGACACGAAAGTTTTCACTTTGCAACCTGTACTATTATTTAGTCCTTTTTGACCATACAAAATCATGTTTGCATCCATTGTAATTGTTTTTATATATCCGTTCTTAATATATTCATGACCACGCAGAAGAAACTTGACATTTTCTTCCTATTTTACTCTCAAAGTGTATGTATATACATAGGTTTAAATGTTGAGGTTATCCTAAGCAAAACAATTACCTATGAAAGCTCATTTCTGTCATCTTTTGAAATAAATTTACTAAATGCTACTCACACAACGAACACCACATGCATTCTCTCAGTGGTCGCTCCAACCTCCATTGACTGAAATGAGGGCATACGTCATTAACCTTATCTTCTTACCCTTTTCTTCTTGGAACCGGATTATAAAGTCAGCAATTCAGAATGTTTCAGAGATTTCTCAGCGTAAAATGTTGTAACGGAATAATGTCATCACAAGATGATCAATATTCAGCATTTCAGTAAAAATGGGACTCGGTGTTTTCCTCTTTTAATGTTTTTGATGTTTTTAGTTAATCGAAGACTGACAGAGACACAAATGTTTTTATTTTGAACACAATTATGCAGCAGTTGTAATAATGGAAGAATGACGATGGTGAAACTCAATTAGTAAACTGTATAGAATCTGGGGCATAATAACGTAAACCAACATGCATAATAATTAATAAAAGAGATTTACCTGATTCCCGTACTAAGCTGAAGCTCGTTGATGTTATCATATGTCCCAAGATGATCAAAATATAACACTTCAGTAGAAATGGATTAGGAGTTTTCCTCGATGGTAGTCTTTTTCTTGGTCAATTACAAAGGAGATTAGTGATGGTAACAGATGAATTATGACAATGAAACTAAATAATGTCAACCTGAATAATATGAGCAATGCAAGTGATTTCTAAACCTCACACTTTGTAGATATTTTTTTTTAATAATGAAATGAATGCTTTGGATTCGCACAGTGACAGCACCTCACTCTATCAACCATCGCACAAATATCTGGTGCTTGAAATGAGGGCACACCTTATCTCCATTTTGTTGCCTTCTTTTTCCTTGGACTTTTGTGAAGCAGCAGCTCCGGAAAAGACACTTGGCACATCTTGATTTGTATATATATTTTAGAATGACGGAAACCACCTATGTGAGTAGATGTTTTAATAAAAACAATTACAATCCGTGTTGTTTATGGATATAATCTTTTCCATTGAGAAATGATGTTGTTTCGCAACTTATTCTCTCACCGGTCACTCAAACCTCTGTTTCTTGAAATGAGGGCATACGTCATCATCATTTTCTTACCTTCCTCTACGCGGCATGAATTGAAATTAAGCAATATAGAATATTGCTTGTGATTCACTTTCTTTGTTTAGGTAATTGTATCTCATGGTGTAACCCCTTTAGGATTTCTTAACTCTAATGTCATACCGAAAAAAGTTAAGGTGGGATGATGTTGTGGTTGACACACGTAAATCGCAAAATCGTCCCGCCAGAGTCGTACCTTAATCACACTATGTATTGTGGTGCACGAATAATTAATCACGTGAAACATCGTGCAAAGGAAACTTTTCACTCTAAAAACTATATAATTATATGGTCCTTTTTCCCCATACAAAATCATGTTTGCATCCTCTGTAAATGCAAATTAACTAGATTCTACTCGCTCCCACAACAAACACCACACTCATTCTCTCAATGATCGCTTAAACATCTATTGCCTTAAATGAGGGTATACGTTATCAACCTTTTCTTACCTTCTTCTTATAGGATCTTGATTAGAAATTAAGCAATTCAGAATATGTTCATGTGTTTCGCTTTGGCTGGTTTGTTATTTGTCACTAATGGAGACAGAATATATAACCATCCAGCAACTCAGGTCAAAATGTTCCAAAGATTTCTCACCGTAAATGTTGTAGCGGAATAATGTCAAGTGGGATGATGTCATCATATGTCCTAAGATGATTAATATTCAGCATTTCAGTGCGAATGTGACTCGGTATTTTCCTCTTCCGATGTTTTTGTTTTTTGTCAATCGGAGACTGACAGAGATTCAACTGATTTTCTATAACATACAATTATCTAGAGGTTGTGATAATGGAATAATGATGATGGTGAAACAAAATTAGTAGACTTTTAGAATCTTGGGGATATCAACGTAAACCAACTTGCATAATACTAATTAATAACATCTATTTCTTGAAATGAGGGCATACGTCATCATCATTTTCTCACCTTCCTCTTCGCTGCATGATTTGAAATTAAGCAATCTATAATATTGCATGGGTCTCACTTTCTTTGTTTCGTTAACAGTAACTAATGGTGCAACCATTCAGGATTTCAGGTCGATATGTTTTAAAGGTTTCTCAAATATAATGTCATAACGAAAACGTGCATCACACCTACATCGTGCAAACGTTCTTCTTGTGTCGCACCATAATTATGACTTTTACACATTGTATAGTTTGGTATACGAGTAAATTAATCACGTGAAATACCGGCTTTCTTAGTTTTATTTCCATCCTTCACCATCAGAGCTGAACGAAAGTGGCGGATGGTTCTTTTGAGAGTAACATGGCCCCATGGGAACTTGTTGAAGGTATCCAAGTTATCCACCAAATGGCAATATACGCCGTTTATTGCATCTCTATGCTGGAAGCCCAAAAGGAAAATGTGCACAAAAACGAGAAGTGCCAACTTAGCGTTCTCATCGTCAGTGCAAGTGGTCAAATCTCCCGTTTCGAAGCGCATCAGGGCTTCAATTACTGTTACCTTTTTTCCCCCAGGGAAATGAGTTTTCATGATTGGTGAATGCACAATAGATTTTGGGAGTGGGTTAATTACATCTTCCTTTCCTGCCGCTGTCAACTTGAAATTAAGTCCTGTAGCAAGTGCGAATTCTTTCATCCCAAACCTCAAGATATGGCCTCCAACCCCAAAGTTCATACAAAATGGATCACCATCATCTTGTCTCACAATTTATCGTGAGAGTAGATAATGCAAAATTGCACCACTGTTTTTGGTATCAGGCATATCCAGAAAGTGGCCAACTGCCGTTGAAGCAAATACTGCGCAAGCCTTATCGCTCAAATGACCCCTGATGGTGGACATTAGTTGCATGCCTGAGTGATTTGTTACTTTCGGGAAGTTGTCCCGATACTTTTGTAGGTGAACAAACTTGCTATACACATGAGATGCTTCAAGTCAGTTTCTTCCGAGGATATGCAGCAACTACAATATTTTGAAAGGGCGGAGGATTCTTTGACATGGCTATCCTCAAACCATCTCACAATTTCAACGCCAGTCTAGTTATAAAACCCAAATACTAATGAACCTAAAAGACTAAAACTAATAAAACAAACTTACAATGGTTCGGTTCCTGATGCAGCAGCTGTCTCAAGCGATTCTTTTGACCTGACATCATATTGGATGTCGATTCGCTGCACCTCCCGCTGTAGTAGCAGACATGTTTTCCTAACACCACGGATAAGCAATCAATTTACCATTATATCAATTCATTCTCTACACGATATAACATTTACTCTCAATCCGGTCAAAAGTTTCAGTGGGTATGTTTTGAGAACTATACATACTTAAGTGTAAAGCCATGGTCTAGACAAAACAAAGTAAATTCAGCGACAAACACACAAATAAGTGTAAAGCAAAGAAATAATTAGTAATTTATTATTTACATAATTGAAATAACCATGAAAAACCCATGGAATTGCTTCTCCAATTCTAAAATAAACACACAAATAAGTATAAAACAACGAAATAACTAGTAATTTATTACTTCCAGAATTGAAATAACCATGAAAAATCCATGGATTCAGATATTGGGCGAGTGTTAAAATAAGTTTAAGGAAAAGATTTTACCAGTGCCGAAAACCCAAAACCCTAGACATAATCCAAAGAAAAAGCAAAAGTTAGGAAAACATACAAAATAATCTGAAATTAGAGTCGCGGTAGGGATAGAATTTAGCTTACGTTTAATGAACTTGATGGGTGAAAGCACGTCTGTCGCGGTCTAATTTGCACCAAAATAACTAGGGTTTGAAGCTTTCTATTTGGAGATACTCTCCCAATATTTGAAGAGAGAGAAACCTGACGATAAAATGCAGTACTTTCACGATTTATATGGGCCATTGAACCGCGACATACGTGCGACAGATTCTTTGGGACACATTCGGAATTCGCTAATTAGATAATACCCGGCTCTGGTATATTGGAAAGCTGGGGGTAGTTTATATAAGTATTTGGAAGTCGTGGTATTGAGTAACAATATACCCCCAAATGTACCTTCCAAACATAATTTAACCGATTCAGTAATGATTAATTGCGAGGATGAATCTTTCAAATGACTACCATAGCTTAGTTTCGCATTCAATTATGAACATATATATATTTAAGGATTTTCAAACGATAAAGTGGAACTCAATCTACAGCCGTAAGAACTGTTTTAACCTAAAAAGGTTTAGTGTGTCATCCTAAATAGCTCATTATTAACTCCAAAAGATGAAGTCTCAAGAATGCAAGAAATCAAAGAGTATGATTTTTTTTTTTTTTTTTTTTTTATACAAGATAAACATGCTTAACTACTCCCCCACAATTAAACTCAACATTGTCCTCAATGTGCAAAACCGAAAATTTTGATTTCTGACATAACAGCCCTGAAAAACTCGAAAATTGTACAAATGGGTAGGGAACTAGGAAAAACATCCTAAACAAAAGTTGTTCTCCTACGTCATTTCTATGAGGTGTCAAAAGGGCACAGTGTTTCGACAAACGGTCTGACTTTTATGGCCTCCGGACTGACAGACATGCAATCTGCAAAAGTTCTGGAAAAATACCGAAACTCAAATGTCCAGGCCTATCGCTCCAACTTAACAGACTCCGAATTCATATTTTCTTTTTGAAAAAAAAAGGTATGTCTGTGCTCTTTAAAACCTGGTGAGATTGGGGTATACCCAATTTTAAGTGGACTATTTTTTTAAGGGCAAAGGGGAGGCCTGATGGGTAAAGTTACAAAACTAACCTTTCCCATTGTAATTGTAATTACCCTAAATCAGTTTTCATTCTCTTCATTTCATTTTCTTATCTTCTTCTTCTCCTCCTCAAACACATTACCGGCTCCTCCACCCCCCACCAACGAAACTCGTCGATTAATTCGTCGTAATCGTCGATTCAAAAGTTCCGATTAATCTTCAAAAATGGATCCGCCACGACCTAGGGCAAGTCGTATGAAAGAAGCTAATCAAAAACCCAATGAGTATAACCCTGAAATTGCAAGTTTGGTTCAAAATAAAGTGAAGAAAAAAACGGTTGAAGAAGAAGAATTCGTAGCCGCTGAAACACGAGAAATAGTGCGATTAAGAAAGTAAGGGCATACTTAAACTCACTCTAGTACTTCAATTTCATGTTTGCATGTCAAATTAGGTCAGAAAAATCGAAATTGTGAATTGGCAGTTGCGACGCCGGCAAGTTATTATGTTATCGACCTTGCCGACTTTTCATATTTAGGGTTTGGCCGGCAGGCTATTAGGTTGAAGATCTTGTCGGCTGTTGACTACCTGTAACTGGTACTTGCAGGGTCGGAATGTTATTCAAACTAAGACCCTGTCGGTGTCAGTTTTTTTGTTATCCGGGTTGGTTATAACTTTTTACCTTGCCGGATGTATTTCAAGTTTTTTGTGTCTCCTGATGCCTTGAATTTTAAAGTCGGAATGGTATTTGGATAAAACCATGACGGTTCTTTATTAGCCGGCAATGTGTTGGTAATGGACCTTGTCGACTGGTTTTGTGGAAAATCCTTGTATCTACTATGTTCATATTTGTTATAAACCGGCAGGTTATGTGAATAATACCCTGCCGGGCGCTGTTCAGCGGGCATGCATTATTTAGTCGACCTTTCCGATGTTTGTGTAGCCGGAAAGGTTGTATTTGTCGACCCTGCCGACTTATATTTTTTTTTCTTAATTGTTCTTGTTCAGGTTGCAAAAGGCAAAAAAGAAAGCAGCTCTGAAAGCTCTTAGTCCTCCTTCAAGACCTCCTCGTGTTGGTGAAAAACTCTTGACTTCAACACATCGAGGGGAATACGTTGTGCCGGGAACGCTCAAGATCCGTGTACCGAATGATTTTGAACCACCGGAACCCAATGATTCAGACGAGACTCCAGATGAAGACCAATCAATTCCATCTAGTAGAAGAGGTGATGATGATGATGTTGATGAAAGAACTCCGACTGCTGGAGGAGGTAGCAATGATGATGGTGATCAGGACATGCCTAATGTTGGAGGAGGTAATGATGATGATGATGATGATGATGATGGTAATGGAGATAAAGATAAGGATATCGAAGATGAAATTGTTGAAGAGGCAGTGGAACAAGAAGAAGAATAAGAAGATGGAGATGGAGAACAAACTCTAGCTATTGTTTAACATACCAAAGCTTCAACTTCAACTGAAACCGGAAAGAAGAAGAGGGTGATCACTAAACCAGCTAATTCCCACATGCCTCCCCCTCACTTGATGGTTACACTGAAAAAAGGTGAGCATCCAAGGGTGACCCCAAGAGATGGTGGAAATGTTCTTTTTGGATACAAAGACTCATGGGCATGTACGATCCATAATACTATCGTAAGTAATCTCAATTGGTCTTTGTTTTTTATTCAAGTGTGTATATATCTTAAATTTGCGTCAAGTGTTTGTATTTCTTTTCATTTTGTTTTTTTTTGGTATTTAGGATCACAAGCATGCCGTCCGTCTCATGAGGCGCCAAGCTTCATGTTCAGTGACAAAGATTTGGGATCTTAAGGATGAATATGAGGAGGTGAAAGTGATTGTCAAGA
This sequence comes from Papaver armeniacum, assembly GCA_023531295.1. Taxonomy (NCBI): domain Eukaryota; kingdom Viridiplantae; phylum Streptophyta; class Magnoliopsida; order Ranunculales; family Papaveraceae; genus Papaver; species Papaver armeniacum. Next base: position 416,572 of record JAJJWW010011880.1, read on the forward strand.
ACTCCGGTTTGTGGCCTGCGGTGGAGAGTTCGAATATTGAGCATGATAGAGTTACCGTATCTGCATTCTGTGAGAGGTTCTACGGAGAGACTGATACAATGTTATTCCCATTCGGTGAGATGGCGATAACTCCCGATGATCATCAAATTCTAGGCCTCGAGGTTGAGGGAGAAGCAGTCAGTGAGGGCTTCGATAATGATTTTTCTTTCAAGGATATTTACAAATTGAGCCAGAAATTGTTCGGTTGGAATCAGACTGAGGCGGAGTCTATGCTCGAGAAGAAAGATGGTCGTCTAACCAATAAGTTTAATCTGAACCAGTTGAGGGACATATTTTTTGGGACCAAGAAAATCTTTGATAAGGAAGGAAGGGTGAACCCGGTGCGAATCATGGGCAAATGTATCTTCCCCGACAGTTCCGGAAGCTTGGCCGACGCCAGTTATATGCAACTATTGGATCCCTTAGATAAGATGCGTGAGTATTCTTAGGGTACTGCGGTGGTCGCCTTCTTGAACAATGAGTTGACAAAGGGTTCTAGGGCACTCACTGCGCAAGTTAACGGAAATATATGTCTCTTCTAGGTAATTTTATTGTCTAAATCATTTATATTTGCAAAATTCTCGTAAGATAAGATTCTTACTAAACTTTTTTTTTGCATAGGTTTGGATATATGAGCACTTCCCTTCTTTGGTGAAATCCAACTCCTACATCAAAGTGGATGCGAATGTAGTGGTTGATAAGCCAAGAGCGCAAAGGTAGAGATTTAAGGGTACTCAGTATAAGGAAATGCCACAAAATCTTATCAAACTCCGAATCGCCATCGACAAATTGACTGCGGATGATATGATATTTGATCCGTATCGAGATGCTAGAAATCAAGATTTAATCCAAAGGAGAGATGAAGTTGCATTATACTATGGACCCTTGTTGTTGTGCTCCGGTGGATATTCAATGTACGATCCACATCGGGTAATACGACAATCGAGTTACGTCCAAGAAGAACCTCATTTCGATGAAGAAAAGCCGTTCTTTACTGTGTCAAGGGCTGATTGCACCACGTCCCAAAAAACTATTAACGTCTCTTACGCTCCAGCGCCTGTTCCAGAACATTGGGACGATAGACGTGGCCGTAAAATCGATGTGAGTCTTTTGGACGAGGTGACCACCGGTCATGAAGCTAATGAGAAATACATGACGTGGTACTCGGGTTGGGCTCGTCCTACTGTGATTAGGGAAATGACTCATGAAGAATTGGCTCGTAAGAGGAAGATGGCATCGAAAGACCCAGCAACAAGTCTTAATTTCTTTGTAAGTATTTTAGAGTTGCTCTTAATGTTTTAAGATTACATTATAGAATTATTCTATTAATTGTTTGTTGTTTAATTGAAAATAGAAGGAGCATTTGAAGACCTTTGTGAAGGTGTTGTGTTGCGCGAAAGACAGATAAGAGCCTTTGTCGATTGAAGAGCAAAGCAAGCACATTGACTATGCTTGCAATATTGACAATGAGGATGCCTTTGAAATGTTCAAGCAAGCTGATGCTGAAGTAAAGAGGGAAGAAAAAGCCAGGAGGGAAGCACAAGCCAAGATGAATGCTGACAAAAAGAGGGCTCCTAAACGTGTAAGTGGTAGTCACTAGTACAAACAGACCCTTTTGCCACGCCAAATTGGCGTGTCCATAGGGGTTTTGACACGCCAATTTGGTTTGGACTAGGCGTGACTTCTGCTTGCGTGGTTTTAGGTAACACGGCGTGGTTTTAGGTAGCTTATAGCCACGCTTGCCTTGCGTGGCTATTTCTGCATGAAATAGACACGCCAGAGCCATATATGCGTTGCTATAGTGTCCCAAAAACTTAAGTACTGGTACTCTATAGACACACGATTTATTATTTTGGCGTGGCTCTTTGGTTCCCTATAGACACCCTAAGTGCTTCTGGCGTGGCTATTTGATTCACTATAGACACCCAAATTTCTTTTTGGCGTGGCTATTTGGTTCACTTTAGACACGTCAATTGTTTTTTGGCGTGGCTCTTTGGTTCCCTATAGACACACTAATTGCTTCTGGCGTGGCTATTTGATTCACTATAGACACACAAATTGCTTTTTGGCGTGGCTATTTGGTTCACTTTAGACACGCCAATTGTTTTTTGGCATGGCTATTTGATTCACTATAGACACCCAAATTTCTTTTGGCGTGGCTATTTGGTTCACTATAGACACACAAATTGCTTTATGGCGTGGCTCTTTGGTTCCCTATAGACACGCTAAGTGCTTTTTGGTGTAGCCATTGGTTATCCGATAGACACGCCATATAGGTTTAACGTGGTTATATGTTATGTTTTAGCCACACCAATTTCACTTGCCTTCATCAACGTGGTGTATTAGGAACCGTTGAATACCATCCACATGTAACGTTGTGAGCCGTTCATTGGATATCCTATAGACACGCCCCATAGAGTGTGGCTAAATGTGATATTTAGCCACGCCCATTTCCAATTACCTTGATCCACGTGGACGTATTAGGAATCGTTGGATCTAATTTAAGATGATGCAATATTGACCGTTCAGATGTAACGTTCACCGTCCACATGTAACGTTGGGAGCCGTTCATCAAAGAACCTATAGACACGCCATATAGCGTGGCTTTATGTGATATTTAGCCACGCCAATTTATATTTGTTTAGTGTGTCTTTATGTTATGTTTAGCCACGCCAATTAACCTCGAAGCGTGTGTATTACGCGTGTGACGCCTCTAAGCCGTTCAGATATGACGCATCTAAACCATCCACCGGCACTATCCAAATTTTCTTATACTTTATATAAATTGTGGTTAAATCTGAAATTCATATTATTTTTAATAACACAGTAAAAAATGTTGAGCTTTGGTCTAACAGTTTGCAAAAGAAAATATTAAAGAGCATTTATCCAAAAATCATCCGTTTTTCTTCAACTTTTTTGATGGTGGTGTCTCTTCAAGCAGTTGATCAGGTTGTGACATTCTCGACGCGGCAAACCTTGTCATCCCTCTGTTTCCCATCCGGAAGTTGGTATGCCCGATCTACACTTTGTACATATAACTTTCTCTGCCCCTTTTAGTCTTCTTTGGAAGCTTGTCGAGGTCGCATGACTCCCCGAATGTGGATTGACCGCTAGGTCCTCCTCATTCGGTTTATCTTCGCAAGGCTGCTTGTTGTTCTTAGGTCACTTTGTCCAATTTCTTCTCAGAATCTAAAACTGGTTCTCGGTTGCTTATGAGGTTTTCCATCTTTGTGGAGTTTCAATGACAAGAGATTAAATGTATTATATATATATTCTAAATCCATAGCGAATTTGTCTGTCATGTGAATTCTCAACAAGAGACAGGACAAAAGTCATTTTTCCAACAATGTAATATATAAAGCCAACTTCATCAAGGCCGTGGCATTTTTCACAAATGACGCCCATAATAAAATCCGTAACCAAATATCAATTTTCAAATTTACACCGGCATTCATGTTCCATTTAGGTGTTAATATATTTCTATCTCGTACTTATTCTTTAATCAAACCGAATACACGATTTATGTAAAACTATTTATATACTTGATTAACAAAGCAAAAGAGCTAAGAAACTAACCTTGTCATCAGAGATGGAACAGTTATCTTTCGGCCATGCCACAAAACCATCTTTAGCTTCCCCTAATAACTTAAACTCACCACTTGGTTCGGTTAACACGAACGATGGAACTATAACCTCCTGAATATTGACAACATAACATTTTTTAGGAAGATCTTCTCCATGTATTTTCTGGTTAGGCATCGTAGGTAAAATGCTGCCTCTAGTAACGACGTTTCCCCTAGATCCATTCCAAAAGTCGTATTTTGCTTTCTGCGAAGATACGGCATATGAACATCGTATAAAAAGAAGATGCTAGAATTAGCAATATAGATTTACGAAGAAAAAAATAAAAACAAACATACTCCATTAGATGTCTTAGCTGAGAGGTTTGTCGTAGATGTGCACGACTTCTCTAGAGATATTGAAGGATTTGGTTGGGAATTACTGGTAGAGTTCTGCATAAGATTAGGAGACTGCTTCTTAGATCCATCAGAAGGGTTGCTACGTGAAGGAGACTTCCGCAGAGAAGTAGTTGGTTGTGAATTACTGGTAGGGTTCTGCATAAGATTAAAAGAGTTATTAGTTACTTTTGAAAGTTACACATGTTTCTATTTTTCTAGGTTCTCTAAATTACACTTGGATCGGTGATGCATATAATTGATAGACTGGTTTATGTATATTCGACTTACAAATCAAACAAGCCAAGCAACTAACCTTCTTAGCAGGCTCGGTAAACTGAACACCAAACTTTGGCCAAGGAATCGCTTTTCCAAGAGTTTGCCCTAATGTTTCCATACCAGAAAATCGTACGGGTAGACAGAAATTCGGTTTTATTACTTCATCAATCAGGATTTTGTGGCAATCAACCTCCAACCCATCCTTTCCATGTAATTATTGTTTTCTGTTAACTGAAAAGCTCTACCTCTAGCAAGGACGTTTGCCTTGGACAGCTCATCAAAAAGGTTGCACCTTCTACCCTGCGGAAATATATGGCATATGAACATCTTCAAGCGAAAACTTCAAAACAAATTGAGATTTAAAATGCATGTAAAAATAAAACAGATATCGGAGAAACTGCTTTAGTTGTCGCGATCTCAGATTGGCTCCGACTAGGTGGATCTTTTGACGTCACATCCAGAGTATGTTTCCCCAAATTTTGTTGACTTACCTGCAGCAGTAGAGTAATATTCCATATTCGGGTGACAAATATGCCAAATTCCACCATGAATGCGAAGACACGGATGAATAGGTAACAAATATACAAGGTTCTCCAAAATACACCCTAGCATCCGTGATTCATATAGTAGTTGATAGCATATTTCACACTCATATGGTCTTAAGATCATGTAACTGGTTTAAAACACATACCTTCGGAACTTTTTCAGATACTGCGATACGAGATTGGCTTCTGTTGAGTAGATCCGGTGATTTCACAGCCTCAGAATGTTTTGGTTGACTTACCTGCATCAGAAAATTGAAATGAAAGTTGTACCTTCTTTTTGCAGTGAAACCATTTAAGCAAAATGCACAACTGACTCACAATCAAATAGCTAACCACATATCTCGTTCTATAAGGTTCTCTAAAATATACACTAACATCCGTGATTCATATAGCCGATAACATATTCGTCTCTTATATCAAACAAGATATATATATAAAACTGGTTTGTGTAAAAACATATCCAATGAGTTAATAAAGCAAACTAGCATAATAACCAACCTTTTGATCCAAGATGGTTTTATTTGATGGCCAACTAATTTCAGCATCACCAACATCTTTTAAAGTTTTTATCCCAGAAGATGTGCCAAAGGGTAATTTGATGGTTTCATTTAGCACTTAACTAACCATGACGCTATAGCATGTAACCTCACCCGTCATTCCTGAGTTCATTTTATAAGATACCTTCTTTGAAGAGTAAGCTCTACCAATGGCAACAATGTTGTCCTTTTCTCCAAACCAAAGTTTGCATCCTATGCCCTGCAGAAACACAAGGCGCGTGAGAGATAGTAAATGGAAGATTGAAAATTTAAACGCGTTGGAAAACCATACATCAATGGTAACTTTTTCAGATGGCACGTTCTGAGATTCCCCAATGGATGGAGGAGACGAAGACTTCTTTTTTGATACTAAAGACGGCGGGGATTCAGTAGAAACGGTCGGCGTTTTAGTACAAGGAGAGTCCGCTTTGCGGACCCTTTGGTGCTTTCGGATGACTTTCATGGACCGGATTTCCCATGTTTTTTTGGATGTTTCAGAATCGATTCGGACTATGTTATTCTTAGATCGATTGGAGGCGTTGCTAGGTCCCGCATCTTTGTGATTGTAGTTGAGCACATTGTTTGAAAAAATCGAATCGTCTGCCAATTTTTTTAAAAAATTACACAATCTAATCAAAACTCGGTTCACTCACCTCTCCTCCAGACTTGCTGATACTGTTGCCCACAATTTTCGCAATGTCGACTCCTTGAGATAACAAGTTATATGTTAATCTCTGATACGCATTTTTAGTAGACTCTAATTCTTTCTCCTTAGCTTTCAGCTTTTCACGTAGTTCATCGTTCTCTTTCGAGTGTCTTGGTTTTCTACCATTTGGAAAGTAAAGGGTTGCCGTCACTCCAAAGCCAGCCCCCTTGACACGTCCACCCTTATCCGGGCCGATCGCAACTGTTAGGGCATCCTCGTTATGACCAACCGTTAGAGTTCCCTCTCGAATCATCTTACGCTTCTCTTCCTGTTCAAATAATGGGTTAAATTCTGATTTAAACCTTGTGCAATTACTTTGCACTTACTTTGGTTAAAAACATGAGGACTTGTAAAGTTTTGTTTTCTCACAACTTCGAGATGTCTTACGCCCGACAAACTCGTGTGGAACAATTCCGTCTTTGTTTTCGCGTGCTCTTGCCCACATGAAGCACGGTCTTCAAGATCTTCTTCGGCAACTTTTCCGCTTTGGACCTAGTAGTTACCGAGAAACAAGTAAGGATTTACACCCGCACGAGATATTAACTGTGTGTAAAACAGAAAACCTATTCCAAAGCATCTAATGTGACAAAATTACAGATTGGTGTAAGAGGACACATCCCTATACCGTTTTAAGTTTCTGCATATATGAGACACCCAACACGACATACAAAACAGATATGGCCGGTTTTACTGTGCAGTGAATAATAAATAAGACAACAGACCCCTCTCCGAATTTTTCTTGCAGAGGAAATAAAAATAATTTCATTAGTATGCTGGGATAGACAATAAGAACGAAACACAAATTAGAAAAAGCAATGTGTATTCCATACCTTAAAAATAGGCGATTTTAGTACATGATTAAGGTAATTGTCCCGAGTTTTCTTGGTCCATTACCGTTTCGTACTTTTTGGGAAAGTTCTTAGTTTGTGCGGCATTTCCGGGAAGGGTTTTACATGATTTTTGTACAATTTCCTTCTAAAGTCCTGCACTGAGCACAGTAGACGCTTCATGACCACTCGCTTCGGCTCATGGGGCACCTCATAATGAAGCCGCAATAACATCTAATGTATGTTAATCATGAGACTCATGATTAGAAAACAAAAAACGCATTTAATTGGTAACCGCATATGCATACCAGAATTTTCTCCCACATATTTTCTTTTGTTGTTGAAGGGACTTCCTTCCAACATAAATGTTTTATCCCAAGCATATCACGGACCAAATAGCCTAGGTAGCTACTGAATTCAATTCTATGGTTATCAATAGGCCGGAACATTTTGTCAAATTCACTATCCCTTCTTTTGGCATTTTTATCCGAGAAGTATCTATGCAGCTTCAACATTCTTGTCATTCCCCTCTCTTTTATGATCACTTATGTAGAGTCTTCTTGTTGTCATTTTGCTTTTACGCTTCTGGAGCATTTTCCAATTCTTTTTCTTCTAACACCTCCAAATCATCATTTTCAGAATCTTCCGACTCTGGAAATAACCGAGGCAACGTATGAAACCATGTGATGTTTAAGTAGAAACAAGTAAGTACAAGGTTTCACACATTACCTGTTAAGTCTTCAAATCTAGCAGTGTGGACCGTATCTTCACCATCATCGTCATCTGATTGTACAATGTCATCATGACTCTCATCTAAATCCATCGTTTCTTCATCAGAATCCACCTCATAATCTGATTCCATCCATTGGTCGTAATCATCATCTTCTCCCATGACAAAAGCTGTGTAGGTACGTGCATCTTAGTTAGGAATTTGAGCTTATTTTGGAAAATATTAGCTAAACCTAACAGGATAGGCAACATGTGTTACACCTATTTTCTATTATATGAAAAGAAAACAAACATGAACTCATTGATGCATGTAACTTGAGGCTAAAACATCACTGCAGCACACAAAATCTCCTCATGGTTATTGTGTTATCCACAAAGCGAAAGGTACCGGTTAAACGGTCTTATATAACTTTTTGTTACAAAAGCCTAGAGCACTAAAGCACCAGATAGTGATTATCCATTTTTAGCTTGAAGATATAGTCAAATTGGCCAACCAGCAACATGGTATTATTAAAAGTGGCAACTTAAAATGCAAACGTTATAGGCTAGCCAAGTAACAGAGACTCAAATGATTAAATCTTGAGAAGCCTTGTATATAAATATGATTGACACAACATCGTCGATCAAAGTAGAGTTATTAACTCTCAATCAAAATCCAACCCAAACAATAACCAAAACCCTAGAAAAAAATTAGCATCGTTAAGTTTTTTATTTATTTTTATTTTGTAAAACCTAACTAACTAGTAAAGCCTTACTAAGTAACATGAAAGAAAGATCCTTACCTAAATCTTATAATAGTTCATGCATGTAACTTAAGCCTAAAATATTATTGTTGTAACAAAATGAAATCACATCTCATCGTACAACCCGTGATTGTCATTAACTTGTTCTTTGATACTGATAGAATAAAAACCCTAATCATGCTTTAACTAGTAAACCTATAAGATCTAACATCTGATTCCATGAGATCAAACAAAAAATCTAACATAAATTTAATATTCATTCGATAATGGGTTGTAGAAATAATACCAACAACAAAGATCGAGTTTAAAGAGGTAGATTCCTTGTAAAGATTAGAGATAGTAATAGAATAAAAAACCTACTCATGATTTAACTAGTAAACCTATAAGAAGTGATAGAATAAAAACCCTAATTAGGCTTTAACTACTAAACCTATAAGATCTAACATCTGATTCCATGAGATCGAACAAAAAATCTAACATCAATTTAATATTCATTCGATAATGGGTTGTAGAAATAATACCAACAACAAATATCGAGACTGAAGAGGTAGGTTCCTTGTAAAGATTAGAGATAGTAGTAGAATTATGATTTCATAGAGAGAATGAATCGAGTAATAAAAACTGAAAAAGTAGATCGAACTCATCTTTCTTTTTCTTTTTGGAATTTAACCAAACCATCAGGCGGGAATTGATTTTCCTTTTGAAATCATCTCGCCCATTAAAATCCATTTTCATCACCCGCCAAACAAAAGATTTTTGGTGTTTTTCTTTTTTTATTTCCAAATTTTTGATGTGTAACCAATATGGTTAGTTTCCTTATTTTATGAGAGAATATATCGTAGACAGTTATGATAAAATTGTTTCCCAAAATTTTCGAAATTTTGTTTCCGATCTCTAACCAACTCGAGAAGAGGCTATAAAAAAAAATTACTTTCCTATTTCGAATAATATTTACCTTAATAATATTAAGCTGGGTTGTCTCCTGTATTATTCTTGGTTTAGGGAGGAAACGTATGAATTATTGGTGGCACCTATGTAGGAAACGCATACAGTAAGCTAATAAAGATAAATAAACTAAACCCATCCATTTTCATGTTCATCATTTCCAGAAAACATAAAAGTTCAACATGAATCATTCATCACATAAATTTCAACCTATCTATCAGCGTAAAAAGCCTCCATCTAGCGCAGTACTTAAAAAATAAATAAAACCACCACTGAAAACAAAATGGTCATCAAAAACCTGGTTCTTTGTCAGATTAGTCTGGTTCCTCATTCTCATCCAATTCCACGCAAAGATCATTATCATTAACATCGTCGTATAGCAGTACTTTACTTTCAATAGCACTTTACTTGTTCAAACTCGTATTTTTGTTAAAAGTATTTGCAAAGAGATAATAAGATCAGACCTAAAGTGATAAATTGATTCTTATTGTTTACATGGGGGAAAACTGTATTTTTCTACATTTCCTCCGTTCTTTCATCTAATTATATTTATTTTTCCAAAAGAATGCACACCTCATAAATAAATAAATTTGCAAGAATATATTGCATTCTGTAAAGTCTATGAACTTGTAAATAATTATTTGATTTATTTCATGATTCCAATACCTAAATAATAAAAGAATTCATAAACATCACCTTCTTCTAAATGACAAAATTAGCAAACGAAAACAACTTTCAAAGCGTCCACAAAATGAAATCGATAAATCAAACCATATCATCAAAAAAAAAAAACCATATCAAATGAACCATCCCCATATTCAAACAATTCTTCTTGCAATGCTAAGGTGAACCTAATCACTCCAACCAGCAGGCTTGGGCGCCTTGTCATCCTCATATTTGTCATTTTCTGCTTCATCAGGCTCCACATGCTTGTTAAGATCATGCTTGTTAACTTTTGGATTATTATCTGCCATATCCGGAACATCGGGACGATCTTCATCAATAATTTCAATAATAGAAGCAGGAGCATCATCATTCACAGTAGGAACATCACAATAATCGAAAACATCAGCATCCTCGTCGCTACTGATTACAGCGTCCAGAGGAACACCAGGAATAACATCAGCATAAATAGGAACATCATCATTGTCAACACTACTGACAACATAACTAATTACAGCGTTGAGAGGAACACCGAGAACAGCAGTGAGTTATTCCGTCCACACAGTAATGATAATCCTCAATTTACGAGGACCAGCCATCGATCGAGGACATTTTTGGATCCTCTCTTGATTTCATCTCTACAAGTCCCTCTTAGCGAACTCATTTTCCTCTTAATACTCTATGTTAATTTTTTTCTATGCTTGGTGTAATTTATATATATTTCTAAGGAAAACCCTAATTTCTTAGGTTTTCCATCATTATCTTAAATCACCTATTCTTTGGTATTTACATCGAATATTGTAGCAATATAAGGAGATATGGAATGAATATTTTCATGTTGATCTAATTTCCTTTTTAATCTAATATACATAACGAACATAACAAACTAAAATAAATTATGATCTCATGAGATTATCTAATTTCCTTTTTAATTTAATTACCTAGGTCGGTTGGGGTGGCCCTACTACTGGACCATAGGTGTAACGCAAAAAAGGAAAAAACCAAATGTTGGCTAGTTAAACAATGACCCAACATTTAGCGGCAACACTTTCATGTTGATGCACGAAATTGAACATTTCAACATAGAAAAAAATCCAAACACCCAAACAAAAAACAAAAAAAATACAAGGAAAAAAAAGGCAACATAAATAACCCAATGAATAAATTGTACATTTTAGCATAGAAAAAAAATCCAAATACCGAAGAAAAAAAAACTGCAAGAAAAAAAGCTACATAGATAAGCCTAGGAATGTGTTAGCGGCATGGACATCGTGAGTACACGTTTCCGATTGTCCACCAAAATTCTTCAACGAGACAGCGCTCCTCATGTGAGGAATAATTGCAACCCTTGTTTCCCACAGTAGTGCCCCCAAATTTCCGTCCAAGTTCTGGTGAGTGTATTGTAACGCAATAAACGCGTATTTTGCCAAAATAAGAGGTCCTTGTTATTTACAAAGGCTATCGGGTTATAAGTCGGCCATTCATCCTCTTCAAAGTAAACACTTATCTTATAATTCCAATTCCATTCCCCGCCAGGTGCCCATGTATGAATATTTTCTTCGAAAATGGGAGCCCAGAAATCTATCCGGGGCCGATCAATCCCTTCATGGATGTAGTAAAATAAAATGTGAACTCCGAACATGACCATCCCAAGTGATGGGTTAGTATTTATCCAAAATTCACTCCCAAGAATATGATGCGGGGGTGGAGAATGTTGATGGAACATCTCAGTGTGTAAATTGAAAGATATTATGCCAATATCCTGCTGACAATAATCCTTCCAAAAAATACAACCATGTGCGTACACACCTGAACTCCGAAAAGTATAAGGAATCTTCGTTGCTATGTTCCTCCATCCCCTCTTGTCTCCTAGAGTGTGTATTTGAACTTTACCATGCATCCATGTGAATTCGAACTACCTTGTACTCATTGGTACGTTGAATGGTTTCGAAACCCCCAATTATGTTGTATCGTGGATACCACGAATTTTCTGGATACGGTGCAATTGGGACGACACCAAAAAGGAATCCAATTCTTTTGTCCCCAAGGATAGTATTCCATTCTTTGCATACACATTTTAATATTAATACGCTTTCTGCAGTTTGGATGCGTTGAAGTATCTCGGTAGTTATAGTTCCGACAACATATCCATCACTATTATACTGATGAAAGATTATCAAAAAAAAATTTTACAAGCTTTTAGGATTTTCTTATTGTAGAATGCTACAAGCAGATATGAGCAAAGCTTAGAGCATCTCCAACAGTGGGTGTAAAAAATCCTACGTGGAAGTCTATTTAAGACTTTTATTTAAGAGATTATACACATATAGTAAATATAGGATCCTATGGTTAAAAAATTATCTCCAATAGTGAAAGGTTTAATCTTTAGAATATTTTATATGATAAAATCTTAACCGTTTATCTTTACTTTTACTAATTTCTAAAAAAAAAAAATAATTGAAAATATGACGTGGGGGTGCAAGTGAAGGTGTAAATAAGACTTTATTTTCACATCCATCCTAGTTTGTAGGATCCCACCATTGGAGATGGATTTATGTTAATTGGGGGTCTAAAATCCTACATGTCATGAAAAACAAAAAGCTTGACCCTCTATTAGATATATATATATAGAGAGAGAGACATCCAATACACCTGTTGGCTAATTTTTTTAGGTTTTCCATCTTAAATCACTATTCTTTGGTATTTACACCGAATATTTCAATTTCCATATTACTAAAAAATGAGATATTGTAGCAATATAATGAGATATAGAATGAATATTTTCATGTTTATCTAATTTCCATTTTAATCAAATATACATTCCGAACATAACAAACTAAAATAAATCATGATCTCAATAATTTTTCTACTTTTCGACTAATTACCTAGGTCGGTTGGGGTGGGCGCCGGATGGCTGGACCATAGGTGTAACGCAAAAAAAAAGGAAAAAACCAAAGGTTGGCTAGTTAAACAATGACCCAAACTAATTAAATTGTACATTTCAACATAGAAAATAATCCAAACACCAAAAAAAAAAAAAAACACAACTACAAGAGAAAAAAAAGCTACATAGATAACCCAAGGAATAAATTGTACATAGAATAAAATCCAAATACCAAAAAAAAAAAAAAAAAAAAAAAAAATCACAACTACAAGAAAAAAAAAAAAAAACTACATAGATAACCCAAGGAATGTGTTAGTAGCATGGACATGATCATGAGTACACGTTTCCGATTGTCCACCAAAATTCTTCAACGAGACAGTGCTCCTCATATGAGGAATAATTGCAATCCTGCTTGTTTCCCACAATAGTTTCCCCAAATTTCCGTCCAAGTTCTGGTGAGTGCATTGTAACGCAATAAACGCCCATTCTGCCACAATAGGAGGTCCTTGTTTTTTCCAAAAGCTATCGGGTAATAGGTATGCCACCTTTCATCCTCATCCTTTTCCAAGAAAATGCTTATCTCATGATTCCAATTCCATTCCCCGCCAGGTGCCCATGTATGAATATTTTTTTTTGGAAATGGGTGCTTAGAAATCTATCCGGGGCTGATTAATCCCCTCATCGTAGGCCTCATGGATGTAGTAAAATAAAAGGCGAACTCCGAACATAACCATCCCAAGTTCTGGGAATTCACTATCAGGAATATGATGCGGGGGTGGAGAATGTTGATGGAACGTCTCAGTTTGTAAATTGAAAGATATTATGCCAATATCCCGCTGACAACAATCCTTCCAAAAAATACCACCATGTGCGTACACACCTGAACTCCGAAAAGTATAAGGAATCTCCTCTGCTATGTTCCTCCATCCCCTCTTGTCTCCTAGAGTGTGTATTTGAACTTTACCATCCATGTGAATTCAAACAACCTTGTACTCATTGGTACGTTGACAGTAGCCGAAACCCCCAATTACATTGTATCGTGGATACCACGAAAGTACTTGATCTCGTGCAATTGGGATGCATAGTTGTGGCAGATGTAGGTGCTCACCAGTTTCTGGATTCATAACGTATACAGGATCTTGTATGTCGTGGTGTGAAACATAAAAACATACCAGACCATTGCAGGATCCAACTATTGGGTGCAACTTACTCAAATCTTCATGGGTTCTATCATTCTGGGCATCGTGATTGTTGGATGTTACGATCGGGCTGAAATCTTCCTCTCTATAAAAGAGTTGAGTAACTTCTTTCCCTATTCTTGGTGTGACACCAAAAAGGAGTCCAATTATTTTGTCCCCGAGGATAGTATTCCACTCTTTGGAAACACATTTTGCTTTCTAAAATGCTTTAAGCAGTTTGGAGGTGTTGTAGTATCTTGGTAGTTAATTCCGGCAACATATCTATCATTATTATACTGATGAAAGATTATCAAAAAAAATAAAAAATTACAAGCTTTTAGGATTTTCTTAATATTGTAGAATGCTTCAAGCAGGTACGAGTAAAGCTTATATAGACATCCAATACACCTGTTGGTGAATGGTCGCGTCCATGATGAGCAGGCATTATTTGAATGGTCGCGTCCTTAATGAGCAGGCAAGTAACGCATATTTGCCCGTTTTATCTTATAAGCGGTTAAAAGGGAACAAAATCTATAACTGGATTTAAGGGAACAAAATCTAAAGGATAACCATTACGTGATGAAGTAGGTCTGAAAGGACATGACATTTTAGTAGGGTGTTATTATTTCTTTGAATTCAACCGCTGCATGCGTCTCTTGGGAATAGGTCTCAGAAGAAAAAAGAAAAAAAATAAGATAATTAATGTGAAAGAGAGAAAATTAAGCCAAGAGAGGAGAAAAAGAAAAAAAGTCTCAGAGATAACAATGGCTCCGAATAACCCATAAAAAGGGAGTGGTTCCAAACCATCAAAAGGCAAGACCCCAATGACAGCGGAAGAAGTTGATAAGGAGGAGTGCTTGAAGAGAAATGAAGTGATGATGAGGTTCAAATTAGCAGTATGTGAAATGAATTTGGAGCAACTAGAGAAAGCTAAGTACCATATATCGAAATAAATAAGATTGAATAAGAAGAAAGAAGAGGCAAGGAATATGAGAGAAGAGGAAGAAGTAGGTTTGCAGAACAATAACCAAGATGATGATATGGATATGTTGTGGAATGAGTTTGATCATGCAAATTCAGTATGCGCAGAAAATGAAGAGACAAAGAAGAGAAGCATAGAGAAAGTAAAAGATGAAGAATACCGGAGTAAGAATTTTTGCAATTGTTGCAGAAAAGGGAAAGGAGACAAGGTGTGTTTTTAATGAGAAGGATTAGGGCTACAAGAGCATCAATTTATGCTGGAAGATATAAGGATTATAAAGACCACCCTGTGAATGAAATCAGTGTAGAGGATGAGTATCAGGCGTACCTATCACGAACAACACATGAAAATGAGGTCATACTCAACATAGTGACTGATTCTAAAACTGATATGCGATCGGATAGGGAAAAGTCGGATTACGACTCCGAGTGATGGCCGGCAACAGGTAAGGCTCTACCGATTTCAATTTTCTTATAGCTGGTGAATTTTTTGGGTTAAGTTGCTTTAATGGAAATGATGATACAGATTTTGCAAATGGTTATACAAGTTACTATTTTGAAGAAATAGGTATCATCAAAGTACATAGAAAATTTGGAATTAAGAGTGGTCTAATGGGAAATTGTGGACTGTGGACGACTGAATCTTGTTCTGTTTTTTGGAATTTATGTTTTGGATTTAGGATTTATTTTCATGTTTTTTGTAATGTTAATGACTGAATGGTGTTGGAGTTGCTTAATTAATGACTGTTTAATGACTGTCTAATGGATTAATCTTCTTGTTTAATGATTGTTTTCTTGTGTATGATTGAATGGTGTTGGAGTTGTTGGTTGCATTGTCAAACTCAATCTATGACCAAAGAACTGGATAGGAGTATATAGAAAGCACAAGTACTGTGTTGAAAACTCGGAAAAATCACGCCTAATTTTATTACACAATATTACACAAATTTGACATTGTATTGAAATCACAAAGGATTGCTGAAATTACATGGATTCTATAAGACTAGCTCCATCAAGGGGAAGGGGTCTTCCTGGCTTTCGTCTACAAAAAGAATCTCGATTAGTCACGTAATCAACATTTTTTTTGTTCGACTTCTCAAAAATCTTTTTCATTCGTGTGCATTTTCAAGAATATCATCATTGATTTGTCTATCAATCACTTATACCTTTTGCATCTCAAATTCTCACTTCTTTTTACATTTTTATTTTTCTCTCTCGGATTTACTTTAATGAACACATAAAAGTCTCCCTATAGATTCGCATAATTTATAACCATAAATACAACTGGAATACAAAAATGCCTCCCTATTTTTCCGTATTTAGATAAATAATATATATATATATATATATATATTAAATCAATGTGGTGTTGTTCGCGTATATGATGACCATATATTTATCGATATGGAAACTGCTAACGCTGCAACACGAGTATGAGATGCGATGGTTTTAGTTGAGCAGATAATCAAAGAAACTTTCGAATAATGTGGTTTTTGTTTTTAGAAATTGTTTAGTTTGATTATTATTATTTATTTTTTTAAATGTTGAGGATGTTGGTATTATTTTGCTTCGTTTAGTTTTATAAAAATATTGGTTCTTTAAATTCTTTGCTTGATATTTGTTTGTTAATTAACTCGTTGAGTCAACCCAATTCAGTTTTCCATAATATACCTTATATAAACATAAGCCCTTATGATAGTTATCAGATTTTAATTTTAATTTAGACTCGACCAAATGGAAGAAATATAGCAATAATTTATGGAAAGACCGGACCACAAGGGATCTTGGCACCAATGCCAAATTTGGGTCAAGCCAAAAAAATATGGCAGACATTTTAGAAACAAAAAATAATCTTCTCTATATTATTTGGAAAAACAGAAGAAGAGGAGTACTGAAGAGATCTATCTTTTCTTTTGCATGTACCCAAGAAAGCAGTAGCGTGGTGATTGACAAATACTGCTTTTGAAGGAGAGAATACTCTAGAAGGTTTGATAACACCCATAACCCTATCAGTATCTAAGGTAATATATATATTTCCAAATAATATGGTCCCAAGTTTTACCAAAAATAAAATGTTAACAAATTCAAAAAAAAAAAAAAAAAAAAAAAAAAGGAAAATGTTTTATTACACAATTAATAAAAAAATAAATAAAAAGGCTTCATTGCTCTGATGATCAAAGATACTGCTACATTTAAGAATAATACTTATTTAGGTAAGCCAAGAGTGTGAGAACTGAGAAGCATATAGTTAGGTTGTTTTCTTTCTCTACTTTATATCTTGTTACCAAAAAAAGTAAATTAAGAAATAAGTGTGGCTATACCAACTTTTTATTGTTTTTGATAAGACCAAAAATGATCAGATCTTGTGGGGTATACAATAAAGGCTCTTGTTGTAATACAATTATACTTCTCTTTCAGTCACACATAACAAGAAGTCCCAAAGTACAACTACCATAGGAATGTACCCCTAAAATCCAAAACCAATCATAGGAATGTTCCATATATATACTCCTAGTATTTAGATGATGAGGTTTGGTATTTAGGACAGTGGTCCCACTAGATATACCCCTAAGATCATAAATGCTTTTTGGTGCAATTTTTTGATTATATAAATCCCAATTCATATTCTTAGAAGCCTAGCTAGCTCTTACAATTAAATTTGTATTAAAAGAACCGATCGATCAGTATTTATTTTTTAAAATACTTGGCCGATAATATAGGATTTTATCATGTCTCGTGCCTTTAATCTGGGACGAAACATGAAATATCGGGGATACATATGGATACATGAAATATATGTGCCTTTAAATGTTCCATATATATGGATATCTCGATAATATCGCATTATTGGTCGTCGATCGGATCGATCAAGTGATAATATTGGCAAGGATGTTTGTGGATGTTAGGTTATCAGGTGTAACTAGTTTATTTGATTGGTCGGCATTATGAATTCACGAACGACTATGATTGGCTTTGTCGACAAGACTCGATATCCAATTTTTTGACCAATGTCACTCTTGGACATGGCTTATTCAGCTAAACCAATTTTAATTTCGATGTCACGATCTTAGAGAGTATAGTTCATCCAAATATAAGTTTTCGAGAGTATTTCCACCAACATAAATTGATTGATGGTAATTTTCCATTTTTATCGATGTCACTCTTGGACGAGCTTCTAAACCCCTGATTTTTATTTTGATGTCAAGATATCTTAGCAAGTATATTTCATCCAAATCTAAGTTTCCGGAGATCACCGAGATAAATTGGTTTAATTTTCTATTTTTACCGATGTCACTCATGGACGAGCTTGTAAACCAATTTTTATTTCGATGTCACGATCTTAACAAGTATAATTTATCGTCCAAATCTATTACGGGGAATATCTCCACCAAGATAAATTGATTGATGGTAATTTTCCATTTTTACCGATGTCACTCTTGAACGAGCTTGTAAACCAATTTTATTTCGATGTCACGATCTTAGCAAGAATTTTTCGTCCAAATCTAAGTTTCCAGGGAGTATTCCACCAAGACAAATTGCTTAATGCTAATTTTCCATTTTTTCCGATGTCACTCATGGACTAAACCAATTTTTATTTCGATGTCACGATCTATGGTAATTTCAATTTTTACTGATGTCACTCTTGGACGAGCTTCTAAACCAATTTTTATTTATTTCGATGTCACGATCTTAGCAAGAATTTTTCGTCCAAATCTAATTTTTCGGGGAGTATTTCCACCGAGACAAATTGCTTAATGCTAATTTTCCATTTTTACCAATGTCACTCTTGGACGAGCTTGTAAACCAATTTATATTTCTTCCAAGTTAAATTCCTTGATGTTAATTTTCCACCCAATTTTTTTATTTTATATTGTAATATTTTGTATTGTAATATTTTTAGTGTTCATTAAGTGTTTTATATTATACTATATTTATTTATTTTCCAAAGCTATACTTGTTCACTAGCCAAGTTATCATGCTTGTACGTGGCTAAGCTAGAGGTTGAATATTAAGGTGAAAACGTGTGTGAGGGTATAAAACACGAGCAAGGGAGACTAGGAGAGTACTACTCGGCTTTATCTCTGTCAAGTCTCTCTCTAAACTGAACCTAGGGTTTCAGTATCAAAAACTGAAAGTTTTAGTATCAAACCAGACAAAATGACTGCTCTAGTTGTAACCTCCTTCCGTTTTCTTCATCTTGATGAAGACAACGAGATCGTTGGTTATTTTGGTTGTAAGGTTGTTCCTTGTTTTGGAGATGAAGAGGAGGATGATTATGATGTTGTTGACGATGAAGAAGAGGAGGACGATGAAGAGGATGATGAGTATGATTCTGAGGATGATGATGATGATGATTTAGATGATCCAGAACACTTCTTTTGGTTTGGGCCAGCGCCTGGGGATGAAGATGAAGACGATGATGTTGATGATGATGATGATGATTGGCCATACAAAGATGTGGTTACGATTGTCGACAGCAGCAGTGAAGAAGAAGAAGGGGATTCTAACTGATCTAGTCCTCTGTTTTCATGGTTCTGCTATGCAAGAATGGTATTCAATCACATCTTGATCCATCATCTTTTGTTTAGTTATATATATATGTCTTTTTTTTTTTTTTTGTGTTATTAGTGTATCTTATGTTTTTTTTTTTGATGTTTAATTAGTCTGTTTGTAAAGCTGCTTGGAAGTATACTTTTTGTGAATGTTTAATATTTACGGATGCAATATTTTGTTTAGATTCCAAGTGCATATGTTTTTTAATTTCTGTCCATTGTTCATCTGTTGGAGTATCAATCTTTTGACAAAACAGAATGAACTAGTAACGTGTTTAAGGGGGCTTGGCTTAGAGATTTGGAACTGAAGAGTTAGGGTTAACCATGATTTTGTTGTGGCTTTGCTGTTAAAGTGATAGGATCATGAATATGATAGGGACTGTATATTGAGTCTTGTATCATAGTTGAAAAATATAGCCAAATTTTTCATAAATTGCAATGCCAAATTTGACAAACTTAACCAAAAAAAAAAAAAACCGAATTGAGAGCACAATTGAACAGCAGGCCTTTGACTGCCACATAATTTTGCTTACACATTAATAGAATTAGCATACTAAAAATAATGTAAAAACTTGAATTTAGTCAATGCCGAGTGCTCAGCCATAAATTTGCTCGTCTTGGTGGCTTCCCATGTTCTTATTCATTAAAATCATTATCCAAATGTTCACCATAGCTTTTCTCAAATGCCTCCCAAGAAGAAAAACCCTTAGGAGGAGGATCATTTTCAACATGGATCATTTTCTTAATATGAACCAATTCCCATTCTTCATCGACAAAATCTTCTAGTATATCACCAATGCTTTCCACAAAGTCATCCCATGAAGCAAAGCCCTTCGGAGGAGGAGGATCATTATTAATAAGACCATTGGCAGGAACAACACATTTCTCATTAGAACTCATCCTCTCAATTCCTTATTTCTTTTACTTATGAACGAGGTATCTAATTTCTTATTTCTAGGATCCAAATCTAGCTAAATATAATGATCTAGTATGCAAATCTAAATATAGTGGGTGGGTTATGTTTACCATGTATAACAAACGAAAATCAAGGTGATATATGGAAAGTGCGATTTTGCGGATTTTACGAGACTTGTTAAAAAATATTGCATATATTAGGATTGTAGGATTAGACTACTGATTGTCAATTCTAATTAGACGCCTATAATCTTGCCGTAACCCTAAAGATATCTCTAAATATCCTGACACGTTAAGCATGCATGTCAACACTTGTTAAAATTAAAATTTTACCTTCCTTATTTAACAAAATACTCCTTCCTTATTGAATTTCAGACGCTACATTATTACTACAATCATAATTGAATTTTTGCAAAATTATTATGGTGATTATGAAGTATGAACATCTCTATGTTTGATTTTAGGTTTATTTTTATGTTGCTGTTTTGCATTTTCTAATCTTTGGTGATTGATTTTCACCATCTCTTAATCTTCTTCTCTCTGTAAATTTTCTTTATTCTTTTGGTTTGATTTAGAGTAATTGCAAGTATATCAGTTTGTGCGAATTCGTGCACACTCCTTAACGAGTGTATATTTCACATTTTAATCTCCACCCTTGATTTAATTTAGGGAGTTATGTAAAGAGGGTCGTGATTCTAAACATGGAGGGTAATGGGGCCATCCGTTAAATAATCAACCAATCAGAAGAATATGTGAAATATACACTCGTTAGAGGAGTGTGAACAGATTTGGACTCCTCATCCTTTTGTAGAGTGGTTAGATTAACCATAAATGTCCATTTATGGCGCATGGTTAAACATCTAGTCCCTTGGCAGACCACGCGTCTTTAGTCTCAAGACGCAATTTTTCAAAATAGGCCGAGTACATCATTATTATCCTCTCCAGACTTGTATCATCTCTTAATTGCACACGGCGGTTACCTAATTTGAAGGCCATAACTGTAACATTATGGTTCACCAGGGTTCACAAGTTTAGCTCATGTATCATGCCATGTCTCAAGTACCTGACCAAGTGACCAACAATTAAAATCAAAAAATGGTCAAACATAAGAGGTCGTGTATATTAATTTAATTTTAATTAGTAAACAAACGGGACATATCTTGTACTGCAGCATGGCTTGGCTCAGGCATCATGCCATATCTCAATACCCTGGCTAACGACTCAAATGAGCCACAAAAATCTACCACCACTATTTCAACAGCGCCTGAGACATAACTCATTATCATTTCATCTAATTCCATTCATTTGAGCCGCACAACACTTCATCTGCAGAAAACTTCATCAACAACAATGAATCAATTGATTCTTCTGTGAAAGATCGATTCAGGCCTAGATTTAAGTTAAATCGATCTCTCATAGAAGTATTGATAGTGATTCATAATTTTGGAAATGCAAATCTTGGTCATCTTCATCTAAGGTATTTCCCATTCATTCATTTGGGGGTTTAATGATTTTACAAATTGGAGGTTACACACTACTGATTTTGAATGGTACAATTTCTGATGGTGATTATGAACATCTCTATCTTTCAGATTTTAGGTTTATTATGTTGCTGTGAATTGTATCCTGTTTTTAGAATGTTTTGGTGATTATGAACATCTCTATCTTTCAGATTTTAGGTTTATTATGTTCTTTGTGAATTGTATCCTGTTTTTAGAATGTTTTGGTGATTATGAACATCTCGATTGCATGATTTATGCCTCCACCAAGTAGTTTTATATGTCAGTTGACAGATGATCTTAAACTCAGACATAGTATTTGGTTGTAGGATGTCAGCATTGGTGAATAAAGCTTGTATTCTGTTTTGAGAAGCAACATCTCAGGAGTCTTTGTGATTTGTATTTACTGTCAGATTGTAGAATCAAATTAGGTTTGCATGAGGCTCCACCAAGTAGTGTTCATGTCAGTTATGTGCAAGTCAAATACACGCAACCAACGTAAACCAATTTTTGTTAGTCATGTATTTGACAGAAGACTAGTGTGAGTTTACTTGATATGCTTGACTTATTTAGTGATTGTAGATTAAGACTAGGTGTGTATATGCCTCTCCACCAAGTGAATTAGACTGCATAGAGAAACACTAAAGTGACTTGTTTTCAGTATGCATTTGTTTTCTATACATTTTAGTCTTGTACATGTTCCAGTTCTTTTATTGTAGTTTTAGTTTCTGGAATACATCCTGCATCTCCAAAATTATCGACACACAATCGGTGGACAATATAAATAAGCTGACTTCATCATATTGCATTTAAAAAAGTTACAACCGTTCTGTTCATTCAGTCTTGAGCAATATTTAGCAGCAACACTATCATTTCATATCCACTTACATGTTCATAAACTAAAACATACCCATTTACAAGTATTTCACCATCTTACCCACAAAAAGTCCAAATACCAAAAAGAAAATGAAAAAAGCAAAATAAACATAACATTACCCTGCATTTTCAGTTTCCATTGCCAGAACCAAAAAAGAAACACATGATTCAGTGACTTACCATTTGCATTAGACCCCTCTCCATTTGAATTCTTCTCTGTACTTTGATGATAATATCTATCTCTTAACCATTTTTTAACATTATGTCATCATTTCCATTCGAGCACTTACCCAAAAATCCACCATCTCTCTACAGAAGAATTCAAATGTCGATAAGGCTTACTCATTGTCATACCCATCACTCGGAATCAGAATCATCAGATTCATCTTCCTCCTCAACAGACTCCTCTTCCTCCTCATCAAACCCCTCTTCCTCCTCGTCTTCATCTGTATCGTCCGCTTCGGAATCGGTCTTTTGGTCCAACAATGAATCATTAATCCCAAATCTCTCATCTTGGAGAAATTCCTTAATTATCTCTTGTAGGACAAAAACAGTATGTGTATCACTTCGATGATCAACAAAAACAACAGGCTCTTCATCTTTGGAAGCATCACTGTCATGCGGCCCAGATTCTTTCTTCATTACTGCCATTTCAGCCAACCTCATCTTTTTACCCTGCACTTCCCAGAATTTTTCCTCCTCTTCTTCATCTATGAAAAAAATCATGATGACGCTTCTTTGGCAAAATCTGTACCGGTTTCTCTACCGGTTTTTCAACTGGTTTCTCTTCTGCTTTGTTTTCATCCATTAAGGCATGCATATCTTCCCAGAGAGGTTGGAGTTCAATATCATATAACAAGTCACTTACTCTCTTTTGTACCTTCTCCATATCATCCTTGGTCATCTGCCCAATCATCTGCATAGTGGCTGATAACCTTTCTCGTTTTTCTTTCTCTTCCAACTCTTTCAATAGTTGCTCTTCAGTCATGGGGGCTTTACCCTTTCGTCTGTGTTGATCATCATCACCAGCCATTTTGATTGATTTGATTTAGAAAACTCAGTAAACAGGAGTCTCCCTCTACAAATTTCACTCCGAAATTTTTTGCTCTCTCTCTCTAACTCTTTGGTTTCCCTGTTAATACTCTATCTACTCTATCAGGAACTATAAATTCTTGGAGGGTCACGTCTGCTCCCAAGATAAAGGCTTAATCAAACACGTTCCCTAGTCTAGCCCACTATGTCATAATGACGTGATAAACCTAGGTAAAATGGCATTTTGGTTAATTAAAGTAGCTTTAATTTAATTAGGGGTGGGACTTGGGTTGGGTTGACCCGCCAACCCATGCCCAACCCGAACGTTGGGCGGACATGAGCAACGTATTTCAGAACTTTGGGCATGTTTGGGCATAAATTTTATAAACCCGAGCTAAATTTGGGCAAGCATGGACACAAATATTTCTAACCCAAGTAACCCGCCCAACCCGAAGAACTATGACATAGTCATATAAAACTATTTTTTATAATTGGTATTATTATTTATTTAGAGTAATTTTAGTATTTATCTTCAAATATAATAATGAAAATATATATTATATCTAGAGAAATTTATTCTTATGACCCTGGAAATTATGGGTCTTACACTTTTGGCCCCGGGGTTATTTAATAAATTTGCTAATTATTCTAGTGGCCCTGGAATATTATAGGAAGTAGGATTAACAAAAAGCTTTCCAAATATATAAAATTTGTCGAATTCTTACGTATGATTTGTGAGACATGTTATGTTTAAGTTGGCATGACGATTATACCCTAAAGGATATAGTTTATCATTTGATAACATCATGAAACATCTTTATCCAAATGGCCCTCCTTCTTTTTAAAGGGTTATTTCAATAAAATGAGTTAATTCTTTTAAAATTGAGTTTTAATCCAAAGGTCATTTGAGTAAGAGAGAGTGAGGGGAGGGCCAAACACTTAATTCCCACTTATATCTATCTCATTAATTTTATTGGATAAAGTTGGAAGCCTAACAAGCTAAGCTCCAACAACATACTACTACATTAATTGAACAGGTTGTTGTGCTAACCTACCAACGAGCCTCATGGGTAACCTAGCCAAGGGAGCCGAAGCAGATGGGGGGGCTTACATTGTGTCACAAGGGGGGCAAACTAACACTACCTTCCATGTTAATTCCTGCAATATTACGCCATTGGGGGCTTGAACCAGGTGATATAATGTAGTTGTTTGGATTTTTATGTTAACTAGAGAATGAATGTATGGATTGTTGAAAAAAAATTGATTCTTAAATCATGGTGGGGTTTTGTATGCAGGTGGGTTTTAGCAATGTTGGATGAGTTTGGATTTGGCTATACTGATTGTTGAATTAATATTCTGTCATGCTAGGATTAGTAGTAATAGTACTAGGCTTGCACATAGATTTTTTTTTGGAATTGGGCCTAAAATAGTCTTTGAATTAATCTTACTCCAACAACATTTTATAAACTGGAGTAATACCCACCATCTTAAACATCATTTTATATACCCTATTGATTCATTAATTCAGTCATTCCTACCCATCTCTACTTAACAATCATTGGAAATTTAGAATCATTCACCAAGAACATTGCTTGTTTGTACATTCACTGTATTCAATCCATTACTGTTGAAATCAAAAGAGCAAGAAAAACTGACACTTTATGTTCAAACCCTTCAAACATGCATACATCCATCACAAGTTTAATACTGCTAAAAATTCAAACAACTGGAAGAACACAACTAGTTTAATTACATCTAAAGAAGGACAAAGCAAACAAAATACGACTTCTAAACACCCGACAGGCTACCAGTTGCTTTACAACTTTCTTTTTACAATCAAAATTCAAAGATGCACAATACTAATCTACCTGACATAAAAAGTTTATTGTATTCAATCCATTACTACTGAAATCAAAAGAGCAAGAAAAACTGACAAATTTCTTCAAACCCTTCAGACCTACATCCATAACAAGTTTAATACTACTGAAAATTCAAACAACTAGAAGAACACAACTAGTTTAATTACATCTAATTAAAGAAGGACAAAGCAAACAGAATACCACTTCTAAACACCCGACAGATACGAGTGCCATTACAACTTTCTTTTTACAACAAAATTCAAAGCCGCAACATTACTAATCTACCCGACATAAAAAAGGTTAATCCTAACCACCGCAACTCTCCTACTGCTATATTTACAATGCACTGCTGCAAACCGAACCCCAAAAACACCTTATATTATAAGATCTTCATCAACACCATCTATCAAACAAAAAACAAACCCCATTCTCCATACACTTCTTCAAAGAACATAAAGTACCATCAATATCCCCACAAGTTGTCACGAAGATGCACAAGAGAAATAGTAATCAAAATCACATTACTCTAGTTCTAAGGGATTTGACAGTACCTATAAGGCAATCACCAAGATTCGCCGTCACTGTTGCATCTGTAGATCATCCTCTGCATAGTAGGCACCAATACCATCATCATCGTCTGAAGATGTGTAGGGACCCTGGAGATCATCATCATCTGTTTCTTCTTCCTCATCTTCTTCTTCACTGCAAACCACCATCTCACCGGAAAACACAGGCTCTCCATTGAGGTCTAACCCAGGAATCTCCTCTCCGTAAGAATCCACGTTCAGGGGTTCTGACAAGGTTCGAGCAAACTTACGAGGGTTTTTCTTCTTTTCGGCGAGATAGATCTTGTACATCACATCTTCAAACTCTTGCCTCTTCCTCTTCTTCCTCTCTCGCTTCTTTTGCTCTCTCATCTCTCTTCATCGAATCATCTTTGCTCTCTCTCATCTTCTACTCCTTCATAGTTCTTTTCTTCATCTTCACTATCACTTTCATTCGCACTACGAGTTTTTCCCCATGAACACTTCCACTCTCCTCGTCGTTGAAGCTTCTCCATGCGTCGGCGTGCATCTATGGCATCTAACTTTCTCATCCACAACTGAAATTCCTCATCATTTTCAACCCTTAATCTTTGAAATTCTTCTCTCTCTTCTTGTTCTTTCTTCTTGGTGATCTCCAGATTCATAAAAGCGATCAAACTTTCCATCTCTAAGCTTGTTAAAGCCTCAATCACACTCTTTGCATGTCGTATGGCAGGGGAATCGGCCATTTCATTATTCCTTAACCGCCTCTCTTTCTCTAATTTCTATTTTTGGTTTAATAATCTGTTTATCTCTCTATTATATTTATAATGATGGTGGTAGTTTAGCCATAAATGGTCGTTTATGGCATTTGGTTAAAAGTCTTGTCGCTTGGCTATTCACGCCACTTCAATGCCATGCGCAATACCATCATTAATCTACTAAACCCTATTTTCAAAGTCTAATGTCAGATTATCAAAGAGTATCTTCAACCCTTTAGATACGTACCATCATTACTCTACTAAACCCTATTTTTAGCCATTGTTGGTAAACATAATGATGGTGTTAGGTAGTTTTCTGGTCTTTAATATGGAAATTTTGCGTATGCTAACATTATTAGAGTTTAAGCATTTAAAGCACTAAAATGTTGAGTAGTTCAACCGGTCTAGTATTTTCAAAACACTAATCATAAACATATAAAGATGGGCAGCTTGGTGGATTGGTACGTTATCTAAATCCTTCGAGGTCAAGCGTTCGAATATGGGCGAAAGATTTTTATTAATTTTTTAAAAACGAACTTTTTCGCCACGCTATAAAACCGGCGTGTCTATAGAACGCACACTATGGACACACATATACTAGCGTGTCCAAAGAAGAACTTTTTGGCCACACTTTCAACTTGGCGTGTTTATTTAAATGTTGAGTAGTTCAACCAGTCTAGTATTTTCAAAACACTAATCCTAAACATCTAAAGATGGGCAGCTTGGTGGATTGGTACGTTATCTAAATCCTTCGAGGTCATGCGTTCGAATATGGGCGAAAGATTTTTATTAATTTTTTAAAAACGAACTTTTAGCCACGTATAAAACCGGCGTGTCTATAGAACACACACTATGGACACACATATACTAGCGTGTCCAAAGAAGAAATTTTTGGCCACACTTTCAATGTAGCGTGTCTATATGTCCTACACTATGGACACGCATATACTGGTGTCTATAAATCGTACACTATGGACACGCTGGTATAGGCGTGTCCAAAGAAGAACTTTTTGGCCACACTTTGAATTTGGTGTGTCAATCAATCGTACACTAGGGACACGCACTTTAAATAGCGTGACTAACCTTTTGGACACACCACAACTACCTAATGTGGCCATAGACTGGTCTATAAACACGCCCAATCAAAAATTTGAAGTTAACGTGACTAAACGGTTGAAATTTTGACACGCTAGTAGCCCTGGCGTGGTTGAAAGCACTTATATGAACACGCCCATTAAACATGGCGTGTCTATAGGGTAGAAGTATACCCTATAGACACGCCAAAACCAAAAAGGCGTGACAGGGAAATTTATATTTGGCGTGGCTAAAGGCCATTTCTGTACTAGTGAGTGGTCGTCGTGAAAATGCTAAACATGGCCGTGGTCGTGGTCGTGGTGGTGAATGAATGCATTCCTAGTTTATTTCTTTATGTTGTGGTAGACAAATGTTAAGGTTAACTGTTGGACAAATGTTTTTTTTAAGGTTTATGGGACATGTTTTCGTATTTTGGACAACAAGTGTTGGATTTCTATTTGTTGAATGAATGGTTTGTTTAGCTATGTAAAGTTTCAATACTTATGCCGGCATGCTTTTTTTAAGTTACGGTGCCGACCACACCAGGGCCGACAAGGTTTTGAAGTGTCAGACTGCCGGCCCTGACACCAGAAATTATTTGCATACCAGGGTCGGCAGGGTAATCAGATCAAACCATAGCCGGCTGTTAAGAAGTCGGCAGGGTATTATATTATCGACCCTGTCGGCTATGTGTTGCAGCAAATACCTTCTCATGATGCCTAAATCATCATAAAGTCGGCATGGTTAAAATTATGTTCCTTGCCGACCACATCACAGCCGGCACTCTAGTGACCAAATACCATTCCGACGGTTAATAGAAAATTGCATGATACCTAAAAGTCATAAGGCCGGCATGGTAAGAAAATTTTGACCTTGCCGGCCATATCATAGCCGACATGCTAATGACCAAATACATTTCCGGCGGATACACATAAGACAATGTTCTCCTGATGCCTAAAATTAGCATAAGGTCGGCATGGTAACAAAATTTCCACCCTGCCGGCCGGACTTAGTCGGCATACTGGGGAAAACAAACCGTGGCGGCAATTTTAAAATTCAAATTTTTTGAAAGCACAATTGCATTGATTGACTTGTACTTATGCACTATAACGGCCAAATTTGGGCACCATCCTATAAATACACTACTTATCTCTACAAAACAACACACAACTATTTGCATATACTCTCCAAAGCTCATATCATCATACACTCCATCTAACTCACCCAATAGCTCTCTACATATAACAATGGCTTCATTTGATTCTAATGAAGATTTGGCAATCACCAAAGCTTGGTACGCGGAAACTCGAGTTAGAAGGCAGTCCTCCATAAGGGTGGATTCCGAAACCTTTTGGGCTAGGGTACACAATAAATTTAGCCAAGAGTTTGGGAATCCTAATGCAAGAAGTGTTCAACAAGTGCACGATAGGCACATAGTCATCGAAAATGCGATACTTGTTTTTTTAGCTCTCCAACCTCGGATTTTTAACACTCTCCCCTTCACCTTGTCCATTGAACAATTTGTAAATATGTTTGTGGTTTATTTTACGTGATCCATGTTGTTTGATCTTCCAATGAAACACCACTAACAAATGTAAGTTTGTTTTTGTGTTTTTGTAGCACAAAGTCGTGAAATCGCGCTACTTGGAGGAAAAGGTGGAAGCATTCACATTCGATGCAAGCTATCACTTCTTGGCAGAAAGAATCCCGGAGGATAACCCGGACTACTTGGATGTTGTATCGTCTTCGGAGGAGGAAGATTGATGGCTTTAGAAGTTTTTGTATAGGTTTTGTGGGTAGACCTCTATGTAAACCCTCACGAGACTATAACTCGTCCACTAGGGTCGCATAGGGGTTCAAAGGCTTGATGCACATGCTAAGTGCATTCATTTTTCCGTCGACAAGGATTTAAGTTTTGTGTTTCAATCAATGTAGTAACCAAAATTGCATGAATAAAGTGAATTACATCTTCCCATTTTCTGTTTTCTGTTTGGTATAAGTACATGCCGGCAAGGTTACAAATCCTTAGCATGCCGACTACAGGTCAGCCGGCAGTGTTAAAAATTATGTGCACGCCGACCATATGATAGCCGGCATTGTAAGAAATATTTACATGCCGACCGTAAAATTGATGGGCGTAATCTTCTTTCAAAGACCATTCTGGCCTAAAAAGGGTCGGCGTGTTATTCATCCGCGGACCATGCCAGCTAAACTTAGTCGGTATCCTATTCAAACGTCGACCAAGCCGACGGATCTTAGTCAGCACCTTATTCAAACCTGGACCTTGCCGACCATTCATATTTTCAAAACTAAATTTTTTGATCGAAATCGAACTCATAAGACATATAAAAGGTTTAATCTACTGTTTATGGGTGAAAACTATTTCTGCCGGTTTTGGTAATTTGGGGTGTGTGGATGAGAAATGAGTCTAAACCTTAAATAAATGCACTGCACGGGAGTGCTTCTAGATTCGAGAAATCAATCTGTGCAAATCCGGCCTAAACCAAGAAATGGCCGTTCCAGACTTGTTTCGGTCACAAAGTGAAGGAGATGGGGTTGATCTTAGGGAGGGAAGCAAAGAAGGTGTTGATATTGTGAAGGTGTTGGCTATGTATGACTTGTATCGTAAAGTCGAACCGGCTTGCAGGATGTAAGCTATCGATTCCGTATTTGAATACGATTGTATCAACACTTGCCTCGTTGTCTTGTCTTGCCTTGTTCCTCTTTTGGAAAATAGGGAGGAGAACCTATTTATACAAGTCTTTAAGCCTAACCCTCGTATCTCATAGGAAGTGGAGAAAGTGGAGTGATGGAGTAGTGGAGTCATGTGTTGGTGTCACACGACCAGTCTTGCCCACTTCTCCCATCATCACTAACCGTCCATGACTTCCTGACACGTTCTTGTGATGGCGCGTTGTGCGCTGCACGTTGTAAACCGCCGAGACCAATACCCCAAGTATGTATCCCCCAGTTTGTGACATGATTGATGTCTCGAGTGTGTAGATCGTGGGACCCACAGAAAGTAGCATGTAATGCTAGATTAAATAACTAAGTTATTTAGGAAGTCGATACTTGTGAAGTATCGTGTGTATTCTATGCAGGTACTGCATCAAGTATATTCAGCGTGCATGAAGCATCGTTGTTTGAGCGTCTCAAAATAGCCTCATGTCCAGCCTACTTCATGAGATGGTTTGGAGGTTGCATAAGCAAGTCCTCCCTTGGCCGACCACATGGTGTGGTAGAGTGACGAGTGGTGATCTTCATGACGCCTCACTGACCAATTAACTCCTGACCGGGGCTGTATAACCAAGCCGGTGAAGTTGGACGGACGAGATGATCTTTGAGACACTCATCTGCGACCGTTAGTGGAATTAGGTTTTTAGAAGAGGTGCGCAAGCACCACTTTTCAGCTTGGTCGAATCCAAGCTTGGGACACGATTTTGGCATGGCCGATCGGGCATGCGTGTAGACGGCATGCCGGTATACATGCCCATACCTCATTGTCCCGTGAAAGTGTGATCTGGACCGCTCAATTTGTCCGGCAAAGAAGAGCGGTCAGGATTGATTTACAACAGAAGTTTGGTGCCGCAAATGCCGCGCGTCATGCCTTCTTCAGGCGCGCGTTTCGGGACGACCAAGCTTGGTCGGTCCCGGCCGATTGGTTCGGCGTGTAGGTGGCAGGCTGGTGTTCATGCCTATACCTTACTTTCCCATAGGAATGCGATCTAATCCACTTAATTCGTCCGGCGAAGTTAAGTGATCGAGATCAGTTTGCGATTGGGAAGTGTGACCACGCTAGTTTGGGCGTGCGAATTGGAACGACCAGGCATGGTATGCCTTGGCCGATCGGGTATGGAGATAGATGGGTCCACGGTGATCATGTTAATGTTCACCGGACCTGCTCAGTCGACTCCTAAACCCTCCATTCGATCAGGAGAAAACGGACGTTTACGATCAATGCAAACCCTAATTAGGGTTTTGTCAGCCGTGCGGCATGCCCACTTTGGGCGCATGATCTGGAACGAACAACCATGGTTGGTCTTGACCGATCGGTCATGCGTGTAGGCGGGCTTACAGTGAGCGTGTTGACATGTTATTGGCCCTTTGGATCTACATCTACACCCTCCATCTATGCCTGCGAAGATGGATGGTTGAGACTGTTTTGCGACACATGTAATATGGCGCAAACCCTAATTTAGGGTTTTTCGTCCATACTGCTTTGGCTTGGACTGTTTGGCAAGTTATGCCACCCTTTTGGGGAGGCCGACCATGCGGGGCCCGTGTTGGGTCGGTTGTGAATATTCGAATACCTGCTTGGGGTCATGGATTCGATCTAAGCCATCCAATCATGCTGGTGAAGTTGGATGGTCGTGATCGTTTCTGAGACTGATATGGACAGTCCAGATTCAAATATGCTCAATCGTGCTAGTATAACACACCGAGAGTTGCAGCCTGTATGGGTATTTCGTACATGCTTCATTATTTATGCTTGGAGGTTCATGTTGCTCTGTTGAGAACAACACCCAGTTGTCATGCCGCACCGATAATGAGTACAGGAAATACAAGGCTGGCCATGCATTAATTAATAATGCTGTAAATTCACAGGGTATATGGGATTGTTGCCACATGCTCCAACCTGGATGAATTTCGTGTATTTAATTCACAGAATCTTCGGGATTGTTGCCACATGCTCCATTCTAGGTGAATTAGTAAAGTGAAGAAGTATTCATCACTTATTAATGGCTTTATCTTTTGCAAGATGTTAGCGCATAATTTTGGCTTTTACAATTTTAGCCTTAAATGAAAATCCACCATCAACATCTACTGAATTCATAATTTCAAAATTTTAATCTAAACTCAATTAATTAACCTAATCAGAATTTTTAGTGTTAATTAAACAAGGGCATATTAGCCATTTAGAAAATACAAGGTTAAGGGGTGGCTTCTTTTACTTCAAAATGTCTTGGGTTTTGTCTCATTAGGTATACCCCAATTAATTTTGGTATACCCCAATCAAGCCAGGCTTTAAAAGTTGGGGTCAACCACTCAAATCGGACTTTGAACGAAGTCTCGAGAGTTGTTTTCATGACAAGTGCGCAGTCAGAAATTTCTGACGAGAATTCGTCAAAACTTTCATTATAGATATAGGACTTTGTAAAATCTAAGATGGGAATGCAAGATATGATATGAAATACTAAGAAAGCTAAAAACAAAAGGGATAGAGATACAAAACCGATGGGTTGCCTCCCATTAAGCGCTTGGTTTAACGTCGTCAGCCCGACGTTATTGTTATCGTCCGTACACCGATAATCTGAAAATTTGGTAATCCTTCCAAATAACGACCTGCAATCCAAATAACATCTTCATAAAACCATTAACACAAAATATAAATAATGAAGCTATCACTTTATTGAAGTTTCCCGCACACTTGGTCCTTTCTACACTCGAAAGTGGATAGAGGACATAAAATTCGGGAACTTCATAAGGTTCCTCAACTTGGTGAACCTGCATAATACTCAAATCAAACACATCAAGTGGTGGATACTTAGAAGTAAAATAATTTGTTAAAACTTTGGAAGCACACAACTCCAATCCTAAATGAGGTATTTTCTTAAAAGTTGGGTTAACAACTCTTTGAGAAGCTACTTCAATTAGAGGAAGAGGATCAATAGATATAGAATTATGCAAAGGATTAGACAAACCTCGTATTGGATACTCATTAATTATCTCCAATGAATTATTTACCTCAAGTATATCGTGGTCCTCTATCAAACTATTGTTATCTAGCTCAATTGGGTCTTCCACGACTTTAATTAATTTGGTTTCATTCTCAATCTTTATCTCTTCAACAACCTTGTCATGGGAATCGGAATCCTCTCCTAAAACGTCTAGTTCATTGATGCAACTCCTAATTTCTTCGTTTGAGTACGTTGCGCCATTTATAACAATAGATATGTCATACCCAATCTCCTCATTTTGAATAGGC
Source organism: Papaver armeniacum (assembly GCA_023531295.1). Classification (NCBI taxonomy): domain Eukaryota; kingdom Viridiplantae; phylum Streptophyta; class Magnoliopsida; order Ranunculales; family Papaveraceae; genus Papaver; species Papaver armeniacum. Next base: position 450,662 of record JAJJWW010011880.1, read on the forward strand.
GAAGGATCTTTATTATGATCCGGAGTTGGAATAATTGTATCATTGTTACAAGAACTTTTCAAAGGTTGCTCATCTTCATCAGAATCGTCGTCAACCTCATCATCTTCTATATCCCAACGACGTTGAAGTTCAGTTCGTATGGCTCTATCAATTTCATGAAGAGTCTCTTTTAATGCTCCAGATTTTTCTAGCTGCTCGTATTGCTCAAAAAGTTTTCTGACATTAACATGCCTAGTCCGTATCTCTTTTTTTGGAAAGAGTGAAGGAAAAGCACGATAAAGAAGAGTATAGATGGATTCAGTATCATAACTTTTATGATTCTATGTCATCTGCACATTACTAGAAAACTGATTAGAAACATAACTATCCTTGCATCCTCGTGATTGTTCACTTACATGCCCGTTATAAGGTTGTTGACATGTATGAGAATATCCATAAGGTTCCGTGGGATATTGATCATAGATAAAAGATTGGTTTTGATTATACCCATAGAATGGTTGGTAGTTTTCATATGAATGAGATTAAAAACAATATTGATTACCACTGTTGTATTTGTAATCTTGTGCTCCGTACATGTTATTTCCGTAAGGAAACATGACGACTCACATGAACAAAATAAAAACAAAAATCTAAAAACAAATAACAAATAAGCTAAACAAATAACAAATCAATTAGCAACTGCTCCCCGGCAGCGGCGCCAAAATTTGATGGGCTGACGTAGGCATAACAAATTAATAAATATATTTTCCACTAATTAACTGGTAATATAGCGGTAGTAAGAGATCTTCCCACAGAGAGCTGTGTAATTGATGGGTTATTTGAAATAGCAAAATAAAGTAAATAACAAAAGGGGGTTTTGGTCGTGACATAAATAAAGACAATAAAGAAAAGAGATGATCAAGGAATCCTTCGCCGTTACCAAGCGATAGCTGAATCAAAATACTTATCTATCTTTCGTAGGAACCATTCATCACCAACCGTAGAATAACAGCTAGATCAGTGTTATCCCCAAAACTCATTCAATCACTGGATACGGAAGTTCTCGACTACCAGATTCTATCCGAAGAACCACCAAGTAGTAGATCACTCAAGGTGTAATCCAATCGAACGCCTTAAGCTTTGTGAATTTAGGTTGATCCCAGTAGTTAAACTCTTAGATCAAGGTTTACTTGCTGGTGTTGTTTTTACACACGATTGCTCCACATAATCCCTCTGTAAGGTCTCGCGATTTATACTTGTGTAGAGAGTTAATCGACGATTACTTATCTCATAACTTTTACTAGCAATAGAACGATCAATAGACTAATCTATTATGCATCCCAAATCAATCTAAGAATCACTCATAAACCCTAGATATGGTAAAGACAAACGATGATGATAAAAACTCTCAATATATTTGTATTATTAATAAAGCTTTACGCTTAGAACATTGAATTCATCCTTAATGAACAAAGGATTTAGTTTCTCATGATTACACAATTACTCGGTTTCCCCCTAAAGGGGTAAATCCTAAAATATTAATGAAGACCAAAAGTATATTATGAGATGATCGATGATATATGACCTAATACTTTTTTATAGGTTTACATTGCTTGACCATCAAGTATTTAGTTCGGTTCAAGAACCCGACCCAAAAATATGAAATAACGACTCCAAACGTTCCCTTAGGCCTTCCAAGGTTAATACATTTTCCTACTTGCTAAGCACGCGTACCAGGTCCGCAAACTTCAAATTCCAGCAGAAATTTTCGGAATTAAAGTACGCGTACCCGTCCGCATACTTTAATGTTTTCGGTATTCGATAAAAGCTTGTTTTGGCCACAACTTCTTCATCCGAACTCGGAATGACCTCATTATTTTTGCATTATTTTTATATTTCAATTCTCTTCAAGATGGTGATGATAAATCCTTAATTTGAATGAGTTAAGATCGGTCTTTTTCCCTTCTCTTGATTTTGAGCATTTTGCTCCTTTTCGTCGCACTTCTTCCACTTCTCTTGGACTTGGGCACTTGGATACTTGGAATACTTCTCTTCTGAGCTCTTTTCAGCACTTTGTATCTCCTTTTTGTATGATTCACCTAATAGAGGCAAATAAGAGAAAACAAGAGTAATAATACGAAAATATGCAAGAATAATAGCTAAAACAAGTATGGAATAGATACTAAAATCATATGAATTATGCACTTATCAGTAGTTTTTTAGCTCATAAGAATTAAAACCTTGATGAATTCAAGATTATTGTTAATAGAATCCAGAACGAACAAGGTCGCAAGCTAAAGAAAATTAGAAGCGACCGTGGAACTGAATTCAAAGATACTAAGGTGTTTGAATTTTGTGACAAATTGGGGATTATTCAACAATACTCACCACCCATTACTCCACAAGCGAATGGAGTTGTAGAAAGGAAGAATATGAACATTCAGGAAATGGCAAGGGTAATGCTCCATAACAAAAACTTACCATTAAAGTTTTGGGGAGAAGCTATTTTTACAGCATGCTATTTGATCAACCGTGTTTACCTACGGTCAAAAACTCTAAATACTCCTTATGAGTTGTTGTATGGTAAGAATCCCAACTTACACTATCTCAGAGTGTTTGGAAGTAAGTGCTACATCCTGAAAGATCGAGAACAGAAAGGGAAATTTGATTCTAAAAGCGATGAAGGTATCTTTCTTGGTTATGTATCGTTACATGATGATCATCATAATTTTTTTTTTTACTCGGTATGATGATCATCATAAACAGGTCATGGACGGAGGAATAAGCAGAGCCTCATTAAAATTCAATCTCGATTTTTGTCCTCCTATTACACTAGAGATTGTTCATGTCTACATAATCACCATGGTAAAACCAATTAAATACTTAAGTCATCAACACTGATTGAATCGATGTGGATTATAAAGATCAAATTGTTAAACAAACTGGTCTGTGTATTTGAGTAACGATAAGGGAGATAATAAGTGTAAATTTTGTCTACCCATATCAATAAGGTTTATAAAATTTTCTAAGGGTTATAACAATTAAATTGTGGGTTGTATTTAGTCACTGCCTTGAAAATTTTGTAGTCCATAATGTTACAACTATTTGCCAATTTTTTTCCAAAATTAAAATTAAATAAATGAATAAAAAACCTGGCGAGATTGGGGTATACCCAGATTAATTGGGGTGTACCCAATTTTAAGTGGACTCTTTTTTAAGGGCAAAGGGGGAGGCCTATGGGTAAAGTTACAAACCTACCCTTTCCCATTATAACTCTAATTACTACCCTAAATCAGTTTTCATTCTCTTCATTTCATCCTCTTCTCCTCCTCAAACACATTACCGGCTCCTCCATCCCCCACCACCGAAACTCGTTGTAATCGTCGATTCCAAATTTCCGATTAATCTTCAAAAATGGATCCGCCAAGACCTAGAGCAAGTCGTATGAAAGACGCTAATTGAAAACCCAATGAGTATAACCCTGGAATTGCAAGTTTGGTTCAACAAAAAGTGAAGAAAAAAACGGTTGAAGAAGGAGAATTTGCAGTCGCTGAAACACGAGAAATGGTGCGATTAAGAAAGTAAAGGCCTACTTAAACTCACTCCAGTACTTCAATTTCATGTTTGCATGTCAAATTAGGTTAGAAAAATCGAATGTTTGAATTTGCAGTTATTTGGACGGCATGGTATAATTCTATCGATCCTGCGACATTTCATACTTAAGGTTGGCCGGCAAGCTATTAGGTTGGAGAACTTGTCGGCTGCTTAGTATCTATAACTGCTACTTGCAGGGCCGGCAAGGTATTAGGTTGAAGCACTTGCCGACGTCTGTTGTTTTTTGTTAGCCGGGTCGGTTGGGAACTTTAACCTTGTCGGCCGTGTTCAATTTTTTTGTTGCGTCTCCTGATGCCTTTAAGTATGAAAGTCGGAATGGTATTTTGTCAAAACCATTCCGGCTGTATGTTAGCCGGTAATGTATGGGTAATAGACCTTGCCGACCTGTAATGTGGAAAATCCTTGTGTCATATTTGTTATAAGCCGGTTGGTTATTTGAATGATACCCCGCCGGCTATTTTATCAGCCGGCATATATGTTTTAGTCGAACCTTCCAACCGTTGTTCCGTCGGGTTGGTTTTATTTGACGACCCTGCCGACCTATATTTTTTTTTCTTATTCGTTCTTGTTCAGGTTGCAAAAGGAAAAGAAGAAAACAGCTCTGAAAGATCTTAGTCCTCTTTCAAGACCTCCTCGTGTTGGTGAAAAACTCTTGACTTCAATACATCGAGGGGCATACGTTGTGCCGGGAACGATCAAGATCCGTGTACCGAATGATTCTGAACCACCATCAGAACCGGTGATTCAGACGACACCCGGATGAAGACCAATCAATTCCATCTAGTAGAAGATGTGATGATGATGATGTTGATGAAAGAACTCCTATTTTGCTGGAGGAGGTAACAATGATGATGATGATAGTGATCAGGACATGCCTAATGTTGGAGGAGGTAATGATGATGATGATGATGATGGTAATGGAGATAAAGATAAGGATATCGAAGATGAAATTGTTGAAGAGGCAGTGGAACAAGAAGAAGAAGAAGAAAAAGGAGGAGGAGATGGAGATGGAGATGGAGAACAAACTCTAGCTATTGTTTAACAAACCGAAGCTTCAACTTCAACTGAAACCGGAAAGAAGAAGAGGGTGATCACTAAACCATCTAATTCCCACATGCCTGACCCTCACTTAATGGTTACACTGAAAAATAATGAGTCTCCAATGGGGACCCCAAGAGATGGTGGAAATGTTATTTTTGGATACAAAGACTCATGGGCATGTACGATCCATAATACTATCGTAAGTAATCTCAATCCGTCTTTGTTTTTTATTCAAGTGTGTATCTATCTTAAATTTGCGTCAAGTGTGTATTTCTTTTCATTTTGTTTTTTTGGTATTTAGGATCACAAGCATGTCGTCCGTCTCATGAGGCGCCAAGCTTCATGTTCAGTGACTAAGACTTGGGATCTTAAGGATGAATGTGAGGAGGTTCAAGTGATTATCAAGAACTCCGGGTTGTGGCCTACGGTGGAGAGTTCGAATATTGAGCATGATAGAGTTACCGTATCTGCATTCTGTGAGAGGTTCTACGGAGAGAATGATATAATGTTATTCCCATTCGGTGAGATGGCGATAACTCCCGATGATGCTCATCAAATTCTAGGCCTCGAGGTTGAGGGAAAAGCAGTCAGTGAGGGTTTCGATGATAATTTTGATTTCAAGGATATTTAGAAATTGAGCCAGAAATTGTTAGGTTGGAATCAGATTGAGACGGAGGCTATACTTGAGAAGAAGGATGGTCGTCTAAGCAAGAAGTTTAATCTGAAGAAGTTGAGGGACACATTATGTGAGACCAAGAAAATCTTTGATAAGGAAGGAAGGGTGAACCCGGTGCGAATCAACGCTACCGCGTCAGCTTATTTGCTATACGTCCTGGGCAAATGTATCTTCCCCGACAGTTTCAGAAGCTTGGTCGACGCCAGTTATATACAACTATTGGATCCCTTAGATAAGATGCATGAGTATTCTTGGGGTACTGCGGTGGTCGCCTTCTTGAACAATGAGTTGACAAAGGGTTCTAGGGCACTCACTCGTTAACGGAAACATATGTCTCTTCCAGGTAATTTTATTGTCTAAATCATTTATATTTGCAAAATTCTTGTAAGATAAGATTCTTACTAAACTTTTTTTTTTTTTTTGCATAAGTTTGGATATATTTGCACTTGCCTTCTATGGTGAAAGCCAACTCCTACATCAAAGTGGATGCGAATGTTGCGGTTAATAAGCCAAGAGCGCAAAGGTACAGTTTTAAGGGTACTCAGGATAAGGATATGCCACAAAATCTTATCAAACTCCGAATCGCCATCGACAAATTGATTGCGGAGGAGGTGATATTTGATCTGTATCGAGATGCTAGAACTCAAGGTTTAATCCAAAGGAGAGATGAAGTTGCATTATACTATGGACCCTTGTTGTTGTGCTCCGGTGGATATTCAATGTACGATCCACATCGGGTAATGCGACAATTGGGTTACGTCCAAGAAGAACCTCATTTCGATGAAGAAAAGCCGTTCTTTACTGTGAACAGGGCTGAATGCACCACGTCCCAAAAAACTATTAACGTCTCTTACACTCCAGCACCAGTTCAAGAACATTGGAACGATAGACGTGGCCGTAAAATCGATGTGAGTCTTTTGGACGAGGTGACCACCGGTCATGAAGCTAGTGATAAATACATGACGTGGTACTTGGGTTGGGCTCGTCCTACTGTGATTAGGGAACCGACTGCTGAAGAATTGGCTCGTAAGAAGAAGATGGCATCGAAAGACCCAGAAACAAGTCTTAAGAGCATTGTAAGTATTTTAGACTTGCCCGCTCTTATTGTTTTAAGATTACATTATCGAATCATTCTATTAATTGTTTGTTGTTTAATTGAAAATAGAAGGAGCATTTGAAGACCCTTGTGAAGGTGATGTGTTGCGCGAGAGAAAGAGGAGAGCCTTTGTCAATTGAAGAGCAAAGTAAGCAAATTGACTTTGCTAGCAATATTGACAATGAGGATGCCACTGAATTGTTCAGGCAAGCCGAGGCTGAAGTAAAGAGGGAAGAAAAAGCTAGGAGGGAAGCACAAGCCAAGATGAATGCTGACAAAAAGAGGGCTCGTAGTGGTCGTGGTGGTGAAGGTAGTAGCAGTGGTGGTGTTCCCAAACGGGGTCGTGGTCGTGGACGTGGTCGTGGTCGTGAATGAATGCAGTCTCTAGTTTATTTCTTTAAGTTGTGTTGGACAAATGTTAAGGTTAACGGTTGGACAAATGTTTTTTTAAAGGTTTATGGGACATGTTTTCGTATTTTGGACAACAAGTGTTGGATTTCTAGTTGTTGAATGAATGGTTTGTTTAGCTATGTAAAGTTTCAATACTTATGCCGGCATGCTTATTTTAGGTTATATTTCCGACCACACCAGGGCCGGCAGGGTATTGAACTGTCAGACTGCCGGCCCTGACACCAGACATTATTTGCATACCAGGGTCGTCCGGGTAATCAGATCAAAACCTCGCCGGCTGTTAATAAGCCGGCAGGGTATTATATTATAGACCTTGCCGGCTAATCTGTTTAAAGCAAACACCTTCTCCCGATGCCTAAAATCATCAAAGGTCGGCATGGTAACAAAATTCCCACCATGCCGGCCAAATCAAATTAGGCATGGTAATGACCAATACATTCCCGGCGGATACACAGAAGAAAATGTTCTCCCGATGCCTAAAATCATATAAGCTCGGCATGGTAACAAAATTCCGACCATGCCGGAAAAATCATAGCCGGCATGGTAATGACCAATACATTCCCGGCGGATACACAGAAGAAAATGTTCTTCTGATGCCTAAAATCATATAAGGTCGACATGGTAAAAAAATCACGACCATGCCGGCCGGACTTGGTCGGAATAGTTGACAAATAAAAACCCCGACGACAATTTTAAAATTCAAATTTTTTGCAAGTACAATTGCATTGATTGACTTGTACTTATGCACTATAACGACCAAATTTGGGCACCATCCTATAAATACACTACTTATCTCCACAAAACAACACACAACTATTTGCATATACTCTCCAAAGCTCATATCATCATACACTCCATCTAACTCACCCAATGGCTTCATTTGATTCTAATGAAGATTTGGCAATCACCAAAGCTTGGTATGCGTAAACTCGAGTTAGACGTCAATCCTCCGAAAGGGTGGATTCCACAACCTTTTGGGCTAGGGTACACAACAAATTTAGCCAAGAGTTTGGGAATCCTAATGCAAGAAGTGTTCAACAAGTGCACGATAGGCACCTTGTCATCGAAAACGCGATACTTGCTTTTTTAGCTCCCCAACCTCGGATTTTAACGCTCGCCCCTTTACCTTGTCCATTGCACAATTTGTAAGCAATTTTGTGGTTTTTTTTACGTAACCCGTGTTGTTTTATCTTCCAATGAAACAACACTAACAAATGTAAGTTTGTTTTTGTGTTTTTGTAGCACGAAATCCTGAAAGCGCGCTACTTGGAGGAAAAGGGGGAAGCATTCGCGTTCGATGCAAGCTATCACTTCTTGGGAGAAAGAATCCCGGAGGATAACCCGGATTGCTTGGATGCTGTATCGTCTTCGAAGGAGGAAGATTAATGGCTTTAGAAGTTTTTGTATAGGTTTTGTGGGTAGACCTCTATGTAAACCCTCACGAGACTATAACTCGTCCACTAGGGTCGCCTAGGGGTTCAAAGGCTTGATGCACATGCTAAGTGCATTCGTTTTTCCGTCGACAAGGAGTTAGGTTTTATGTTTCAATCAATGTAGTAACCAAAATTGCATGAATAAAGTGAATTACATCTTCCCATATTCTGTTTTCTGTTGGGTATAACTACAGGCCGTCAATGTTATAAATCATTAGCATGCCGAGTATAGGTAAGCCGACAGTGTTTGTAATTATGTGCATGCCGACGACATTATAGCCGGCATGGTAGGAAATATTTACATGCCGACCGTTAGATTGATGGCCCAAGATAGTCGACATATTATTCATTCAAAGACCCTTCCGGCTTGAAAATTGTCGGCGTGTTATTCATTCGCGGACCATGCCGGCTATACTTTGTCGGCATCCTATTCAAACGCAGACCAAGCCGGCGGATCTTAGTCAAGCACCTTATTCAAACCTCGGACCCGCCGACCTTTCATATTTTCAAAACTAAATTTTTTGATCGAAATCGAACTCATAAGACAGATAAAAAGTTTAATCTAATGAATTCATAATTTCAAAATTTTAATCTAAACTCAATTAATTAACCTAATCAGAATTTTTAGTGTTAATTAAACAAGGGCATATTAGCCATTTAGAAAATACAAGGTTAAGGGGTGGTTTGGGTTTACTTCATAATGACTAGATTTTGTCTTATTGGGTATACCCTAATCTCGCCAGGATAAAAAAGATACTAGTTCAATAATTCAAATTTAAATTATTCATTGGGAAAAGATAACGACCGAGTGACCGATTACCGGCTATGCACGAGGTTCGAGTAAAATTCAAAACCAGAAGCCCTAGCCTTTATAAGCGGGAAATCAACTATCAAAAGCCCTAACTTTTTCATTTTGTTCCTCTGAAAGGTAAAGTTCTAGAATACAGAGAGACGACGAGAAAAACCTAAATCCCTCTTTCGCTCATCTGACCATAAGAGAGTGAAAGAGAACTAGCGAAAGAGTGAGTGACAGATTTCATCAATGGCGGAGAAGCATAAACCTCCTCTTAGCCTCAATGATCGACTCAATCAGAGCCTCAGAAAGCCTCTTCATCGTCAACAACCACATCCATCATCATATGAAGAAGAATCCCCTTCCAATCCACCAGGTAACCTTCTCTCTCATTTTGATCTTTTCCGTTTGTGACCTATTTTTTTTTTCTTCCTTTTTTGTTGATTTTTTTTCTGATTTTTTGTGGCTTTTTTAATTCTATAGAAATGACAGCAGAAGAAGAAGAATCGAAACCGCAGAAGGTGAAAGTACAAGGTAGACGCCGCTTATGTAAATTCTCATCTAAAGAAGGCGATGATGATGGTGATAGCAGTAATCCAGCAGCAGGATTTGATGATGGGGAAGGACCTAGTTTTGGTGGAATCATGGATGCTTTTGATTCACCTCCACCTAGAATTAGAGATATTGTTGATGAGTTAAGTTCTAAACTTGATTTTTTATCTATGGAGAAGCCCACAAGGAAAGTTGTTGCCGGTGGTGGTGGTGGTGGTGATGGTGATGGTGGTAAGGTGGATGAAGATATCTCTTATACAAGTATTGCTTCTCAACTTCAAACCTCATCTCTTCGTTTTACCAATAATACCCTAACCCAAAAAGTACAAGACCAGACTGCAAATGGAAATGTTGACCCTGAGTTTGGAAGTGCTGGTTCTTCATTTTCTAATTCGCCTGATGTGCCTCCCAATAGCTTATTGGAAAAGGTTCATTCTCAATCTAGGATTAGTTTTGTAAAGAATGAAGATATTCAACAGAAGAAGGATAGTCCCAAAATGGATGAAACTGCTGGTTTTAAAGTTTCCGGTGGAGAAGATGATAGTGATGATGACTGTATTGTTATAAGCAATAAAACATCAAACAAGTTGCGAGAAATAGTGCCACAGACTCGAGCTACTGGTTTTGTTAAGGAAGAGCGTGAGACTAATTTTATCTCTGATGACGATGAGGATGAATATCATGATGTTTTAGATAAAAGCGTTCCCTCTGATTCGTCTGCAGAAACTTATGTGCATGGGGATCCTTTTATTTTGAGTTGGAAGACATCAAATTTCATCCTTCCTGGTGAAATTGCAAAGAAGTTGTATCCACATCAACTAGTTGGTTTGAAATGGTTGTGGTCTCTTCATTGTCGGGGGACTGGTGGGATTTTAGGAGACGACATGGGCTTGGGGAAAACTATGCAGGTAAAACTCTATGCCCCAGCTTGCTCTATATAATAATTTGATAAAACTGTCGTGATAATCCGTTTTGGGCGTCATATGATTGTCTATGAACAATATGTAAAAAATACAATGACGGCTAAGTACTGACATGTTGTATGGAAGTAGGTTACAATACAACTTGGACCTTTCAGGTCACGTGTCACACATCACCATTTATCATTAAGTGCATAGATTTTTTTGAAAAGCGGATGAAATCTGCATGAGTGCTTGATTGGTCAATTCGTTGATAGTTTTATTATCCTAAGTGAATGTTAGAGAACTTTCAATTCATGCCCTAAAGAATTATTCTTTAACATTTGTAACTCTCTCTGTTTGATATCGGCTATATTTGATCATTTTCTGAAGTTCACTTGTTAGTTTGTTTGTTCCCTTTTTCCTGCCTTTTAATATCTACTGCTGCTTTCTTTCAGATATGCAGTTATTTAGCAGGACTCTTCAACTCACGCTTGATTAAAAGGGTTTTGGTTGTAGCCCCTAAAACACTTATTCCTCATTGGATCAAAGAGCTCTCGGTTGTGGGTCTTTCTAGGAAGACAAAAGAGTAAGTCTGAAGCTCTTTACCACTATTTATTTGTCTTCTTTATTATCAATTGCACTCCCGCACTGCTTGTAACTCCACATATCATTTTGTAAATTTTTTAACTGCTTGTCTGTCCTTGCATCCAGTTATTATTCAACTTCGTTGAAGCTCCGCGATTACGAGCTTCAGTATGTACTGCAGGTATCACATTGGTTTATCTATCTCTCTCCTTTTTTTTTTTTTTTTTTTTTTTTTTGAAGTTTGAAAAAACCTCACTGGCAATTAAGACAAAATCATGGAACTAAAACCAAGAATTTTCTATCAGCCTGAGAAAGCTGAGTAAAACTATAGCGGTGACTGGTGAGTGATGAATTCTATAGGTCAGATTATTCCTGTTATGTCAAATTTTCTCTCTTGATATGGATATGTGTGAGATGTCCCCGGCGAGTCAAAGAGGACTTGCTTTGATAACATGATTTCAAAGACAGACTATCTTGTCGAGTTGAATTTTGTCTGAGAAGAGAAAATATAGATTGGTAGAGAGGGTTGCTTATGGGTCATGTTTATTGTGTGCTTTTATAGTGGTTAAGATGTTCAACGGGACAATCTTGCCTTTCTATACGACATCTTTCAAACATGGATTATCTTGCCTTTCTGTACTACATCTTTTAAAAGGAAACTCAAGAAGGGACTTCATTGAAACAAAAGAATTCGGCTAATTGAATTTGGATATTTTTTATTTATATTTGACTCAGTATTTGAATTTGGAAATTGGGAACTTAGTTTACAGACATGTGAACTACGATCATCTTGTTGTAGGAATCCTACTTAGCTTCTGGTTCTATACAGTTTAACATAAAGATGCATGTGCATCTAGCACCTACCACTTACGTGCTTGCCAAGTCAAAGTCTACAAATGAGCCATTTTCTAAACTGTTTATTTCTTTATACTAAGCATGGAACCCTATGGCCTGCTGATATAACTTGATCCCCAAAGAAAGATAATAAGCAAGCAAACTGCAGTTCGACAACACGTAGCTTACTCATAGGTGCTGTTGTGCACCTATTAATTGTACGATCTTATTCATGTTTGGGGATATTTTAACTAGCGAACTTCACATTTTTTTTGGTGGTTATGTGTTATATGAATAGATTCTTTTAATGTGGTAACTCAGTACTGTATAGACATGATGTCTCCATGGAACCCCACTGGAATAAGTTCAGGCTTGTGGACATGAAACAACTCCATGTTATTTCTCGTGGCTAACTTGTACAATGAAATCCGTTCCTAATATCCTACTTTATATAGATATCCCCTGTTGAACTTCATTCTAAAATCATGATAATTGCTTATGCTCTACAGAATTCAGGTATTCTTCTCACGACATACGATATTGTGAGAAACAACTCAAAATCCTTAAGAGGTGGCGGGAGCTATAACGATGAAGAAAGTGAAGAGAGCATCATCTGGGATTATGTAATACTTGATGAGGTACATTCATTATTTGCTGGTAGTTGCTTGGTAGTTTAGTATGATCACATGTTACGTCATTTTTAAATTTCCTGTACCGTGCTTCTAATTTATTTAATGTTGATTTGTACATTATAAAAACGTGTAAGCTTGACTGTACAAATTACAGCATTAGGATAGATGTTTTGTTGGTTCTCGAACAATAGGGTTACAGTATTACGGATTTAAAATTTGTGTTTTCTTGGTCAGTTTGGTCTCCAACATTAGGATAGATGCCATCCTAAAGAGAGATCATTAAAGGCCTCCTACCGGTGAGATGTCCTTCTCCTATGTGCAACATCTAACCTTGTCTAAGTTCAATAAGAATCTATGTCTGAATAAATGCTCATATATAACTAGAACTTTGCACTCACCAGCTCTCCATGTGCGGCACACAGAAGTGGTTTAATATATTAATGACTAGGAGGCTGCATAAACCAACTGAAGTTCAGTGTGTACAGTGGCCAGCAGGACAATCGGTAAAACTGATCTGAGTGCTGAGGTTTTCAATATTCCTCATCAGTTAGATAATCCGCCACATAATATAATTTCTAGTTTCCCCAAAATTGATTATAAATCAACCCGATGCACATATCTTAAACAACTGTTCATTTGTATCTGTGTATAATGGGGTTAGAAACCTTGAAATTTGCTGATTCCTGGATATATTTGGCGAGGAGAACATTTTTATGAAAGCAGCCCTGGATTAATTACTGCATAGTACATGATTGCCTAAAACAGTATAAGAACTGTGGACTGAGAAACCCGTCTTGACAGCTATTATTGTAGTCCAAATCATTCCAATAGTGAATGGTTCATACGCAGTAGCTGGGTTCCAGTGGTGCATGTGAAACACTTTTCTGAAACCCCTATCCAGTAATTAACTCTTTTCATTTTCTAATCTTACCTGTTATTTATTTGGTTGGATAAGGGCTGTTTGACACTTCTCCTATTTTTTGACTCATTTTTGAGTGAGCATAACTTGTGAAAGCTATTGCCGAATCCTCCTACCTGACAGGGTTAAGACAGATAATGTGAATCATTTTCATTTTTAACTTATAATGCTTATTTGAGGGTTCATCCAAGTGGGGAACACTTTGTCTAGTGCAAAACTATGCTTGAATTTAGTTGTTTTGTCGTTTATACTTTATAGCAATAGTTCTTGTGAAAAACCAGTACCAAGAAAACCTACTGCTAGTTTGCTAACATGTATATCTTTCTATGTTGTTTTGTTTGTTCTTGTTTCTATATGATCCATTAAGTATGATTGATAATTATCTTGTTTGCAGAGTGGTTCTTTCTTCGCACGACAATTTTTTCAGTTATTTAACTCATTTTATTTGATAATGTTATTACCTTAGGGGCATATCATCAAGAACCCCAGTACACAAAGAGCTAAAAGTTTACTTGAGATACCTTGTCCTCATCGCATTGTTATTAGTGGCACACCAATACAAAACAATCTGAAGGTAAAGTCTTTCTTTACTTACTGTAGAGCTATAATTCCTCATTGAATTCATATCATATTTAAATTATTCCCCCCCCCCCCCCCCCCCCTAAAACCACTGGTAGCATTCTTCGCTAGATAGCTGTGTTTAACAATGTGGTTCCGTGTTATTATCAATCAGGAGTTATGGGCCTTATTTAGCGTCTGCTCCCCTCAACTTTTGGGTGACAAGAAAGAGTAATATATCTTCTCAAGTTCCTGATTTAACGCATTGAGATCTTCTGTTGGTATTGACATTTTATGTTTGCCAGGTTCAAGGAACGATATGAGGCTAAAATTCTCCGTGGAAATGAGAAAAATGCGACAGATAGAGAAAAGCGTATTGGTTCTACAGTTGCGAAGGTACTGACATTGACTTTCTTGTTGTGTTCTTTTTCCTAGTATAGCACGAGGAAAGATGTCACCCACATTTTCCTTTATATAGAGTATCAAATACAAAATACTGTCCTCTGCATCATTATCTGTGTTACATTTAATTGAAGGGCCAAGTGGTTGTCATGTACTTACCGTTGACCTATTTCCTCGGTTATCTTGGGAAACTAACAAGTCCTCAATTATGCTTTCACTTAGATCATATGTTCTGGAATAAGGTAGCATGTGCCTATATACCAAGGTAGTGGGTGCACTGATAACTTTTACTGCAAAGCAAGATGCAACAGTAGAAGAGCAGTGTATCAATTTAAATTTAGAACCATATGAAACATAACATATGCCAGATGTTTTTCAGGAGTTAAGAGAACGGATTGAACCATATTTCTTGCGTCGCATGAAAAGTGAAGTGTCCTTCGAAAATGGAGCATCACAAAATGCCAAACTTTCAGAGAAGAACGAGATCATTGTTTGGTTAAAGTTAACCCACTGTCAGGTGATCCTGTTTTGAATTAATTCATCGTTCTCTTTCAATTTTCACCCTTTTATATTTCTTAAATGTAATATCTATTGCTGTTTTGTTTGATTCAGCGGCAATTGTACGAAGCTTTTTTGAGTAGTGAGGTAGTTCTGTCATCATTTGATGGGTCCCCATTGGCTGCAATAACGGTAGTGATTCTGTGCATTTATATTACCTTTTCAAGATTATTGTTCTCAAGGCATTACCTTATGTGGATGCTTTATCTTTTGCTTTAACTTCCAGCTGTAATCCTTTTGTAAATGGCACCAAGATCGATGTATATTTTTCTGAAGGAACAAATTAGCAGTAATCACAATCATTATGCCCACCGAAGCAGTGCTTTTCCTAGGTTCTAGGTCTCCTTTCTTATTTTGCAACTAATAGGTTATGCTCCCATGTTTTTATTTGCTGGTCTCCAGTCTCCACCCCTCGTCGATAGTTCTGAACTACTTAACCTGCTTTACATTTCTTCAGTTATCCACTTCATAACTATGACCATTATACTTGCTACTTCTAATTTAAAATAAAGCTGACTTTCACCTGGTGATGCAAAATGTATTTATCGAATAACATATTTCTGGTGCCACAATTTCAGAAGTTTTAGCTGTTACTTGGCATGAGTTCTGGATTCTGGTTGGAACAGTTTTTTGTTCTTATCGTCTAACCTTAGTTATGATCACATTTTCTGAACCAGGTATTGAAAAAAATATGCGACCATCCTTTACTTTTGACAAAAAGAGCTGCAGAAGATGTACTGGAAGGGATTGACCCTACTACTAATCAGGAGGAAATGGGCTTGGCTGAACGAATTATCTCACAGTTAAAACATGGGTCCGATATTGAAGATGCTGAAAAGATAAATGACATGATCTCCTGCAAGATATCTTTTATTGTAACTTTACTGGTTAGACATTGCCTTATCGAACTTATTCTCGAGAATATTTTTATTGTCACTTAAATCTGATATCCGTCTTGCTACTTCGTAGGAGAACTTGATTCCGAAGGGTCATAATGTTCTGATCTTTTCCCAAACTCGCAAGATGTTAAACCTTGTTCAGGTAATTCTATTATCTCTCCCTGTGGATTTTCCTGTTCTAATGTTCACAATAAAATTTATAGCTTCTAATGTCAAAATAAAATATGCATAATTATTTGAAACTTGGGAGCAAATGATGCTGATATTACCTATACAGTCATTATGAAGATACGAAGGCCAGGGTCAGTGAACTAGGCTAAGACCAGAATACTCGTGAAAGCACAAGTGCAAAATTAAAATATCAACTTCCTTTTGTTTCAAACTTTTGAAAGTGACATAAAGCCCTTATAACAGACACTCTTTGTCAAGTTGCTAGACAAGCAAAAGAAGCATGTCGCTGCTTGAGATTAGAGGAAAGAATTTACACTAAGGATAGATAGGGTACCGAAGTTGGTTAGTAAACACCTGAAAAGCTGTCCGTGAAGTCTGCTAATATCTTGACGTTAGGCATCAGTGGGACCTATGAAGGAAGCTGGTTGGGTTTAAAGTTTGAAGTCTTCATGACTTGTCAAGAAAAACTGACATGCATCTAATGTTAGGATATCAGGGAAACAGTGACCTTTCAGACCTAAATTCACACCCTCTTATATGTTCTTTATTAAAAATTTAAAAGCAGACTAGTGTTATTCAACCAAATATTATCCTTTTATATCTTTATTTATCCTATTTTACTATTCTTTTTTTCTAGTCACTTTAGTTTTTTTATTCTTTTATAAATGCAATACTTATCTCATTTTTAGTTTGATATCTAGAGTCTAGAGTGATTCTCTCTCGCTCCTGCTTGAACTTATAATTTTGCTTAGTCACATGAATTGATTACTGGATGACATTTGTTTTGCTTAGGATGCCATACTCGCTATAGGTTACAATTTCTTGCGAATTGACGGTACTACAAAAGCTGTTGACAGACAGAAGATAGTGAACGTGAGTATTTATTCTGCCTACATGATACAACATTTTGCGACTTCTAAATTTTTCTCATATCGTTCTCCTTTGTTCTGTCTCTAGGATTTCCAAGAAGGTCGTGGAGCTCCAATATTTCTTTTAACGTCTCAAGTTGGTGGTCTTGGTCTCACCCTTACAAAAGCAGACCGTGTTATTGTGGTTGATCCCGCGTGGAACCCGAGGTGAAATCTTAGCAGAGTTTTGTTATTTATGGGTATTTAAATAGGTTCTTCTAATTAAATTGGTCATTTGTGATGTTAGTAATTAAGCCTATAACCGTGAAATAAGGAAAGCTTCCTCACAACACATCCATTCATCCAGATTAGCAATGAGGAAACCTCATGTATATGAATATCATCACACTTCACGATCCTTGATAAAGAAGAATATAAAAACAAATGCAGCATCCTTACAGCCAAGCAACCTGTGTAGCATAGCAAGTTGAACATATAGTCAAAGCTAAACTGTTGCAAAATTCTTATTGTAAACATGATCTTTAACCAGTACCACCCACAAGTAATTTGAGGCATGAAACACTAATTCATTATTTTCTATTTGTACTCATTGCCATTAATGTAAAGATCTGCTTCACAAGCTTTTTCTCAACTGCACCGCTAATCTACTGGCATAGAGATGTGTATTTATGGTTGTGTCATGAATTCTTGGAAAACTGACGCAAAGCTTTGGTATGCTGTTGGTTATTTTGCAGCACGGACAACCAAAGTGTCGACCGTGCATACCGAATTGGCCAGAAGAAAGATGTCATTGTCTACCGCCTTATGACGTGTGGCACCATAGAAGAGAAAATATACAAAATGCAGGTCATTATTACTTCTTAACCTAAACTTAATTGTGCCTCAAATGTGTACTTGTTGTTTGGTTGTTGTCCAACACGTACATTGTAGGGAGAATATACGCATGTCATTGCCAAGTAATTTGAAGCGGGATGAACTATCAGTTGTCAGTAATTATAATATTGCTTATTATTAGTATTTGCTCGTGTTGTTAGGTATTCAAGGGAGCTTTAATGAAATCTGCGACAGAGCACAAAGAACAAACACGATACTTCAGTCGGCATGTAAATATAGACTTCCTATTTCTCTACTTCCTTTTGCATTGAAAGTTTTCTTTTAAGACATACGCAATAGGTTAACATATCTGCTAACATGTAGGATCTACAAGACCTTTTCAGTCTCCCGAAGCAGGGATTTGATGTTTCACTTACTCAACAACAGTTGCTTGAAGAGCATGATTCCCAGCATCAAATGTAATTTCTCTGGCTTTTACACTATTTATTCAGATCATTTCTTATTATTCGACAGCATAGGCCACATGCTTGAAATCTAGATGTAGTTGCAGTCCTTAACTGCTTTAAACATAATAAAGTATTGAACAAGATATCAGGGCACCAGGGTATTTACATATGCAAAGTATGCTGGGTGGAGGGATCACTTCTCCACACACTGAGGTTTTGAGTCAGCCATGTCCCACTATGTTTATAATGACTATTTCTCACACTTTCTTCTATGATAACATGCATATGATCAGTGGCTGAGTTTTCCAGAGAATAGTTTCTTTGTTGTGTAGATAAAGATCAAATTTTTTCGTTGTCATCCAGTGGGCTTAAATTTAAAACTTTAAATGCACAATCTTGTAGTTTCTTTCCTGTGAACTACGGAGAGATCATCCTCTGAAAAGTTAGCATGTGAATCATCTTCTTATGCTCTCAGATTTAAGTTTGTGTACATTGGAATAAAGAGTGTGTATACATAGTGGATCATGATGGGAACTTCTAAAAAGGTTTGTTGCAGAATATTCAAACAGCTTAGGCAACATCATTGAATCCACAATTAAAGGTGTTGAGGTAGAAGCTGAACTGAAATTTAAAACCTATGTCCCAGTTGTGGCACAGTCTCGACAATACTGATAGGCAGTGCAGGTCAGCACCTCTAGGCAAACCAACTACATAAAACAAGCAGTGGTTTAATAAGAGAGTAAATGCCTAAATCTGACACCATATCTAGCATTTGAGGCCTATAAGAAACTCTTTTTGAATTTATTGACAATATCAAACTTTAAGTAACACTGGGATCACTATGAATCTGGCATTGTCTGGAATGAATCTAAACTACAATGTCAACATTAGAACTGAAATTTCATTGCCGTTGCTACCTTGTTCTGCACTGCAGAAATCAGCATGAAACAATTGGCAGAGGTTGCCTCAGTCATTGCCTGCTTACCTTGACTTTATGAGACTGGCTCTTGGCTTGCTTCCGTAGAGTGCGAATCTGTTTTTATGGGTAATTGGTGACACATATCTGGGCTGTAAATTTGTGAGGCAGTTGTCACAAACATACCGTTCTTATAATTTTATGTAGTATCTATCAGCCTTTCTTGACTCAATGAGTAATGCAATTCTTTGTTCCTTTCAGTTAGCTGTGTGCTTTACATGATCACACTACTCTTTAAAAATAGATAATTTAGTGCTTCAGTTGATGGGAGTTGGGACATGGTCCTTCGTTATGCAGTTCAGCTCAATTTTTATTCAATATAGAGAATATGCTAATTTTCTTATCCTATTAGGAGCGACTCTTTAAAAGACCATATAAAGTTTCTCGAGTCTCAAGGAATAGCTGGAGTTAGCCACCACAGTTTACTTTTCTCCAAGACAGCACCTGTACCAGAAGATGTTGAGGTGCCCAGGTAGGAAATTCTTTTTCTCTTATACCTGTATTGTGATTATGTATTTTCTTCTTATGCCTGTATTGTGAATATGTATTATAGATTTTACCATCTACGCATGTAGCTAGCAAAGTTTTGATGGCTCGGTGTGTGTTCTACATTTGTGCCCATGTGTTCGCTTCCTCTCCCTTAAGAGATTTTTATATGTATCCCGTACTTCTAATGTTGTGACTTTTGATTTCTAATGTAATGGAAATGTATAGAGCAAGACTGTTCTTATTAAATGAGTTGCTGCCCCTCTGAAGTTTGCCAAAAGAAAGAGAGAGTCAGGGTTTACTTGCCTTGAGCCTTGCACTTGGTCAAGTGTTGCTTGAGTCGGATGTGGTTCATGTGGCTAGTATTTCAATTACGACCTGATATGATCCCCTGCTGATACTGTTATGACTCAACCTGGATAAATCTGATATTAGAAGCAATGGCAACTTCGTCATTAAATTTTGAAATTCATTCTCTAATATGAAACGTAATCTTTGTTTCCACCTGTTCGAGACTACAGGAGTAATGAAACTTATTATGTGGGGACAACCTCTTCAATTTCTTCAGTGGAGCACAACATTGATAAGTAAGATCCTTGCGAAATCCTTTACAAATGTATTCTGATACGTAATCTCTGGTATATTTCGAATAAAACAGTATAATAAAAGATGAAAGAATTGATTCCTTTATGTTTTATAGGCCAGAGTTTGCGTTCAATCCGAAAGACGTTAAAGTGACGCGGAAAAATTCACCTGTGGTTGTAAAAAGTCCTACCGAGTCAGAAATTAAGGACAGAATCAATCGTCTAAATGAAACATTGTCGAATAAGGTATGATACCTCTCACTGCTAATTGCTGAAAACTGACATCAGTTAAGATTTTAGAGATTCATCAACTTACATTATTAAGGCTCTTTTGGAAAAATGTGGTGGATCACGGAAAACTTGCTCTTTGACAAACCTTGACCTCGTTGATTTTTAACTTTTATTTACTGAAAAACAACTAGCTCATCGTTAATGTTTTTGGGAAAATGTGCTTCTAAGTCACCAGTTCATCTTATTATCATCATTTGATATAGATCGATGAAGAAGTGGTCTGACTGTCAATCAACTAAAATGCATGTTTGGTTCTTTAAAGAATGCTCAGTTTTTATGGCAGTCTGAGAGATAACTCGCCAACTTCCTATATGCGCTGTAAAAACCAATGCATCAACTACTTATCACACTGACATGTTTTGTTTTTTGCTTGACTGATTTTTTTTTTCTTTTTCCAGGGTATAATTTCAAAGCTGCCAGATAAGGGACAGAAAATAGAGCAACAAATCGTTGACCTGAATTCGGAGCTGGATAAAATTAAGATGGCTAAAGAAAGCAACAAAAAAGAAGTCATCGACTTAGATGATCTCTCTGACGGTTTTCAAAGAGTATCTGTATAGGGGTTATCGGTATAGGGTATAGAGCACATGAAAACCAAACCTTTGTGGAACCAGGCTATTCAGAAGAGCTTATTTCTGCAGTCTGGATGTGTTTATTTTGGACAAATTGAACGACACTTGAGCAGTCCGCAAAATCTAATTTATCTATTAGATATTACAATGCTCTTTTAAGTGAAGTCAGTTATTAGTAAAAAGTCATTTGTATTTGGGTATTGATTATCTTGTATTTTGAATGAATTGAAATGTGCTTCCCAAAAAAAAAAAAAAAAGTTTTAGTAAATGTGCTTCCGATAATGCTTAACATTTTTTTGTGTCGTTTGCCGTTTTTGACCGTGATTTTGGTCCAGTCTCCGATTATAACAAACGATTGTCTGACTACATCACGGCCATGTAATCTGTTGATTTGTTGTCACCTAAATTACAAAGAAAACCATAAGTGAGTGAACCTTCATCTCAACAGTTGGTCAAGTGATGTGGACTGAGTGGACCAGGTGATCTGGACTGAGTGGAGTTACTCTCCAGCTAACAGGTGTACTTTTTATGTTCATATAGATACTCCACCAGTCCACCTACCAAAGTTCTAAGCCTTTATTCACCCTAGTAAAATCAGATCCTTCAGTTCTCACTCTCCCAATTGCTAGCTAGGGTTCTTCAAGCTTCAAATTCCAAACAAGAAACCTTCACTTCAAGTAACTGGGGCTAACAACAACAAGGTACATTACAAATAAGGGTTGTTTTCCTTTCCTTTTTTTTTTTTTTTTACTTAGATTTCATTTTTGTTGATATTAACACTATGGGGTCAGTGAAAGTAGAGAGGAAAAGAAGAAAAAGGAGTAATTTTAGTGGTGGTCATAATTTTGCTGAATCTTCTAGACAAGCTGAAACAAGATTTAAGTATAGATCTTGCTCTAAGAGATTTACTTACCAGAATATTGTTTACAAGAATACTACTTACAAGAAGGATGCTTACAAGAGTACTTCACAAAAGAAATTTAGAAAGCAAAGACAATTATGTATTACAAAAACTAGTTCCGATTCTTCTGAGGAGTATGGTGGTGTTACTAGGAAAAAATTATGTTTGTCTAGTTGTAGTTCTGATGATTATGGTATTATTAGTAAGAAAGAATATTTGTCTAGTTGTAGCTCTGATGATTATGGGGTTATTAGGAAGAAAAGTTTTCATGATCCAAGAGATTATTCAGGTAAAAAAGATCATAAGAGAATAAAGGTGCATAATGAGGACGTATTTGTGGGGGATTCTGACTATCTCATGTACTTGAAATTATTGACTGGAGACAAGGAAAAGGATAAAGATGATAGTGAAAATGAAAATGAGGATTATGATGATATTGTTGTGCATGGTGATAGCGACGATGACGAGGATGACGAAGAAAATGATGTTATTCTTGTGGATACGGACAGTGATATGGTGGCCATGAGTGGTAATGGGACTGGTGTGGGGAATGAGCTTAATCCTCATGATAGCAATGACGAGGATCTCGAAGAAAATGAGGGTATTCAAGTGGATGTGGGCATGACTGGTGTAGGGAATGAGCTCAATCCTGATGATAGCAATGACGAGGATGTCGAAGAAAATGAGAATATTCAAGTGGATGTTGGCATGACTGTTGATTCAGGTGATGGAATTGGTGTGGGGGATGAGCTAGATCCTGAGTACAAGATGTTTTGCGAAAACTTGAGGGAAGATGGGGAAATTTACATCCTAGAGATGGAGAGGGAGAAGGGGGGCTTTGAGCCATCATTGCCATCTAGTTGCTCCAAGGGTAAGTCTATGCCAGTTAATGATTTTCACCCACTCCTTGATGAATGCAAGCAGGAACTGACGTCTACAGCTGATGAGGGTTACTGTGAGTTTCTTAAAAAAATTGGAGTAGTTGATGGATCCTTGATTATGAGAACAAATGATATTATTCCGCCAACTGGAAAACACAAGGTTACTTTGTCTGTTTCTGAAAAGTCTTCTAAAGATGGTTTCCCTTGTAGTAAAAATCAGCAATGTGAAGAAGAGAGCAGGGGTACTATATCTGATCCTGGAAAATCTATGAAAGATGGTTCGTGCTACTGCAAAGACGCGGCGGAAAAACCACATAAACCTCAGAAATCCTGCGACTCACAGGTTAGAGTTTTGTTTATCACTAGTTGAGCAAAAAACTGTCACTCCATTGTGATTTTGTATTCCTCTTTGGTTTTTGTCTCGTATTCTCACTATGTTGTTTTTCTCCGTAGTTGCTTCCAAACTCTAAGACGGATGGAGATGATCTGGGTACTGATTGCTTTCGTTCGGAATATAAAAAAAGGCTTGAAGAATGTATAAACATGCCATATGATGAGAAGGAGTTTGCTGATAAGTGGGAATTAGCATCCCGTCGCAAGGAAACAGGTGGACATTCTGTATCATATGCCACTGAGAAAACAACCCGTTCCTATTTGGATCTCCACCCTGGTAAGAAAGATTCCACATATCCTTGGTATGCTACATATCTACTCTGCGCTCTAGTTATTGATCATGTCAGTTATCAGAATTTATGGGATTAAATTAGCTGTTCTACATTCCTTTATAGGGTCTGTTTGTTTGCCATTTTTTCTTCCATTTTTGAACGTTGTAAATTCTATGACGAATAATTGCGACCAGGTTCAGTTTTTTGATGAATATTCTTGGTATATGCATTCATTTACTTTGAAGAATTATCATATATTTTCATGTTTGTGATGCTATTTCAGAAGCCAATTACCTTTGCTCTTTAATAAACTTTCTGATCTAATCTGTTCTATTATTAATCTGGTTCGCTTATCTATCTATCATTTATATTCAATGTTGTGTATCTCAGACTAAAGAAACTCTTGGTTTTTCCTTTTTGCTTGGAACTAAATCTTC
This sequence comes from Papaver armeniacum, assembly GCA_023531295.1. Lineage (NCBI taxonomy): Eukaryota > Viridiplantae > Streptophyta > Magnoliopsida > Ranunculales > Papaveraceae > Papaver > Papaver armeniacum. Next base: position 474,660 of record JAJJWW010011880.1, read on the forward strand.
TGGTATTCATCTTGTAGATCTTGCAGAATTGGTTGATCGCGCTTTAGCACGTCTTGATGGGTGTAGAGCATTGTTGCTTTTGCGTTGCTTATTCTTCTATAATGAGGTAAAAATCAATGTCTAAGTTTCCCCGCATCTGAATACTTTCACTTGTATATATTGCCTCTTACCCGCAGCTCGATTCCTGTCTGAGTTTCTTAAGCCTTTTGTATTCACTTGTATTCACCAAAACTTTCTAAGAATAGTCATTGTGGTCTTGTTACAGTAGTTAGGTTGTTCTTGTACGATTGATTTAGATATTAAGACTCACGCCACTTCACTGAGTCAATTCAGATTTTCTACTAATTTTTTCAATGTGAAGTGAGTGTTAATGTGCTCTATCAAGGTTTACTTTTTGGCGTCGTATTCTGTGCTTTCATGTGGAGTGTCTGGGAAGAAAAAGTTAACCTTTTTTAAGGGTAGGAGTGAACTGGAGAACCTCATAGAGGTCTAGATTTCTATATTAGAAAGATCCGACTTGCAGCGGTTTTGCGTGACAGGAAATCCTTCCTTACACGAGGTGTCTTATTTTTTGTAATATTACTGTACTCCGGTCAGAGAGACTGCCTGTTGCCCTGTTGGTGCCTTGATTGTGAATATGTGGCTATTCTTTGCCGATTTCAATGCTTCCTTTGCGAGGCAGTACAGTGTGTGTCCCACGAAGCATTTCCTTGGTATAGAAATGTGATATTCCATCTAATGTATGTCATCTGTGTCTGTGCAGCATGTGGCTGATGAAGGAGCATTTGTACCATGGAAAGACCCCTCGTTTGAGAAGATGTTGTTGGACCCTGTATAAAAGATTATTCCTCAGTAAGTGCAGGATGCTTGTTAGCTGAGGAGATGTTGTTAAGTAAAGGGGGAAGACAAATTTACATGACCACGGTAAAACAACTTGCAAGTTTTATTACTCATGGCAGTAAATATCCTTAGCAGTAAAATATCTATAATTTAAGACCGCCTTAACTTATTATTCCAAGAGGTAACTGTTAGTCTCTATGTTGGTTTAGCAACAAAACATGTTTTGTATTTCTTTAAACTGGATTAGTACTAATCCTAATCAATGAGGTTAAAGTTTTGTTCATGTTGATTATGTAAGTTTAAGGGTACATAAGGATAAGTATCTCTTAGACTACTTTGAATGGCATACTAGTTATAATAATGCTGTGTGAGGCTGTGTTTCAACTCTTGATGGAAGGTTGAATGACACATGTCTTTTCAAGCATGAGGTGGACTCCATTCTAGCTCTTGTTTAAATGAAATTTTTCCATCATCAAAGGACAAGAGAAGATAGCAGTGGAAGTGTCTACCTAGATAGAAAACAACTGAAATTTCTAAGTTTTCCTTTCAACTGTTGTGAGCTAATCTAAGGTATGAACCTATAATTTCTATCTACTTCCATCTTAGTGTTATACAGATGCAGAATATATGATCCAGAAGCATGAATTGAACTATATCAGCATACAATATTAACCATGGTTAAGAACAACATGTTTTATAGCTAATAAAGGTTTGACAGCATGATTATAGGCTGATATTCCAACAATAACAACTTAAGTAGCTAGTACTAAAACAAGGAAGTAATTTTTATGTAATTTAGATAAGACATATTTCGTAATTCTCTTTAGAGATGCTTTGAAGTCATTTCGGGACTGAAGATCAAAGCAAGACTTATAAAATTCCTGAACTTACTCTTTGGGCATATAATCTAAGTTGTAAAATTGATTCTCTGCCTATAACATATCTTGGATTATCGTTGCGAGCAAAATACAAGTCGAAGAGTAATTTATAGAGAGATTTGACAAGAGGTTATTAGAGAAATGGTATTGAAAGAATAAAATCATAGATTAGTATTACAATCTAATCAAGATTAAAGTGATGATCGAGTCACTATTTATACAGGAATCCGTACACTGACAGGCTGTCATGAGCTGGCATTCTGTTACATCAGCAGGTGACAGTTTACATAACTGTAAGTAATAAATGCAGACAATGATTATAGACACCTGACTGCACTAAAACATACATTAAGCACTAGACACACTTCTTTAATCTACTAGCCCCCTCAAGCCGAGTGTGGAAGGACAGTGAACACTCAACTTGTTGCGTAGAAAATCAAATCGATAACACGCAAGGCCCTTAGTAAAGATATCAGCCACTAAGAGATCTGTCGAGATATAAACAATATGTAAAGTCTTGGACTGAATGAGCTCCCGAATGAAGTGAAATTCAATGACGACATGTTTCATTTTGCTGTGCAGAACATGATTAGATGCAAGAGCAATTGAGCTTTTGTTATCACAACCCAGAGTAGGAGAAGTTGGAATAAAGATGCAAAGATATTTTAGAAGCTGACAAACCCAAAGAACCTCAGCTGCAGTATGAGCTAAAGAGCGATATTCAGCTTCAGTGGAACTCCGAGCAACCGTCGCTTGCTTTTTGGAGGACCAAGATATAAGATTTGAGCCAAAAAACACACAATAGCCGCATGTGGACTTTCTATCATCTGGATTCCCTGCCCAGTCAGAGTCTGAGAATGAAGATAAAGTTGTAAGGCCCTTTTGAAGAATAATACCATAATCTGCTGTATGTTTGAGATATCTTAAGATGCGTTTGGCAGCAATAAGATGAACAGATGTGGGAGTACTCATATGTTGGCAGATCTGATTTACTGCATAACAAATCTCAGGCCTGGTCCAAGTGACATACTGAAGAGCACCAACCAAAGACCTATAATCAGTAGATTCAGCTTCAGTGAGAGGAGTACCTTCATGTTTACCCATTTTAGTATCAAAAATAGCTGGAGTGGTGCAAGGTTTGGCATCCAACATGTTGAACTTCTTTAGGAGATCAAGAACATATTTAGCTTGTGAAAGATGCATTGCAGAATTATTTCTGTTCACTTCAATACCAAGAAAATAATGAATATCTCCTAGATCTTTGATGGGAAACTGCTGACTATGAGTCGCAATAACTTCATTGCAGAATGTTGAAGAAGATCCAGTAATGATAATATCATCAACATAGATGAGAACAACTGTAATCTGAGAGCCACATTTATGAGTGAATAAGGAGGTATCTGCTAGAGATGCTTGAAAACCCAGAGCAAGCAAAGAATCCATAAGCTTAGCATACCATGCTCTTGGTGACTGCTTAAGACCATAAATTGATTTGTTGAGTTTACAAACATGATTAGGCCTGGTTTTATCCACAAAACCAGGTGGTTGTGCCATATACACATCTTCTTGGAGATCTCCATGAAGGAAAGCATTACTTACATCAAGTTGCTTGACCATCCAATCTTTATGAACAACAATTGAGAGAAGTAATCTTATAGTGGTTGGCTTGGCTACATGACTGAATGTCTCTGTATAGTCAATACATTCATGTTGATTGTAGCCCTTAGCAACAAGTCTAGCCTTGTGCCTCTCAAGAGATCCATCTGGATTATGTTTCAGCTTAAAAACCCATTTATAACCAACTATATTCATGTCAGGAAAAGAAAGAACATAAGACCAAGTATTTGCATCTTGGAGAGCTGTATGTTCATTCTCCATAGCTGTGAGCCATTTAGGATTTTTACAGGCTTGAGTGTAAGATGTAGGAATAGAAGGAGTAACATGCACCATGAGAGCAGAAGAAATAGCATGCTTAGCAGTAAAATAAGTTTTAGGCTTTCTTATACCTCTTTTTCCTCTAGTAATCATCTGATGAGCATTTTCAACAATTGTGGAGGTAGGAGGAGCTGTGGAAGAAGTAATATCAGCAGCTGACACTGTCTCTGGAGTGGTAGTATCAGTAATTGGCATTGTTCTAGAAGTAATAGTTGTATCTGAAGAAGTAGCTTCAATAACTGACACAGTCTTTGAGGTATGAACAGTATCAGGAGAAATGGAAGCACCTGAAGTAGTATCTGAAGGATGAAACACTGAAGGAGCATTAGTTACATTGGTTGAGGTAGGAGTATCCACTGGTGTATGAGAAAGTACAACATCTGAATGAAATAAATGAGAAGTAGTGTTGGTGTTGGAGACTTTGAAAAATTTGCAAGCCATGGCTGGAAAATGAGACTCATCAAAGGTAACATGCCTTGATATGTAAACCTTTCTAGAATAAGGATCAAAGCATCTATACCCCTTCTGAGAAGAATAATATCCAAGAAAGATACAAAGTGTACTTCTAGGTTCTAATTTATGATGAGTATATGGTTTCAACCAAGTGTAAGAATATTTCTACACATGGAAATATCCTCTTGGCCATGTAATAACTTGGTTAATTATGAATATTGCTAAATATGTCGGTTACAATTTTGGGATCCTTTCATATTCCCTCTTCCTTGATGGACGGTCGAGATTGAATGTTAATTCTAAATCCTATGAACCTTGGTCCTCCTTCTACCTATAAAAGGAACTCAATAACCATCAGTATGGGTTTAAGAATTTTTATTATTCATTACACAAAAGGTCAAGAAGGAGAAACTAAGAGTTCCTCCACAAGGTATTACGGCTACAGTGAGATGATCAGTGATACACTACGGATTAGCTTTACAGGTATTCCTCACAAACTATTCTTGCATTTTTATTGTGTGATTGTCATGAAGTTCAACGATCCTAAATTACGTATCTATAAAAATAAATCTTATACCAAGGATAACAAGCACAGCCAAATACTTTGAGGCTGTTGTAGTTTGGAGTTGCACCATAAAGCTTCTCATATGGAGATAAGAAGGAAATAGATGCAGCGGGAAATCTGTTAATCAAGTAATTTGCTGTCTGAAAGGCATCAACCCAAAAAGAAACATCCAGGTTTGCTTGAATCAGTAATGTTCTGCCAAGGCCAACTAGGTGTTTGTGCTTAGATTCAACAACACCATTCTGCTCAGGGGTATGTGTGCAAGTGTATTGATGTAGGATACCACTGTTCACTAATAAAGTTCCAAGTGTTATGTTGATAAATTCACCTCCTCCATCTGATCGAATTACCTTAATTATGAGATTAAAGGCATTTTCAACTTGTAATTTGAAATCATGAAAGACAGTTGCAAAATCTGATTTTCTCATTAATGGAAAGATTCAACAATATTTGCTATAATCATCAATGATGTTACAATAGTAATTAAAACCACTATTGGACATGACAGGACTAGGACCCCATAAGTCCATATGTAAAAGTTGGAGTGGTTGGTAGAAACATAAGTAGATATAGCAAAAGGAAGTTTGTGAGATCTTCCTAGACTGCAATGACTACAAAAAACAGGACTCTTATGAATGTCAACATTAAGACTGTGACTTATTCTTTGAAGAGAATGAAAGGATGGATGACCAAAGCGCATATGAAGTAAGCTAGAAGATACTGGAGTAGCTGAATAAGCAGAATAACTTGTAAAAGCAACACATGACAATGAGGAAGTTGTAGCATGAGGTGTTGAGGTTGTGGATGATAGCAATAGCATAGGATATAAACCACCTTCACTCCGCCCTTGGAAAATTCTCTTCCCAGAGTTGAGATCCTTCACATAAAAGTGATCACCCTCAAAAGTTATACTACATTTATTGTCAGTAGTAAACTTATGTACCAAGAGTAACTTCCACGTGATGTAATTATGATCTTGAAGTTTTTAATGAACAATCTTTGCAATTGTGTTTAAAGGAATTTTAGAAATATTTGATTCCATGATGAACAGAAAGAAAAATTGAGAAGGATCTTAAAAAAAAAAGAAGGAATTTTAATGGCGGAAACGTGATGAAAGAAGAAAAAGGTTATCAGGCCCTCATCGGATCTGATACCATAGAGAAATGGTATTGAAAGAATAAAATCACAGATTAGTATTACAATCTGATCAAGATTAAAGTGATGATCGAGTCATTATTTATACAGAACTGCACAGAGACAAATTTTGTCATGAGCTGGCATTCTGTTACATCAGCAGGTGACAGTTTACATAACTGTAAGTAATAAATGCAGACAATGATTATAGACACCTGACTGCAGTAAAACATACATTAAGCACTAGACACACTTCTTTAATCTACTAGTTATCAGGGTAACAAAGAGTCTTGGACTCTTGGTTAAAGCAGTTCTTTTTTTTTGCCTTCCAACATATTATTTTCACTTCTAAAGGCCCCAAGCAGTGTCATTCAAATATTGCAACTTGTAAGCAAGATGGATCCAATGGCATTCATCTTGGAGTCAGATAAATGTGGAAATTTAATTCACAACTGAGAAGCGTATATTACTAACTACTAAGTGAAAACTACAAGAATATTAGCCCAACAAACCAGAGGTACATACGGCTCAAGAATTATTAGCCCAACAAACCAGAGGTACATATGGCTCAAGAATTGTACTGTTGGTGACAGGCAATGGCGTCAGAATCTCTTTCTGGCACGATGTATGGATCTCTAACTTTCTGTTGGCTCATACAAAATAACAAATGGAAAATATGGATCACTGATCACTCGCGTATTATATCACTACAAACACACCACGAGAGTGGCATATAAAATTTACCAGGTCGTTACATGAGGATGAGGTCAGTGACTCGTGCAGTTTTCTTAACTTCATTGGCGAAAACCCTCTTAGCCTCTTCTCTCTTAGCGAACCTTCAGCGAGAGTGGCATATAATGTTCTGGAAACTAAACATTTTAAGAGAAAGGGAAGGTGCTATGGATATTGATGGGATAATTTTTCTGTATGGAGAAAAATGAACCATCGTATTTTCGAAGGAAATAGCATAACAGCGGATGACGTTACCAGAGCTGCAAAGACCCTATTTTATCTCTAGTGTCCACTATTCAAAGGAAATTTTATCATCTCTTCTTTTATCTTCAAACTAAACATCTTCCATTGCAACCCCATTACCCTTAATTATACTTGCAATTGGTTTATTCATTCAAAATTGAAAATTACAAACAATCTTGGATTTTTGTGTTTAATTATACATGTTGACCGATTTCTATGATAAACGGTCGACGTTCATGTTTATATTGACCGATTCTTATGATAATCGGTCGATGTTCATGACCACGTCAACCAATTATTTTGTATGTGTTTTCTGGTTGAAGAACATTCAACTAGAACTTGTCAATCTTCATGCCCATATCCCCCGATTCTCACATGGAATAAATACTTAGTTTTATTTTATTTTTTTATTTTTGAAATCATTGTCAAGATTGGTACACAGCCTTGGTTGGTAACCTAGCAACAAGCCAGGCTCCAACACCTTTTTGAAGAGCAATACCTACTATATGAAAAATAAAACTGCCTAATCCACAGCCTTAGTTTTATGTATGTTATTTTTGTTGTTGCTAGGATCGGATTATGTAAATATTCACATAAACCGATTATATAGCCTTTGATTTCTTAACTGCTAAGCCCATAATCGGTTCACGTAAATGTCCACATAAACCGATTCTTAGTGAAAAAATGCCCAATTTTTCTGTATAGTTTTTAACTTAGAATCGGTTTTTATGAACATTTGTATGTATCGATTCTTTTAGTGCAGTGTTAGGAATCGATATATGTGTGTTTATTGTGCTTACCGATTATGTATTTGGAATTCATAAATATACTTTAATTTGATTGTTGTTGATTGTGTATCCCCATAATCTATAGGGACAACAAGGGAAACCAAAAGCGAGCCAAAGGATTTGCTTTTGGGGTGTTGGTCAAACGTGCTCGGAGGTTCATTGACGGATGTATTTATGTGCGAGATTCAAGAATACACATACTAAATTGTACTATGTAATGCACTAATTACCAAGACTATGTAATGTGTTGATTTCCCAAAACTATGAATGAATGTTTTGTTTATGAAAGTATGACATAACCGGTCTATATGTACATTTACGATCTCTGTTTTTTACAAAATCGGGCTATGTAGTAAGTAATATGTTCCGATTTTGAGTGTTCTTCGTGAATTAAAACATCAACCCATAATCGGTCTACAAGTGCATGAACATCATTTTGATGATGAATTAACATAAGTTGATTTCCAGGTTAAAAAGATCAAACATCGTTTAATCAACCGAATCAACACTAATTAATCAGGGGTAATTTGCCACTTAGGAAAATAGTGGGCTAAGGGGTTTTCCATTTTACTTTAAAATATCTTATTTTGTCTTCTAGTAATATAGCCTGAGATAATTTCTCTAGGCCCCAAACTAGCCATTTCTTTTGTACATATTTTTCTTTTCAATATATCTAATTTTTTTTTCAAAGAATGGGAAGATATACTTCCTTCATTTCTGCAAGAAAAAACTATTACTTTTTGTTTTTGCCTATTTTTAGACTAAAATGAAAAAAAAAAGGCTGAATTTGATCTTCCATAACTGCTCTGATGAATTTAATTAAATGATGGATAATGATAGAGAAAGTCTAAGTTATTTTTTAGATTTGATATTGTAAATTACTCATTCCTTAAAATAAAATGCCATAAACGAAGTCTGGTTTAAAAAAAGAAACACTAAACATAAAATTCAATTGAAATCGCTATGTCAAATAAAAAACCCAGCAGGTTCAGTTGATATTTTCTTGTTTATTTTGATCATGAGGCGTTCGTCATGTTCTTGGGTGGGTGAAAATCTCAACCTAAATTATTAGATTATCCCCTAAAACAATAATTAAGACATTTATGAACACATTTGGTTTTGGGCGAATTATCCTTTACTCTATAATGACAATATTTCTTTTTATTTATAACTCCCATGTTAAATCACTGGAGTCCCCCCTAATTGACCCACTCCTTTTTCATATTGAAGAATCTCACTTTTACCTAGGGGTGTTTACGAGTTGATTCCGCTAATAGTATTGGAGCCTGAACCTGAATCCAAACAATTTATAAGAATCAGTTACGATTCTTAAATAATTGGAAACAAAACTGGCCGAGTTAAGAACCTTGTACCCATTGGATGTTTTAAAAGAAAAATGTATTTCCTGAAAACTTTTATTTTCCTCACAGTCAAAATCTAAGTCATATTTGTACATAACTATTGTTACTCTTTATTAATATTTTACTTAACGATTTAATTAAAGAAAAATATGGTAAATGAGAAAATCCAAAGGCCAAACTAGATAATTCTTTTAAATTCAGCCTCAAATTATCGAAAGATAAACAATTATAAGGGTACATGTGACCTTCGGGTACTCGCCAGGTAAAACCATTTGCAACCGATAAGCTAACGAGTCAATAATCGGTTCCACCCACCTATAGACGGTGATTTTATGGTGTCAGAAATTAAGAACAAAATATTCAAAATCGGTCATATTAGGTTGACTCTATTCAATTACACTAGCTTAAGTTTAGAGCTCGACTATTTAAACTCCGCCCTGCTAGAGAAAAACTCACACTCTGGCCTACACAGTAGAACTAAGGTTTATAGATCAACTGTGTAATCCCAGGATTCCTTACTCAGGTTAACCTCACCCATGCGAGCCTTATGACTGACTTCTTGTAAGTCCCACCTGACTCGCTGGTCATATATGCTTCTCAACCTCGTATAATGATATACTCAAACACATATACATGCTTCTTACTCAGAGGCATTTACAAGATTCATTCTCAGTTACATGGGCACGTCCACAGGTGGATCTATGAACCTAAGCTATACAAGTTCATTCAAAATATGTAACTAAATCATAAGCATTCCCTAGAGCTTGTACGCTTGTCTAAAAGGACCCAAAAATGGAGACCAACTTTTGCTCTTTCATAGATGACCACAACAGGTTGATACTCAACTCATATTTTGTCTCATATATGATTTGCCACACTTCCTTGTTCGTGTCTCAATGAAACAGAGAGGGTACCAAGTACCCCACTACTTTTTCATTCAGCTACCTGGATGGACAAACCTAATACAATTTCAAGTAAACTAACTTAATGATCCTTGATAATATATATGTAAAGTTTATATCTCTATCTCTTATCTGTTACAAAATCTAGACTTAAGAGTCTGTGAACCTAATTGTTAAGAAGACTAGTTGGACGATCTCAAACATCAATATCCAAGATCAATCTAATCGTATGCAAATAATTAAATTGGAATTCTTCCAAGTATAAAACTCGTTATCTATCTTTCAAGATACAAATTCTATAAGAACAAGTCTCGTAATCGATTACAATTAATATGGACTTGTCTACTAGAACTGAATACGTACTACTTGTGTTATTCCTACTATAAAGATAAACAATATAATACGGAAAAGGAAAATACACAAGACACCAGAAGTTTTGCTAATGAGGAAACCACATCTGCAGAAAAACCCTGGGACCTCGTCTAGTTTTGAACACCGAACTGTATTAAGATGCTAAAAAATACTAGCCTACTATCAGACTTCGAACTGGAATATAGTTGAGACCGAATTCACCCTCTAAGCAATTTAGCTTCAGTCGTACTTCTTATGTCTCTTGAACCTCACAAGGCTCTATGTAATTGACTCCCTTAACTGACGTCCTTTTCAACCTAAGAGTTGCTTCAGTCTAAGTGAAGACTTTTGGTACCAATCTCCCTCTAATAGATAAGCCTATTTGATTTCCCTTTAGATCGAATAGATCAAGGCTTGGAAATCTGTTTACAATAGACAAAACTAGTAAACCTCACAAATCCGGAATACTTATAGTCAGTTATATAAGAAGCCTGGATTCGTAACCACCTCTCAAGAATAATCGTGAACTAATCAATCTTATCTTATTATAATAAAGAAAATGGGGACTTTTCGACCGGAACTCCTTTTACATGGATATTAAATTGATGTAAACACCCTTTTTTTTCTTCATGATGTCCGTTTACAGTTAGGCTAACAAGTTCCCACAATATTTTTTGTTTCACGGAATCACCAGCACCTTTCTCCATTCTCTATATCAATTTATTCTTTTACAAATCGCAACAGTTCTTTGATTCTTTTATGTTTCATGGAATTTAGGATATTTTCAATTGAATTATTCCAATTTCTTATTCTTTTATTTCACCGGAAGTAGTGCAGTAACAACAAGAAGAACATATGTAGATTCATATAAACTTTACGTTCTAGACCCTCTCTCTTGATTCGGGGAAGCAAGAAACACTGATGTAGTAAGAATGAAGATGAACAAAAAGAAGAGACGCCGGTTAAAATGATACACAAAAATCTGAAGATTTTTTTTTTATAAAAGAAGCAAGCTATTACTAATACACTTAATTCTACATTTAATTGTTACAATGATGTACCTCTACCGGATTTTGGTGGTTTTGTTAGTGCCGTAAAATTTATTTGTCGATTTTATGTTTCAAATTCTTTTGATTTTGTGATTTCGTGTTTCTGACATTTCTTTTTTTGCCTCTTTTTCTTTGGGAAATTGGTGAGAGAATAAATGGTAGGGGAAGTCGGGGACATATTACAAATAAATGAACACGTGATATGATATGAGTGGAATTATTTATAAATTATCAGTAAGAGGATGATATGTTGACTTAGGGGGAGCCGGGGACATATTACAAATAAATGAACACGCGATTCTCTCATTTTGACGAAATTTTACTTACATATTTCTATGGGGGATTGTTTGGAGCGACCCTCTTAAATCTCAACAAAAGAGAGTGGTATTAAACTCTACATTATATCTCCAAATAATTTTACCAAATTTTCCAAGGAGTCAGAGTTTCAATTTACCTTTTTTACAATATACAAATCAACAATTGCTTATCTTTTTGTCATTATTAAAAAAAAAAAAAAAAACTTAAACCAAATTTCTTATCCAAAGTCTTAGTTTTTACCAGACAAAACACGCCCGCTGCTGCATTCTTTGGGTTTGCTTTGGGGCAAAAATATCTCAGGGTTAGCCATGTGCCTGCATTGACAGTACACCAATTATGCAGAAATCTATTTGTGTTTTACCTTTGTCATGCATCACACGAGCCTGTAGAGGACAGGGCGGGTGCATCACGCGCACATCTTTCTAGTTAAGAATAGTTTTTAGATATCTATCTTGAGGAATCACAAAGTCTGAGATGAAGAGAACTTTGACATTTCCATTTGTCTCACCTGGATAACAGAAAGATCAAGATAATGAGACATAAAATATCAAGGTAAAGATAGTCGGACCTGGATTCACGACCTAAGTGAAGTCTTTTAGTCATAGACCTAATTATGTTTCTCGAGGAAACCTAGGTCAATAGAGGGACGAATCTAGCAATAAAATATGACATAAAAGTGTCAGGGATTGAATTTTCCAATTGAATGAGTCTTTCGATTTATGGATTTTCAAGACCGAGGGTTGCTTAGAATTTCAGCTAAGATAACTTGAGATTTAAGTACACACTTTCTTGGCTTCGATGAAACTCTAGGTAGGGATTCAAGTATGCATGTGACAAATTTGTCTTGAAATCACATAGAAGAATATACACTGTGGTTCGGGTTTTAGATTTGTGTGCAATGATATTTATTGGAAAACATGCTTTCGAACTTGTAAGTTGTTAGAGCATTGCTCGGCCGAACTCACAAGTGTTTCCATCTCAAGCTTGTTGTCAAATTTAGTTGATCAAAACTATACATTGATTTCCGGTCTACATTTAGTCAAGTCTCGGATTAGGATAGAAGTATGTAATTGATTACCAGACATCACTACGTTCTACCATTTGAAGGCGAAGTTCAACCGAAGCTTTTGGAGAACTTCATCAACAAAAGGTAAGTGAAGACATAACCACCTATTACTCAAGTTTTCACCTTTCTATCTATGAGACTATGTCGCATGACTAAAGTGGACTTTACATGCACAACAAAAATTTCGAGTCAAGTTTATCTTGTTAATTATTCTCGAAATATGTATGACTAAGCTGAAGAAAATTTGATCAAAACTTGATGAATTTGGTTAAGAATAATTAATTGTTTATGACCTAAATCGTGATTCAAGTTAATCATTTGAAAATAGCCTGGAACAGTTATTAGAGCATTTCTCGGTCGAACTCACAAGTGTTGTTATCTCAAGCTTGTTGTCAAATTTAGTTGATCAAAACTATATCTTGATTTCTAGTATACATTTAGTCAAGTTTCAGATTAGGATAGAAGTGTGTAGTTGAGTACCAGACATCACTGCATTCTCCCGTTTGAAGGCGAAGATCAACGGAAGCTTCTATAGAACTTATTCAACAAAAGGTAAGTGAAGACTGAACCACCTATTACTCAAGTTTTCACCTTTCTATCTATGAGACACTGACGCATGACTAAATTAGACATTACATGCATAACAGAAATTTCGAGTCAAGTTTATCTTGAGTATCATTCTTGAAATAAGACTGACTAAGCTTAAGAATATTTGTTCATACTTGGGGAATTTGGTTAAGAACAATTTATTGTTTATGACCGAAATTATGATTCAAGATTTAATCATTTGAAAATAGCATGGAATAGTGATATGTGTCATTGATGTTATTCGGGAATGCTTTGAATTGATTATTAGAGAGATATAAAACTATTGTATACCTGGATACAGGACAATATGCATACCAGTTCACATACTAGGACAACTGTTATAATTCCGGAGCCGTTGTACATGTACCCAATAACGTACCGGTGTAGCTATAGTTCGACAACGGCTTTTTTGTACGCATACCCCATATCCATACCATAAAAAGTCTGTTGACTCGTGAACAAGGAATGTACACATACCTAGTATGTAAACCGGAAAAGATCTGTTGGTTTCAAAACCGGAAAAGGTATGTATACCCAGTATGCAAACCTGAAAAGATTTGTGGATTCCTGAACCCGTTTTTGTCTTAAGGGTATGCAAACCCGGTACATGTACCATGACAAAAATAGTCACGAACAGGAATACAATACACGTACTAAGTACATGTATTTACCTTGTCAAATATTTTCAGATGCATCAGAATTATTTTTATGAGATAATCGGTATTTGAACAACTATCTAAAAACACTATCCAGACATGTTTGATCACAAGTGTGACTCAAGATTAAAGTCTTAAAATGTTATATGAAAATGTTTAAGCTTATCGTTCGACTGGCTAGTTTCGGCTAACCTTTACTGAACAAGTCATAATTGTACACGGTTCGATTATAGTTCATCCTAACTAGAGTGTATATAATTTATGTTAATCTCAAGTCAAGTTTTTCATCTAACGGTGATTAATGATTGCTTGAATCTAAAGCTACCTTATCTTAAATCCAAAGCAACATTGATCTTGAAAGTCTATATAAAGAGAACCTCAAACAACTGGGATTTTTGAATCCCTGGCAGTATTCTTGTGTATCCTAGTTGTAAACTAGAGTCGTCTTACTTTAAACCTTTTTAGGTTTAGCGACTAAAAATACTTCACCTAGGGATTCGTGAATCTAGGTCCAACTATCTTTATTTTGATCAATAGTTCATGTTTCCTGATCTTGCTTTGATTTTTGGGCCTTGCTCCAACAAGCAAGATAGATAGAAATCACAAAGTTTCTTCGTCTCAGACTTTATGATTTCGCAAGCATCTACTTGTGAGGTGAATAATAATCTAGGATGCTCTTCAGGTATCGTAAGACTGGATTTTGAGGTTTGATAAACTTTATCTATTATAATCGATTTCCCATCTCACATTGATCTTTTATCAGAACGGAAATCACATATAGGCTTATCTGTGGGAGGCAGATTGGTTTCAAGTATGCAATTGAGTTGAAGCAACTCTTAGGTTGTAAAGGACGTCAGCTAATTAAGGAAATCAATTACGCGGAGTCCTACTGGGATTCAAGAGGCATAAGGAGCGCGAATGTGACTGAATCGCTGTGATGGTAGATTCGGTCCCAACTACATTCCAGTCCGAAGTTTTGATAGTATGCTAGTGTCTGTAGCGGCTTAATACAGTCTGGTGTTCAAATCTGGACAAGGTCCTGGGGTTTTTCTGCATTTATGGTTTCCTCGTTAACAAAATTTCCGGTGTCTGTGTTATTTCTTTTTCCGCATTATATTGTTTATCTTTATAATTAAAATATCACATGTTGTACGTAAAATCAATCAAAGTAGATATATCCATCCTTGTTTGTTAGATACGACTTGATTGATCTTTATCTTAAGGGTATACAATCCCGGTACACATACCATGACAAAATAACTCACGAACTGGAAAGTAAGTATACGTACTTATCTAGTCGAATATTTTTAGATGCATCAGAATTATATCTATGAGATAATCAGCATTTGAGAAACTCTGTAAAAACACTTCTAGACATATTTGATCATATTATAACCTATGGTTGTGACTCAAGATTAAAGTCATAAAGTGTTATAAGAAAATGGTTAAGCTTATATTTCGTCGGGCTAGTTTCGGCTAACCTTTCATGAACAAGTCATTATACACGGTTCGGTTACGGTTCATCCTAACCAGAGTGTATATTTTCTTGTGTTAATATCAAGTTAAATATTCATCTAACAGTGGATATTGATTGCTTGATTCCAAATCTACCTTAGCTTAAATCTAAAGCAACCTTTGATTTTGAAAGTCTATATAAGGAGAACCTCAAGCAACTGGGATCTTTGAATCCCCGATACTTTTTTTGTGTGTCCTAGTTGTAAACTAGAGTCATCATCTCCTTTAAACCTTTTTAGGTTTAGCGACTAAAAATACTTCATCTAGGGATTTGTGAAGCCAGGTCCAACTATTTTTATCTTGATAGTTCGTGTATCATGATCTTGCTTTCATTGTTGAGTCTCACTCCGATCAGGAAAGATAGATAGAAATCACGAATTTTCTTTGTCTCAGACTTTGTGATTCCACAAGTATCTACTTGTGACATGAATAATAATCTTGTCTGCTCTTTGGGAGTCATAAGACCGAATTTTGAGGCTTGCTAGACTTTGTCTATCGCAATTGATTTCATATCTCACCTTGATCTTTGATCAGAACGAAAATCCTTCAATTGAGTTGAAGCAACTCTTAGGATGTAAAGGACGTCAGCCAAGGGAATCAATTGCGTGGAGTCCTGTTAGGATTCAAGAGGCGTAAGGAGCGCGACTGTAACTGAATCGCGGTGACAGTAGATTCGGTCTTAACTACATTCCAGTCCGAAGTTCTGATAGTAGGCTAGTGTCTGTAGAAGCTTAATACAGTTTGGTGTTCAAATCTGGATAAGTTCCCTGGGTTTTTCTGCATTTACGGTTTCCTCATTAACAAAATTTCTAGTGTCTGTGTTATTTCTTTTTCCGCATTATATTGTTTATCTTTATAATTGAAATATCACAGGTTGTATCCATCCTTGTTTGTTGGATACGACTTGATTGATCTCGGATATTGATCTTTTATCTTAAGGGTATACAAACCCGGTACACATACCATGATAAAATAACTCACGAACTGGAAAGTAAGTACACGTATTTACCCTGTCGAATATTTTTAGATGCATCAGAATTATTTCTATGAGATAATCGGCATTTGAACAACTCTCTAAAAACACATATTTGATCACATTATAACCTATGGTTGTGGCTCAAGATTAAAGTCTTAAAGTGTTATATGAAAATGGTTAAGCTTATAGTTCATCTGGATAGTTTCGGCTAACCTTTCATGAAAAAGTCATTATACACGGCTCGGTTACGGTTCATCCTAACCAGAGTGTATATTTTGTTGTGTTAATCTCAAATCAAAGATTCATCTAACGGTGGATATTGATCGCTTGATTCCAAAGCTACCTTAACTTAAATCTAAAGCAACCTTTGATTTTGAAAGTCTATATAAGGAGAACCTCAAGCAACTGGGATCTTTGAATCCTCGACACTTTTCTTGTGCATCGTAGTTGTAAACTAGTGTCGTCCTCTTCTTTAAACCTTTTTAGGTTTAGCGACTAAGAAAACATTGCTTAGGGATTCGTGAAGCCAGATCCGACCATCTTTATCTTGATAGTTCATGTATCATGATCTTGCTATTGATTGTTGAGTCTCACTCCGATCAGGAAAGGTAGATAGTGAAAAAGCGGGGGTCTAACAACCACACCCAATATTTCATTTCGGCAATCTGTATGGACTAACTCCAATATATTTCCAAGAGAATCAACTAGACAGTCAGACTCAATCGAGGAAAATACATCCAAGAGTTATATCTTTGTTTCTCAATGTAATCAGCAATTCAAACATATAGAAATCCGCGAGCCTGATTATTATGAGAAACAACTTGAACGGTACCAAAAACCAATGTTCAAGTTCCAATTAATTTATATCAACAACCAAAGGTTGGATTATCTAATTGATTGAACTACGCACAACCTGTGATATTTCAATCATATAGAAAATAAAATGCGGAAAAGAAATAACACAGACACCAGAAGTTTTGTTAACGAGGAAACCGCAAATGCAGAAAAACCCCGGGACCTAGTCCAGATTTGAACACCGTACTATATTAAGCCGCTACAACCTCTAGCATACTACAAGTTAACTTCGAACTGGAATGTAGTTGAGCTCTAACCAATCTCACACTGATTAAGATACAATCGTGTTCCTTACACCTCTGAATCACAGCAGGACTCTACGCACTTGATTCCCTTAGTTGATCTCACCCACAACTAAGAGTTGCTACGACCCAAAGTTGAAGACTTGATAAACAAATCAGTCTCACACAGAAAAGTCTATTGAATAGATAAATTTGTCTCCCACAGAAATACCCACGAGTTTTTGTTCCGTCTTTTGATAAATCAAGGTGAACATGAACCAATTGATACACCGGTCTTATATTCCCAAAGAACAGCCTAGTAATATCAATCACCTCATAATAACTTAACTATATGGTGGTAGAACAAGTTATTGTGGAATCACAAACAATGAAACGAAGATCTTTGTGATTAATTTTTATATCTTACCTATCGGAGATAAATCTCGAGCAAATCTTAGAGAAGATAGTACTCAATACGATAAATAAAGTAAGATCGGAACACGTAACTACAGAGAAAATAGTTGGGTTTGGCTTCAGAATCCCAATGAAGTCTTTAAGTTGTTAACCTGTAATGGTTTTAGGAAAAACCTAGGTTAAAGGAGAATCGACTCTAGTCGCAATTAGTATCACACATGAGGTGTGGGAATTAGGTTTCCCAGTTACTAGAGTTCTCCCTTATATAGTCCTCAAATCAGGGTTTGATAAGTTTGGAACAAAGTAATCAATATTCACTGTTAGATGAAACCTGATTTAAGATTCAAGCTAATATCTTTCAACCGTTAGATTGATCTTAGATTGTTACACACAAATGAAATATACCTTCATTTAGATATAGGTAACCGTACCTAAACATGTGTATTGAGTTGGCTCAATAACAATTAACCGAAGTTATCCATATGAACACGATTCTCTTAATCTTGTTCATCTTAACACTTCTAGATCAATTGATAATCAAATGAATCTAATTGTGTTACTCATAGAGTTGTTCAATTGTTTATATTATCATAGAAGTATACAAGACACAATTGAAGAAAAATCGGTTTGATTCAAAATAATCAGTTCATGAACATTTTAGTCACGGTTTGCAAAGATTGCATTCCTTAATTATAAATATATTTGTTCATGAGTATGAAATATTACTTAACCGATTTAAGAACTTGAACCACTTAAGTTTGCGAATGGGTACGCGAACTTAAGTTCCGTACATTGGTCACAAGCCGACAGTTTGCAAATGGGTACGCAAACTTTAGCTCCGGACCGAACTCAGTTGAAATCGTTTGGTAACGGGTACGCAAACTTGGTTCCCGAACTTCAACAGTTAAATCAATTTGCGAACGGGTATGCAAACTTAAGTACCCTGACTTAAACAGTTGAATAATTTTGCGAATGGGTATGCAAACTTCTGGTCCTGAATTATGACAAAACAGTTCATACACTAAGTACACAAATCGTAATGTATCCAGACATGGGTTTTAGCTCTTAACTCCCATTTCAATCATTGAAACATTCATAGAAGACGGGAATAACTGTCTCACACAAACTATTAGCTTCAAAGCAATTTTCAAGTGATCGAATGATCAATACGAAAAATTATGAGCCTACATCAAATGACTGTCTCACACAAATCATGTAAGATGTTACCAGGTGATTTTCACATGATCATCTTTTGACGTTCGTCAAGAATAATGATGAACGTGGTTAAAGCAAAAAGCTTTACAACACATATTTCGAGAAATATCTAAGCGAGTTAAACCCAGCTTGAAATATCAAATGTATATTGTAAAGTCTATATAGCTATATGACTTTTTTCTCAATAGGAGATAAAATAGAAATAGACTTCTGAGTGATAGATGAGTTCAAGTTTCCACATATCTTTTGTTGATGAAGTTCCACAAGCTCCCCTTAGTAGTTTTTCGTCTTCAATCGATGAACTCCGTGAAGTCTAATGCTCAACTACACATTCTATCCTAATCCGAGACATAACTATAAGTAGACTAGAAATCAAGACTTATTGTTTTGACAACTAAACTTGACAAAAAAGCTTGAGATAGCAACGCTTGCGAGTTCGACCGAGCATTGCTCTAACAATCTAGCCCTTTGTCAATTTTAGTGACAAAACTATCAATACATACGGATTACAAAATAAATAAACTTTGTAGCTTCTCATCCAACTGCTTGATTTCCTTGGTTCTTCAACATTCCTTGAATTCTTCGTCACTCCAAGTACTCCAGTGATTCTGAACGTATTCAACTCAGCATCATAGTTGTTGAAGATCCGTAGCCATACAATAAGAAAACAAATGTCCTCAATTATTGTTATACAGTTGTTTGAGGGTGAAAATGGTTTATGCTGATTTCGGTAATTTCGGTGTGTGGGTGAGAAACGGATTTAAACCCTAAATAATGTACTGCAAGGGAGTATTATAGATTCGAGAGATCCATTTGTACAAGTCCGGCCTAAACCAAAAAATAGCCGTTCTGGACTTGTTTCGGTCGCAAAGTGGAGGAGAATGGGTTGGTTTTGGGGAGGGAAGAAAGGAAAGTGATGAGACCAGAATAGTTGATTCTGTAAGAGTAGTTGTGTTACGAGTTGTATCAGAAAGTGGGAAGCTAACAGATGGGAAAGTTAACAAACGTTTTCTGAGTGGTGTATCCTCCTGACTGAACCTGTTGTTCGGTGGAAATAGGTAAGGCCTATTTATACAAGTCGAAGTGAAACGTACTCTGGTCTCATTAAGGAATGGAAAAATGGGTGAGTAAATGGGAGGAGATGGTAACAGTTAACGCATGGAATTGATGTCCCATAAAACAGTTAACGCATGGAATTGATGTTCCATAAAACCGTTAACGCATGGAATTGATGTCCCATGAAAGAGCGTTTCACCATTAACTCCCTGTATTTACTAACCGCCTAATCCTTATGACGGGCGTAGTGTACGCCGCACGCTGTAAACCGCCAAACCAATACCCAAAGAGGATCCCTCAGTTTGTGATATGTGTTGATGTCTCGAATATTTTTTGTAGAAAACATGTAGTATATTGTTGTTGCCTGGCAAGTCGAGCTTGGGAGACTTGCTAGCTTGGTGACCTTCGACGGTCGAGATTTTGCATCTTAAGAGGAAAGGTAGTCGTTGATCGTCGCACACTTTCGTTTGTTGGTGGCCGCATAGGGAAGGACAGCGTGGTGCGGCTAGGTTGGCATGCCATTGGCATGGCATGGTGGTGCGGCTAGGTTGGCGTGACCAAACTAGGGTTTTGGGTCAAAGGTTACCATGTGTTGTCTGGTAACCTTGGACGTCTAGGATTTGCTCCGGGGATTGAAGGGCGACCGTTGATTGTCACACGCCTTCGTTTTGGTAGCCGCGTAGGGAAGGATAGCATGGTGGCGCGGCTAGGTTGGCATGCCGTTGGCATGGTATGGTTTGGCGTGGCCAAACTTAGGTTTTCGGGACAAAGGTTACCATGCGTTGTCTGGTAACCTTGGATGGCTAGGATTTGCTCCTGGGATTGAATGGGGACCGTTGATTGTCGCATGTCTTCGTTTTGGTAGCCGCGTAGGGAAGGCCAGCATGGTAGCACGGCTAGGTTGGCATGTCGTTGGCATGGTATGGTTTGGCGTGGCCAAACTTAGGTTTTTAGGCCAAAGGTTACCATGCGTTGTCTGGTAACCTTGGATGGCTAGGATTTGCTCCTGGGATTGAAGGGGGACCGTTGATTGTCGCACGCCTTCGTTTTGGTAGCCGCGTAGGGAAGGCCAGCATGGTGGCGCGGCTAGGTTGGCATGCCGTTGGCATGGTATGGTTTGGCGTGGCCAAACTTAGGTTTTCAGGCCAAAGGTTACCATGCGTTGTCTGGTAACCTTGGATGGCTAGGATTTGCTCTTGGGATTAAAGGAGGACCGTTGATTATCGCACGCCTTCATTTTGATAGTCGCGTAGGGAAGGCCAGCATGGTGGCGTGGCTAGGTGCGTTTGGCATGGTGGGGCCAAGGGCTTAGCATGCCGTTGGCACATGGTGCGGCTAGTATGGCTAGGGCCAAGGGAAGGTGCGGTTTGGCTTGGCATGGTGGGGCCAAGGGTTTGGCATGCCGTTGGCACATGGCGCGGCTAGCATGGCTAGGGCCAAGGCAAGGTGCGGTGCGGTTTGGCTTGGCATGGTGGGGCCAAGGGTTTGGTATGCCGTTGGCACATGGTGCGGCTAGCATGGCTAGGGCCAAGGCAAGGTGCGGGTTGGCTTGGCATGGTGGGGCCAAGGGTTTGGCATGCTGTTGGCACATGGTGCGGCTAGCATGGCTAGGGCCAAGGCAAGGTGCGGGTTGGCTTGGCATGGTGGGGCCAAGGGTTTGGCATGCCATTGGCACATGGCGCGGCTAGCATGGCTAGGGCCAAGGCAAGGTGCGGTTTGGCTTGGCATGGTGGGGCCAAGGGTTTGGCATGCCGTTGGAACATGGCGCGGCTAGCATGGCTAGGGCCAAGGCAAGGTGGGGTTTGGCTTGGCACGTGGGGCCAAGGGTTTGGCGTGAACAAGCTAGGTTTTTGGGTCAAAGGTTACCATGTGTTGTCTGGTAACCTTGGACGGCTAGGATTTGCTCCTGTGATTGAAATATGTCAGTTGATTGTTGCAGGCCTTTGTTTTGGCAGCCAGCGTTGTGCATGGCGTGTTGGGATGGCAAGCATGCTTGGTATGCTCTAGCGTTGAGATGTAGCTGGCACGGCTTGCCATTGGCACATGGGGTGCGGCTAGCATGGTCGGCATGCCTTGGCACTGTAGGTGTGGCTGTCATGGTTTGCCTTTGGCACAGGGGGTGCGGCTAGCATGGTTGGCATGCCTTGGCGCGGTAGGTGTGGCTGGCACGGTTTGCCATTGGCACAGGGGGTGCGGATAGCATGGTTGGCATGCCTTGGCGCGGTAGGTGTGGCTGGCACGGTTTGCCATTGGCACAGGGCTGTGGCTAGCATGGTTGGCATGCCTTGGCGCGGTAGGATGTGGCTGGCATGATGAGCCATTGGCACAGGGGTGCGGCTAGCATGGTTGGGATGCCTTGGCGCGGTAGGATGTGGCTGGCACGGTTTTCCATTGGCATAGGGGGTGCGGCTAGCATGGTTGGCATGCCTTGGCGCGGTAGGGTGTGGTTTGCCGGCACGGTTTGCCATTGGCACAGGGGTGCGGCTAGCATGGTTGGCATGCCTTGGCGCGGTAGGATGTGGCTGGCATGATGAGCCATTGACACATGCGGTGTGAGAATTAGGGTTTTGGCTTGTCGAAACCCTAATTAGCATAAAAAAAAGATACCCTGGTAATTTTCTCGCAGAAAAATTAAAGGGTTCAATAAATGTGATTGGTTTGTACATTATTACTCAAGTTCTGTGACGTCACTGTCTGACTAGGGTTTTACGACTTTACCCCTAAGTTAAAAACCACCATCAACAACAGTGTCATAGTATTATTACACAAAATCAAAGTTCAATTGTATCACAACTTTGACAATAATACTACGGTGATATGTATCACTCCCCCTTAGTCAATACTTCATCTCACAATGAAAACCACTCCCCCTTACATAATGATCCGTAAACCACATGTATATGTAGTGTGAACTACAAAATAATTCTCCCCCTTTTGTCAATATAAATTGGCAAAGGTACGAAAACTAGAGGGATCATAATGAAATTCTCAAAGAGACACTTCATGACTAAAAGAGAACATATCAACTTTGTTTCGATGATTTCACATAGTTGAAACTTAGTGTATTCATGAAGGAGTTTATAAAGATACAAGATAAATTCTACAATATTCCACAACCGCGCTCCCCTCAAAGATTTCGCAATTAAGCACAAGTTCAATTAAGAACTCTCCCCCATAAAATGTCAATCCCGAAAGAACAACAAGAGCGACCTTACTTTTACGAGAAAAGAAGGATTTCTTTGAACATTAACAAATCACATGAAACATGAATTTGTATCCAGTAAACTCAACTAAAATAACCACAATCGAAAATGCTCAACATTAGAAAACTTACGGAGCCACACAGTATTTTCACATAGAAGTGGATCAGGGAAAGATCAATACTGCGAAATATTCAAAGATTCATTCTATTTTTCATCAATATTTGCATAATGATACCATAGACTTAATCTTTGACATAATATTCAAAAGTTCATTATATTTTCCATCAATATTTGCATAATGACACAATAGACTTAACTTTTGACATATATGGGACAATCATAGTTCACGGACGTAAACACACATATCCCATAACATTATTTGCAATATATAAAACCAATAAAGATTAATACTGCAAAATCATCTTCCAAATAACTTAGAATTTAAATAAATAAATCTAAAAACATTGCAAGATGAAAATCATTGGCAATAGCTATGTGAAATCACAATATAGGCTATTCCAAACCCTAGTTATCCTTCTTAAAACACAAGAATAAGTTCTCATAAGAAGTTTCCTAGACATAAGACCTCTGAAAAATTCTTTATTGTCCGCGAACTCCTTGTCGTCAACAGCCATTGGAACATAAGGTTCATGATGAAAGAAGTCAATTCCAACAAACCTTCATGACTGCTGCCGAAACAGGGCCCTCTGAATTTCAAGAGTCCTTAAAACAATAGCCTTTATTTATTGAATCTCCTTCCTTGTTTCCTTCAACTCTTCATGAACACCAGAAAACTTCTAAAGATTAGAGGGGATAGCCCTTGGTTTCTCCATATTCTTCATTTTTCTTTTCAAAGTTGTAGAGGAATGAGATTTATCTTTTTCTTTCATGATTGATGGATTAACAATCATATTAACATATTTTCCATCAGAAGATATATGCTTGGAGTCTCCATTCAAATATGGAATTGTGAGAGAAATACACAATTAAAACTCAACAAGCAATCTTGTGATAAAAAGTGTTTTCAGGAAAGGAAAAAGAAATGTAGGGTTACAGAACCTATAAACAGAGTAGGATTCACGTACGACCAATTCACAACCCTAGAGAAGGTAGAATTGCCGATATTAACCCTATTTCAATGAAAAAGGAAAAACCTTCTCAATACCGAAAAATCAATAGAATTCCAGACAACAAAAAAAAAAAAAATTTCTTTTCCTAAAGCCTGATTTGTGCTCAACTCTTGTCTCTTTGACCAGGCACATGAGACAAGATGCACCTTTAACACGATTAAGCTGTGTTGGGGTGAACAATAATCTGTCCACCATTCAATTCTTGTGCGGAATTCTTATACCCTTTTGCACAGAATGTTTAGACCTTGTTCTTTTTTGTAGAGGTCTAATTTTTTCTTTAGAAATTAATTTTTTCGGAGAAGTATTGAGTTTACATACCTCAGATGAATTAGGCTTCTGAACAAGTTTGAGCTTGTTTGCTAATCGATTTGCTCTCCGTTGAAGTTTATTGACATATCTTATTTTATGCTTGTACTTGTAACACTTAGAGGTTTCATGACCCTGAAAAGTACAATAAGAACATGTCAATGTGGAATCGTCCAAGAACTCTCACGGCATAATCAGGTTCACGGACTTGTTTCCATTTACATATTGTTTGCGAGAGAAAGAGATATAAACTTTTAATATAATTCCTGATTGAGATTCATTTGTAACTCTTGGAATTGTATTTTAGTTTAGTCCATACAGGTTTCCTAAGAAAAAGTTGGTGATGTATTTTGGTGCCCCCGTATTTTTATAAGCAATATTATGTTCATTTAAACACTTAAAATTTGAATCATGATGCACATACACAAGGTGTTTTAGTGATCAATGATGTCTTAGAGGTGTTTATGAGAGTCATATCAATACTACACATATATATATATATATATATGAAAATAGTATTTGAGCATCCGTTAGTATATACCGGGACGGTTTGTAAAATGGTTCATGAGACGTTAGCTAGTTTGTGAATTCAGGGTTGTAGATGACAAATATAGCATCTACCAGCAACTGACAGCTGGAGCGTCCTGGAGCTTAGAGCTAAGAAGGAGCTCACGTCAAAATCGAGTTATAAGTCCTCACAATCGAGCAAGATTTAAAGATGAATACTTAACATAAGATGGAACACGACATACAACATCATGACAGGTGAAGATGCGAGTTCTGGTGCAAGAAGTGAAGACTAGGTCGAGGCTGTCGGGATCGTGACCTAAAGATCAAGATACTCTGATTATCACATGTCGAGAGATTAACCGACTAACAAAGTAAAGTCTGAGTGGATCATGATATCATATCCAGCTAGGCATAACGGGTCCCTCTGTATTAACATGTTTAGCGTGAGTCACACGCTAAACAAACCAATATATAATCCCTCGAAGGCCCACCTTAGTTAGACTGATACAGTCTAACTAAATCAATAAGAGTGATATTTCTCTGATTCTCTCTCTTACTAAGTTGCAATCACCGACCAAGGAATAATTTGATAATCACCAATTGAACTAAGATAATCATCTTCAGAAGAAGATCAAGAACAGATCGAGTCTGAAGATATGACTGAAACCATTAATATTGTGTAGGTAAATATTTCGTAAGCCCGATTAAACGATACAAAAAATGTGCATCTTCAAGGGTGCTACGGTTCGTCAACCATCATGCTATTCCTGAACTCAGATATCTACGGTTCGCGTAATGGGTTCGTGAACCGTTTTCTATTTCACAAATTCAGATCACCACATTCTTGAACCTATGGTTTGAAAAATGGTTCGCCCACCTACCTCGAGTACAAATTTCAGTAGTTCTGACTTTCTTTTTATGTTGAAACATTCTCATTTGCCATAGATAAATATCATTGATTGGGAAATTTTCAAATGATCCATATGACACAAAATAGTTCTTGATCAATAAATTATTTTGAACTAAGATTGCTAAGGATCAACGAACATCCATTGCTTAAATCACATTTCGAAATGTTTAACAAGACAAGCTTGACTCGAAATTTCTTCTTTGCAATATTAAATATGTTAGAACACTGCTCGGTCAAACTCACAAGTTTATTTATGTCAAGATTGTTGTCAATGTTAGATGAACAAAACTATATCTTGATTTCTAGTCTACTAAGTCAAGTCTCGGACTAGGTATAAAAGTTGGTAGTTGAGTATCAGACGTCAATGAATAACCCTCGAAGACTAAATACCGACGAAGACATTTGGAGAACTTCATAAACAAAGTATGCGAAGACTGAACCATTCTATTTACTCACAAGCTTTACCGTTCTATATTTATGAGACTATGTCGTATGACTTCTAGTAGATTTATTCCAAAGAAGAAATTTCGAGTCAAGCCTGTCTTGTTAAACATCTCGAAATATGATTTAAGCAATGGATGTTCTTTGGTCTATAGAAATCTTAGTTGAAAACAATTTATTGTTCAAGAACTAATGTTGTGGATCATTTGAAAATTTCCCAAGCAATAATATTTATATCTAAGACAAATGGGAAGGTTTCAAACATCAAAATATAGTATTTCAGAACCACTGAAATTTGGACTCAGTGTAGGTTGGTGAACCGCTTCGCAAACCCCAGATATCTTATGTTCATAATACAAGAAGGTCGGTAAACCAGTTCGCAAACTGTAAGGTATCGAATGTGACAACTCACCAACCTAGTTCACGAACTGTGGTGATCTGAAATTGATGAAAGGCCAATGGTTGGCGAACCCAGTTCACGAACCGTTGACATCTGAGCTCACAAACCGCTGAACAATTCACCGATCGTAGCGTCCCGAATTCATGAAATACCGAACAATTCACGAACCATTTCTCCAATTATCCCCGTAAATATTAGCAGATGCCTTTTTTTTTTTGTATACTAATTTGTCCCATATCCCCGGATTTGGGGCCGTACATACATAATTAGATTTTAGGGCCAATGACGGCTAGTAGCACCGCATAAGTTGGTGAAATGAAAAGTACCACAACTTAACATAACAATGTCCCTTTTTTTTTTTTGTATACTACTAGTAATTTGTCCCATATCCCCGGATTTGGGGTCGTACATACATAATTAGATTTTTAGGTCCACTGTTTTAATATGGGTTTGTTTTTTTTTTGTAGGGTTAATTTGGGTCGTTGGAGATCAGGGAGTCACTTGGGCACAATCAAAACTAAGGCGTAATTACTAAGGCGTGCTTGTAATTGTATTCTTTCACTAGCTGTGGTTACAAATTTTCTTTTCTATGTATCTTATGTTATGATTTATATGTGTGTATGCGATACATGCATGTGCATGATATCATCAAGATTGATAAGATATCTAAATATCTAATCACGGCAGCCCCTGACTTTAGTTATTCGAAATTATAAAGATGCCCTTGACATTTGCAAGTATGATTGGGATAACAATTAGTACTGTTTCTACAGGTGTTTTATGAAGCCACTGTTGAGTTCTCTGCTTCTACCTATGTCACTTTGCGTACATTTTTGGAAGAAATTAGTGATGTCCGTGGATATTTAACTGATTGGCAGAAAGCTCGTGATCCTTACTTAAGCCATATGGGTGAGAAGATGTTACTAAAATACAACAAGTATTGGGGTGAGTATGATAACATGAATTCTTTATTGTTTATTGATGTGCTTCTTGATCCAAGAGAAAAAGAACGTGGACTGCAAGTACTATTAAAAGACTTGATTGTGCATGATATTCCTTGGATGAAACAACAATTGGTAAAAAAATGGTCAGATAAAGTGAAAGTGGATTTTAATGAATTATTTACAGCTTATAAGGCGTAATATACGGGTGTAGGAAGTGTGTTAGCCTCGTCGTAATCAGAGGTGAAACTGGTGGTAGTCCTATTCAAGAGAGTTCTAGTTCTACGATACATAGAAAGAGAAGACATAAGGCACATAGAGAAGAACGTAAAACCCAAATTGTCTACAATGGAGGATTTTGACAAATCAGAGGTGGAAAGATATTTGTCGGAGCAGATTTACTCACCAACAAAAGACAAGAAAGAAGGTTCAAAATTTGATATATTGACTTGGTGGAAAATCAATGCTGCAAGGTTTGATATTCTGCCACTCATAGCAAGACACATACTTGCGATTCCCGTCTCTTCAGTTGCAAGTGAGTCCGCTTTCAGTACTGGAAAGCGAATTCTTGGTCACTTCCGAAGCTCTTTAAGGCCCCGTACTGTGGAAGCACTGATTTTACTGCAAAATTGGTTACGGACACCAATTGACATGGACCCCTCTACATTTGGAGCTGAGGTGAACGAGGATGACGTCTTAGAGTCAGGTATGAAAACTCTTTCCCTGATTAATATACAATACCTCACCTTGTGGTAAGAAAGAGTTCTTTTAAATACGACATTTTTTTCACACCTGCAAGCTCCTTAATAGCATTATATACCTCATCTTCACTTATATTCCTTAATAACACTATATACCTCATCTTCACTTATATTCCTTTCTTTAATTACAATGCGTTTCCGTAAACAAGTTAAGCTTATGTGTAAATAAAAATCGCACTTAGAAATCGCACATTGCAGTTGACTCTGAGGTCCTAGTTGACTCTGAGGTCTTAGTTGACAAGTTGACTCTGAGGTCCTAGTTGACACTGTTGTTGCCTGCTTAGAAATCGCACATTGCAGTTGTAAACAGAGTTGCGCCTGTGGCCTGTGGGTTGTGGCAAGTTGACTCGAATTGCTGGTAGAGACTGTTGTTTGCTCAAGAAATGCTCATTGCAGTTGTTACAGCCGAGTTACACCCGTGTGTTGTGTGACTAGTTGACTCTGCGATGCTGGTTGTGACTGTTGTTTGCTCAGAAAATGCCCACAGAGTTGCTTGTTCAGACTGTTGTTTTGCTGAGATAATGTACATTGCAGTTTTTATAATTGAGTTGCGCCTGTGGGTTGTGACAAGTTGACTCTGAGGTGCCTGTTGAGACTGAATGTTTAGGTTTAAAAATTAGTCAATTCCTTGGTTTAGGTTTAAAAATTAGTCAATTCCTTGGTTGAGACTTGCACTATATCAAATTATTCTAAAGTGCTCATAACTTGGGATTAGATGGGATTTTTATGGGTAAAATTAGATGGGATTTTCTCATCGCAGAATAAAAAATGTTTTAAGTTCAATCCCCAGTGTTTTAATTGTTGTATCTGTCTAGATTTAACAGTTGGAGCTAACTGGAAATAACCAGCTTATCTGCTTTGAAATGGACATGCTCTTTTGAGACTATTTGCTTAGTGTTTCGCTGGTTTACCAGAAGCAGTTGTTGGGCATATTCTTATTACTTATTGAGATTTAACTGAATTTTGGTGTGCTGCAGAGCTGTTTGGGGATCTTAGTGCTTATTCCATCATCGTAGACGACGATTGAAGAATAAGGTTACATGAAGGTGATGCGCGTCGTTTACACAACAAATTAATTATTTCTTTCCACACAATTAACTGGTAATATAATGGCAAGGAGTTCGTTCCCACGAAGAGCAGGGAGATTTTAGTTGTTTAAAAAGTAACCGAAATGGGGTTTTTAGATTTTAAATCAAAGTAATTGACAAAAGAAAATATAAAAGATTTGTTGTAAATAATAAGAAGAAAGATGACTAGGGAATCCTTCGCTGTCACTGAACTGAAACTTAATTGAATACAAGTTTATCTATTGTTGAATTTATATTGTTACCAACCGTAGAATAGCAATAAGCTCTGCTATCCCCCGGATTCCTGTTGTCACTGGATACGGAAGCGCTCGACTACCAGTTTCTATTCAACTAATCCACCAAGAATAAGCTCTCAAGGTGTAGATTAACGAATGCTTTACACTCAGTGAATCAAAGTTGATCCTAGCATCGACGCATAGGCTCGACCCGCTTTACTAGTGTTATCTTTACACACAATTGCTTAACAAAATCCCTCTGTCAGCTCTTGCGATTTACTACTTGTGTAAAGAATTGAGTGACAATTACACGTATCACCAACCCCAATACTATTAGAAGAATTATTGATTGGTTAATTTAATTGATCACTTTAAATAACCCCTCAATATTCTTAAACATTAAAAATAATAAAGATAATCAACAAATAAATAAAACTTGAAATAAACTTGGTTTAAGAAATTAAAGCTTCATTGTTCAGGACTTTGAAATCATCCCTAATCAAAAAGAAGTTTAGCTACTCATAGCTAAAAAGAATTCTACAAATAAATAAAAGAGAAAGAATAAAAATAGAATTAAATATAAAAACTCACAAGAAAAGCCAGGGGAGCAAAACTTTATTTTCTCTCTGTTTCTGTCTTCTAGCTAGAGAAAAAGAATAATAAAAGAAGAAGATATATTTTTCTTTTGGTTTAGGTAGCTATTTATAGGCATCAAATACCCTAGCCGATCCACAAAATTCGTCTAAGATAAAGATAGCAAAGTCGGTGAAGTTTATCCAAGTGCTGATTCGGTGCAGGAAGGCTACGTTAGTAAAGTGGAGACGCAGCTTCCCATTCGCTATCACTTCAGCAGAATCTGTGTGTCATTATCTACGCCGTTGATTTATTGAGCTTCGATGCTCCGCAGTACACAAAATTACCACTCTCTTCAAAACGCGTCAAAGCTTCCTGCACAAACAATGCAAACATGGCCCACCACACGTGCTCACCCAATTCTCTTTTCTCTGTCGTACGGCTCTTGGACTTCCATCGCCGACTTCTGGTGCTGGCAGCAAGCCAAAACTTCCGCGTTCGTCACAGCATCAACACCTTCTCGATCATCATCACTTTCATGTCCATCTCTGTCAGGATCATCAGCAGCATCATCATTCTATCCTCTGTTCTTGGTCGTTGAGAAGCAATGAAAGCAGTATGAACCAATCCTTTCATCACTACCTTCTCTGTCCATTTCTTCAAATTTGTTCCGTCAGCAGCGATCGATCACCAATGGCAGCTGAAAATGCCATCATCGTCCCATAACCCCATCATGTTTTTCTTCTGCCAAGCTCAAACATGAGCTTCTTCCATTCATGCCAGCATCACCTGCAAGTAGTCACCATCGTCAATGGCAGCAGCCATACCTTCCCCGAATTCTCTCGTTGAAAGCACCACAGCTTCTCCAATGGTAGCAGCGTCTCCATGAAATTCATCTCGAGCTCTGACTCAATGGTTGGCAGCAACAGCAACCTCTAGTTTATCATCACAGCCATGATCATTCCAATGGCAGTGGCTGCCATTATTTCTTCAGTTCGAGCACCATCACTGCCATCATTTGTGCCAACAACTCCCTGAACTTGCTCGAGTTCTCTTATCTTCACTTCCTTGTTCTCTTCCATCTCGAGCATTATCACTTTCCTGTCGAGCTCGAGTTCTCTGTTTTCTATCTTGAATTATCGAAATCAGACAACAACCCATACTTTCTACTACCTCCAATGACCTGATAACCCATTCGAACACCACTTCAAATCAGTTGCAACGTGATCATGATGATCAATCACGAGTAACAGCAGCCGTCGATTGTGTCTGGTTTAAATTAATGAAGACGAAGTGCTCCGAGTAAACAGGCCGGGTGCCTTCAACATATTTTGAATTTCTGCCTCCCCTTTTGTAAGAGATCGAACTGCCTTTAGCAGTTCCCTTGAACTTTACTACCCCTTAACAGGAAGTGCCCCTTAACGATCAGTGAGGGTGTCAATAACACTCCCCGATAAAATGACCATTTTGCCCCTTGCTTATGAGTTCTTGTTTTGCTCGTAACTTCTTCATACGGACTCAGAATAACTCCGTTCTTTCGCCATCGTCTTCATCTTCTCGTCCTCTACACAATGAAAAGTAGAAATCTTGTATTTGAACGAGTTACATTTGGTCTTTGGCCTTTCTCCACTTATAGCTAGCTTCTTTCCTTGCACAATTAAGTGCATAATCACTTCTTTTGGATGGTTTATCTAACAAAACACAAATAAGAGAAAACAAGCGTAATATACAATAATTTGCAAGAAAACAAACAAATACTAGTATGGAATTGACACTAAATATATGTGAAATATGCACTTATCAAATTCCCCCACACTTGCCTTTTGCTAGTCCTCGAGCAAACTAAACTAGACTACAACAACTCCATTTCGCCGAGGATACGGTTATTTTTTAGCGGAATGTAACAAGCCTTTAAACCCCTAGGTGTCCCTAGTGGACGAGTTATAGTCTCGTGAGGGCTTACGAGAGGTATACCCACAAAACCTACTCCAACTTCAAAGCGTTCCATCTTCCCAAGCATCCAAAGAGCTATGAGGACATAGAGTTTCTGCATGCTAGTAATAAGAAGTTAGAAATACCAAGGAACATATTCTCATTCTTAAATGTTGAGTGAGAAATAACCACACCATAATGAGAGAACGCGTGTTTGAGAGCGATCAATAAGCATTTCGCCTCGAAATCTGCCTCACTTAAAAGGATTTTATGATAATTGCACTCAATAAGACAACTTTTTTATGGGTCTCACATGTGTGTAGGTAGGAATGAAGAGAGAAATCCTACACACGTTGAATGGTGGGAAGGAAACCTTCCGAAATATTTCTGGAGACTCCACAAAATCGTGGAAAATAAAGATATTTCTCTGATGATCTCTAAGAAAGGAAATCAACCATTATTATCGAGGATGGGAGTACTTACCACCTTCACATCTGATTGCAATGATGAAAGCACCACTCTCACAGCATCCAATAGAAACGTCTTCCTTCGGCTCGTCTTCTTCATCTTCTTGGTCTTCGTCTTCGGTCTTCAACTGCTGATGATAAACTCTTGAACTTCGTAGAACTCTGACAATTTGTAACTCTTTTCCCTTCAATTTCCTTGTTGCTTGAAACTTCTTTATAAATTTTTCTTCCCCATGGCTTTATTGAACAAATAACAACCTAATGCAAATCTTTTTTTATTTTTTTTTTTCATTTTTTTTTTTTTCATTTTTTTTTTTTTTTTTTTGTATTTTTTGTATTTTTTTTTTTTTAAGAGAGAAAAAGATTGCAACTAAAAATAATAACGAAATTAAAATTAACTTGGCCATAAAAGAAGTACTTTACCACTTTGATCTTCACAACTTGTATTGTCTTCGTATCATAAACTTCAATAATTCACATCTTTTGATTTTCTCTGCTCTTGCAAATAAGTCTTCATACTTGGATATAATTTATGCTCCTTATGTGTAAGTCTTCAACATATATGTAAATCTGCTCACTGTTTGTTGCTTTACTTGGATATGAAATTTTGCTCTTCCGTGAATTGTTGCTTGAACCTCAAACGTCTTCAACTTTCCTTGTAGATTTTGATGTCGCTCCCTTGTTGATGATGCTGGTGTTTCTATGGATCTGTTGGCGGCGAGAGAGAGAATGGTGCTACTGCAAATCAAACTACAAGAAGGTGGTGTTCATCTATAGATGTCACCCTTATGATTGACAAAATTAGCACTCAAGAGATCAAAGAGTAGTGCTTCTATTGGTGGGAGGTTGGGTAGCTCACCATTCTACCCGGAATTAACGTACGGTGACACACACTCAAAACAAAGCTCTTTAGTCAGCTACAAAGAAATTTTGGTCTGGTGCCTCTGTTGATTTGAAAATAGGTAGTCTCCACTAATGATTGATCAGCAACTCTAATAATGCATTTCCCTCTGCTCCTAATTTGCATCACCGGCATGATTAAATCCATTATTTAACACTCTAACAAGTAAGAAATCCAACGTAGTTCCCTAACACTTCCAAGTTCAGTTATGTCGGTCAGAATCTCTATGTAAACATACCTAGAAGTATGCTAGTGACTCTAAAATCTCTACAAGTTGGAGGTTTTTTTATGCAAAAATTTTCAAAATTTTGAAAAATCGACTCAAAAAGGCTAAAAACTCTATATGCAAAATATCCAAACACTCCCCCACACTTAAACTTTACATTGTCCTCAATGTAATTGACTCATCCTAAGTAAAGTCAAGGTGGGAAATCAAAATATGATATGAAAAGCTAAGAAAAATAAAATACAAAAGATAGAGATACAAAACCGATGGGTTGCCTCCCATTTAGCGCTTAGTTTTACGTCCTCAGCCTGACTTGGCATTCTCCAAATTACTCCTCCAGAGGAAGTAAATCACGAAGCTCAATCTCATCAACATCCACTGTAGTGAAGTTCTCGTAGTATGGCTTCAGTCTATGGCCGTTGATCTTGAAAAATTTCCCAGTTTTAGGACTAGTTATTTCAACTGCACCATGAGAAAAAATATTAGTAACAACAAATGGTCCCACCCATCGGGACCTTAGCTTGCCAGGAAATAACTTAAGACGAGAATTAAATAAAAGAACTTTTTGCCCCACAACAAAACTTTTTCGATTAATCATTTTGTCGTGGAATAACTTCGTCTTTTCCTTGTATATACGAGAGCTCTCATAAGCATCATTACGTATTTCCTCCAGCTCATTTGTTTGTAACTTCCTTTGTTTCCCAGCTTCATCATACTCCATGTTGTACATCTTTACCGCCTAAAAAGCCTTATGCTCAACTTCAACTGGGAGATGACAAGCTTTTCCATAAACCAATCGATATGGAGACATACCAATTGGTGTCTTATACGCCGTTCTATAAGCCCAAAGTGCATCATTAAGCCTGAAGCTCCAATCTTTTCTTGTAGTATTGACAGTTTTCTCCAGAATGGACTTAATTTCACGATTTGAAATTTCAGCTTGCCCACTAGTTTGTGGGTGATATGGCGTGCCAACCTTGTGTGTAATGTTGTACTTCTTGAGGAGAGCATGGAAGGATTTCTTGAAATGCGAACCTCCATCACTGATAACCACTCTTGGTGTACCATGTCTAGAGAATATATATTCCTTCACAAACTCACAAACAACTTGAGAATCATTAGTAGGGGTGGCTTTAGCTTCCACCCATTTAGAAACATAATCCACAAAGAAGAAGTATATAATATTTTCCATTCGAATTAACAAAAGGGCCCATAAAATCAATACCCCACACATCGAAAATCTCTACATGAAGAATCGGTGTGAGTGGCATTTGATTTCGAGCACCTAGATTGCCCGTTCGTTGACATCTATCACAAGATTTGCAAAAAGCATATGCATCCTCGAATAGGGTAGGCCAATAAAAGCCACTCTCAAGAACTTTGAGAGCGGTACGTTTAGAACCAAAGTGACCACCGCATGCATAAGAATGACAAAAAGATAGAATTGATTGAAATTCGAGTTAGGTACGCACTGCATGGATAATCCGATCAAGCACCATATTTCCACAAGTAGGGCTCATCCCACACATCTTTGTTTGGCTATTTTCTTAAGCTTTAACTTTTGAAAATTAGACATCGTACTAGGTACTTGCCTTGTAACCAAATAGTTTACTATATCAACATACCAAGGTGTTGATTCTTCAATTAAGAAAAGTTGTTCGTCCGGAAAACGATCTTGTAAGGGAAGTTCTTCTTCAGATACAACAAGTCTACTAAGATGATCTACAACAAAGTATTCTCGATACCTTTCTTATCTCTCGATTTCAATACTCGAATTCTTGCAGCAAAAGAATCCATCTTATGAGTCTTGGCTTGGCCTCCTTCTTTTTCAATAGGTACCGAAGTGCTGCATGATCAGAATATACAATCACTTTTGTACCCACTAAATATGATCTAAATTTTTCTAGTGCAAATACTATAGCCAACAACTCTTTCTCAGTGGTTGAGTAGTTGATTTGAGCCTCATTAAGGGTCCTTGATGCATAATAAATCACATGCGACCCCTTGTCTACTTTCTGACCCAGAACAGCTCCGACTGCATAATCACTTGCATCACACATTAACTCGAACGGCAAACTCCAGTCAGGTGACTTAATAATTGGTGCAGTAGTCAACATCTCCTTCAACTTATCAAAGGCATCCTTGCACTCCTGATCGAAGTTAAAGGCAACCTCTTTTTGCAACAATTTGCACATCGGCATTGAGATTTTGGAGAAATCTTTGATAAACCGCCTGTAAAACCTGCATGACCAAGAAACGAGCGAATCTCCCTCACCGAAGTGGGGTATTGTAAGTTTCTAATCAAGTCTATCTTTGCTTTGTCCACCTCGAGCCCTTGAGAGGACACGATGTGACCAAGCACTATACCATGGTTTACCATAAAGTGGCATTTCTCCCAGTTTAAAACAAGATTAGTGTCTATGCATCTTTTAAGAACAAGTTCAAGATTATTTAAACAAATATCAAATGAATCACCATAAACACTGAAATCATCCATAAATACCTCAATGATGTTTTCCACGTAGTCAGAAAATATACTGACCATACATCTCTGAAAAGTGGCAGGCGCATTGCAAAGACCAAATGGCATTCTTCTATATGCAAATGTACCGAAAGGGCAAGTAAAGGTAGTCTTCTCTTGATCCTCCGGTGCAATAACAATTTGATTGTATCCCGAATAACCATCCAAAAAGCAATAATAAGAATGTCCCTTGACCTCTCTAACATCCTTGATCAATGAAAGGCAAAGGAAAGTGATCCTTGCGGGTAGCCGAATTGAGCTTTCGTAGTCTATGCACACTCTCCATCCAGTTTGAACTCGTGTAGGAACAAGTTCATCATCTTGGTTTCTAACAACAAAGTGACACCCGATTTCTTAGGCACCACTTGCAATAGGACTAACCCACTTGTTGTCGAAATTGGGTAAATCACCCCCACACTTAGTAATTTGAGGATCTCTTTCTTCACGACCTCCATCATTGGGGGTTAAGCCTACGCCGAGCATCACGTACCGGCTTGCTATCATCTTCCATAAGGATTCTATGCATGCACATTGATGGACTAATGCCTTTAATGTCGCAATTGTCCAACCAATGGCCGTTTTGTGCTCCTTCAGAACCCGAAGTAGACGTTCTTCTTGTATAGCATTGAGATTCTTTGCAATAATCACTGGAAGCTCCTCTTTATCACCCAAGTAAGCATACTTTAAGTGATCGGGAAGAGGCTTCAATTCTAGTTTAGGTGCCTGCACAATAGAAGGTAAAGGAACCTCATTAGTTACGGGTAAAGAAATATAAGAGATATTACCCGTTCGAGCTTCTTGTAATGTTGTTAAAGCACCACACATCTCCACTATCTCTTTGACTAGTTCGACGTCCACATTCGGCTGCCCATGAACGTCGAAATCAATGCTATTTCGCAACACAACTCCAAGTTCGTCTTCATTGCTCAAATCAAACATTTGTTGTGCCAATGATCCAATAACATCAATAGAGAAAGCGGAGTGCACATCACTAGGATAACGCATGGCCTCAAATATGTTGAAGCGAATTATCTCCTTATCAAATTCCATAGTGAGTGTACCATTGTCCACATCAATCTTCGTCTTTGCAGGTTTTCATAAATGGTCTCCCAAGAAGTAACGAAGTAGATGAACAATTTTCTCCATTTTGCATATCCACAATGTAGAAATCAATAGGAAAAATTAAATCGATTCACTTGAACTAACACGTCCTCCACGACTCCCTTAGGATATATATTGGACTTGTTTGCCAATTGAATAGTAATATTTGCCTCTTTTAAAGGTCCAAGATTCAAAGAATCATAAACATCGGCTGACATAACACTTATGGAAGCTCCCAGATCAAGTAAAGCACGCTCAAATCGTCGGTTACCAATAGTAATTGGCACTGTGAAACCCCAGGATCTTCACACTTAGCAGGCATCTTCTTCAGTAACATAGCTGTAGCACTTTCGCCCACCTGAGTAATTTGATTAGCAATCAACCTATCCTTCCTTGTGCATAAATCCTTCAAAACCTTGGCATACCTGGGTACGGTTCTGATGGCCTCAATAAATGGAATGTTGATTTGTATCTTGCTGAAAATATCCATGATCTCCTTGTCTTGAGATTGCTTCTTTGACTTGGCAAAACGACTAGGGAAAGGAGGTGGTGTGGTAAAGGTGGGAACTGTGTCCTTAGGTTGTCCGGTTGAGGTTGGCTTTTCCTTTGGTGCGGTTTCCGCTTCTACTTCCTTCTCAATGTCGTCATGAACCACATGTTGTTGTTGTTGTGGTTCTTCAGTTTGTCTCCCACTTCTTAGAGTTACGGCATTTACCTGCTCTCTTGGATTCACAAAAGGTTGTGATGGTAACTTTGTTGATGTTTGTGTTTTTAGCAGATTCATATCAGTCGCCATTTGCCCCATCTGCATTTGTAAGTCTCTAACAACAGCATCATTCTTTTGTTGATATTGTAGGTTTTGTTGCAAGATAACATCTTGTTTTTAAGACATTCCCTTTTGTTCTTGCATCATAACCTTCAGCATCTCCTCTAAACTGGAACTCTGAGTTTGTTGCTGAGTTTGAGGCTGGAGTTGTGATTGTTGAAAACCCCCTTGTCTTGCATATGGATTAGGAGTTGCAGCTTGCTTGTTCGCATAACTGAAATTTGGGTGATCTTTCCAACCAGGATTATAAGTATTAGAGTAGGGATCATATCTTGGCCTCTGATTAGGAAATATAGCATTTACCTCGGCATCCTCTTCATATGAAGGAACAACTGCAGATGCTATACGTTGTACCATTTTTTCCATATTACTCATTCGTTGCTCCATGTGTGAAGAATCTCCCATCTCACTAACTCTTCTAACCACCGATGAATCTCTAGTATAAAATTGCTGCGTATTTGCAGCCATGCTCTCAATCAAACTAGTAGCCTCCTCGACAGTTTTATTAGCCAGTGCACCACTGCTAGCCGCATCAATCAAGTGTCTCTCATGCGGTAGTAACCCCTCATAGAAGTGTGTAATGATAAGTTGTGGTGGTATTTGATGATGTGGGCAACTCGCCAACAATTTCTTGTACCTCTCCCAATAGTCATACAAAGATTCTCCGAAACTGCACAATGCCACTAATCTCCTTGCGAATAGATGCAGCTTTAGAAGCAGGAAAATACTTTTCCAAAAACAGACTTTTTCATTCCGGTCCATGTGGTAATACTTAAGCAGGAGATAATAGAACCATGAGTCCGCTTGGTCCGTTAATGAAAACGGAAAAGCTTGTAGAAAAGCCGTATCATCATCATCATCACTCTTTTTCATACTTCTAATCGTGTTCTGAAACTGCTACTGCAGTGTCGATTAGGATCTTCACCTGGTAGTCCCTTGAACTTTGGAACCCAATGAAGAAGGCTTGACTTAAGTTCCACTGTGTCATTTAGAGTAATACACATTGGTTGAGATTCCAAACATGGTGATGTTATATCTCTCAACGTCTTCCTCTCTGGAGGTGGAGGTGGTGGATCTATCTCGTCGTCTGTATTAACCATCTCTTCTGTAGAAGGTTCTAGTTGTAACTGCTGACGTGCTTGAAGTACCGTTCCTTTGCGAGTTTGAATTCCGCACCTCAGATAATCCCAATCTTTCGGTGCCAGAGATTAAGTGCCTGAGACCAAAAAAATCTAGAGTAAAATCTAAGAATAGATGATTAAAAATATTTTTTTTTTCCAAATAAAATAATAAAAAAAAAAAAAAAAAAAAAACTAAAAGAAAATAAAACAACTAAAAGCTACCGACTGCTCCCCGGCAGCGGCGCCAAAATTTGATGCGCGTCGTTTACACAACAAATTAATTACTTCTTTCCAAACAATTAACTAGTAATATAATGGCAAGGAGTTCGTTCCCACGAAGAGCAGGGAGATTTTAGTTGTTTAAAAAGTAACCGAAATGGGGTTTTTAGATTTTAAATCAAAGTAATTGACAAAAGAAAATATAAAAGATTTGTTGTAAATAATAAGAAGAAAGATGACTAGGGAATCCTTCATTGTCACTCGAACCGAAACTTAATTGAATACAAGTTTATCTATTGTTGAATTTATATTGTTACCAACCGTAGAATAGCAATAAGCTCGCTATCCCCGGATTCCTGTTGTCACTGGATACGGAAGCGCTCGACTACCAGTTTCTATTCAACTAATCCACCAAGAATAAGCTCTCAAGGTGTAGATTAACGAATGCTTTACACTCAGTGAATCAGGTTGATCCTAGCATCAGACGCATAGGCTCGGCCTGCTTACTAGTGTTATCTTTACACACAATTGCTTAACAAAATCCCTCTGTCAGCTCTTGCGATTTACTACTTGTGTAAAGAATTGAGTGACAATTACACGTATCACCAACCCCAATACTATTAGAAGAATTATTGATTGGTTAATTTAATTGATCACTTTAAATAACCCCTCAATATTCTTAAACATTAAAAATAATAAAGATAATCAACAAATAAATAAAACTTGAAATAAACTTGGTTTAAGAAATTAAAGCTTCATTGTTCAGGACTTTGAAATCATCCCTAATCAAAAGAAGTTTAGCTACTCATAGCTAAAAAGAATTCTACAAATAAATAAAAGAGAAAGAATAAAAATAGAATTAAATATAAAAACTCACAAGAAAAGCCAGGGAGCAAAACTTTATTTCTCTCTCTGTTTCTGTCTTCTAGCTAGAGAAAAAGAATAATAAAAGAAGAAGATATATTTTTCTTTTGGTTTAGATAGCTATTTATAGGCATCAAATACCCTAGCCGATCCACAAAATTCGTCTAAGATAAAGATAGCAAAGTCGGTGAAGTTTATCCAAGTGCTGATTCGGTGCAGGCAGGCTACGTTAGTAAAGTGGAGACGCAGCTTCCCATTCGCTATCACTTCAGCAGAATCTGTGTGTCATTATCTACGCCGTTGATTTATTGAGCTTCGATGCTCCGCAGTACACAAAATTACCACTCTCTTCAAAACGCGTCAAAGCTTCCTGCACAAACACTGCAAACATGGCCCACCACACGTGCTCACCCAATTCTCTTTTCTCTGTCGTACGGCTCTTGGACTTCCATCGCCGACTTCTGGTGCTGGCAGCAAGCCAAAACTTCCGCGTTCGTCACAGCATCAACACCTTCTCGATCATCATCACTTTCATGTCCATCTCTGTCAGGATCATCAGCAGCATCATCATTCTATCCTCTGTTCTTGGTCGTTGAGAAGCAATGAAAGCAGTATGAACCAATCCTTTCATCACTACCTTCTCTGTCCATTTCTTCAAATTTGTTCCGTCAGCAGCGATCGATCACCAATGGCAGCTGAAAATGCCATCATCGTCCCATAACCCCATCGCTGTTTCTTCTGCCAAGCTCAAACATGAGCTTCTTCCATTCATGCCAGCATCACCTGCAAGTAGTCACCATCGTCAATGGAAGCAGCCATACCTTCCCCGAATTCTCTCGTTGAAAGCACCACAGCTTCTCCAATGGTAGCAGCGTCTCCATGAAATTCATCTCGAGCTCTGACTCAATGGTTGGCAGCAACAGCAACCTCTAGTTTATCATCACAAACCATGATCATTCCAATTGCAAGTGGGCTGCCATTATTTCTTCGATTCGAGCACCATCACCGCCATCATTTGTGCCAACAACTCCCTGAACTTGCTCGAGTTCTCTTATCTTCACTTCCTTGTTCTCTTCCATCTCGAGCATTATCACTTTCCTGTCGAGCTCGAGTTCTCTGTTTTCTATCTTGAATTATCGAAATCAGACAACAACCCATACTTTCTACTACCTCCAATGACCTGATAACCCATTCGAACACCACTTCAAATCAGTTGCAACGTGATCATGATGATCAATCACGAGTAACAGCAGCCGTCGATTGTGTCTGGTTTAAATTAATGAAGACGAAGTGCTCCGAGTAAACAGGCCGGGTGCCTTCAACATATTTTGAATTTCTGCCTCCCCTTTTGTAAGAGATCGAATCGCCTTTAGCGGTTCCTTGAACTTTACTACCCCTTAACAGGAAGTGCCCCTTAACGATCAGTGAGGGTGTCAATAACACTCCCCGATAAAATGACCATTTTGCCCCTTGCTTATGAGTTCTTGTTTTGCTCATAACTTCTTCATACGGACTCAGAATGACTCCGTTCTTTCGCCATCGTCTTCATCTTCTCGTCCTCTACACAATGAAAAGTAGAAATCTTGTATTTGAACGAGTTACATTTGGTCTTTGGCCTTTCTCCACTTATAGCTAGCTTCTTTCCTTGCACAATTAAGTGCATATTCACTTCTTTTGGATGGTTTATCTAACAAAACACAAATAAGAGAAAACAAGCGTAATATACAATAATTTGAAAGAAAACAAACAAATACTAGTATGGAATTGACACTAAATATATGTGAAATATGCACTTATCAGAAGGCCTAGTTGTTTGGTGATCTGGTCCATCCACTGAGTTACTGGGATTGTTATGTGATATGAACATCATAGTTAGGGTTTTGGTCATCTCGTTATGTGTCATCGCACTGGCAGCAGGAAATTTCTTGGGGCTAGCTGCTCTAAATCTCATGTATTTTGTTTGCACATGTTATGATAATCAAGTGATCGGCAAAAGAGTTTTTGACAATTGGGTTTTACAGAGGAAGTTGCAAACATTATTTTCTACTTGTTTTATGTTGTTGGTTTCATATATGCATCATATATATTGCAGTGTGGAATGAGTGGTTACTGCTTTGGCTTTGGTAAAAAAAGGGAAAAAAAGGGGGGAAAAAAACGGTTATACCTGCCACCCTATCCTACCCAACCCGCCAATTAATTGGTCGGGTAGGATCTTACCCGTTTAATGGCGGGTAGGGTGGCGGGTAAAAATTTTCTTACCCGCCAGTAAGCGGGTAGGATGGCGAAATGGGCATATCCTACCCACCCTACCCGTTATGCAGCTCTAATCAAAAGCTAACACAGAGATGGTTGATACACGCGTAATAACGGCAGCGAAAATGTGTGCTTTTCAGTCAGTCTTCTTCGACTGACGTGGGTGGAAGCGTTCAACTAACCCAAGTACAATACTTTAATACAAACACTCAGATCCTTTATATCACTCTCTCTTTATTGCATGTCCGGAAGAGTTTCAATTTTTTATTCCTTTTTGCTCTGTCTAGTTTAACTAGAAGGGGTTTCGATCTTCATTATCCAAATCAACAACAAAGAAAAAAATCCATTCTTTTTCAAGTTAATCGGAGCCCTAACAACAACACATTCAAGGTACATTATACTTTTTTAACATTTTTTTCACTTCGATTCTTGGTTTCTATTTCTATGAGGTTTTCGAAATATAAAAGAGGGGAACAATCTAGTGATTCTGATTATGGTTATAAAGGTGAATCATCTGATTATGGTTATGGTTATAAAGGTGAATCATCTAAACGAGCTAAGAAAAGAATTAGTTTTAAGAACCGTATGAAGCCTAAACAAGCTGAAAGAAGATTTAAATACAGTTCTAAGAATCATATAAAGTCTAAATCTTGCTCTAAGAGTTTTACTTACAAGAATATTGTTTACAAAAATACTGCACCCAATTTCATTAGGAAGCAGCAAAAACAGTTGTCTAGTAGTAGTTCTGAGGAGTATGGGGTTATTAGGATGAAAAATCATTTGTTTAATATTAGTTCTGATGAGTTTAATGTTAATTCTGATGAGTTTAATAATAGTTCTGATGAGTGTGGTGTTATTAGGAAGAAAAGGTTTCATGGTCCGAAAGATGATTCACATAAGAAAGATCATAAAAGAAGAAAGTTACATAATGAGGCTGTATTTGTGGGGGATCCCGACTATCTCAAGTTCTTGAAATCATTGACTTGGGACAAGGAAAAT
This sequence comes from Papaver armeniacum, assembly GCA_023531295.1. NCBI lineage: Eukaryota > Viridiplantae > Streptophyta > Magnoliopsida > Ranunculales > Papaveraceae > Papaver > Papaver armeniacum. The sequence continues at coordinate 518,679 of JAJJWW010011880.1, forward strand.
GATGAAGATGGTAGTGATAATTATAGTAAAAGTGAAAATGAGGCTTTCGATGATCTTGTGGATGAAAAGGATATCGAAGATGTCGAAGAAAATGAGGACTATGATGATGTTGTTGATGATGAGGATAGCGATGATGACGAGGATGACGAAGAAAATGAGGATGTTCATGTGGACAGGGTCAATGAAATGAGTATGGACATGGGTGGTAATGGGATTGGTGTGGGAAATGCGCTTAATCCTGGTGATACCAATGTGAAGGATGGCAAAGAAAATGAGGATATTCAATTGGATATGGACATGGGTGGTGAATGCGGTAATGGAATTGATGCGGGGGATGAGCTAGATCCACAGTACAAGATGTTTTTGAAGAACTTGAGGGAAGACGGGAAGTCTTACATCCTAGAGATGAGGAGTGAGAAGGGGGACTTTATCTCCATAAAGTATGAAGAGCCATTGTTATCTCCTAGTTGCCCCAAGAGGAAGTCTATGCCAATCAATGATTTTCATCCATTCCTTGATGAATGCAAGTTGGAATTGACACCCACAGCTGACGTGAGTTACTGTAAGTTTCTTAAAAATATGGGAGTAATTGACGGATCCTTGATTGTGATAACGGATGATATAATTCTGCCAATGGGAGAACATAACAAGGTTACTGCATCTGTTCTTGAGAAGTCTTTAAAAAATGGTTTCCCTTGTAGTAAAGATCTGCAATTTGAAGAAGACAACAGGGACTCTATATCTAATCCTGGAAAATCTGTGAAAGATGGTTTGCTCTACTGCAAAGACCCGACGAGTAAACCATATAAACCTCAGAAATCCTGTGATTCACAGGTTAGAGTTTTGTTTATATATCAGTAGTTGAGCAAAAAATTGATGTTCCATTGTGATTTTGTATTTCCTTTCTGGTTTTCGTTTCGTATACTAACCATTTTGTTTTTCTCTGTAATTGCTTATAAACTTTAAAGACGGATGAAGATGATCTGGGTACTGAGTGCTATCGTACGGAATATGAAAAAAAGCTTGAGAAATGTATAAACATGCCATATGATGAGAAGGAGCTTATTGATAAGTGGAAATTAGCATCCTGTCGCAAGGAGTTGGAACGAGTTAGGGAGACACGACGGCGTTCTGTATCATATGCCACTGAGAAAACAAGCCGTTCCTATTTGGATCACCACCCTGGTAAGAAAGATTCTGCATATCTTTCAGACACTATATATCTGCATAACACTCTCGTTATTGATCATGTCACTTATCAGTTATCAGAATTTATGGGACTATTTAGCCATAGTGTACGTTCCATTATGGGGTTCCGATTGCTTTCCTTTTTTTTGTTCCCTTTTCAAGTGTTGCAATTTGCAACTTCGTTGACGAATAATTGCGAGATTGCTCAGTTTTAGATGAATATTCTTGGCATGCATTCATTTACTTTGAAGAAGTATCACATGGTTTCATGTTTGTGATGCTATTTCAGATGCCAATTTACCTTTGCTATTTGAGAAACTTTCTTATCTAACTTCTCTAATCTTTATATTCAATGTTGCGAATCTCAGGTTAAAGTACACTCTTGGTCTTTCCTTTTTGCTCAGATTTAAATCTTTTGGTATTCATTTTGCAGCTCTCTCAGAAATGGTTGATCGCGCTTTAGCACGTCGTGATGGGTGTAGAGCATTGTTGCTTCTGCGTTGCTTATTCTTCTACAATGAGGTGAATTTCCAATTGGTGTCTCTACTTAGTTGCCATACATCTGAATACTTTCACTTGTATATATTGCCTATTACCTGCAGCTCTATTCCTTTCTGAGTTTCTTAAGCTTTTTGTATTCACTTAAAGTTTCTTTGAACAGTCATTCTGGCCATGTTACAGTAGTTAGGTTCTTCTTGTAAGATTGATTTCGATATTGAGGCTCACGCCACTTCACTGAGTCAATATAGACTTACTTTAAAAAAAAAAAAATCAATGTGAAGTGAGTATTCATGTGCTCCATCAAGGTCTATTTGTGTTCATGTAGAGTGTCTGGAAAGAAAGAAATAACATGTTTTAAGGGTAGGAGTGAACTGGAGAGCCTCATTAGAGGTCTAGATTTTTATATTACAAAGAAACAGATCGCAACGGCTTTGCGTGACAGGAAATCCTTGCTTACATGAAGTATCTTATGTTTAGTTGTAATATTACTGCACGCTGGCGTGGAGGACTGCCTGTTGGCGCCTGGATTGTTAATATGTGTCTACTCTTAAGCAATTTCGTTGTTTCCTTTTAGAGGCAGTACAATGTGTGTCTAGTGAAAAATATATGCATTTCCTTGTTATACAAATGTGATATTCCATCTAATGTATGCCTGTGCAGAATGTGGCCCATGAAGGAGCATTTATGCCGTGGGTAGAGCCCTCCTTTGAGAAGATGCTGTTGGACCCTGCATAAAAGATTATTCCCCAAGAAGTGCAGGTTGCTTGTTAGCTGAGGATTGTAGGTAAAAAGGGGAAGACTAACTTACCTGACCATGGTAATACAAGTTGCATGTTGTATTATTAGGAGTAGAAAAATTATAAGACTGCCTTGAGTGCTAATTAATGGAGTTTCTAACCTACATTAGTTACAAGTAGTACTGAAAGACTGGAGTTGTTGATGGTCATCATTGTATTTCATAATATTCATGTTCTTCTGAGTAATACTTTTATGCTGTTACATTTGTTGTTGGAGCTGTAGCAGCAGCTGCAAGTGGGATAGTTGCACTTACAATGTTGCCTGATCTACCCCCTGATTTTCACCAACAGAAGTAGAATCATGAGAACAAGAAGTTTACCATTCCCTTGACTTGTCACTTTTAATGTTCAGTATCTCACATCTCAAGTGTATTCCATTACATATGGATATTCTTTGTTAACACAACATCTAGTACGTGTGCAATGTGACCCAACATTGTACACGGTAGTCTCTTGGCTAACAAATGTTGCGCAACATTGGTATAGAATCACCACTGAGAATCACCACTGAGAATCACCACTGAGACTTACATGATATAGAATCACCACTAAGTGATATCCTTTATGCTTCTGTATATTTGGAAATCAAAACCAATTAAGAAATTCTTGAGCTGTAGTGAGACGATGAACATGACGAAGAGCAGTTGGGGTAAGAGATGAAAAAAGCCAGCTAACGAGAATTTTACCTTGTTTTCTCCATGAAATAAATTCGGGATTAGGGTTTTCATTAGCAAGAGTTGGTGTTGGACAGGGAGTTGCACCGGTAACATGACCATCTAAGTGATATCCTTGAAGATATGGTAAGAATTGTGCACGCCATAAGGAATCATCTAGTTTGACGGTGATTATGTGATGAGGTTGAGAAAATTGAACAGAGGACATAGTTGAGGATTGTAAAGCAGAAACAGTAGATGTGACCATAGAAGAGACAGTTGATGAGATTGTTGAGGATTCAGTTGACATGGTTGAGGATCGGTAAAGGCTAAGTTTGATACCAAGTTAAAACCAATTGTTGGGCAACTCAAAACCAATTGGCAATGAGTGGAGAGGCCCAAGGGATTATAAACCGCAGGATCTTAGATTGCCCAACAATGTGGGACTAATAATCTCAACAATTTTAACAGAAGAGAATATTATTGATTATAATCACACAAATTCAATTATTCAGAGATACAATTTATATGCAAGAGTTTCTTGAACTTCAAGGTCAAGAATTTCATAATGGGTTTTGATTTCCAAATATACAGAAGCATAAACTTGTTGCCAACAGACTACCGTGTACAAAGTTGGGTCACATTGCACACGTACTAGATGTTGTGTTAACAAAAATCATTCTGTCTCTTATCTTCTGCTAAACTATCTTATCTCTTCTTCTCTGTTAACCAAAGTCTAAACCTGCAATAAACCTAAACCTTCAGTAAATCTAACTTGGTGTCAGAGCAGGCTAATTGCGACGAGTCGTTTGACCGCGTCTTTACTCCGCGTCACCCGATTTACTGTCCACGTGTTAGACCCAACGAGGATACACATGAGGGGGCGTGTTGAGATTATTAGTCCCACATTGTTGGGCAATCTAAGATCCTGCGGTTTATAATCCTTTGGGCCTCTCCACTCATTGCCAATTGGTTTTGAGTTGGATGCTCATATTTTTAAACCCTGCACTATACGTATTATTCTTACAGTAGCTCTATCTTCCAATTGGCCTATTCATCAACTTGATGTGCATAATGCGTTTTTACACGGGGAACTTCATGAAGAAGTGTACATGAAACAGCCTCCAGGTTATGTGGACTCTCGATTTCCTACACATGTTTGCAAATTACACCGGTCTCTCTACGGACTTAAACAGGCTCCTCGTACGTGGTATCACAGACTCAGCACTTTCTTGCTACAAATTGGGTTTATTACTTCGAAGTGTGACTCGTCTCTGTTTATTTACAATGGTACTTATGGTACTATATATTTGTTGGTCTACGTGGATGATATCTTAGTTACTGGTTCTAGTACCACAGGTATTACTTCTATTCTCACTTGTTTACAATAGGAATTTGCAATTAAAGATCTTGTCTCCTTGTTTTATTTCTTGGCATTGAGACAACTCGTACTTCTTCGGTTTTGTTTCTTTCTCAACAACGTTATGCTCATGATCTTCTTGTTCGAGCAAAAATGGATGGAGTCAAACCAATTCAAACTCCTCTTAGTACTTCTGGTGATATTTCTTCTGATCGTAGCACTTTATTATCTGATGCCACTGAATACCATAGTATTGTTGGAGCTTTGCAGTATTTAACATTTACTCGCCCGGATCTTGCATATGCTGTCAATAAACTATGTCAGTTTATGCACGCTCCTACTGAGTTTCACTGGAGTTTAGTTAAGCGAATACTTTGTTATCTCAAGAATACAACTACCTTTGGTATACTTATTCGGCCATCACCTTCTCTACAATTATCCTTCAGTCCATATACTGATTCTGATTGGGCTGGTTCTCTCGATGATCGTCGTTCTACTAGTGGCTATTATGTTTATTTGGGTGGCAATATTATCTCTTGGAGTGCTCGTAAACAGAAAACAGTATCTCGTTCTAGTACTGAAGCTGAATATCGGGGACTTGCCATTGCAACTGCCGAAATTATGTGGATTCAATCACTTATTTCGGAGCTTCGTATATCTACTCGTTCTCCTTCTATTTTATGGTGTGACAATCTTAGTGCAACTTATCTCACTATTAATCCTATATTTCATGCGAGGACGAAGCATATTGAAATTGACTATCATTTTGTTCGAGATCAAGTTGCTTCCAAACTTCTTGATGTCCGTTTTATATCATCCAAAGACCAAATTGAGGATATATTCACAAAACCACTTTCTAAAGATCGGTTTTGTCTATTGCGGTTCAAGCTCACGGTTCAAGATAACCCATTACGCTTGTGGGAGGGTGTTAACACAATATCTAATACGTGTGCAATGTGACCCAACATTGTACACGGTAGTCTCTTGGCTAACAAGTTTATGCTTCTGTATATTTGGAAATCAAAACCAATTAGGAAATTCTTGACCTTGAAGTTCAAGAAACTCTTGCATATAAATTGTATCTCTGTATAATTGAATTTGTGTGATTATAATCAATAATATTCTTTTATGTTAAAATCATTTTGTCTCTTATCTTCTGCTAAACTATCTTATCTCTTCTTCTCTGTCAAACAAAGTCTAAACATGCAATAAACCTAAACCTTCAGTAAATCTAACTTTCTTTTGTAAGTTAAAAATTGTGGGCCATTTTATTCAATTTGTCCTATCCTATTTATATGGAATTCTTAATTGCTGGCTATCCCCTGATTTCACCTATTCTAAATGCCCTTTCTGAGCCCTAATGCTCAGTCTCTTGCCCACCGTCAAGCTTGTCAGTCGGGTGCCCAAGATGGATTCAGAGTCAACTTCACTAGGCCTGTTGCTGCAGCTTAGGCATCCACTTCGCGGAACTTGATTTCACCATGGTCCATCTAACTCCTATGCAATAGGATCACTTCGAGCAGAAGCTCAAAGTTCTAACAAATCTTGGAATTTCCAAATACTTTTATTGCTGAGAAACAAACCACTGCATTAACTTAAAAGAGAGTTACAAACTTCAGCCAAAGGCTCTTTCCTCAACAAACTGTCCAAAAAGGGAGGAAAAGAAACCCAAATATCTTTCAAACTGAACTTTCTAGCCCGACGTGCAAGCCGGTCTGCTAGTTTGTTCTTAAGACGCTTAATATATACAACTTTGAAACTATTACAACTAGAAAAGGAAAACCGACACTTCTTTAAAAGATCATTGCAACGCCAATCTACTGCACCTTTGCCTTCATTAAAAAAATCCACCAATTGAAGGCAATCACTTACAAACATGACTTTTGAAAGATTCATCTCCAATGCCCAAGAGATAGCCAAAATTAGGGCAGTTGTCTCAGCACCAACATCACCTGAAATCCATCCAAAGTCCGCTCTAGACTATTTTATTCTTCCTGCAGTATCACAGAGAATAATACCAACACCCATATTAAAATTCTTGAAAGAGCCATCAACGAACATAATATGATCAACAGCCTGAATGGAAGTTTTAACATTCAATCTACTATATTTTTTAGTCAAAGGAGTAACAACATAAGTATTTATAAGTCTTCTAGCATCCATAATAACTCTGTCAAGATTTATCGAAACACTTCTAAACACTACGTCACATCTGATTTTCCAGATACACCACATTACTATAGCACCAATGCTTGGCCAGTTAACAGCATAAGGAGAGATACCCAAGATTTTATCAAACCACCTCAGAAAAAATATCTTCAATCCAATCACAATCAGTAACAACTAAATGTTGCAGAGATAGAGCAAACCAAATATGAGAAGCTATAGGACACAGGAAGAACAAATGCATAACAGATTCAACATCATTCCCACATAAAGGACACCAGTCATCAATAGCAGGATTATAAAGCATAAGGGTAGAATTAACTGGTAACATCTGAGCAAAAACTTTCCACATGAAGAATTTGATCTTCGGAAGATAGTCCAAAGACCAAACTTTTTTCCAAAAAGAAGCTTCCTCCACTGAACTAGATTCATTTGTATAAAAATTGTAAGTTGTCTTAACAATGAAATCACCATTTTTTGTATGAGCCCACATAATACTATCTTTTTCATTAATATTTATTCTTAGAGACCTTATCTTTATAACATCATCAGGAGCAAACAAAGAATTTAGAAGACCAATATTCCAGTTGTTATTATGAACATCTATAAGTTCACTAACAAAAGTGTAATCATAAAAATTAGGACTAATCGAAACCGGTGGTGATTTAATAAAAGGTAACCAATTTGAAGACCAGATTTTTGTAGAAGTTCCATCATTAATCTTACTCACGATATTAGCTTTTAAGAAGACCTAACCTTTTACTATTCCTTTCCAGATCCAAGAAGAATTATCGACTGCTTTATCTATTTCCAAAAAGTTTTGATTACGAAAATACTTATCTTTTAAAAATCTAGAAACTAATTGATCTGGGTTTTTACAAATTTTCCAACACAACTTTGCAATAAACACCCTGTTAGTAGCATGAGAGTTTCTAATACCTAGGCCACCACTTAATTTTGATTTACCAATATCATTCCAAGAGCGAAAATAAGCAGCTCGTTTTGGGTTTTTCTTCGACCACCAAAAGACTCTTTGAATCGAATCAATTTTAGAACTATTTTTTTTAGGAAAAGGAAAACACGTCATATGATAAACAACTAAGCTAGAGAGAACATGCTTAGTAACAACTGTTCTACCAACACCATTTAGATTTGTTCTCTTACAATTACTCAATCTAGCATAGAATTTATCAATAAGGAACTGAAAAGTCTTTGTTTTATCCCTTTTAACAAATAAAGGAGTGCCAAGATACTTTCCAGAACTACTCAGAAATTTAATACCCAACGTTTTTGAAAGTAACTTAACATGTTTATGATGCATTTTACTGCTAGTGAAAAAACCCGATTTCTCAAAGTTGATAGCTTGACCTGAGGCCTTCGTAAAGGTGTTTATAATTTTCATAAGATTTCTTGCATAAGATAAAGAAGCTTTTGAAAAAGCATGCAGTCATCTGCGAGAAATAGGTGAGAAATCGGAGGAATATTTTTCCTCAGTTGGAAACCCTGAATAACTTTATCATTTTCACCTTTCAACAAGAGCTGAGATAAAGTTTCCCTACAAATGATAAAGATATAAGGAGATAGGCAATCTCCCTGCCTAATACCCATAGTAGGAAAAAAAAAAACCTCTCCAGGCGAGCCATTAACTAAAACTGAATATGAAACCATACTTATACATTGAAATATCATTTGACACCATGCATCCGAAAAAACAAATTTTTTAAAGACAGAAAGTATGAAGGACCATTTTAGTCTATCGAAAGCTTTCGAAAGATCTAACTTGATGCCCATAAAACCATTTTAATTATTTTTTCTCTTCCTAGTTTTAAAAGAATGCAAGATTTCAAGACTAATTATGATATTATCCTGAATCTGTCTATTTGCAATGAATGCAGATTGAAAAGGAGAAATAAGGGAGTCAAGAAGAGGTTTTAATCTATTTGTTAATTTTGTTGAAATAATATTATAAACAATGTTAGTTAAACTAATAGGTCTAAAATCATTAGGAGATGAAGGGTTGTTTACCTTAGGAATAAGCGAAATAAAAGAATGGTTTAACTGCTTGAGAAGAAACCTATTGCGAAAGAAAGATTGAACATGATTTATAACCTCGACTGAAACTTCCTCCCAATTATCTAAGAACACCCCCCCCCCCACCCCCGCGGAAAACCATCAGGTCCCGGTGATTTCCAAGGATCCATATTGTTAACAGTAGAGAGACTTTTTTCAATAGTAAGTATTTATACTAAATTAGCATTCATATATTCTGTAAGAATTGGCTGAACATCTTTGAGGACTTCTACTATTTCAACATTACTTGGCAATGAAGAAGTACAGATACATTTAAAATGATTAGTTAGTAGAGAAACAACTTGCTCTCTACTCTCTAACCAATTACCCTTACCAGCTCTTAAAGTATGTATTGTAGAATACATATTCCTAAGTTTAACTGAGTTATGAAAGTTCGTATTCTTATCATACTGAGTAAAGTAGTCAATTCTCGATTTTTGTTTATAAAAAGAATTTTCAATCTCATACCAGAAATCCAGCTGTTTAGAGTAATTCAAAATATAAGAACCTATCTTGAGGAGTATAAAAGACAAAGACTGAAGCTTCTCAATTTCGGAATTTAACTTAGTTATAGTAGTTTTAAATATTACCAAAAGAATTTAAGTTCCATTTGCTGAGGTCTTGCTTTAAATTTTTAAGCTTACCAACAACAATAAAACTTGGCGAACCATTAACTCCCTTATTTCAGGAATTAATAAGAACATTCTTAAAGTCAGGGCTCAGTTGCCAACATTTATAAAACTTATACGGAATATGAAGACCTTGTTCTTGATGAAAACACTTTAATAAGATAGGACTATGATCAGAAAAAACCCTTCCTAGATTAGTTACCCCAGTATGAGGCAGAACAGAGACCCATTTATCATTCATAAAGCCCCTATCTAGTTTTTCAAAAATCATTTCAGAAGGATTCTTGAACCTACGATTACACCATGTGAAGGGATTACCAAAAGAAAAAATTTCATTCATTTTTAATTGAGTTAAACTATTTCTAACAAAATCCGGAGCAATAGAATTATCAGGATTACCACCCTACTTCTCCGAAGCATGCAAAATAAAGTTAAAATCACCTAATAAAATCCAAGGCCTATTACCATCTTCATACATATGATTTAAATAATTACATTGATTCCTCATACCTAGAGCATTCAGAGAACCATAGATGAAAGAAACTAAACAATTTTTGATGACCGGAGTTATGTCACATACGATATGAATCATGTTAAAGGTAGAACCTATCACTTCAATATTTGAATTTGCAAAATAACCTAATGCTAAACCCTCAGATTTACCAACAGCAGGCACCACGTACCATGAATCATAAGGAAGATGATGATTAAACTTGTTTACGGTTTCAGTGTCTACCATAGTTTCTAAAAGACAAATTACATTAGGTTTAAATTTTCTATAAATGTTCAACAGATGAAGCCATTTTTTATCCGAGCATGTTCCAACAGAGAAATTTCATGGTTCTAAATTAAAATAAGATGCAAAGCAAGCAGAGTTTTTATTTTCTTTTTTTAAAAATAAAAAACTGAAGAGATAAACAGTTCAAGATAACTTACAAGGTTATGAGCAGAGGCAGACTCAGCATCCATAGTGTCCAAAGAATCCACCATCATGAGATTTACTTCATTTTCAAATTCTTCTTCTGTGATAAGAGGCTTAGGAGGAAATACTGCGATAGGCACAGGTTCATAGACAACTTCTTTATCCAGACAGCTATCCAATACTTGACTGCTTGACTCTAAAATCTCCGAAGACTGATTAACAATCAAATCTGAAGTGTAGCTAAGTTCAGTGGAAGAGTTAAACATAACCCCAGAACTATAGAAAACTCTTTGAGATACATAGGTACACGAAGCTGACCAAAAGACATTAGAATCTAAACTTTCAGTACCCGGCGACCCACTCTTACCCAATTGAAAGAAACCCCAACGGGAGGAGAAAATGGAGGAAGAGAAACCATAGGAGGCCAACTAGGATTAGGAACCATAAAGGAAGCAGATGAAATGAACTAGATACAATAAAGACAGATTCAAAATTCGTCCTAGATCGTTTACCCTTTCTATCATGAATAAGAAAAGATGGATCAAAAGAGAAACCTTGCTCATAAGAAATAGAGATATTTGGAGATAAAAGCAAAGGACAAGAAGTGGACTGAGCAGATCCATTAACAGATGATGAGCTAGGTTCTTTTATTCTTAAAGCCGCAACAGAAGGAAAAGGCGGTAAAACAGTAGATAATAAGGGTAGGGTATGAGAACCTGAACCTTGTACATTTCCAAATGGCTGAAGACTAAAAGCACAAGCTGAGGGTTGTGCAGCTGCATCAATAAGAGATCCAATACTAGCAGTAGCAGAGACCTCAAACCTTTTTAAGAAGCAGGTAAAGCTCTCACAAAGATTCTAGATTGAATTTCCTTGCACTTGAGTTCATCATGATACAAAAAAAAAATGTGCATGCATGAAAAGGTAACTTAGGGTAAAAAGCAGATATAGTCTAAGTTTTTCCAGAAGTATTGAAAACTACTTTTTTGTCCATTGGAGACTTTAATGGCACCATAACCTTTGCTTCATAAAAGTTCCCAATGGGAGTATCAACTGCTTCAATCGTACCAAACTGTTCTATGATTTCCCTAGCTTTTCCTTTGTTAATGAAAGAAGTTGGGATAGTGACTTGGACATGCATTAGAGTTTTATCCCAAACCAAATCAAACACAAACTCCAGCTCACCCAAAGGCTGAATAGCAAAAAGTTGGCTAAAAAGCAAAGTTGGTCTACCAGCCCAAGTCTAGATCAGAACGTTTCTTGAACATTATAACAAAAAGATTTAAAATACCCTCCATTCCTTGAATAAAAGGCTTAGCTAGCTTAAAATCAGCAGAGTTAATGGTCCACACTTTATTCAAGTGATGTTTAACTGAAGTTTTGTGATAGTTACGATACTGATCACACATCAAACCTGCTAACCTAAAAGGAAATTCTTCCACATCTTCATCTAGATCTAGAACCCTCACATTATCTTTAGGCACAACCATAATCACTCAGTAAACAAATGAATTCAGACTTATGAGAAAACCATGGTGAGAAGGAGCTTTCCAATTTACTAAAAGCAATAAGAGATTCATATAATATAATAAGAGTAGAATACACCGTATTTAATATCTATTTATAAAATGTAAAGTTTATTAGGGGAACAATTATTAAAGTTACTCAAGATTTCTTCTCATCAGCCCAAATCTATTAGTCTTTTGAGCAAAACAAGTACTAAGGGCTAAATGGTCAGAGACCAACATACCATCAATCGAGAAAAATAACGATGAACCAAGTTCTCTAATAGCAAAAATGCTAAGTGTTACAAGAATTCTTGGTGGATCAATACATCTCACAAAGATCAATGCTCAAGTGTCAATCAAGTTCTATCCAACAAACAAAGTCGGATTTATAAATTGTGATTGAACTACGCACAACCTGTGATATTTTAATTATACAAACAAATATAATGCGGAAAAGAAATAACACGGAAACCAGCTTAAGGTAATGGGTCTTGATGAGCCGAAATTTTGTTAACGAGGAAACCAAATGCTTCGCCGGCCACGGTGATTTCAGACGATTCCGGCGAGATTCGGCCATAAAACTAATGGACTTGAAGACAAAACCTAATTTTGGAAGGAGTATCCTTTATGGAAGTTGGAGAAACATATAAAAGAGAGGACTTCTATCTTTTTGAGGGGATCTTATAACGTTTTATTATTATCTCTACTTTATTCTAGGGGACCTAGTCTTGGAAATATTGTTTTATGATTGATTGATTGTTTTGTCAAGTTGCAAATTTTGAACATCACATTGTATTAAGACTATCTTGCGAAGAGACATTGATCAATACAAGGAAGATATGGATAATTCTAATGTGCATATGGTTTGTGATGAATATTTGATTGATGTTAATGTTGAAAAAGGCGAATCTTTGGGGACTTTTGTTGATAATTGTGTAGTTAACTCAACTCTTGATCGTAATAATGATCATTCACCTATTCAAAAGGATGAGTTCGAGATAAACAACACTAAATTCAGCTAGGAACAATCTTATGTTGACTATGATAGTGACGGTGATTATGATACATTGCTTGAAACAACTCTGACATCTCCGAGACGACACTTGTGAAGATTACTCAAGCATTGATCTTAATAATGATCAAGAGCCTATTCCAAGGGTGGAGCTTGAGGATGATGCATTTACGAGTGTTCTAAAAAAGTTTCTTATAATAAAATTTGGATCCGCAAAAGAGTATGTGCCTTACAACAAAGAGGAGTAAGTTGAGAATGAGACCGTTATGACCAATATTGTGGAAGACTCATTAGAGAAACTTGATTCTCATACTATGCAGGTTATGGAACAAGAAACCGTGGAAGTACCCGACTTCTATATTCTTTATACACTTCCATGTGTGGACAAGAATAAGTGTGGGGGAAGCTTTTATCGGTTCATAGCTTCACTTTTGCTTTATATTACTAATATTTGTGTGAAGCTAGTGTTTGCAAAACAGGTTCTAGCCTATTTTTGCTTTTTAGTTTTGTTTTGTTTGATTTGCTCGAGGACTAGCAAAGTCTAAGTGTGGGGGAATTTGATAGGTGTAGAATACACCGTATTTAATATCTAGTATTTATGCTTTCTTTGCTATTTTTCGTGTGAATTATGTATCTTATGTGTGCTTTTGAGTTTATTAGGTGCAATGGAGTCATTTGGAGTAAAAAGACCAATTGGAACTCGCTCAAATCCAAGATTTCTTCTCATCATCTCGAAGAGCACGAAAAGATGAAGACAATGGCGAAAGAACGGAGTCATTCGGAGTTTGTATGAAGAAGTTATGAGCAAAACAAGAACTTGGAAGACTAAGGGCTAAATGGTCATTTCAAAGAGAAGTGTTATTGGCACCCTCGCTGTACGTTAAGGGGTAGTCATTCTCGTTAAGGGATAACTCTATTAGGAGGAGTGTTAAATAACAACAAGCCAAATGTTAAGGGGTTACCAAATTGGGGTACCCCTTATCTCGCTTTACTCGAGTGGTTATATCCACCTACATCTCTTACAACAAAACGAAAATCGAGAAATATTTTCTCTAACTTTTATTCACTTCTACCCGAAATGGAGTTTGGATCGAAGCTTGTCGATGAACTCGAGAAGGGTTTTATTCGTGGCTCAGATGGAAGCACGAGATGATGTTGCTCTGGATATGGAGATGAATCTCAGGTGGAATTGGTCATGGGTGTTGATTCATTGAGATGAAGAACCGAATCTGGTGCTGGTGGATATAAGGGTTCGAGATGGAGATCGAGTTCGACAGAAGAAGATGGTGGAATTGATGGATTCGATGAGGGAATTGAAGTTCTAGAGGAGGAATCGAGATGGGTTAATGGAACTAGGGTTTGAATGGTTTCTTTCTTGAAGTTTAATGGAGATGAAATGCAACATGGTAAATGGTTGTGGATGGCTGGGCTGAAGAGCAGATGTTGTAGGAGGTAATGATGGAGTTGTTGAATTGGCAAATGAGCTGCAATTGATGAGCGGCTACTGGTGCTTGAGGTTTGTAGTGGCTCAGGTGGTTGCAAGGAAGGTGAGGGCTCAAGCTGCTGCAGGTCTTAGCCATGGTCACAATGGCTGTGACAGAGTGCAAGAAATAATGTTGTAGCCGCAATGATTTGATCTTTGGTTGGCCCGATCTTTGGGGAATGAGTTGATAGCTTGATTTTGCAGGGATCTAATGTCCGGGTAATGGTTCATGGAAGACTGTGGCCAATTGAATTTGCGAGTTGAATGTTATGTGGTCGGGGATTGCGGTGGCTCTGCAATTGGAGCTTGATGGTGGTTGAGTAATGAGGTTGAATGGTTTTGGTTCAAGTGATGTCATGGAAATTACAGCCGCAAGTGGATGTCTTTCTTGAGTTGTTTAGAGCAGAGTTGCAATTTATTGTAAATGACATGAGGAGATTTGCGGGATATTCTTGCGATCAAGGTATTCTAGGGTCTTTGATAAAAGTTGAGATTAAAAATCAATTCTAGTTATTGTGAAAAGCATGTTAGTGAATGAAAACGAAATCCGTAACCAATATCTCTTCTATCTTATTTGTTTGCTTATTTTCTTTATTTGTTTTATTTTATTTCATAAAATCACAAAATCCATCCTGTTTTATATAGGAAACCATAACAATTCGACAACCTAGACCTCTCTCGTGGGATCGATCCTTTCTTGCCCTTGCTATATTTATATTTTGAGTAGTAAGAAAGTGTAATTATATTTGTGTCGCTTACGACAGCGATCAGCTATTTATAAAATGTAAAGGGGGAACAATTATTAAAGTTACTTGCAGCCCAAATCTATTAGTCTTTTTCTGAGTAATCTGTAATTAGCTTACCCAAAAACCAAAACTTCACTCCACAGACCAACATACCATCAACAGAAATAACAGAACCAAGTTCTCTAATAGCAAAAATGCTAAGTGTTACAAGAATTCTGATCAATACATCTCACAAAGATCAATGCTCAAGTGTCAATCAAGTTCTATCCAACAAACAAAGTCGGATTTATAAATTGTGATTGAACTACGCACAACCTGTGATATTTTAATTATACAAACAAATATAATGCGGAAAAGAAATAACACAGGAACCAGAAATTTTGTTAACGAGGAAACCGCAAATGCAGAAAAACCCCGGGACCTAGTCCAGATTTGAACATCACATTGTATTAAGCCGCTACAGACTCTAGCCTACTAAAAGTTAACTTCGGACCGGAATGTAGTTGATCCCTAACCAAGTCTCACACCTATTAAGGTACAATCGCGTTCCTTACGCCTCTTGAATCCCAACAGGACTCTGCGCACGTGATTCCCTTAGCTGATCTCACCCACAACTAACAGTTGTTATGACCCAAAGTTGAAGACTTATAAACAAATCTGTCTCCCTCAGATATGTCTATTCTTGGTTTTGTTTCCGTCTTAAGATAAATCAAGGTGAACAGGAAACTCAACTAATACCTCGGACTTGTACTCCCGAAGAGCAGCCTAGAAATATCAGTCACCTCACAATAACCCAACTGATTAACAGAAAAAGTTATTGCGGAATCACAGGAGTGTGAGACGAAGAACTGTTGTGATTACTTTGTATATCTTGAAAGTAGACTTAGCTTTAGTTTCTAAGTAGACTTCGCTTTAGTTTCTAAGCTAAGACCATCTAACGGTGAATATTGAATGCTTTTTTACTAAGCTATCTTAGCTTTGATTATAAGCAACTATGATTTGAAAGACTACATAAGGGAGAACTCTAGCAACAGGAAAACCTAATCCCGGCACTTTCATGTGTCCTAGTTGCAAACTAGAGTCGATTCTCCTTTAACCTAGGTTTTCCAAAACCATTATTGGTTAACGACTTGAAGACTACATTTGGGATTTGTGAATCCAGATCCAACTATTTTCTCTATAATTGCGTATTCTGATCTTACTTGAGTTTTATCTTCTCTAAGAGTTACTTGAGATTTATCTCCGATAGGTAAGATATAAAAAGTAATCGCAACAGTTCTTCGTCTCAGACTCTTCTGATTCCGCGATAACTTTTCATGTTAATCAGATGGGTTATTGTGAGATGATTGATATTTCTAGGATGCTTTTCGGGAGTATAAGACCGGATTATCAATTGGTTCCTGTTCACCTTGATTTCTATCAAAATACGAAACAAAAACCGAATAAAAAATAGACATATCTATGGGAGACATATTTGTTTATAAGTCTTCGACTTTGGGTCGTGGAAACTCTTAGTTGTGGGTGAGATTAGCTGAGGAATCAAGTGCGCAGAATCCGGCGTGGTTCTAGAGGCGTAAGGAACGCGATTGTACCTTAATCGGTGTGAGACTTGGTTAGGGCTCAACTAGATTCCTGCCTGAAGTTAACTTGTAGTAGGCTAGTGTTTGTAGCGGCTTAATACAGTATGGTGTTCAAAGCTGGACAAGGTCCCAAGATTTTTCTGTATTTGCGGTTTCCTCGTTAACAAAATTTCTGGTGTCTGTGTTATTTCTTTTCTGCATTATATTTGTTTATATAATTGAAATACCACATGTCTGCGTAGTTCAATCAGTTGATAAATCCGACCTTGTTTGTTGGATATAACTTGATTTGGGCATTGGTCTTTGGTACCGTCCAAGTTGTTTCTCATATTAACCAGGCTCACGGATTTCTATCTGTTCGATTTGATGATTGTATTGAGAAATAAAAATAAAGCTCTTTGATATATTTCTTGATTGAGTCTCACTTTTTAGTTGATGCTCTCGGAATTATATTGGAGTTTAGTCCATATAGGTTGCCGAACGAATTGTTGGGTGTGGTTGTTATACCCCGCTTTTTCATGATCCATAAAACTTCTATATTGAAAAAAAATGAAACAAAAACCTTATTTTTTAAAAATACGTTTCAATTTTACATTAATACCACAATTATCCCCATATAATCTTTTCTTTCCTCTTTCTTATTTTATTTCATTTTTTCCATCGGCTCCTCCTCCTCCCTGTCCACCACCACCCCCAACACCTTTTTCCACCAGTACCATTCTATATTCTTCACTAACAATATCTCCACTTCTTCTTCTCTTCTCCCACCAACACCTCCAACGCGTCCTTCTCTCACCATATCATCTTCAAATCTGCCACCAGTAGCACCTCCGCCACCAGCAAATCCACTAAGATGTTCAGGTCTGCCAACATCACCTACGCCTCCTCCTCTTCCTTCCCTTCCACCACCGTCATCACCTTCTTTTCTTTCTCTCACACCACCACCATACCTAATATTATGTATTGATCCTCAGCCAACACCACCTCCGCCTCATTTTATTTTCCCGTTACTGTTAGTTGAATTAACATTGCCGAACTAGTATTGTTCATGTTGGTGAAATGTCAATTAAATTTTTACGTTGAAACCAGAATTGATTTCAACATATTTTGAAATCAATGTTTTGTTGGTGAAAACAGTAAATTTGTGTTGAAACTAAATTTGGTTTCAACTTATATTTGCCTAGTTTTTGTCGGAAACCAATGTTGTTGGTGATATGGTAAGTTTTTGTGGTAGTGTTGCTGGTTGGTGGTGGAGGGGTGGTACCGATATTGGTGGTGATGATGATGTTGGTGGTGCTGTGTTAGTGGTGATTTTGGTGTTGATTTCTGGTTGGTGGTGGCAATAGTCCACAGACTACATAAAATGTAGACAGATCTGTGGACCCTCTTAGATGTACAATTTATGAACGCCAAACTGCTAGGAAAATGTTTTTCAGGTCTTTGGTCAAACTTATTTCTAAACAACATCAGTGGTTCTATATGAACTGAGTTTTTAGACTATGACAAAACCGCCCCCTCACATGGGGATGGGCTCCGCCCACCTAGAGTTAGCAGGGGGTCACTTATTGTGGGACCCACTGAAAGTTTGTGAGAAGTGGTTTTGCCATTGTTTTTTTTCTCCGTTCGGATAGACTTTTTGAAACAGTACGGTCTTAATTTTACATTGACTGGGGTACAGTTTACCAAATGCCATTATCAATGTTGCTGTTATATTTGGTGTTGTTTCCGGGGAAGTTATGTCTGAGTTCAAGCGTTCAACCAACCCAAGTACATACTTAAAGAAGGCTATTATTGGGGCGTCACACTCCATTAGAGGGGCTTTACTTGGATATTTGGTGACCAAAAATCTGGTTAAGGGATATTTTGATTCCATAGCAATTTGTCAAAATTACCCTTCAATTAAAACTACTAAAAATAGATGAGGAAGAAGCAAACTGATCCTAGTGATGGTAACCAACAACTCAATCAACCTCAACTTCATCCTCAACTCATTCCACCGATTCAATCAATTGAAGAATCATGTTTTCAAACTCCTCAACAACAACCCATGGTGTATGTAAGGTAATAATCAAACAAACCCATCTTTTTGTACCCATTTTTGTGCTTTAATCGAATAAAATCGAAGTAAAATTAGGATTTTATTTACTTTCTGCTAGTGTTACGCTTGGGTACGGTACTAGATTTTTCAATCGTAATTTAGTTTTTGAAGAACTTACGCCTAGGTTTAGTTCAATTCAAGCGTAAGCTTTGATTTGCATGTCGTTTACGTCTAGGTTTAGTTGATTTCCGTGCGTAATTCCAATTTACGCCTAGGTTTAGTTGATTTCGGGCGTAATTCCAAATTTACGCCTAGGTTTAGTTGATTTCGTGCGTAATTCCAATTTTACGCCTAGGTTTAGTTAGTTGTTTTCCGTGCGTAATTCCAATTTTACGCCTAGGTTCGATTGATTTCAGCGTAATTCCAATTTTACGCCTAGGTTTAGTTGATTTTCCAGGCGTAATTTAGGACGTAGTTAGGTTTAATTAATTAAACTAAAGCCAAACAAGGGTTGTTTAGTCATTACACAATTATTTGAGATAAGGGATTTTTGAAATTACTTAGGCCTCTTCCTATGCACATGCCAAAAAAATGGTGTTTGGCATGCCAGGTGGCATGCCAAACCATTTGCGCCACTATGGGGAAACCGCTGAGCGATCGAATCCCTAGCGAGCGATAATCATAATATCGACAGCGATAAAGTCTTTATTAT
This sequence comes from Papaver armeniacum, assembly GCA_023531295.1. Classification (NCBI taxonomy): domain Eukaryota; kingdom Viridiplantae; phylum Streptophyta; class Magnoliopsida; order Ranunculales; family Papaveraceae; genus Papaver; species Papaver armeniacum. Next base: position 538,044 of record JAJJWW010011880.1, read on the forward strand.
TGTCGATATTGTCAATATCGCTCGATAAAAATAATAATTTGGCGATACAATTGTTATCGCCAAGTAGTTATTCGCAACGGCTAGTTCCCCATATGGTTCCTATATATACGCCATTTTACCTCGACAGAAAACTCACACCGCTTCTAAAGATATTACTCCTTTATTCTCAATTTTAAGCTTCACAATGTCGAGATCCAATGAAGAAAGGGATATTATTATGAATAGGTTCAAAGTTCTGACAAGAAAGTTATCGTATGAGGTTGCAAGAAATTGACGAAGAGGAAGTCAAGATGAGAAACTAACTGAAACTTTGATGCTTGTACATACGGGTCAAATACCAAGAGTTCTAGAGCCCAAAGAAGTATTATCAAGAAGATATACGTATCGAGGGAGGGAATTTTACCATCAGAAGCTCATGCACGATTATTTTCTTCCCTATTGTGTGTACTCTGATCGAGATTTTCAAGATCGATTCCGCATGCCTCGTCATCTGGTGAAAAAGATTATTGAAGAGCTTTGTCAAGTGGAACCTCAATTCAATTATCAGTTTGATGCACTGAATATTAGAGGTCATAGTCCCGAACAAAAAGTTACTTCGGCTTTAAGGATTCTAGGTTATGGCACTCCAGCGGATGCGAATGATGAGTACCTTCGTATGGGTAAAACAACTTCTTACACTTACCTTTCATTGTTCTATGAAGTAATGATTAATCATTTTGGTCCAACATATTTACGAAAACCAACCGACGAAGATGTTAGACAAATATTAAGGGAGAATGAGGAAAGGGGATTCCCAGGAATGCTAGGTAGTCTCGATTGTATGCATTGGGTATGGCATGTATGCCCTGTTTATTGGGTTGGTCAATATAAAGGTCATTATCCAAAACCAACAGTTATCCTAGAAGCTGCTGCTTCTTACGATTGTTGGATATGGTACGCTTTTTTTGGTCTTAGGGTTCACAAAATGATATTAATGTTTTGCACAAGTCGCCTGTCGTTTGAAGATTTGAAGTATGGAATTTCTCCATCTGTCCGTTTCATGATCAACGACCATCGGTACACTCATGGCTATTATCTTGCGGATGGTATCTACCCAAAATGGTCCACCTTGGTTCAATGCTACCGCCAGCCTCCTGCTGGTGCATTGGGCCGTTCATACCGATATTTTAACGATGCCCAAATGGCACTGAGGAAGGATGTGGAACGCGCTTTTGGAATTTTGAAGAGGAAGTTCGCTATCATTTGTGGCCCATATCGTGGGTTGAGTCCTCGTGAAATGCACAAGACTATGCTCACTTGCATAATTCTTCATAACATTGTAATTCAGGAAACTAGGCGTGATTCGGATTGGATTAACTATGATGATGAAGATTTGAGGCCGGAGATTCGACCTGAAAGAGGCCTCCCTGCAAGGAATTATGGTCAAATGACTAACTACATTCAGAACCGTAATTTGTATGACCGGTTAAGAGATGATCCGAGATTGAATCTTTGGGCGAGCATGGAAGATGATTTTATGTATTTTTCTTAATGTTTTAGCTTCAGTTTAAGTTATGTTATGTATTGTTATTTTTCTAATTAATAAGCTTCAACATTTCATTTCAAAATAATATTAATTGGAATGTATAACAACATATCAAATTAAAACTTAAACTGCTACATTAAACTAGTACTAAACTAGTACATTAATCATTTAGAGGAATTATTTCATCAAACTCATCATCAGTTCCATCATCATCATCTTCTTCATCACGGTTGTTAGTAAATCCAAACTTGCTTTTCAATCATGTGCTTGAATCTGTCAAATTCGATTTGCCATACATGCGTTGTTGGGCGTTCATAATTGAGGTGTTAGCTTGAAGAATGTTATGCTTGTCATAGTCAAACCGGAATTTTTCTTGAGAAAGACGACTTTTCTTACTCTCCCGGTTTTGAAATTTCCTTTCAATTGATCTTTGCTTCTCGACGGTCTTTTGATGTTCCATAAACTCCGCCATGTTAAATCCTCCAGAACTCCCTCCTTCTTGAGCTAATTTTCTAGCCAGTTTTGCCCGATTCCTCCCTGGAAGTTTTCCCTTATTATTACCATCAACATAATTATTGAAAACTACGTTGGAATTTGAGCTTGTAGGGGTATCTCAGTGAAGAATTTGATGGACCTTGTGAAAATGGTGAAGAATTTGGTGTTGAGGGAGAAGAATTATATGGTGACTTTTCAGGTACTATTTGATTATTTACTAAGTAATCGGGATTAAATTTGTTCAAACCCTTCAAAATATGATAAAAACTTTCGAAAGCAAACTGTTTACCATGTTTTCGTTGCCAATCTGTACGAACCTCTCTTTCAAAATCAACATCGGTCGACCTTTGTCCTTTCCTTTTCTCTTGGCTTGCATTATCAATGCAACATAAGCGGTTACTTTCGGTTGATTACAATGAAGTGTTCGACAATCCTTTTGCATCACGACCATTGATGTTCATGGTTTGTTCTTCATATTTTTGAAATATATTATCCCACATGGTGTTACCATGTTGTTGTGCACCACCGATACAATCTTGGGTAAAAAAAACATAATTACGACAAATACATTCATCTTCTATCATGGTGTATTTTGCACCACGGACTCGATTCTTCTTACCTTTGCCTTGAGTTTGTGCTTGTGAATCCATTTTACAAGAAAATATAATTGTAGAGGAGTTGTGATAGTTTTAGATTTGAAAAAGATTGAGAAATTAAGAAATTCTAGAGATTTAGAATTTTTGGTGTGAGTTGATATGAGTTTGAAATCGGTATTTATAGAGGGGGGAAATTGTAGCCGTTAGATGAAGATCCAGTCGGCGATTATCATAGTATCGAGCGATAGCTTGACTGTCATTGTCGAGTGAATGACCATCGAACGATTCTTTGACCATCGAGCGACCGAGACTCTATCGCTCATTTGGAAAACTTCATCGTGTATGCCTATATGCCAGGAAAAACATATTGGCATATGAGTTTGGCAGTTTGGCATACCCATAGTGGGTGCATATATGCCAAATACCATGTTTTGGCATGTGCATAGGAAGAGGCCTTACGGGTGACCCGTTTTTGTCCTATTAGGTGACGCCCCTCTAATGGAATGTGACGCACCAATAATAGCCTTCTACTTAAAACACAAATACTCAGGCCGTTTCGATTGCCCATAGTCAAATAAACACGTTTCAACCTTTCAATTTTCCACCTTTTTATCACTCTCTCTTTATTGCATGTTCGGAACTTGGAAGGGTTTCATTTTTTTATTTTATTTTATTTTTCACCTGTCTGGTTTTAACTCTTTGAGGGGTTTTTGATCTTCATTATCCAAATCAAGAAAACAAAAAGATTCATCCTTTTCTTATTCAGAGCCCTAACGACAACACATTCAAGGTACATTATGCTCTAGCTTTTGATTTTCACTTTGATTCTTGGTTTGTGTTTCTAGGCACTACACTATGAGGTCTTTGGAAAGACCCCAATTTCGAAATACCAATTATGGTTATATAGGTGAATCATCCAAACAAGCTGAAAATAGTTTTAAGAATCATATGAAGCCTAAACCCTCGTATGGTTATATAGGTGAATCATCTAAACAAGGTGAAAAAAGATATACTAGTTTTAAGAATCATATGAAACCTAAATTTAGTTCTCAAAAGATCACTCGTAGTCGTAGGAGGACTAGTTCACCTAAAAGTAGTCGAAGTCAGAAACATAAAAGAGCTAGGCAACTGTCTAGCAGTAGTGATGACGATGATGGTGTTGATATGATGAAAGGGTTTAGTGGTCGAAAACACTTTGTAGAGAAAACGGGTCGAAAAAGGAGAAAGGTGCATGTTTTGGAAGGAGGTGATTTTGAGGCCGACCCTGACTATGTCATGTATTTGAAAACATTAAATGGGGATAAGGAAGAAGAGGATGATGATGCTGACGAAAATGAGGATAGCATTGAGGAGGATGAGGATAGGAATGAGGGTATTCATGTGGACATAGACAGGGAAATGGAGACTGATGGTAATGGAATTGATGTGGTGGATGATCCTGATCCTGAGTACAAGATGTTCTTGGCGAACTTGAGGGAAGATGGGAAATCTTATGTCCTTGAGATGACAAGTGAGAAGGGGAAGTCTGTCTTTGTAAAGTATGAAGAGCCATTACCTGTTCACTTCGAAAAGAAGGTTCAAAGTGATGATTTAGGAGGCAATATCAGTAATGAAGGAAAGAGAGGTTTTGCAACGAAGAAGATTCGCAAGGAAGGACCTTCAAATGATGGTTTAAAGGAGATGCCATCGATGTCCTTACCTCCTAGACCATCCAAGGGGAAATCTACACCAATTAATGATTCCCGTCGCATGCCACTACCTACTAAATGCATCAAAAGGAACTCTTCGGCGATTAATGATTCTCGTCCAACGCCAGTACATACTGAAGGCATCAAAAGGAACTCTACACCAACTAATGGTTGTCATCTAGTCAAAGAATACTCCAAGAGGAAGTCTACCCTAATTAATGACTCTCATCCATTCCTTAATGAATTCAAGCTTGAAAAGACATCTACTGTGGATGAGAGTTACTATATGTTTCTTAAGAGTGTTAGAGTAAGCGGTAAAGCCATGTTCTTGATGACTGATGATATGATTTTAGAATATGGAGAAGAGAACATGGTTTCGCCTTCTGTTCCCGAAAAGTCCCCCAGATATGGTGTCCCTTATAGCAAAGAACTGGAGTTCGGACTGCGTAAACCTCAGAAATGCCATGAGTTACATGTAAGAGTTACAGTTGTCAGTAGAAAAAAGCTGGTGTTTTGCTGTGTTTTCTTTTTTCCTTTTTGGTTTCATTTTGTATACTTACCAGTTTGTTTTTCTGTAATTGTTTACAAACTTTAAGATGGGCGAAGATTATCTGCCTACTGACGACGGTCATTCGGAATATTTAAAAAAACTTCTGAAAATTATAAACATGCCATATGATGTAACGGAGTACAGAGATAAGTACGACTTAGCATCTAAACGCAAGCCGGTGGGAGGCGTTAGACAGATACGTAACCGTTCAGTAAACTATGACAAAGATGAAATGGGACGTTCTTATTTGGACCACTACCCAGGTAAATATTCCGTATCAGAGACCCTTCAGACATAACAGAACTATCAAGCAACTTAACATTAAATTTGCAGTTACCAAAATTTGTGGAACAATTTGGTAGTTATCTAGCTTCTTCAGAGGGGTCCTATTTGTTTGCCTTTATGTTTCTTCGTCTTTTGAAATGTGGAAATTCGATTATTTAGATGAATGATCTTGGTATGTTTTCCAATCGGTCTTGGGAAGTATAAATATCCTGTATTGTCATGTTTTTGATGTTGTTTCAGAAGCCAAATATTACCTTGGGTATTTGAAATTTTTTCTGATCTAGAATTATTCTATCGCTTGTTTAAATAAATCAGTTATCCCTATATTAATATATGCATGATGTATCTCAGATTCAACTCATGGTATTTTGATTTTTCTCTGGATTAAAATTATTTGGTGTTCATTTTGTAGATCTTAAAAAGATGGTTCATCACGCCAGAACATGCGGTAAGGCGTATAAAGCATTGTTGCTTCTGCGTTGCTTATTCTTTTATAATGAGGTAATTTCCCAATTTAATGTCTACTTAGTTACCATATATCTGATTACTTTTACTTGTCTATATTACCTACCTGCAGCTCTGTTCTTGTCTGAGATTCTTAAGCCTTTTGTATTCGTTTAAACTTGCGTAGACTAGTCATGGCAATCAAGTTATAGTTGTGTTGGTGCTTGCTGTACGAGCAATTTAGATATTAGACACTGCTCCAGTTAGTCAATTACTCAATTTGGACTTCTGATTATTCAATGTGAAGCTATGTGGTTATTTGGAGTGTTTGGAAAGAAAGAAACACATAAATTTTAAGGGTAAGAATGAACTGGAAAACATATAATTTTATAGAGAGCCAAATTGGAGTGGATTTTGTGTGACGTGAAATCTTTGCTCTTGTGAGGCGTTCCATTTTTTCTATTTGATATATTACTCTATGCAGGTCAGCGCGTCAAGTCTGCTTATGGATTGTAAATATGTGTCTTGATTGACTTAATTGTTTTATTAATGCAAAATGTGTCCATGAAGCATATAAGTATTTCCTTTTTATTTAAAATGTGATATTGCACCTAATGTATGTCTTTGGTGTCTGCAGAATGTTGCACACGAAGGAGTATTTCTCCCATGGAAAGACCCCACATTTGTGAGCCAGATTTTGGATCGTGCCTAGAAGTTTACTCCTTGAGAAGTGATGGTTGCTGTTAGCTGGGTTGTTGTAAGTATAAGGGTTGCACAAATTTTGCATTTCATTGTTTGGGTCCTGGAAGTCCTGGTGATCAGTATAAATATGTACAGTAGCGGCGCAAATGTTGGAACTGATTTTGTTTATAACATTATAGTTCCTTCTTCTTCTTTTTTTCCTGACGAAATGTTTGTTAACTTGATATCTATACATTAGCAGAAAGCTTCTTTTCATTCATCATGGCTACATTTTTACGATCTTACTGTGGCACTATACCCTGAATCTGGCTTTCATCGTTGGCATTAAATATTACACGGGGCTTTCCCATGCTGAAATTTAGTTGTCTGGCATTCATGTTGTATGTGATCTCCCCATCATACAACAGCTTTCTGATGTAGTGCTCAACATCCGAACCAATAAGGCGGAGTGTGTATTCCGTCAGCGGTGCACCCTGAGAACAAGAACAGCTTTTTATTTTTTTTGACTCCGTGAATACAGAATTTAAAAATTATGAATATGCATTGGCCATTCGATTATCTCTGTAGAAACTGAGACTACCATTAATGCTTCGGTAGAGATTTTAGAGTAACGTTATCACATCAACTTGTAACCAGAAATCGGTCACTAGTGCAGTATAATGTATTGAAAGCAGTCTACCTTTCCCAGTAGAATACCTCAGTGGTACCATGTGAAGAAGGATACTCGTTAACATTCAACAAAATTCTCTGTCAGTCAGCTGTCTATGGCCTTATCTTAAGATCTCAGAATGAATGGGTTGTGTTAACTTGTGTTCCTAGTGAAATATCTACCAACTAACTCACCAATACGACGAGCATGAATAGATGTAACAGAGAATAATTAGTTCCATATTGGCATTATTACCTCGTAGTGATCGACGAGCTCCTGGAAGTAAGTATAGACCATGTTGCAAGTATCATCAGTCCAGTTGAATTCATTTTGTGGGTCGAGGATAATTGTGAGTTTATCCATCTGAGTTTGATCAAATGCATGGGTAACAGGGTCGATGTAGGCTGCATATATCCTAACATGCCGAGTCACACTGCTCAACCAATCGCCTCCATATTCCCTTCCCATGTTTTTGCTCTGTGCCATCAATTGAGGTTCAACTCTTTTTTCTGGCATTCGTTTCTGGTTCTTTACCTTTGGCTCTTCCGGTTGTTTTTCCTCTTGTACTTCTTCAGTCACTTGAGCCTCTTGAGGTGTTGCTGCTGCTGCTATCCTCCTCCTTCCGGCTACGTTCTTACCATTCCCTCCGATCAAACCCAACAATGAAATGCTTGTTGCAGCCATGGCAGCCATTAGTGAAGGGTAGATTTTGTGAGTTTTCTTTTGGGTCGTCAGTATCTGTTTTCCCTTTTCCTATTAGATAGGAGTGGGTAAATAGCTACAGAAAAAAGAAAGAAATAGAAGAAATACTTGAGGATTTCCTTTATTCTGTTAAATTGAATGGATAAAAGAACAGGTGTGGTGAGGAACGAACAGAAAATATAGTCCACAAATCAAGATTGATGTTTTGAAATTATGCAAAGGATAACAGGTTCTACAGTCATTTGCAGACATCTTTAGGTCAGCCAGGCAAGCTAATGCCAAGTGGTTTTGGCTCCAGGGCAGCAGCCAGCAGCATGATGTGGGTGTGCTGAGTGATAAACTGACAACACCAAGAACATACACGAAAATGATTTCCTGAACTCACTATATTAATCAAAAAAACACTATTTTTTTTTCCAGTAAGCTATCAATGTATACACATCTACTCTAATAAAACAAAAACATACAACAATTGCACAAGACAACCTAAGCCCGTGTTTAACCATGAAACAGCATTCCCCTTTTCTTTAAAGAGAAGACCGAGTCAGGTTAGGGGCACCAAAATTTCCTAACTACAATTACTCATGGTCATTCTTTTATCAACGTATGAGGTTGTTTTATAGGAATATTCATGATAGCAAAATTTCCTAACTACAATTACTCATGGTCATTCTTTTATCAACGTATGAGGTTGTTTTATAGGAATATTCATGATAGCAATAGGTTTAATAAGGTCATCGTCGTCATCTAGATCATCTAATGGTAGCATTAGATGATCTGACAACAAGTCAGCTTCCTTGCACACGTTTGAACTTGTGTCCATTGCATCATTAGTAGTCCCCTGGGCTTGTTCACCTCCTTCCTCGTTGTCACTCTCACTCACTTCCAAGCTGATATAGTCCATGATTTCCCCCTCCTGGAAGAAACTGTGTCCATTCTTTTTCTGCTCGCTGCAGTGTCCACTCGAAGCAATCCTTCCGAATTCGATCTCACCATCGAACCTGTTGCTTCCAAAGTAACGCCCTCTGACATGCTTAGAATTATTTTCCTCGGCTCTTTTCCTTTTCCTGTTCTTCATATTTCGACTTGGGTGGTGAAGTTTGCACTTCTTACCTTGAGGACATTCTCCTGTTGACTCAAATTGGGGACACACATAGCTGTGCTTTTTATGGCACTGCATATCCAAGGAGAAAACAACACAATGGAAGTTGGGATGGGGAATGGAGGGAAATGTCAGATTCAGCTTCAAAAGAAAAATGTACTGCAAAAACAAATAAACAAACAAACGCTCCATGCAAAATGGTACCTAAACCTATAAAATATGCACTTTTTTGTCTTGTGGGTAAGAGCTTCAAACGGGATACACATACACCTGTCTATTAAACTCAATTTCCATTGCATGATATGGCATACAATACCAGTCATGAGCACATAAGGTAGTAATGATAATAAGAAGTGGCCCAAGATTACACATGCGTTTGAACACCTAACTAACTCTAAATCCTGCTGGGAAAAAGAAAGAGCCAAAAATAGATTAAAGTAAAAAGACATTAATGGAGCATGCAACACAGAGATACCTCATTGCCTTCAGCACAATATCCCCTGAGGAAACCTTCACAAACTGAAGAATCGGGGTTCACATTTACATGCCTGTATGGACAATTCTCATTGGTGCATAATCCTGTCAAAAGGCAGGATTAGTACCTTTATCTGCATCGTTATTATCTATGTAAGCATCAATGCTAGAAACCAAAAGAAGAGGAGAAACACCCACCTTGCAAAAAATAAGAACAATCCTGCATCCTTTCAGGAATGACCTAAATGAATCAATCAGATGGCAATAACGTGAGACGTAAATGACAATACCTAATACCAGTTTGGTGGGAGATACAAAGTACAATAAGAGCACATATGAGAATCTGTACCGCACCTTATGAGTTAACTTGCAGTTAGTATCATTACATAAACCTTTCAGAAATTTTGTACAGACTGCAATTTTAGCAGGATCGTGAATGAAACGGCATTTCCCATCCTCCTTATTGCATTTACCAAATCTTGTGAAAAACTGACAATACTGTTGTTTTCTTGCCAAGCGCAACCTCGCACTGTGAAGACTCCATCTAACTTTCTCACTTGCCAAGGTGCGAATCCGTGTCTTTGGATCTCTAACAAGCTGATTACCATTTCCAATTCGAATGTATCTGTACGGGATTAAATGCATATATACCAAAGTAGTTATGCTTGACTGACACTTCCGAGCATTGGTTCACAAGATTTCTGCCTTTTTCCCGTACCACGGCAGATTTTCTCCATTGCTTTTACAATAAGATGTAATAGGATGGCAAGCGAAGAGACCTTGCGGTTGGAGAAAAAACAAGAAAGCAGAAACAAAATTCTACAATCCTAACACTTAATAAATTGAAAATGAAGAAAAACAAACCACGTACTCTTTATTGCCAATCAGCAATCTCTTTGGAATGAAAGACACCCTGCTGTTTCGTCCCGACTGTTGATTAAGATCCGATGAAGGATTTTCATCTAAACAGAGGAAAAATAACTGCATGAAGATACTCCTTTTCCCCCCTAAATAACTTAATAACTACTATTACAACACATATCAAAGCAGCTAGTGGGGAGCTAAGCAAGGTCAGGGGAAGAGAAAAGTGTGTTAAATGAAAAATGGCCATCCAAAGATTATATTCTATATTACTAATAACTGGAGTAACAATAACGATATTTGGTCCACCATGAAAACTCGATGTTTCTATGCTGATCCAGATTTGGATACACCATTTCAGGAGGCATTCTAAGTTTATTAGAGAAGCATAACTATGGCAACATGTGTATGACATTGATGATTCATGGAGTAATCAAAGCTTAAGTATTTCTAACAATTGGAATACATATAATAAATTACCAGGAATCCTCTGAAGTGTCCGCCTTGACGAATCCATTTTATACCGAACAGAACCAATGCGGAATACGCGTTCCCCTGAAAATGGAAGGTATCTTAGCCATTAATAAGAGTCAAACGAGAGGTAAATTATAGCATATGCGCATACAAACTCTGGTGACGAGGAGAACCAATCAACTGAAGGATACACCACACATACTATCCACATCCACAATATTCAGAAAAAACAAATTCACTGAATAGAGGAAGTTTATCTCAAACCAGAACAGTTGATTGGCCTACCCGATTTCAGCTCTAAATTCAGAGCTGACTTACGGGATAATTGATTTCGGATCTTGGCTCTTCCAACTGCAAAAGCAACCTTCTGCTCTCTTTTCTTCTTCTCTACCTCAGCAACTGCTATTGTAGCTTCCTGAATTATGTACCAGCAGTACATTTTTCACCGTTAAAGCATACAAGTTAAAAAACACACCATCTACGGCTCGGAGAACAAAATTCCTTGTATCACATGAATCAACTAACCTCATTTACTTTTTTGGTGCGTTTTTCAATAGATTTTGACCATTTCAAATTTGACCCTCCTATACTCAATACTTTGGATCTTCTAAGGGAGAATCCCCCTGTTGACCTTGTGTAAACTGTATCCCGTTTAAGTGAGAGAAGTAATTTTTTGCTGGAAGGTACAATAATCTTCTATAAGCGTCGGCAAATTAAAGCAAGGAAAAATATGAAAGACAATGAAACATAAAGCCACCTTAAAAGTAAAGAAGCATAAGGTACATGTTAACTTACTTGATCAGCGACGAGGAACTCCTACTGGAACATGAAATAGTTTTTCTCCAGTATGGCATCCTTTTCCATGGGAAGAGAGTTTTTCCTGCTCTTACCCTACTCGTGTTTCTGATAAATTTGTAGGAGGAGACATCATTTGTCGTCCCTTGACCCTCAGAGTTCGAACTTTCATCATGAGAGTTATGTGCTAGCTTATGGTGGCTTTGATTCAGAGGAGCACTCCGAATAAGCTGGTTCTTGTTCCTTTTAAAATATTGACCATGGGTTTTAGTGAAAGGTACTGCTTGGTTCTTCTCTATAAGATTGGCAGATGGACCACCACTTTCAGAATGACGAGCAGCAACCAACTGATGCGACTTGCGCTTCACGTATATCATCTTCTTTGCCGTGGAAACCTTTGATTTCCCGTCATCACTGATATCTTTGGTTCCCATCACCCTGTTTGCAACAGCCTCTGTTTGAAAAGCCCCAGCTATATTAGGAACATCTTTTGTTTTCAGGATTTCGGTGCTATTCAATGTCGTTTCTGAGCCACCTTGTTCTGTGGAATGACTTGGAGATGTGGATGATTTGGAAACCCAGCTTAAAGACTTGGTCTGAACTTTCAATTGAGGTGCAGTGCCCACCTCCAGACCTGTTTTCAAACCATTTTGAGGTTTAAGGGTGCTATTCTTCTTTTCAGACCCAAAACTTTGAATCGCTTCAGTTCTATTGACAAGATTCAACCGATAAACTGAGGTACTGCTGAAGCCATTAGGTCCATTTGAAAGAGCAGGACCTGCCACAGGATTTCTCACCAGACTGCGACCTTTACGAACGTAAGAAGTAGCATTCTGAGTGTTTCCAAACTGTTTTGGTGATTGACCATTGCTCAACCCCGATTTTGCATATGGTGAAGAGGTAATGTTCTCTGTCCTGCGCCACGTTTTGTTACTTCTTGCAACATGAGTTGAAGGAGGTGATTCTTTTACTGAACCAGAAGCAAGTGTTGGCCGCGAAGGCAATACCTTAGGCATCGAAAATCTAGTCTTTGTATACTCAATTTCTCCGCTTTTTACACTAAAATACAAGGTAAGAACCCAAATTCAGTCATTTGCTTGTGAATTTCAATATCCAAATCTAACTAAAATTGAACAGGATTAAATATTGTCAAAACAAAACACGTTAAACAAGAAACATAGGCCTTAACTTCTATATCATAAACATAAATGGTGGTCAAACAATCATAATCCAATTGCAGCAGTAAACATGATAAAATAAAACAAAAACAAGATAAACAAAAATCAATAACTTTGATTAAGAAAAACACAAGACGAATTCAAATTAGGGTTCTTTAAGAAACCTAAACCATTCAATGGTTTTGGGATTTATAAGGTATTAGAAAATAAGCATTCAAATGTATACCTGAAATAAAGCTCTTGTCGTTCTGAGATTCAAGGAGATAATCGATTTCCCGCAGATAGAAAGAGATTTGCAGGTTTGGAAGTATGGAAAGTGAAGAGAAAAGGAGACGGAAAACTTCGATTGTAGGAAGAAATTAGGGCGTACGACTTTGACCTTTTTGATTGGTGCGTGATGAAATTAGGGTGACTCGGAGATGATATATGTTCTAACTCGGATACGAGAAACTGGTGCACGGTTTTATACACGTACTCCTGTAACACGTTGCCGGTTTCTCCATCTTATCTGGATCCTTGACTTGGCCAGCCTGTTTTGACAAACGTCTCGACTTTTTTTCTTTTTTGATGATAAAAATGAATCTATTAAAATATTACCTAAGCACTAATACCTCAAAGTAATTAAATTTTAGAGAGTACAAGAGATAACAATGATTTCTTATTAGACTTGTAAAGAATGGGATAGATCGAAATACAAACGCCTAAAGAGGTATATATAGCCACTAACTTCATGTGTCTAACACGAATATCATCACATCTTATTGGTATCAAAAGGAAACACCAATTACATGCACTTATGCACGCAGTAAGTATCAAGATAGAAATGAAAATGATTTCATTAACACATCATGTTTAGATGACATGCAAGTTAACTAGTGGACAGCCACTAACTTATTAAGTACTCACCCTTCGATATCCACCGTTTTTTATTATTGCCTCGTTAAAACTTTGTCACGGAAAAATTTGAAGGAACAAAAAAGAGTACAATACCAACAACAACAAAAAGTGGTTAGGAAAAATCCTGAAGGCACGAATCCTTGACGAAAAAAAAAGAGTACAACGTGTCTAAATCCAAGATTAACTCCCCCTTATCAAAACTTCATCGCGTTTACGGCTTATACAGATACGCATTCCGATTAGCTTTTTGAAGATTGATGTCGGTAAGGACTTGGTAAATAAATCCGCATAATTTTCACATGATTGTATCTTCTGGATACATATCTCTTTATTCTTTTCTAGATTATGAGATAAAACAGTTTTGGTGAAATATGATTCGTTTGATCACCCATGATGTTACCTTCCTTGACTATGAGATACATGATGATGCTTTATCTTCATAGATGATGGTTGGTACGTACTTTTATGACAGAAGGTAAATCACATGAACTTCGGAGATGAGTGACTAATGATCTTAGCCATGCACAATCTCTGCTAGCTTCATGAAGGGCGATAATCTCATGGTGGTTGGAGGAGGTAGCTGGAAAGCTTTGTTTACAGGATCCCCAAGAAATTGCAGTACCACCACTTGTAAACACATATCCAGTATGAGAAATGGATTTGTGTGGATCGGAAAGATAACCTTCATCCATATATCCCTTTAATTGCAAAGAATATGATACATTCTTTGAGTAAAACAATCCCACGTCTACAGTACCATAAAGATATCGAAAGATATGTTTTACACCTGCCCAATGCCTCTTTGTTGGAGCAGACTGAATATTGCTAACAAGTTAACTGCAAAAGAAATGTTAGGTCTAATATATTGTGCAAGATACAATAATGCACCAATTGCACTCTAATATGGTACTTCTAGACCAAGAAGAATTTCATTTTCTTCATTTGGACGAAAAAGGTCATTTTCAATGTCAAGAGATCTCACTACCATAGGGATGCTAAGAGGATAATCTTTATCCATAGTGAAACGTTTTAGAAGTTTCTCAGTATATATATTCTGGTGAACAAGTATGACACTCGGGTATGGGGATAATCTTTATCTATAATCTTGTATTAAATATAACCTCATGAGTTATGTTTTCAATCTTAAACGACTTGAAAATAACGATATGAATGAAAACAAGTCAAGTCAGTATCACTAACCTCAAGTGGAAGGATGGTGTCTTCATTTTAGTCGATATGTATTCACGATCTTCAGGTTTCAAGGCAATACTTGTATATCTCAACATTCCTAGACTTTCTAGTCTGACCTAAACGAAGTCAACTCTAGTACATTTAATCAAGCGACTCTAATTGAGTTTTGAGACTAAAATACGACAACCAAACTTGACATACCAACGCTTGGTGGGTCCAACCGAGCAATGCTCTAACAACTTCCACCTTTGATTTCCTCTAATATCTTTTTCTCGCTTTGTTCTCCTTCTCTGTCTTTCTGTTCTTCTTTGTTCATCACATCTATTCTGATTGTTCAATATAAATTTTGTTTTAGTTCTGGTTTGCTTGGTTTTATTTCGTAGGTGTGGTTTTTGAAGAAGAGATAAACAAGCAAATCCAATTCTGTATTGGTAAACTTTAACTCTTTTTTGTTCTTTTATTTCTCCGAATCAATGAACCCTAACCCTTTTGGTTTACTATGCAATTACATTTTTCGTTCCTCTTGATAAACAATAAAATCCTAAGTTAGTAAACACTAATCCAATTATTCATCCATCTATTCCTTTCTTGTTATTTTTCACAGGGATTTCAATTGTTAGTGAAGTTTCTATGAAATATATTCAATATCTTTGGATTTGAGTATGTCTATTGTTAAATCCTAAATCAATTTCTCTTTTGATTCCATTCTAGATTACTTTTTTTTGTTGCTCATTTTGATTTTGTAGGTAATGATACATGTATCTGCAACAATGGAGAAGCCTAAAATTTAGCGTCTCTGGTTTTGTTAATTTTGTAGGTACTTTTTAACGGGGATGGGGTGCCTAGAAAAATCCTTAATGGTGCAAAATATGTCACATGTAAAGTCAAGGTTTTACCGTGGGTTAAGATTGAATCACTTCTAGAGGGACATGCTTAGTTGCTTACTATTATTCTGCGTGGATTGTTGTCGAATACATGTTAGGAGATATAATGGTGTTAGAAGTCACAAAATTGCCTGAATAAAGAAGATGCAAGAGTTTATCAAACTACGTTGAGTACTATAAAAGTATGGGTTTGGTAAACTGCATCATTCTTATTTTCTACCCGTTTTACTCATTCTTTTGGTTTTGGTACACTGCCTTGACCAAACACAATAAATTAAAAAACCCTTGCATATTATTGTTGCAGCTATTATTGGAGCAAGGGTGACTGTATTGTCCTATCATTGTCTAATAGGGCACTTCACTTTGGTAAGAATTATTGTATTTAGTATCTTTTACCCATATTACCCATTATTTTGGTTACCCACATATAAAGGACCTAATAGTTATCATTTATCATCTTTACATTTTGAGGCTCTTATGGTAAAATTCTTTCTTAATGTGAATGAGATTTGAATGTTTATCTAAAATATAAATATCAAGAAAAGCAACTGAAAATCGTATCTTAACCTGTATTCTCTCATATTTTTCTTCTGTGACATCTGGATTCCGAAGTAATCATGCTAGATTTAACAATTCAACTCAACTTATTATGCTCTGGTTTTTTATGGTCTAGACTCAATTTTTTAGTCAAAATATATTGTGAAATGTTTGTGTGTATTGGAAATATTTGTTTTCCTTTCAAAATAAGCCTCCTTAATGTCCATAACAATTTCAGATTACCATTATGAAGTGCTCCATATTGCTCGCATTTCATTTCGTCGCATTGGGTACTGAGATCGTTAAAATTGAGTTGTTAGAAACGAAGGATTAAACGATACTTGATAACTTGCTGAATCTTTTAATGAATTTCAATTGCATGAAAATCTATTTAACCCATTTTGTTGAGAAAATGTGGAATTTGATTATATTATTGCGATTTGCTTTCAGGTACATACGAACCGGATTTGTTTTTTATCTTCTTTGTCTAGAGCTAGAAAGGCCTTGGAATTTGACGGTCAGACATTCTATTTACTTATTTGGATTTTGTATCTTAAAGTTTCTTTTCACCCAAAGAAAACTGACTAACCGGGGTTTTAACAGGTTCACTTTAGGGGATACCCAGAAGCTCTTTCAAGCCCTTTTGCAGGTGAACACAGTGTAAAATGAAGTTTTATTAATTCATTGAAAGAGGTTAGGGTATTATGTGGTTTATCTTGTTTGAGTTTTTCGTGGTTATGCACTTGAGTAAAAACCATTTCCGCACGGCTTCGCTTCAGCGACAACATCTTGTTATATTATATTAATGTACGTAGTACTCGTTTGCTAACCGAAAAGAAAAGTAAAATGTAATAATGTCAATGGTAAGTATGCTCGATGACAACGTTCGTGTCATCCAGTTGCATTATTTTAAACAAAATAATATTGCTCATCAAGGTGAAGAAGAGAAAATGAGGTTAGCAACATAGGATTTTCTTTACATAAGGTTGACATTGTTTTTCTGGTCACGTACATGCTTACGAACACTTTGTAAGTATTCTTTCTCTCTTATATGTAAGTATTTTTTCTCTCTTATACATTGTTGTAGTTATGGTGATGGGCCGACGGAGCTAAGTAAGATCAGTTACCCCACTTGATACTAGTTTTCATGGATTTACATATCCTTGATTTTGTTATTAATATAGGGTTTTCCAAACTGGTGTGTACAAAAATCAAGCTAATCCTTGTTGTCCGATGCACTTGACGGTAGGAGATGACGGGAATAGAGGAGGCCGATGTTAGTCACTCATTCGAGATTTCAATTTATGCTCGAGAATTCTGTTGCCGGGAAAAAAGTGTTAGTAATGGTGTATTGACTAAAGTTGTATCATGTGTATTTATAAAGAAGACAACGGTGAAGGTTTAAGAATCTTAAACCGACGGGCCGTTTGTGGTTGTTTCGAGAAACGAGTTTTGTACATGGGGATAACGAAGTGCCACAAATATGCAATTAGTGTTAAACGTCAAACTTAATCCATATGGATAGTTTAGGATATTATCCTTAGGTTCGGGTAACTTTTGAACATGATGATATCCGTTCGGATAAGTACCCCGTTACGTACTCATTCACTTTGGGTTTACGTAAAGAGCAATCCCACAACCTAAACACGATTCCCGCTACATGGTGTGAGTAAAAGCATGTTAAGATGAACAGGAAAAGAATCGTTAGCCCATTTTTTTAAAAATGGTGGATCCCAAATTAAATGTAATGCGACATAGCAGAAAAAGTTATTATTTACAGGGGTTTGGGTAGAACAGTCCATTTAGAATATTTTATTTGTGAAATGAATTCAAGGTTGGCGTGTTTGGATAACTCAAGCTCACCCATAGCGAAATATGAGTGGTGATTACGAATAAGATATTCTTACACTAATTATTAATGCTAATAACACCACCCAATTATCTCACAATCGTTGGATGATTCTGTATGTTGGTTGACGTGAAAAACAAGATAGAAATCAAAGGAATACCCATCACCTATATATAATCCTCCTCTCCACCTGGAAATCTCATTTTGAGTTGGTGAAATTCTAGTCTCTCTGTCGACTCAAAACCCTGAACTCGTTTCAACCTCACCATCATCAATCTACTATGACTTCATCATCAAGAGTTTTCCATCTGGTCGTGGTTTGATGTGCTACCGTTTTGTTCAGAGATTTTGAATTCTAAGTGTAAGAAAACCCTAAATCTTTGAATCTATGCACGTTTCAGTTTCGATTTTGTTTTTTTTTTTTGTATTTTTAGTCTTGATATATTTAATGGATTGAGTATATGTGTTTCTTTAATATGTAAACTCTTTTTTACTTGGCAAGTATGAGTTTGATCTTATTCCGAGTCTGTTTTGGTTAGTGTTGTACTTGGTATGATTTTATTTATTTACCCTAGTTTTCACCTTTTATTTTACCAAGTAAATATGATTTAGGTTTTATCTTGTTTGTTTAGTATTGTAATAACCTGAGTTTTTTTAGTATATTTACCCTCATTTCACACAAGGGAAGTATGATTTTGAGCGTGTTCAGTATTATTTCACATGGCAAAATGTTTGGAAGTTGATTTTTCTACAAATCTAAGTATGTTTAGTTTGTATCTACTAATATGTACATGGTATTCCACTGATTATGTTGATAATGAGTGTTCTGAATATTAGTGCAAGTGATTTTTCTTCAAACTTGACTATGATTTTGCTCTTGATGCCGTTTAATTACTTTAATTTGTAGACAAAATTGTTCGGATATAATATGTTTTGATGGAGGATTTTGTTAGTTTGGGCAATTTTGTTGGGTGTTAGAAATGAAATGAATGTTTTAGGAATCTATTAATTTACTTCTTGTACTGTTTTTGTTATTTACAAAATCTCTAATCAATTGGTTTATGGAGACTACCTAGCTAGAAACAGATCATAGTTAGAGAATTTCATTTGGTGCGAAGTGAAGAAAAAAAAGAAAGTCAATTAGAAAGAAGGCGGAGGTTGTACTGTCTGGGTTGATATTTTTATGAGCATGTTCTCCTTACAAACCCTAGATTCTCGTAACCTTCCAAATATTGATTTCAAATTTCTTGCTTGTAGCCTACTGCAATACCTAATTCACAAAGTTTGGATGCTTAACCTCCCTGCTTTGACCATATTGGATCACTGATCACTAATCACTAGACACGTTCATTTTTACTACTTTGTAATTGTATCTGATGCCTTTCTACCTAGAATTGGATTGATTTTTTGTCCATGTCAACACCAGTAATGTAATAATTGTATCTGATACCCTTCTACCTAGAAGTTTGAGCAATTTTTCCACGAGGGTGATATTTATTCTCTAACCAGTTCAACATTTGCCTCCGCGGAACCCAAATTGCACCAGTCATAGGATGAACGTCGTGCTATTTTCAAGTTTTTCATTGATACTAATGTTATTGCCATTGCATGGTGGTGCTTCAACAACATATTGTAGTAGTTCATCATGTAAATTTTGTTATTTGCTTGAGTTAAGCAGATGAGCTTTTCTGAAATGCTTGGGTCTTGATGATTTTTCTACTACCTCACCGGCAGATTCTTCTTTACCTAATGCAACTATTTCCCTCTTTATACTAATTTTATTTGGAATTATTTTTTTTAGTATCTAAGAGCTAAAATCTGTACTGTGCAGGGATATAATGATGTATTATCTAACTTTAAAAATTTCAATGTTATTACAGGGAAGGGATAAAGAGAGACAAAAGCCAATAGATGAACATAAGCTCTTAACAAAAGACTTAATTCTAGCAATGGCAACAGAAATTTGGATGTTTTATATTGTATTAGGTTATGATACTTCTAAGCACATATAGCATTAGAGCTTAAACAGACAATTAACGCACTCTCTTTAATATGAATATCCGTTTGTATCAATTAACCATGTTAATTTTAATGCAATTTAAAAATTATTTTCGCTTAGTTGCTAACGCATATCATGTTCACTTCAAATAAGGTTTAGTGCATCGTTCACCCCGCTACACGAAATTAAGGTTAGCACGGGCATAAATCTAGCATTATACAAAAAATTAAAGTTAGGCAATAGGCACTTGAGTAAAAACGATTTCCGTACGGCTTCGCTTCGGTGACAACATCTTGTTATATTAGTGTAGTACTCGTTTGCTAACCGAAAAGAAAAGTAAATGTAATGTCAATGGTAAGTATGCTCGATGACACTCGAACATTCGTGTCATCCATTTGCATTATTTTAAACATAATAATATTTCTCATCAAGGTGAAGAAGAGAAAATGAGGCTAGCAACGGAAGATTTGCTTTACATAAGGTTGACATTGTTTTCGCTGGTCATGTACATGCATACGAACGCTTTGTAAGTATTTTTTTTTCTCTCTTATATATTGTTATAGTTATGGTGATGGGACGGCGAAGCTAAGTAGGATCAGTTGCCCCCACTTGATACTAGTTTTCATGGATTTACTTATCCTTGATTTTGTTATTAATATGGGGTTTTCTAGACTCATGTGTACAAAAATCAAGTTAATCCTTGTTGTCCGATGCACTTGACAGTAGGAGATGGTAGGAATAGAGGAGGTCGATGTAAGTAACTAATTTGAGATTTCAACTTATGCTCGATATTTCTGTTACGGGGAAAAAAGTGGTAATAATGGTGTATTGACTAAAGTTGCATCATATGTATTTATAAAGATGTCAACTGTGAAGGTTTAAGAAGCATAAACTGACAGATCGTTTGTGGTTGTTTCGAGAAGCGAATTTTGGACATAGGGATAACGAAGAGCCACAAACATGCAATTATTGTTAAACGTCAAGCTTAATCCATATGGATGACCTAAGTAGATTATGATCCCTCAAACATGGAGGGGTCCCCAAAAAATCGTTCCCTTTTGGACACCTACATAACCGGTTGGCTGGCCTGACCTTTGACACCTCTGGAACCAGTTAAAAGGATTACTCGGATGGAAAAACATATCCCAACTTTACATGGTATTTTGATTTTCTCATTCCCTGACTTTATTTTAAAGTACCTTTTCCTGCCATCATCCAACATACGTAAACATGTGTTTTAAACATGCCCATCATATCACTACAGAGCGCTCCCTTACTAACCTAATTTGAAATTGTCCCTGAGGTTTGAATCACTTAAGCTCACCCATAGCGAAATAAGAGTGGTGATTATGGATAAGATATTCTTACACTAATGATCAATGCTAATAACAGCACCCAATCATCTTACAACCGTTGGATGATTCCGTATGTTGGAGTACGAGAAAAACAAGATAAAAATCATCACTTATATATAATCCTCCTCTCCACCTGGAAATCTCACTTTGAGTTGGTGAAATTCGACTATCTCTGTCGACTCAAAACCCTGAACCCCTTTCAACCTCACCATCATCAATCTACTACGACTTCATCATCAAGAGTTTTCCATCTGGTTGTGGTTTGATGTGCTTCCGTTTTGTTCATAGATTTTGAATTATAAGTGTAAGAAAACCTAACTCTTTGAATCTATGCACGTTTCAGTTTCAATTTTTTTTTTATTTTTGTGTGTTTTTAATATTGATCTTGTTAATGGATTGAGTATGTATGGTTTTCTTTAATTTGTTAACTCTTTTTTACTTGGCAAGTATGAGTTTTATCTTATTCTGAGTTCGTTTTGGTTAGTGTTGTACTTGGTATGATTTTGTTTATTTACCCTAGTTTTCACGTTGTATTTTACCAAGTATATATGATTTAGGTTTTATCTTGTTTGTTTATTATTGTAATAGGCTTCTCTCCAAAGTAGCCCACACATTTATTAACCATAACCCATACAAAATAAGTGCTTAAGCTAACCAAACAAACCTTTATAATCATTCGACATAGCCCTCGAGATTATGCATAATTATTATATATAACCCATAATAATAAAATAATCATTAAATCTCTAAATCAACATCAACAAAAAAAAAAGATAATTATCTAATCAAATTTATGTAAGATATTTGACATAGTTAATATTTTTTTAAGAATAATCAGCACCCTCAATCAATTTTAGTATAATCATGATTGAGAAGAAAAAAAATATCATATAGATTTTTTTTCTTTTTATAGATTACGTTTATGGAGTTCTCCTAGGAAAATAATAAAACCTTAGTTAATTCCATTTCGATTGACGTTGTTGTGGAATTTTTTTAGGGGAACGATTAGAATATATACCATCAATTTTGATATAATCATGATTAAAAAAAATTTATTTTAGAAGGAATAAGAATTATGGTATATATATATATATATATATATATATTGTTCAATTTATGAGAAGACTAAAAGAACAATTATAATTAATTTTAAGTATGATTAAGAAAAAAATATTTAAGGTTTATTTTGATTTTGAGTGAGAAGGATTTACGTTTAATTGTTAGCAAAAAAAAAAAAAAAGACTTGTTTGGTTTTTCATTTTTCATTTTAACTTAAACTTCTTGGGCTATGATTAATAAAAGTGTGGACTACACTTTAGAGAAGCGTTGTAATAACCTGAGTTTGTTTAGTATATTTACCCAAATTCCACACGAGGGAAGTATGATATTGACAACATGTTTAGTTCAAAGAATTGGATTCTTGGTAATCCAATTCCAGGGGAATGTGACCAATTCCTTGAACCAAACAACCCAAATCAACTCCTTGTAATTGAGAATTTTGATTCATAGGAATCCAATTCCCTCCAAAATAATAGATTTCCATTGCATTGGTCTAGTAGTGCAATGGAATTGGATTCCAGGGTACAGATAATAGTAATTGGATTACCTCAACCAAACGCTAATTTTTTGGATTTGAATTCAATTCCTAGAATTGGATTATCCCATAATTGAACTCCTAGGAATCCAATTCTTCAAACCAAACGAGGTGCGAGTGTGTTTAATATTATTTCACACGGGAAAATGTGTTTTGGAAGTTGGTTTTTCTACAAATCTAAGTATGTTTAGTTTGTATCTACTAATCTGTACATGGTATTCTACTGATTATGTTGATACTGAGTGTTCGGAATATGATTTATTCTAGAGGAAATGATTTTTCTTCAAACTTGAATATTTATGGAGACTACCTACCTAGAAACAGATCGTAACTAGAGGATTTCATTTGGTGTGAAGTGAATAAAAAGGAAAGTCAGTTAGAAAGAGGGCGGAGTTGGTAGTGTCTGGGTTGATGTTTTTATGAGCATGTTCTCCTTGCATACCCTAGATTCCCATAACCTTCCAAGTATTGCTTTCAAATTTCTTGTTTGTTTTGTTACCTAGTGCAGTACCTAATTCACGAAGTTTGGATGCTTAACTTCCCTGCTTTAAAAATATTAGATCAGTAGACATGTTCATTTTTAATACTTTGAAATCGTATCGGATGCCCTTCTACCTAGAATCAGATTGATATTTTGTCCATGTCAACACAAGTAATGTAATAATTATATCTGATGCCCTTCTACCTAGAAGTTTGAGCAATTTTTCCACGAGGTGATATTTATTATCTTAACCAATTTAACATTTGCCTATGCAGAACCCAAGTTGCACCATTCATAGGATGAACGACGTGCTATTTTCAAGTTTTGCATTGATACTAGTGTTATTTTCATTGCATGATGGTGCTTCAACAACATATTGTAGTAGCTCATCATATAATTCTTGCTACAGTAGAACCTCTCTATATTAATACTCTTGGGCATCCACAAAATTATTATTATATGGAGGTTATTAATATAGAGAGTTACCCATAGAAAATGTAAAAATTCAAGTTCAATGTATGGACAATGTATTTGTAGTTGTATTTAGATGATGTATACATTTTTATAGTTCCAATACACAAGTGCATGTATATATCTTAGAATATTCAGTTCCAAGAAGCTTTAAACATGCTCGACAAGTTCGAAATATTTTGGCTTCAACAAGAAGGTGTCTATGTTGATGAGATATTACGCATCCGCTTGTTAAAAGATGTTGTAGTAATCCAAAAAAATATTTTTTTTTCTCAAACAACTTTAGATAAGTATTTTGTTTAATCATAAATTTAATGTAACTAGATATATATTTATTAATATAATAATGATTATTACTATTTGGAGGTAAAATTTTTTTAGGCGAAACTGGAAAAAATCATTAATATTAAACTGGAGAGGTTTTTACTATTTCTCACTGTCCCAAGTTGGGACCATATGTTTTTTAATATGTAGAGGTTATTAATATATGGAGTATCAATATATGGAGGTTCTACTGTATTTGCTTGAGTTAAGAAGAGGGGCTCCTCTCAAATGCTTGAGTCTTGATGATTTTTCTACTACCTCACTTGCAGATTTTTCTCTACCCAATGCAACTGTTTCATTCTTTATACTAATTTTATTTGCAATTATTTTTTTAGTAGCTAAGAGCTGAAATTTATACTGTTCATGGATAGAATAATGTATTATCCAACTTTAAAAATGTAAATGTCATTACAGGGAAGGGACAAAAAGAGACAAAAACCAATATATGAACAAAAGCCCTTAACAAAAGACTGAACTCTAGGGAGGGCAGCAAAGATTTGGATGTTTTATTAGGTTATAATATTTCTAAGCACACTAGCTTGAAACCCGTGCTACGCACCGGGACTGATGGAATTTATTACATCGTCAGTTTATGTTCACTGAGGCGGGGCTTCGCCCCGCACCCGTCCTAATAAGAGTTCTAATAGGCTTCTAGAATTACTATATAATAGATTGACAATTAACAGTTAAAACTTTATAATAATCAAATATATAATATTATTATGATTTGAGGATCTAACATGGTTTTGAAAACTAATTTCATGCAATATAATAAAATAATAATCAATTTTACAAATAAACTAAAATATTTTAAGCTATAAATACACAATTAATTATTTTTTTTAGTATTTAACCCGTGCTTTGAACCTAAGATGCATTGCGTAATCGATCCTCGGTTAGGCGAAGCCCGCTTCCGTCCAAGAAAGGATCTCAATTAACAACTGCATTGTACCATGAAAACACCAATTATCATTTATTTATTTTTTGAAGCAATCATTTAGTAAACTAACAGTCAGAACCAAATTATTCATCGATTACATATTGTTTAAAGGATTGGAGATTAAGAAATCTTCTTAAATAAAATAATTTTGAAAAATTATACTGACCTTTGAAATAGCCCTCACGACTTTTTGTTGTGTCTGATTCCTAACCAGACGCTTGAAGGGGGTATAAACTGTTCCCAAATGTTTCTTACCTACATATAAACATCATATATTTTAAAATTGATTAGAGAAAAAAAAAACATCAACCTATTTTAATATAAAGAAAAAACTGATAAGAGAAAAAAAAAAACAGCGGCCTATGAATCCAAATTGCGACATTTGAATAAGTTTACATACCACCGGAATCAACTACCATTGCTTCCCCTTTGTTGTGATTTTCTTCAAAAGTCATAGTTGATATCTTCATTCGCTACCTCCTTTTTCACACAAAGTACGTGGTTTATGTAGGAATAAAGAGTGATTTGCATTCTTTATATAGATGTTAGAAACTTAGTTCCAAAGAAAATCTTTAAAATCGTTATGGAATTAAATCCAGTTATATGGTTTGTTATAAAGAAAATAGGGATAAAGAATGATTTCCATCCTTTGTTAACTATTGGCTTTGCTTTTATTAGTAAATTAACCGTATTAATGAAACTTGTTAGATTGTGTTCAGGTAAATGATTAGATTTTTTTTTTTATATTAATGGATATCGTTAACATAAATATAAATAGTAATTTAAATATCAATTAATGTAGTATTTTTTATATATTGTTGGTTTTTCCTTTGTTAGATATTTATCATTAATACTAAAAATTAATATAGCTATTTCTATATTTTTTTTCCTTTTAAAAGATTAAGAAAATATAAATTTTTTTTTATTCCGTAAATACGTCGATTTTATTTTTTATTCTAATCATAAATGTCAAAAATTATAATGTAGTATTTTGTTGATTCTCTGGATCTTTTACAATAATTACATGAAGCTATAAATGTAATTATTTTATTTCATAAATATGTTAGTTTGATTTTTTTTTATTTTAATCATAAATGTCCAATATTAATATAGTAATTTTTTTATTTTTTGGATTTTCATAAAAGTATAAAAGATTATTTTATTCCATAAATATGTTGAATTGATTTTTTATATTTTAATCATAAATGTCCAGAATTAATATAGTAGTTATTTTTATTTTTTGGATTTTCAAAATAAATGCACGAAATTAATATAGCAATTTTTCTAAATAATGGGGGCCGTTCGTCGCGTGTGTCCCACCAATCCAGCCAATCTACACCGCACATTGTCAGATCAACGCACCATATATAACGAAATTTCATCCGACGAATACGAATGGTTTCTCAATTAGCCAATGAGAGCGTGAGGTTTCGCTCACCAGCCAATAGGAGGGAGGGTAAGCAGCACCAGTGCTACTTTTATTCTGGAGTGAGGGATGGTATTGAGTTTTTAGGTTGTTGATATATCATTATCATTAGAGCTTAAATAAACAATGCAGTCTTTTTAATATGAACATCAGTTTGTATCAATTAATCATGTTAATTTTTAATGCAATTTAAAAATTATTTTCGCTTAACTACTAACGCATATCATTTTCACTTCAAATAAGGTTTAGTGCATCGTTTTCCTCGCCACACCAAATCAAGGTTACATGCCCGTTTTCATAAAAGAAGTGAAATACGCCCGGTTCGTAGGACATGCATAAATCTAGCATTCTGCAAAAAGTTAAAGTTAGGTAATATGCACTTGAGTAAAAACCATTTCTGTACGGCTTCGCTTCAGTTACAACATCTTGTTATATTAGTGTAGTACTCGTTTGATAAACCGAAAAGAAAAGTAAAATGTAATTTAATGTCCATGGTAAGTATGCTCGATGACAACTCGAACATTCGTGTCATCCAGTTTAAACACAATATGTTAGAATACGGGCATCCAACTCAAAACCAATTGGCTTTGAGTGTAGAGGCCCCAAGGATTATAAGCCGCAGGATCTTATATTGCCCAAACAATGTGGGACTAATTATCTCAACACGCCCCCTCACGTGTAGCCTCGTTGGGTCTAACACGTGGACAATTAAATCGGGTGACGCGGAGTAAAGGCGCGGTCTAATGACTCGTCGCAAATAGTCTGCTCTGATATCATGTTAAAGTCTGCGGGCATCCAACTCAAAACCAATTGGCAATGAGTGGAGCGGCCCTTCCATATTATTTTAAGTTAATTAAGCGGATTATAGCGATGTGGGATTATTTGTGTACAAGTGACAAAGTAGGTTAAACACTTCGGCCAGTAACTCGGCCTACATCCGGCGTACGCAGGTCTGGGTCTGGGGCTGGGGCTTAGCTCTAATACCATGTTAGAATACGGGCATCCAACTCAAAACCAATTGGCTTTGAGTGGAGAGGCCCTAAGGATTATAAGCCGCAAAATCTTAGATTGCCCAAACAATGTGGGACTAATAATCTCAACACAATAATATTGGTCATCAAGGTGAAGAAGAGAAAATGAGGTCACCAACCGACGATTTGCTTTACATAAGGATGACATTGTTTTTGCTGGTCATGTACATGCTTACGAACGCTTTGTAAGTATTCTTTCTCTCTTACACATTGTTATAGTTATGGTGATGGGCCGACGGAGCGATCAGTTTCCCCTGTTATAGTTATGGTGATGGGCCGACGGAGCGATTAGTTTCCCCTACTTGATACTAGTTTTCATGGATTTACTTATCCTTGCTTTTGTTACTAATATGGGATTTTCAGACTCTGCGTACAAAAATCAAGCTAATCCTTGTTGTCTAATGGACTTGACGGTAGGAGATGGTGGGAATAGCAGGAGGTCTAATGGACTTGACGGTAGGAGATGGTGGGAATAGCAGGAGGTCGGTGTAAGTCACCAATTTGAAATTTCAACTTATGCTCGAGAATTCTGTTACGGGAAAAAAGTGTTAATAATGGTGTATTGACTGAAGTTGCATCATATGTACTTATAAAGAAGACAACGGTGCAGCTTTAAGCCGAAGAATCGTTTGTGGTTGTTTTGAGAAGCGGATTTGGACATGGGGATGATGAAGAGCCACAAACATGCAATTAGTGTTAAACGTCAAGCTTAATCCATATGGATGACCTAAGTAGATCATGATCCCCTCAAACATGGAGGGGTCCCCAAAAAATCCTTCTCTTTTGGACACCTACAAGACCGGTTGGCTGGCCTGGCCTTCTTCTTTAACACCATCGGAACCAGTTAAAAGGTTCACTTGGATGGAAAAACATATCCCAACTTTACACGGTATTTTGATTTTCTCATTCTCCGACTTTATTTGAAAGTACCTTCTTCTGTCGTCATCCAACATATGTACACATGTAATTTAAACATTATACAACATATCACTACAGAGCGCTCACTTACTAACCTAACTTGAAATTGTCCCGGAAACCCACCTTAGAGTCTTTTAACACTATCATTCCTTGTCTCTTCACTCTTTCTATTTAGGAACTTTATGAGGCTCTGGACCTATCTCCAACCGTGTAACGAATGTCAGTTTCGCTCAGGCCAGATTCATGCAGCTGTTTTCTCTTCTTTACTAGATGCAATGCAGTTTCTCTGTCATCTTGTGCCTCCTTAGAATCAGGCTGCATGAGGCACTAGTAGTAGTCACACAAGGATTGCAAGAGGAACCAGTTAAATTTAGGGGGAAAATGCACAAAGAAACAAATACTGCAGAGCCTAAAAAAGGACAAGCTACCCACTTAAGTTGATATATTACTATATAAACGTATCATTATACCTGGATCACTAATGCCTTGTCGAGGCTTTCAATTGATGCATCTGGCTCCCCAAAGTTTAACTGTGTTCTTGCAAGTGTTACCCAAGCCTGAAAAATACAAGCTCAATATACAAAGAGAGAGATGCAATCTCCACAAACACAATTAAAGATAAACAGTACTAAGGGAATAAAATCATTGTAATCAGACTTGGATGAACCCATCATGAGAAACAGTTGAAAAGTTATCATGCTCAACCTCTTCAAATCTGGATTCTCAAACTTCAGTATCTAGCACTCACAAATAGGTAGGTCCCAACATGACACTCAAAATGTGTGCGGCTGATAACTTTACATAGTGCATGAAGGTGCATTACTTCGATGACCCTAATTGATAATAAGTTCACACATATGCATACTGTAGGTAATCACTCATTGCAGACTTACAGAGAATCCGAAAACGGAACCACACGAGAACAAGAAACTTGAGTTCAGCACTGCCATCATTGTATTTAGAAAATAAAAAAACAAACATTTCAACAGTAATTCTATTAAATGAAACCGAAGATGTTATACCTTAACAGGTAACTCAAACCTTTTGTACTTAAATTAATATCTTTCAAGTTATGCAAACACGGCCATTTTCAAGGTAATTTTTGGGCTAAAGTTCAAGCATGGTGCCTCACACTATGGGTTGCGGATCTTAAATTTGGGTAAGCCCATGATCTCGATTTGGGGTGCATAAAACACACCTAATCTTGGTGTACAAGACATGGCTAAGGTATACACTGGTAACAATGAAACAAAGTTACAAACCCTTGAAAGAAAGAACATATGACACCTTAAGCTGACACAAGTACAAGAAAACTTGAACTTAGCATTGCTATCATTGTATTAAACAAATAAAATCAAAAACAAACATTTTAACAGTAATTTATAAAAAAATGAAATCGAACATGTCTAAACTCAAACCTCAAGTGGTTGCAACAGGCGACTCAAACCTTTTGTGGAAAAACTAATGGCTTTTAAGTTAAGCAAACAAGGTTGTTTTCAAGGTCATTTTTGGCCTAAAGTTTAAGTTTGGTGCCTCACGCTGCAGGTTGAGGATCTTAAATCTGGGTTACTCTGGAATTCGGGATGTTACATAAAATACACCTAATCATTGTATGCTAAGACACTAAGGAATAAACTCATAATCCATGAAACAATTAAAGTTACAAATCCATGAAAGAAACAAAATATACCTTAAGCAGAATAGCAAGCAGATTATAACCCACTAAAGGCAACTCCAATTAACCTTTTGTTAATAATTTCTGAATTTAGTAATTGTGGAGACACAAGGAAGTCAAAGAGTAGGTATGACTCTTAAAATAATAAACATTAGCATATACTAGATGATTGATTATCTTTAATAAAGAATAGGTATAACTCTTAAAATACATATACTAGATTGATTATCTTTAATACCAAATAGCAGCTTACGTAGTTTAGTTGTTTTAAAAGAGGAATTAAACATTAGAATCTTTCCATAATTGGATCAGTGTTGTTCTACTGTAAGAGGGACCAATGTAGAATCTAATAAAAGCAGAGGCACAACAGTTCACCGAGAATAATGAGCAATAATAGATGCATCATGGATCAATCACAAAACAACTTAATCAGAATACAACAACACAAATTAAAAAAGTGGTCTAGCTTTAACTAACCTCGGACCATAAGGGTTCCAATTCAGTTGCCCCTGAAAAACCAAACTAGACATTAGAGAACTGAAAGAATTAGATGAAACCAACAAACATTCTTACTGTACAAAATAGTTTGTTGAAAACTTCCAACGGGATAATCCGAAAACAAACACAACGGCTTCAGTTGTTTGCACATAACACAACTATACAAGATAATGCCTCGACCGTGAATCGAGGCGAATACTCAAATGTGCGTGTGTACAATTTTATCAATTGAGGTGAGAGTCCGAATGTTGAAGAACACTAAAGAAAAGAGTACAAGTATAGAGGTTCTTACGAGTGGCTGCCTTTAAAGCATTCCAAGTTTCTCCAATCTCAAGAAGAATTTGTGCCTTTTGTTCATGTAAAACAGCTCTATCAGGAGTCAGTGTAAGTGCAGCCTCCCACTTTGTTAATGCCTCCCTGTATCTCCCATCCTTCAAAAATACAATCAATTTTTTAAAAATAAATATGAGAATCAGGATTAAAATTAAGAAACTAGGGTTTTGATTAGTTACCTCGGCGAGCTTATTGCCTTGAGACTGAAAGGTCTGAGAAAGATGTAAGTCTTCAGGAACAGCAACAGAAGAAGTTAGGGTTTTGTGATTGTCAGTTTCAGTATGATCAAGCTTCTTTTTCTTATTCTGTTCTTCGATTGTTGTATTTGATGCTTCAATTACATTGCTGGTTTTATTGTTATTGTTGCAATTGTCGTCTTCTTCTTCTGCCGACTCGAAGGGAAGATTTGGGGATACAAGAGGGAGAGGTCGTTTACTGCCGCTTTTCTGCTTGCTTTTCCATGATATTTTCATTCTCCACAGGACACTTTTTTTTTTTTCTTTTTTTTTTAATGAGGGGAAATTTAACTGAAATCAAACAGAACTGACATCAAGTTTCTCTCCGAGAGTTTTCAACCACTTAGGGGCGTTGTCCCCCAAAAAGAAGAACTACTACTATCGCAATCTCGTTTGTATCTCTAAGGGCAGTTCCTATGGAATGTTTGATCTGTTCATTTTGCTCCCACTCTGTATGTAGATGTAGAAAATCCTACTAATACATCCAAAAGATTTCAGACGTATGCTAAGAAGTAAATAAGCAAAAGACATAGAAGAACACAAGATGTACGTGGTTCGGCATGATTACCTACGTTCACGGGGGTTAAAAGATGATCTTATTACTTCACACAAGATTACAAGGATCCACTACACTCAACAATACTCTATCACTCCTCTTTCTTACTTCCAAAAAATCCTCCCCTTTACCTTTCTACACGATCTCTATTTATAGTTGCAGGTGGTGATACATCGATATTACAGTGTTGGGCCTGGTGTAGCTTCCTGGATGTTCTCCTCGGACGACTTGCTGATGCTCTTGTCGATCTCCCTTTTTGCTCGAGCCGAATCATCTAGCCGAGTGGTGTCATCACCCGATGTCGTTCGTTTGGTGGAGGTGATCGATGTCGCCCTCAGATTCTTGGCCGAGTCTCACTTTGACCGAGCTTCTCTTATCTCTTCACCAACCTTGTCAGTGCATTAATTACCCTCGAACTCGATGAGCATCACATCAGAGCTTTTCTCCTTTATGTCGACCTCTCGAGCTGTCTCCATTCCTCTTTTCTCGCGCCCAGGCCTGATGAGATGATTCAGTGCTTCTAGTACTTGTTTTTCTCGGTGCGCCCTTGGCCAGGATGGTTCCACCTATCTCTGTGGATTATTTGCACCTACATTTATGCCCCTTCTTCCACTCGTGTGATCGACACGTGGGGAAGAAACCGCCTCGTCTTCCCACGTCCTTAGTCATGCCGGGTTCTGCGCCATGTTGTTCCCCACTTTCTTCAGTTATTGTAACCGGTTTACCTTCCTCGTCGGTTACCGCGGGTGAGGTTTATAAGTCCGACCCTTAAACCTTATTCTCTTTTTACGTTTTCCTTAGCCATCTTCTCCCCTCTCTCCATTCTCCTCTGCTTTTTTCCTCGCCATTAGTTATCCTCTTCATAGGTTTCCTTCCTTCTTCCTTCACTGTCATGGGTCTTCTTGGTCTTCGCTGCCGCTGCAATTTCCGATTCCGGTCGTATTTTTAATCCTCCTGTCGTTTTCTCTATCAGCTTTCATGGCGTCTTCAACTCCTTCCATGGCGGAAAAAAGGTGCGTGAGCTATGTGTTTTCTGATGAAGACGGTGTACCGCTTGATTCCCTGTTTGTTATGGAGAGCCCTTCTAGGCATGATTATCGTGCTCTGGATTCTATCTTTTCTGATAATCCTTCTTCGTTTTCATGTAGGGCTGACAAGAGAACTTCCAGAGACTTGTCGGATGAACAATTCGTCCAACAGTTGAAAGATGAGTTCGATCTTCATGGCTATGACGTCAGGCTCTTGTCGGGCCAAAAAGGCGTTTTAAAGAAGGATGATATTCTAAAGTTTCCTCACTCGGCCGAGGCGACCATTGTTACCAGGGGTCAGCTAGAGCTCGGGCTGCGTTTTCCTTTGTACGATCCTAGCCGCTCATTTTGGTACGAGGCTCTTTCTAAGATCCGCCCGTCCCGTGCCTTGGCTCAGTGGAATGGCAATACCTTTCGTATTTTGTCCGAGTGGGAGAGGCGCAGTCGAGGCGAGTGTACTCCTACTACCTGGTCTACCTACGATCCTTCCCGTGCGGGTGACTATACTCCCCGCCGGCCTTTGCCGATAACTATCGGAGCGGATCGCTACCAATGGTGACCTTCTTTGGTTTTGCTGCTAGCCCTCCTCGCCGTAAAACTCTTCCTGAGGGTGTCAAGAAGCTTTTATTGGACGAGGATCCCGAGGGGAAAAGTTCCAACAGACATGCCCGTCATACTAGCGATGCGGCTTGGGACCGAGTTCCTTGGATATCTCTGGTCCCCTTCTGAGTGGCAATTTTCCTCCTCCGTCCGAGCCTTATCCCTTCTGGGTGGTCAATGTTGATCGAGTAAGTATGTTTCTCGGCTTTAGATTTATTTGATCGGCTCGGGCGACTGATAGGGCGATGTTTCAATTTATGTGTTTTTTCAGTCCAAGTTCCAGAACGTTCCTTCTGATTCTCTCGTTCTTCAAAAAAGGGATAGGGGTTCTGGCGCAGGGGGCAAGGAGGAGACAGGGAAGGTAACAAATATATTACTCCTTCTTTGCAGTACATGTACTTGCCCCTATTTGTTGCCTTGAATGGTTCTGACATTGGCTCATGCGCAGAAGCTGGGGGTCGATAATGCTGGAGGAGCTTCAGTGAGGGATGGTGAGGATCTCGAGGATCGGCTGCCTTTATCGCATTTCATGAGGAAGTCGCCTCAGAAAACTTCTGATGTTTCGTCTACCCTTGTAGGTGGGAAGCCCAGTGGAAAGGGCAAGGAGACTAAGGACGATTTATCCATCCCGGAAAAAATTGTGCCCCAGCAGCCAGCTGGTAGAGGGATTGTTCTTACCGAAGGTGTTGTGTATCTTGAGTCTGATGGTGACGATGATGATGATCTTTTTGATGTAGAGGACGAAGCTGATGGTGATGAAGAGGAGCCGAAGCAATCGGAGAAATTTGGTGGAAATAATGTGGTTACTCGGGAAAAAGAAAACACCACTTCTGGGGGCGAGTTTCTAGAGCCTCTATCTCCTGCGGTGCCTAATTCAGGGAGTAGCGCCTCATTTACTGTCTCCGGTCCTATGTGCAACTCCCTTGGAGATCTTATTTCTCCTGAGTTTGCCTCTCTGTCGGATGAGGATAAGATTAAGGCTGTCTCGTTGTATGACGCCGGCCTGAAGGGTACCTTCGACCTGCTGGTGAGTTGTGTTGATCAGGTTGTGCATTCATGTTGTAGGGTGAATACTAATGCTGTTGGTGCTTGTAGGATATCAATCGCTCGTTGTTAAATGCTGCTATTCAGCGCAAGGAGGTCGCCGAGAGAGAGGGTCTTCGCCTCTTATTACAGCAAGAGCGCGAGCGATCCCGGGGACTGGAGAAGCGACTAGCCGAGACCCAAGGTAGTTACATAACTTTCAAGTGTTTATGATTGATTCTGTGGTGCCAATATCCTGAGTTTAGTACTGCCTTCCTAGCCGAAACTTCTAGTGCGGAGGCCGATGCTGCCACGAGATATCGCTTACTAAAGAGAGAAATTAATATAGAACGGGATCACGTGTCGAATTTACAACAGAGGATTGTCAATAAGGATGATAAAATCGATCGTATGGAGACCGAGATTGAGGGTCTTCAAACCCAACTGCATCGTTACGAGACTTTTGAGTATGTCCCCGAGGAGATCGATAATCTTAGGGCGAGCTTAGCCCGGTTCCAAGGTGTCACCGCCGATAAAACACTGCTGGCCGATAACTTAGAAAGTCAGTGTGGCCGGTTAAGGCTTCAGGTTCGAGATTTGCATGCAGATCGCCTTCGGATTTTGGGGGAGAAGAATGTTGCCGAGAAGTGTAGTCAAGAATCCCTTGAGAAGCTTAGAGAGTCCAAGAAAGTTTCTGAGGAGTTGGAGTGGGTTCACGCTCAATTATCAGGTTTGCAGATAGCCCACTCTCGGCAGAGAGCCGAATGGAGTGATCATAAGAAGTACTGCCCCTCCAATGAGTTTAACGAGCAACGATATCTAGAACTTTCCACTAAGATATCTTCTCTCGAGTGTAGCTTGTCTGAGTCTGAAGAGACTATTAGAGTAGTCACCCCTTTACTGGAAGGTGGTGTGCCTTGTGTTGTGTTTCCCTTGTCGTTGTTCTTAGTGCTGTTATTATGTGACTGTCTGCTTTCGTGTTTTGGCAGCCAAGCAAAGGAAGGTGGCATTGTTGGAAGAGGAGATTTCCCAATTGAAGGGAAAGGAGGTGCAGTTATTGGCAAGGGAATCTCAACTACTCGGGCAGGTGGACACTGCTGAGGCGGCATCGACGCAGCTGACACAAGATCTTATTGCTGAAAAGGCGAAGTTTAACGATGAGCTTGTCGCGAAGGTCAAAGCCGGTGTGAAGGCGGTACTTGACAAGAAACGAGCCGATGCTGCTGCTAAGAGGGCGGTTCCGGGGTCAGTTCCTCCCAAACAGTAAGCTTGTCTTTTGTAGCGCTGCGTCGCTATTTTACCCTTTGCCATAGGTTGTAATCCGCTCGAACACCTTTAGTTTCTCGTACACTTTTTTAACGGGGTGCTGCGTCGCCAATTTGGTTGGTTTTCTTGCTATCTAACATTACTATTCATGTTATCGTTCCTATTTATGTTATGCCGATGATGTGTGGTTTATTTGTACGACTAAGTTATGTATAGTATACCTGCATAATCATGAGTAGATTGGTTAATCGTGAATGCCGTTTCTGTCGAACACACTCAACAGGGAGGGTCATCGGGCCCAATGCCATGTCCCGATTGAGGTATCTCATCATTGTCTTTCAAGATCTAGTGGCAGGGTAGTTGGTCTTTCCTAGTTTCTATGGGATCGATATCCCAAGAAGTTATCAATTAACTTTCTTGGGCAAGTGATTTCGGCCACTTGCGAGGGGAGCAATGTTGTCTGCTCGATTGAAGAGTACTCATGCCTCGACAATCGGCCACTGGTTTCCAACCACCAGGGCCCTAAGGCTACCTCGGCACTTGCACACTGCCGTCGCCCCGAGTTCGAATAGCCCGTCTTAATGTAAGTCGCCCCGGCACTTGCACAATGCCATCGCCCGGGTTCGAAATGACCATTTAGACGCAATTGTCACATTTCCAACCCCACGTGGCCTTTCAAGGAAATAGCTGACAATGTATTATACCTGTTCTTAGGGGTGATATAGCTTTAACCGTTTAGCATTCCATGGTCGTGGTTCGGGTGTTCCGTCCGGTTTTAGTATCTTGTATGCTCCTTCACCGACCTTCTCGACAATGGTATAGGGTCCTCCCCATCGTGCTGCTAGCTTTCCGCCCTTTTTTGTCACGTTCGTATTTGGGTAGGTCCTTTAATACCAAGTCCCCCGGTTGGAATTCTCTTGGTCGGACCCGCTTGTTATATTCTCGTTGTATTCTTCGCTGGTAATTTTCCATCTTTTGTAGGGCCATCTCCCTTGTTTCTTCTAGATCGTCGAGCTTGGCCAAGATGAGATCTGCCGATATGTTTCGCCTCCATGCCTCGGTCCTTGTTGTAGGTATCATCGCCTCTGTCGGAAGGATAGCTTCTGTCCCATATGTTAACATGAAGGGTGATAACCCTGTCGCCTCTCTGCGAGTTGTTCTATATGCCCACAAAACGTTGTAAAGCTCCTCGCACCATTCTCCGTATTCTCCATCAAGCTTCTTTTTCAAGTTATCGGCGATGGTTTTGTTTGTGATCTCGGCTTGTCCGTTACTCTGGGGGTAAAGGGGTGTGGACTTGCTCTTTCGGATGTTGTAGGTATTGAACATCAAGTCGATATTCTTACCTTGTAGCTGTTTTCCATTGTCCGAGACGATTGCTGCTGGTACTCCAAAGCGACATATGATGTGTTCCCAAATGAATCGAAAAACATCCCTATCCCGGATATACTTCAATGGGGCGGCCTCTACCCATTTAGTGAAGTAGTCGGTAGCCACGATCAAGTATTTTCTCTGCCCCGATCCGACATGTAGTGGTCCCACAATGTCGATCCCCCATTTAGCGAAGGGCCACGGACTGATTACTGAGTTTAACGTCACTGCTGGTGCATGTATATTTTTTTCCGAATTTTTGACACTCGTCACAAATGAGGGCCATATTCTTTGCATCATCATTCATGTAAGGCCAGAAATATCCCATAGTCTTGGCTCGCGCTGCTAGGCTACGGCCCGAGCTGTGGTTTCCCGCGGCCCCATAATGCAATTCATTCAAGATAGTGTTCCCCTCTTCTTTACTCAGGCACCTTAATAATGGTCCCATGTATGATTTCCTGTACAGAGTGCCGTCTTGGAGCTCGTATGCAGCTGCCTTACTCTTGATTTTGTTGATTTCGGGTCTCCCCTTGGGCAGTTTTCCCGTTTCAAGATACTCGTGGATCGGTTTCCGCCAGTCATCGGCCTTATACTGATCGGTAGTGGTTGCTGCTACATGTGCGCTGATGTCTACCGTCTCAGGCACTGAAGGCATTAAGATCCTCATAATTCTGATGCCCTCAACACTTGCATATGTTATCATGGAAGCGATGTATGCTGGGGCGTCCGAGTGACGGTTATCTTTCCTACATATGTGCCGGAACTTGATAGTTGGTATTTGGCCGATGTAAAGTTGGGCGAGCTCCCAGTATTTTTGTAACAGTGGATCATGTATGGCGTACTGCCGGCTGATTTGTCGGATGACTAGCTGAGAGTCACTTGTTAATCTTACGTCTTGAATTCCCATTTCCACTATCAGGCGCAGAGCATGTATCACCGCTTCGTATTCTGTGACGTTATTGGTCGCCTTAAATTCAAGTCTGAACGAGTGGACCATCTTTTTTCCTTTTGGTGTCGTGAAGACCAATCCTAGGCCTGATCCGTCTTTATTTGATGATCCGTCCACAAAAACTTCCCATCGTGTCGGGTTACATGTCTCGAGTAGGTCGGAAGGGTCCTCTTGGTCTTCCTCCATTCCTGGGATGTCTTCCACTTCATCTTCGTCGCTCAGGGGGAAGTCTGCTAGGAAGTCTACCACTGCCTGTGCTTTAACTGCTGTTCTCATTTCATAAAAAATATCGAATTGCTTGACCTGTGCGCTCCACTTGGAGATCCGCCCTGATCTGGCTGCATTGTCGAGTACTGATTCTATGGAGGATTTGGTGAGGACCCGAATTTTGTGGGTTTGGAAATACGTCCGAAGCTTTTGAGTTGCGAATACTAGTGCTAATATCAGTTGCTCGAATCTGGCGTAGTTCCTCTCCGCTGGGTTCATAGTTTTACTTATGAAATACACCGGCTTTTCTTCCGCTCCTACGTTCTTGACTAATACGGCGCTAATGGCGTAACTAGTCGCCCCTAGGTATAGGGTTAATACTTCCTCGGGCTCGGGCCTTTGTAATACCGGCAGGCTCGCGAGATGCTGCTTAATTTTCTGAAATGCCTCCTCGCATTCCTCAGTCCATTTGAACTTTTCTCCTTTCCTCAACGTCCCGAAGAAGTCTTTGCACTTGTCGGATGATCGAGAGATGAATCGCCCCAAGGCTGCCAAGTTCCCATTTAGCCGTTGTACATCCTTAATTGTCACGGGTGATGGCATTTCTACTACTGCTCGGATCTTATCTGGGTCTGCTTCGATGCCTTTGTCGGTAATTATGTATCCTAGAAATTTGCTCGAGGTGACCCAGAAAGTGCACTTAGCAGGATTCACCCTCATCTTGAATCTTCTCATAGTTTGGAATATGTCTCGGAGATCGCCGATGTGGTTGGTGGCTACCTTGCTTTTGACCAGCATGTCGTCCACATATACCTCGATAGTGTTATGTATTTTATCTTCGAACATATCCTCTACTAATCTTTGGTATGTGGTGCTTGCGTTTCTTAGCCCGAACGGCATTTTGGTGTAACAATATAACCCTCTGGGTGTGAAGAACGATGTGTGCTCTTGGTCCTCAGGGGACAAGGGAATCTGGTTGTACCCCGAGTACCCGTCCATAAGTGTTATTGCCTTGTATCCGACTAGGGATTCTACTAACTGATCGATGCTGGGGAGAGGGAAGCTGTCCTTCGGGAAAGCTTTATTCAAATCACTGAAGTCGATGCAGACGCGAACGCCTCCATTCCTTTTGGGGACTATCACCATGTTAGATATCCATTGTGGGTATTGGGCTTTTCGAATGATTCCTGCTACTTGTAACTTTTTTAGTTCGGCCTCCACCACTGCTTGTAGCTCGGGTGCAATTCGTCTCATCTTTTGTCGGATCGGCTTGACCTTGGGGTCTATTCTCAAGTGGTGTGAGCAGACTTCCGGGTCAATTCCTTCCATATCGTGCATTTGCCAGGCGAATACGTCCATGTGCTCTTTCAAGAGAGTTATCAGCTGCTGCGTCTGTTCGTCCGTTAATAGAGACCCCACTCTCACCATTTTAGGCTCTTCCTCAGTGCCTAAGTTAACTTGTCGGGTGGATTCTAAAGCCGAGAAATTAGGCTTTGGTTCATCGACTGTTGTCGGCTCCTTTGATTGCTATAAGATCTCCTCCTTGTCAGCTTCGTAGGTGGTGATGGCCTGTGATATTACCTATTCTAGCTCTTCCCCTGCTTTTATTTCCCTAGCTTTGTTCTTTTCCCGTTGTTTCCTCGATCGTCTTTCTTCATTCTGCTGGATGTCGATTTGCACGCATTGTCGTGCAGCCTGGGGGTCGCCCAATACCTCCACTACCCCTCGATAGGATGGAAACCGCAATCTTTGGTGGTAGGCCAAGGCGACCCCTTTGATTCCCGCTAACTAGGGTCGGCCAAGGATCGCTTCATAAGGCGACACAACGTCGACCACACAAAAGGTGGTGAGTGTGTCTAGGAACCCTTCGTCGTCCGAGACTCTAAGGGTGACTTTTCCTTTTGGTACCGTCACTGTACCGTTGAAGCCGTAGATTTGGTAGGTCGGCGGGATTAGGATGTCATCGGACAACTCCATTCTTTTGAAGGTGTCATAAAATAGAACCTCGACTGAACTGCCACTGTCCATCAGTATCCTTCGGACACCCCATTCTTCAATGAGTAGGGTTATCACTAGGGGATACCCGTGTGCTTGTCCATTTGATGCTACGTCCTTCGCCGAAAAAGTGATTGGCTGCATCATCCAAGGTTCCATGGGCAGAGTTTTGGCCACACCGAATATTTCTTTTCCCGCCCGATCTCTTTTGTGGATCCTTGAAGTGATACTGGTTCCTAGATCAAACCCCTGGGTGGCCGAGTGCGAGATGGTGTTGCAAGCAAACTGGGTACCGCGGTTGATCCTTATCTCGATGTACATGTACGTCCGAAATGGGGTATCGGTGATGTTTTGACGAAATGCCGCAAGTATCCGTCTCGGATCGAGTCCGGACGATATCTTTTACCTCTCGACAATCGTTGGTGGAATGGCCACGGAACTGGTGGTAACGGCAAAATTCAGGAT
The DNA here is from genome assembly GCA_023531295.1 of Papaver armeniacum. Taxonomy (NCBI): domain Eukaryota; kingdom Viridiplantae; phylum Streptophyta; class Magnoliopsida; order Ranunculales; family Papaveraceae; genus Papaver; species Papaver armeniacum. The sequence continues at coordinate 578,663 of JAJJWW010011880.1, forward strand.
GGTTCCTTGTTTCGTCGAACTGGACTCCCCTAGTCTTCGGGTATCGGATATCATTTCTCTTTTCTACTTCCTTGAATATTTCCTCCAATGGTGCATTTAACGGAGGGTAAGATCTGGGTTCGTGGCGAGGCTTGTTTCCTTTCTCGACCCATATTTTCTTGTTTTCCCCATGATGTTGTGCGCTCGGCCTTTTCTCAGATCGGTTTGGAGCTTCTCGTTGGGTTGCCTCTACTGTGGCGCTTGCTTCTTGTATTCCTCTATCTTGCGTTCCTTCCTGTATTTCCTCTAAGGCGATGTAGTGTTCTTGCATCTTCCTGATTTCCCTTAACGTTTTAGGCTTCTCAGTGTACATTGCTACCCAAATGGGATCTGACTTCCCTAATGAATTTTCGAAACCAAATATCTGTTGATCGACCGACACCTTTCCAATGTCCGTACATAACTTTCTCCATCTGTCCATTAGAGAGCGCAGCGGTTCCCTGAACCTTCGTGCAAGCGTGAAGAGCTTATTGACTCTGGGCCGAGCTATACTGTTATGCATGTAAGTCTCAAGGAAGGTTTCCACCAGGACTGCATAATTTCCAACGGATTCATCGGGCAGGGTGTAGAACCAGCTCTTTGCCTCGCCCTCCAAGCTTCTTTGGGAAGAACTTGCACATGACCACATCTTAATTCTTCCATTGTAACAAGGACATGTTTGTACATTTTGATGTCTTGTCGTCCGCGTCGCCCGTGCCGTCAAACCTAGATGGGAAGATCGGCAACGTACACTTGGGCGGGAAAGGAGTCCGATCCAATTCCTTGGTAAACGACGTCTTCTGGGCTTCGCTGATTACTTCTGCTAGCTTATCGTCCTCGTTGTTTCCTGTCAGTTTTTAGACCATCTGCTCAAGTTGTTCGATATTTTATTTGGTTATCGCATCCGTACCCTCATTGGTTGCCTCTTCCTCGGTCGAAGAATCCTCGGCTGGCCCATACCCTCCTCTTGGTCGATTAGGGTCGGGTATGCGTTCTCGGCTCGGGGATGGGGGTGGGGTGTTTCTCGATGGAGTGTGATTGCTAGAAGCGCCTCGGCTCGACGATCCTCTCGACCCCGCTCTCCTATTGCGGAGTCGGTAGTTTTCATGTTCTAAGGCTAGGTTTCTTCTTTGCAGCTCTCTCATAAGGTCTTCTTGCCTTCTTTGGCTTGCCAATATAGCGAGTAACATTGGGTCGGTGCTTTCATGGCTAGAGTGGCCATTCACTTGGTTTCCTATTACATTGGGGGGGTGCAGTTGGAGGCCTTGTCGAGGGAACAGCGGGGGGAACGATTGGAGCTACGGGATGATCGGCTGCCGCTGGTGGGATGTCTCGGTTGAGTTCGCCCCTTGCTAAGTGCACTCGCCTAAGCCTCTCACCTTCTTGTTCTAGTTCACGCTGGTACTCTGTCGGTTGTCTTTCTCGCCCTCGTTCCTCCTGTATTGTCTGCACTTCCTCTTCTTCCTCAGTATCCGATGCAGTTTTTCCGTCTACCATGTCGTCCTCGTTCCCTCGCATCATCTGGCTCGGGTTGATCCTCAGTATCCTAGGTGGGGGATCGTCGTCTCGGCCTAAATCGACCTCCTCGTCGACAATAGCCATGCCTTTGCCTAGTGCCTGAGTCTCGTCCTGGTTATTTTGCCGATGATCTTCGTGTCGGGAATCCGTGAGTCCTTCTTGTACACTAGATCCCGCTGTGACTCGGTTCCTAAGGATCCTGCTCGTCCTGGAGGTACTCGCCATTACCTTCAATACTTCCCTTGTTCCTCGGTTCGTCCGCTCGTCCGTCCCTACCTACGTCAGCAAAGAACACAACACTTACTTCGAACCGTTTTCGAAAAGGTTAAGGACGAAGTACAGCAGTTCTGCTGTGTAAGGCAAAAAAAGTTCTCTCAGTACAGTTCCATTTATGTTAGTGTGTTGATCTCAGCAATCAAGTGGGTTTGACCGCAAGAGGACAATTTTTTGAAAAGCTGTTTCCACCCATCACTTTTGGTACTTTGTCTACGCATTAATCACTGTTTGTCCTAACATTCCATGCGCCAGAAGTCATTAATCATCCGTATGTCAGGTCGGAAGACCTCTTTCTTGACTATGGTTTGACGATACGATAGCCTTTATCGATTGTCGTGCTGATCCCTACTGATGTTGTGTGGCTTTTAGCGTAGGATTAAGATGAGGCTTAATAATGAGGCGTCCACTAAACCCTTTACAGCCGTGGTTTCCGGAAAACTAAACTCGATCACTTCGAGTTAGCCTTGCCTCTACCACTGTCGTGCTTTGTTTAGACTAACTAAGAAGATCTGAACAACGACGTAACGTTTCAACTTAGCTTCTACCGGTCATCAAAGATGATCCATTCGGGAGCTTTAGAGATGTTACTACGTTTTAACTTAGATCGGCGGCAAGGCGGCCTTTGACCAGAAATGCTTTATACCTACGAAAACATTTATGTTTACCTAATTAGTCAAACTTATTCGATCGGAATCCCTTATTCATAAGGTAAGAGATTTCCCGGCTCGTGTTTGATGGAGTTAAGATGATGAAAGTAACTAAACAAGTTTTTCCTTTTAAACTAAATTTCCGTGAGTTTTTCATGAACTTCATGAAGTAAAAACAAAGGTAGCAACATTGTGCTTTTGACCACAAAGGTGAACTTGAAACAACAAACCTAGCAGCCCACGAATTTTGACCATTAGAGATGAGAAGAAAACAGGTCAGCGAGGTGGAATTTCATTCTAGCTTCTACCAACATCAAAATATGTTATTTCGGGAGCTTACTGATCTTCCAATAACTCGCTTAGACGTCTTAAGCAAACAACCTAGTTTAACGATTTAATCTTGGCGACTTTATTCAAACGAAACACAAGAAAATAAAACGAACCTACATCAAAACTCAACAAGGTTTTGCTAAGAAAACAAAGACAAGAAAATCTCACAAGATCTGCCTACCAACACTCTTAACCAAAAGAGTTTCTCCCTTAGCTTCAACTAACATACAAGGTGACTTAGGAGCTTGGATTTCTCTCTTTTGGTAACCGATTTCAAGGTATCTGAAGATGTTATACGTTCCCCTTAGTCGGCGCCAGAATGTAGATGTAGAAAATCCTACTACTACATCCAAAAGATTTCAGACGTATGCTAAGAAGTAAATAAGCAAAAGACATAGAAGAACACAAGATGTACGTGGTTCAGCATGATTACCTACGTCCACGGGGGTTAAAAGATGATCTTATTACTTCACACAAGATTACAAGGATCCAATACACTCAACAATACTCTATCACTCCTCTTTCTTACTTCCAAAAATCCTCCCCTTTACCTTTCTACACGATCTCTATTTATAGTTGCAGGTGGTGATACATCGATATTACAGTGTTAGGCATGGTGTAGCTTCCTGGATTTTCTCCTCGGATGACTTGCTGATGATTCAGTCGATCTCCATTTTTGCTCGAGCCGAATCATTTAGCCGAGTGGTGTCATCACCCGATGTCGTTCGTTTGGTGGAGGTGATCGATGTCGCCCTCAGATTCTTGGCCGAGTCTCACTTTGACCGAGCTTCTCTTATCTCTTCACCAACCTTGTCAGTGCATTAATTACCCTCGAACTCGATGAGCATCACATCAGAGCTTTTCTCCTTTATGTCGACCTCTCGAGCTGTCTCCATTCCTCTTTTCTCGCGCCCAGGCCTGATGAGATGATTCAGTGCTTCTAGTATTTGTTTTTCTCGGTGCGCCCTTGGCCAGGATGGTTCCACCTGTCTCTGTGGATTATTTGCACCTACACTGTACTCAACAAATTTGGGAAACTGAATGGTTTGTTAAGTGCGATCGTAAATTATATGTGCGCTTAATGAACAATTGCGCGGCACCACCAAACACGCTGGCGGGTGATCCAAAATCGCGCGCTTTTCCAACATCAGCTCTGGTAAATCCTCCAGTGGTGATCCAAAATCGCCAACGGCTAAATCTGGATGGCTGAAAAATCTTATCATCTAACGGCTAGAATTTTGAGTTTTATAAATACTCCTCATTTCAACTTCAAATTCACACATTCTACACCTTTAGTCTCTTTACTCTTCTTCTCCGAGTTTAAAAAAATTCTTAAATTCAACAAATTTGTCGAAAGATGTCTCGGCCCTTGTTAGTTCGGCGAGCTCCGTATATTGCAGAAGAAGATGAAGCTATTCGCAAAAACTATGTTTTTTTTATTTACTAATATAATTGCTTCAGGGAGATTTAGTTGTCAAAACTATCCATGGGTGAAATTATGCAAGCAATGGAGAGAAAGACGGTTATTCACGAAGGAACCAACTGCTAGCTCAGTCTATCCCCTAAATCCCTTAAATCACCGGGTGATGATTCTATTCGTCTAAACCACCTAGTAGTAGCTCACTCAAGGTGTAATTTGTCTCAATGCTTTATCTTTTGTGAATTATAGATTGATCCCGTAGTTAGACTCTTAGCTCAAGGTCCACTTTCTAGTGTTGTTTATACACACAATCACTACACAGTAAGTCGCAAGGTCTTGTGTTCACTACTTTTGTACGAATTATTCAACTATTACTTATCTCCTAATTCAATACTAGCATTTGATTGAATCAACAAATTAGTTGGTTGGCCACCTAAACAATCTATCAATCAATCATAAATATTCTAATTAGTAAAAACAATCAATAATCATGTGAAGAACTTCAAAATAGATTTATATAATAACTCAAATCATTGTCTAGAACTTAGAATTCATCCCCAATCACTAAGAAGTTTAGCTACTCATGGTATTAATAAAACCCATGAGTTTCATATAATAAAATAGAAAAGAAATAGTTACGGTGGTAGAAATAGCTCCAAACCCTAGCTTTTCTTCTCTTGAGTTCTCCTCTCCAAAACTTGATAAAAGAATATATGATATTTTTAATGATAGAGATATCTCTTATGTAGGTGCGACATAGAAAATCGTTTTAGTACAATTAAGAAAGAAGTAAGCAAATCGGTAACCGCAAGCCAATCGATATAGATTGAGAGGTGAAACTGATGCTGAGATGGTAAGAAGATCTTTAGCTGAATGACGAAGATGAAAAAATATGGCTTTTCGATTCGAAAATTGTTTCGAAATCCTTAAGGTGTTGAACAATTTCAACCGCTTCCTTGTAGTTGTTGTTCCACCTAGTACTTCTCATCAGTGAAGCTAATGTAGAACGCTTAATTTTAAACATACTCCCTCCGTTCCGATTTACTTGATGTTGTAGAGTTTTTCACGCAGATTAAGAAACAACATAGAGAGTATTTTTTTCCAAATCTACCCATATTAATAGCTTCCTAGAATTTTAAACCACCTAGTTTTTAGTTTCAGATTTAATGTAAATTACGTATCCCATTGTAATTTTCTTGGGATGAACCAAATATTCTTTCCAAATCCTTGGAATAATCACTTATCTACTAATTTCAATAAGAATTAATGGTATGTTGTGATTCCAAAGCAAGGGTAAATCAGTGAGAATTTAGGAAAAATACTTAAACCGTCATCTATTTTGGAACACAAAAAAAACCCTAAAACATCAAGTAAATTGGAACGGAGGGAGTATGTAATTTCATTTAAACAAACCGTCCTACTTTTATTTGATTAAAATTAGAATTATAAATGTAGCAGAATTAAAAATTACAATCTCTCTAACGTCGCTCATCGTTATCTTCGAGGCCTGGGGTTAGCCATTCTCTAAGACCTGGGATATCCCCACTTGCCAACATATTTGATAAATTCGTGTAAGGGGAAAAAACTGGTTGAAGAACAGTAGACGATTGGAAAGCACTCAGTCCTCCAGACATATAAGATGTGTGTTGTTGTGGTGGTGGTGTAACAGTGTAGCAAGGATCATTTGGGTTGAAGGGAATCAATGATGATGATGATGAAGCACGCCAAGCATCAGGGTAATATACTGAAGTTTGAGAAACATGCATAATTTGTGGTGAATTACTATACGGTACTTGTGTATCGCCAACCAGTGTATTGCTCTCGTGCCATGATCTGTCGCTTCTGTTAGAATTGGAAGAATGTGAATGCCCTTCATCATTTATAGTTGGACTCAATACAAACATTGTGTCCGTATGCCATCTCCGACACATATCCAAGTGTGCATTCCTAATTTGCCGAACCAGGCAATGCATATCGTCAAGTTGTCTCTTCAACTCTCCATTAGAAACATTCACATTGTGGTATGCATAATCACGTTCAATAGCTTGTGAAACAATGGGGATCGTGGTTGGATCACCTTGTGAAGTAATAATTGGCATCTCCCAACGGGTTCGGGCAAATTTGATGAACATGATGAAAAACTTGCATCCGTGGTGGGGTAATTCATAAAGCATGGATCTTCCGGAGGCGGCTGGCTAGGAGTGATATTTGCATCATGAGCCAGGTGTGATAACCCTGGAAAATCAAACCCATAGATGTGCATGTTGTCTGTACCAATTACAGGCTTCACAATCGACTTCTACCAACTGACATACTGCGTTTCATCAATATCCATCTGTTTGTTTAGTTCACACATCTCCCACAATAATATTCTCAGCCGATCAAAACTTGATGCAGAGGTTTGCATCTGCAGTGGAGGGTTAATTGCAATTGTATATATCCCACGTAACTAGTACATCAGTCTTTCTCCCATGTATTAAACCCCTCTATCCATTTCTGGAGTGTAAAAAACAACTCTACGGAGAGAATAATCAAGAATACGTTCTGAAAAAGCGGGGGGTCTAACAACCACACCCACTATTTTGTTTCGGCAATCTGTATGGACAAGCTCTAATATAATTCCAAGAGAATCAACTACACAGGTAGACTCAATCAATGGAAATACATCCAAGAGGTATATCTTTATTTCTCAATGTAATCAGCAAATCAAACAAATAGAAATCCGCGAGCCTGATTAATATGAGAAACAACTTGAACGGTACCAAAGACCAATATTCAAGTGTCAATCAATATATATCAACAACCAAAGGTTGGATAATTTAATTGATTGAATTACGCACAACCTGTGATATTTCAATTATATGGAAAATATAATGTGGAAAAGAAATAATACAGACACCAGAAATTTTGTAAACGAGGAAACCGCAAATGCAGAAAAACCCCGGGACCTAGTCCATATTTGAACACCACACCGTGTTAATCTGCTACAGACTCTAGCCTACTACAAGTTAACTTCAGACTTGAATGTAGTTGAGCCCTAACCAATCTCACACTGATTAAGGTACATTCGCGTTCCTTACGCCTCTTAATCCCAGCATGACTCTACGCACTTGATTCCCTTAGCTGATCTCACCCAAAACTAAGATTTCCTACAACCCAAAATCGAAGACTTGATAAATAAACCTGTCGCAAATATAAAAGTATATTGAATAAATAAATTTGTCTCCCACATAAATACCTATGAGTTTTTGTTTTGTTTTTTGTCAACAGGAACCAATTGATACACTGGACTTATATTCCCGAAGAACAGCCTAGTAATATCAATCACTTCACAATGATCTTAACCGCATGGAAGCGGAACAAGATATTGTGGAATCACAAACGATGTGACGAAGATGTTTGTGACTACTTTTTATCTTACCTATCAGAGATTGAATCTCGAGCAAATCTTAGAGAAGATAGTACTCAATACGATAAAACAAAGTAAGATCAGAGCACGCAACTATAGAGAAAATAGTTTGGTATGGCTTCAGAATCCCAATTGAGTCTTTAAGTCGTTAACCTATAATGGTTTTAGAAAAACTTAGGTTAAAGGAGAATCGACTCTGGTCGCAACTAGTATCACACAGGAGGTGTATGGATTAGGTTTCCCAGTTGCTAAAGTTCTACCTTATATAATCTTCAAATCAGGGTTTGCAATCAATGTTACCTTGGTAACAAAGCATTCAATATTAACCGTTAGATGAAAACCTAATTAGATTCAAGCCAATATCTTTCAACCGTTAGATTGAACTTAGCTTGTTACACACAAATGAAATGTGACTTCATTTAGATATGGGTAATCGTACCTAAACGTGTACACTTTGTTGGCTCAACAATAGTTAACCGAAGTTAGCCATATGAACACTTTCATATCAACCTTGTTCATCTTAATCACAACTAGTTCAAATGACTCAAATGAAACTAGTTATAGAGTTGTTCAATTGTTTATGTTCTCATAGAAGTATAAAATACACAATTGAAGCAAAATCGATTTTGATTGACTCGAATCAATTTATGAACATTTTAGCCACGGTTTGCAAGATTGTATTCCTTATAAAATAAATGTACTTGTTCATGAACAACCGATTTTAGAACTTAACCCTCTCAAGTATGCAAACGTGTACGCATACTTAGAGTTCCGGACTTGGTCTGTCCGCTAGTATGCGAACGTGTACGCATACTGTCGTTCACGACCAAACTCAGTTGAATTCCCGGACTTGAACTGTTAAGCCGTAACGCATACGGGTATGCATACTAAGCTCCCGGACTTTAACTGTTAAACCAGCACGTATACGGGTATGCATACTCAGTTCCCGGACTTGGAATATATCTATAACAATTAGCATACAAGCACGCGCATACTGTGTTATATCCAATCAATGGTTAATTGTTCTAAACTCCATTTTAATCATTGAAATATTCTTAGAAGACGAGAATAGCTATCTCACACAAACTATTAGCTTCAAAACAATTTTCAAGTGATTAAACGATCAATACGAAACATTCCGAGTCTACATCAAATGACTGTCTCACACAAATCATGTAAGATGTTACCAGACGATTTTCACATGATCATCTTTTGACATTCGTCAAGAATAAAAGATGAACTTGGTTAAAGCAAAAACTTGCCAACACATATTTCGAGAAATATGTAAGCAAGTTAAACTCAACTCGAAATATCAAATCAAATGTGTATAAAGTAAAGTCTATATAGCTATAAGAATTTTGTCTCAATAGGAGATAGAATAGAAATACATTTCTGAGTGATAGATGAGTTCAAGTCTCCACATACCTTTTGTTGATGAAGTTCCACAAGATCCCCTTAGCAGTTCTTCATCTTCAATCGATGAACGCCGTGAAGTCTAAAGCTCAACTACACATTCTATCCTAATCCGAGACATAGTTATAAGTAGACTAGAAATCAAGACTTATAGTTTTTGACAACTAAACTTGACAAACAAGCTTGAGATAGAAATGCTTGAGAGTTCGACCAAGCAGTGCTCTAACACGCTCTACATCATTACGACGATACTCAGGAAAATTAATGTAAGGGTGAACAACAACATTCATGTGGCCCCGAGTCATCGGTTGATACCTCTGAACAAAACTGGAAACCGAGCCGTCGCTGCCAGTGTCCTTTGCCTAGTTGGTATTGAAGTACATGTCCATGATTGTAAATCTATGACTATTGTGCTTAAGAATTAGTTTACCAACACAGAAGTAGGTATACCACCAATACTGCAAATTACTCTATAATTTAGTATTTTGACTTAATCCACATTTGTTCATAAAATTCTCTAAATTTAAAAATAATAATTTGTATATTTACCTCTATAATGCTCCGGAAACCAGTGAAGTTAACTATACCTATGGATGTTTTATCCAGCCCAAAATACAGTTCTGCTAAAATTGCAGAGCCCCAATCATATGTGGTGCTTTGTCAAGATCTTCTAACGCTTCAAGCCAACCAATATGAGAAACAATCTTTGAGTTTGGAAATAACGTCTGACCAGTAACCATAAGATAAACATCCTTTCGAGTTCAGGATAGTCATCTACATTTGCTGAGTTTCTATTTTGGTTAAGGAAACTTCAACATGGAGCAAAATAGTCTACCTCCTTTCATATCTTTATGATCTTCACGTACATTTGATTCCATTTACGAGGGAAGAAGCGTCTGCCATTTATTATTTGACACGCATTCGTTTTGATTGAATGGTACATGATCTCCCACTGTACTTGGAATCCCACAAATGAAATACAAATCAAGGGGCGTAATTCTTATTACAAGAATAATATCAACTATAATTATTTAATAATAATTAAAAAAATAAATTTTAAGTTAAGTTAAACAAACTTACCAATTTCAAAATCCATAAAATGAAACGTGTGCGTCGTTGGCTACTGATAGACACATTTTTGTGTCTGATTTGCCCTCGATGTATGTATTGTTAGATATCGATTTTTGTACTAATATTGTGTTTTTATGTATTTGTAGGTATTTTTTGGGCAATAAACGTTTTCGGAAAAATTCGGCTCGAAAAGTTGTTAAAGGCATCCCGGAGGACATTTGCTAAACGGACACCTGCTTTGGATAAGGGGCACCTCATTTACTAAGGGGCACCTCCTTTACTATTTCCACCCCAGGACAGCAACTGCTAGCCGCACCTCATCACTGGTTAAGGGGCAACCATCTTCCTCTCAGTTTGAATTATTTTTTTTTTGACGGGAAAATGTTGCAGCACACGGGAAGATTTAGGGTTCGAGTTTTGATCGTGTTATAGAGAGACTCAACGGCTGAAACTCTATGTGACGAGTTTATGTGGCTTAACAGGCGTGGTATGATCTTCAGAATCAACTGGGTTTTGCTGGAAAATCGTGTGAAAGCAAAACAGGGCAGCGCAGCTTTTAAAACCCGATTATCCCTATTTTGGATTTGGAGGATTTCTAAGAAGATTCAAGTGCTACAATAGATTGGATTTGGCCTATTTCAGCTAAACAGGACCGGTAACTACATCAAATTCGAAGAAATTGGGATGGAGAAACGTATTTGAGTAAAACAGAGCATTGTTTATTCTCGGGATATTCTGTGTAGGATTGGCGTTTGTTTACAGCGTGTTCAATGCAATCTGAGACGTGTACACAACTTGCTAATGCGTGATTGAATGATTATTGACAGCTGCAGGCACAAGCGCAGGCAAGATAGGAAAGAAAATATCCCGAGATTATTTTCCTTTACTTCCGAGTTATGGAGATATTATCTGGAGTAATGATGAGTTATTCGTGTCCCCGTTGAGTATAAATATGATGCTGGTGTAGCAGAGAAGGGGCTTCGAGTGATTGGGGAAGCTACAGAGAAGAATAGGAAGTTGCAGAGCAGATTTTTCTGCTGCTGCAGAGAAGAACCTGAAGAACATACTACCGTAAAAGACTGTCGTTTCAAGGATCTTATATTTAACAGTTTGTAACGGACGATTTGTAACGCTATCTTCAGTTTGTGACAAATATTGTAACGGTGACCTCTGTAACGCCGCTACAGCGTTGCGAATTCCCTGAGTTATATTTTCTTCTTTGTAACACACTTTGAGCAATGAAAAACCATTTTGAGCGTGTTTCCAACATGAGGAGCTAGACCCATCACTGAGACAACGAAGGAGGCTGTTTTTCGTTCATGTGGTAATTAAAATAATTCTTTTATAACTATTTTCATAGAATTTAATGTTTTATGATTTCTATTAATTATTTGTTATTTTGTTTGATGTCGCATGCTTGGTTTTAAATACTTTTGATGCGTCATGCTCACAACTTACAACTAATATTTTATGAAATCTACTTTGGCAAAGAATAGAGTTATTGTTTATTTTGTTTTGAGTTATAAATGTCTAGGATTAATTTATGAACCCCATGAACATGAAAAGCAGTGGAATCCTGAGTCCCAGTAAATTCTTCATCATGTGACCATATTTTGTATATATTTTTCTTTTCTTTTATTTTATTAATTCTTAAAGTCAATCCCATCAAGTCCGAGTGAACGACAACCTTTACCACTATATAAAATTCGATCAATTTTTGGCGCCGCCGACGCGGACTTGTATTTAGATTTGTTTTAGGTTTATTTTTATTATTTTTTTTTGTTCTCTTTTACGCCTTTGGTATTGTTTGATTCTTTTCAGATTTGGAGCGAAGATACAAGGAAACAAAAAGTGCTATAAAAGGAAATCATCGACAAAGAAGGAAAGAAAAGAGGAATCCGAAAGGAGCGAAGAAGAAGATTTTGTATATAGTTATTTTATTTCTTTTTATCTTTAGAAACTAGGGGTGGGACTTGGGTTGGGCGGACATGGGCAATGTATTTTAAAAGTTTGGGAAAGCTCGGGTACAATTTTAATAAACCCGAGTTAAACTTGGGCAAGCATGGGCACAAATATTTCTAACCCGAGCAACCCACCCAACCCGAGGAACTATAATATAATTATATAAACTATTTTTATAATTGGTAGTATTATCTATTAAAAGAAATTTTAGCCATTATCTTCAAACCTAATAATGAAAATATAAATCATATCTATCTCATTATTAATTCAATATGAAAAAAATTTATATTATTGTCAATAATCATAAGTTATTTGGAAATTTAAGCTAAATACAATAATTAAATCTTATAATTACTAAAATTTGTTATTATCACATTAATAAAAAATAAATTTAAGACTTAAATTAAGGTCATTAGGGTTTCTATGTGTGTATATATATATGAGTCTACTAACTAACCCCATTCTATGTCCACAATTTTTACGTTGTAAAGTATTAGCATGGGTCAACCCGAGGAACTCGAGGAATATAACTTGGGCGGGACTTGGGCAGCACCTCCACGGGTTCCACAGGTTCCATGGGCAATCTGGGCAAAAAAAATTTACCTCGGGTCTGCCTCGGCCAAGCCTTCCAACCCGACCAACCAACCCAAGTCCCACCCCTATTAGAAACTGTAAATAGGGGTTTCATTGTTGTAATTTTTATTTTTATTTTTGGACACTTTCTGGACTTTATTTTTGGACTTGGACATTATTTTTAAAACCCTAAGGAAGGGTTGAAAAAATTAAATAAAATTGTTTACAGGGAAGGACGACAGTTACGATACTGTCTCGGCCCCTCGGGTTCGTACACTGACATATGAGTCGGTGGCCTGAGTCGACTTCAACGGTTCATCGCCCGTCTGGTACGGGAGGTAAGACTCTATCCACCCACGAATCCCCTGTCAGTGGGTTTTATTTGACAACACAAACCCGTGCAAAAATATAATGTCGAACTGGTATTACAATAGCCAATACAATGAATATCCGACTGAGTTTCAAAATAAACATTACTTTGACCATAGTGTGAATAGTGGTTGGGAAAATCAAACTTTTGAAGGTTATGGTCCATACCATGGTGAGCCCAATTACTATCCATACGTCAATCGGTTGTACGAGCAAAATTCCTCTCTACTAGAGTCCGCACTTAAGTTAGCTGAGTCGTCATATAAGTTACTTGAGTCGAAATGTAGTTCATCTGAGATGAATAACTTAGTCATGGACGAAATCAATGCAACGTGTGAACCTTCTTTCCTAGATAAAATCAGGAAGTCTTGTGAATCGACTCAGAAAATTTTGTTAGAGGCCCAGGAAAGAACTGCTCAAAATAATCTTAATTTCTAATATAGTGTTTCCAATAGTACCTTTGAAAATGAAGATAGTTATTCACATAATCAAGATGACGAGGTTAGAATTGGTAACACTACTTTAGATGAGGTTTGACCATTTTCATGTTATTATGATGATTATGATGAGGATAGTGCTGATGAAGAATCTGAAATATGTAGGCATATTGATCAGGAATTTGTTACTCCAATTGAGCTTTATAATGATAATGTTATTTCTAGTTCAAATCCCAATAATTTTAATAATTATTCACCTATTCAAAATGACGAGGATTTGACTAGAGATACCCCTGTTTTAGACAATGTAGAATTTCCTTTTTACGAAGCCGATGATGGTTTTGAGGAACGAGTTTATTCTGAGAATATTGTTTTAGAGTCTAGTGATTTAGAAACATTAGTTTTAGACAAAGAAGGTGAACTCGTAGAGCTTTCAAATATGATGAGTGAGAATGCACCTTCCGATTATAACTTAGAAGAATCAATTGACCATTTTCAGGAATCTGATGACCTAGAAATTAGGGAGATTGTGACTAGTCTATATAGAGACACTAAAACCTCTAAGTTTGGGGGTGATTATCATTCTCCATGTGCCTTACCTTTATCTCTTACAGAGATCCCTCACTTGGGACTTGACATATGTGCCTCAACCATTTTAAAAGGTTATCTTCATACACGTTTTCATGTACCTAGTGATGTCCATAAGGAAGTTCAGTTGTTAGAAACCCATCCTCTGGTTGATGTGGTTTATCCAGGCTATGATACCCAGATATATTTTGTTTTCCCACCAAAATTTTTTCTTCCAATTGTGGGAATGTTTGAATTCCAAATGTGTCAGTTATTAAGTTTTGAGACTAAACCTAATTATTTTAGGAAGATAAAATTGACACGAATGACCACCACTCTCATTATGGTCAACTGTGTGAGTCAAATTTGATTGACTTAAAGGATCCTCAATTATTCAGGTTATTATTGTGTGCTTCTAAATTTTTCCAGACCTTAGAACCTGATATTTTGGATCTTACTTATGAGGAGGTGCAGCCCATGAAAATATTTTATTTAGACCCCTTTATTGAACCTGAACCTGAACCACATCTAGATGTAGTTGTCTTAAACAGGAAATTAGAAAAGGGTGTGCTATGTTTATTCTTGGTTTGTTGAAGTTTCCTTTTGTCCGCGATAACACTTTTTGATCCAGATGACTCACAGTTGTTCCGGTTATTGCTTTATGATATGAGGTGATTAATTCTTTCTTATGTCAGGCTGAAGACGTTAAACTTAGCACTTTTTGGGAGGTAACCCATGCTCATGCAACACGGTAATATCTTTCCTTAACTCTTTTCTTCAAGTGGTAACAGTTTCTCCTTGTTCATGCTTTTAATTTCATCTTTAGAACATTGAGGACAATGTTAGATTTAAGTTTGGGGGTATGGGAGAAACTTTTTAGTTGCATTATTAAACTCCAGAGCCTAGAAATTTATGCTTATTAAGGATGGCACTAACCAATCTAAGTGGATGGAAGCATCTTGGTTGTAGGAGTTGAGGAACCAATCTGATTAGATGGAAACATCTAAAGAGTCTATTCATAAAAGCACAAAGCTCAGGTGTTAGAAAAAAAAATGGTAGTTTCGCCATATCTCGTTGAATCCTTTTCACTTCTGTTTTTATTTTGTTTTCTTTAAAATATGTTTCTCTAAGTGATTAGGTGGGGCTCACGATTCAAGTTGTTACCACTGCTAGGGTGAAATAGAGTGACTGAGATAAAAAAAAAAAAAAAAAAATTGAGACCATATCACCAGACCAACCAGAATATATTCAATAAGGTCGACCACTGGTACCCTTGGCCAACTGAGTTGACCTAGAGTTAGGATTATCGACCATTGGTTCCCTTGTATATGCCAGTGTGTTGATATTAGTCCAAACCAGTATCTCAGTCCATTAGGATAGGTTCATTTTAGCAGTGGCCTTCAGACAGATATGGGAAACACCGTTCACCTTAGTCAATATCAAAACCATCTACGTTTTTCTCTACATCCATCTTCTTATTCTATCCATGTGATTGGTTGACCCCGGTTATGATGTACAGAAACTATCTGAGTAGAGCTCTGTCACTTATATATGAATTTTAGTATGCTTGAGTGCAAACTCGTGTACAACAATTGGAATTTCGCATCAGGGTACTTCCTCCTATAGTCAATGATTGTATGCCAACCAAGGAGATTTTTAGTGCCTTCCAAGGTTCTGCGTAGATAGTTAGGGTCTGGAGTAAAGGTTTTGTGGGTACACCTCTGGTAAACCCTCCCGAGACTACAACTCGGTCACTAGGGCCACCTAGTGAGTTAGGATTCAATTTTCTAGAATAAATTTGCTCGAGGACTAGCAAATAATAAGTTTGGGGGTATTTTGATAGACACATTTTTGTGTCTGATTTGTCCTCGATGTATGTATTGTTAGATATCGATTTTTGTACTAATATTATGTTTTTATGTATTTGTAGGTATTTTTTGGGCAATAAACGTTTTCGGAAAAATTCGGCTCGAAAAGTTGTTAAAGGCATCCCGGAGGACATTTGCTAAACGGACATCTGCTTTGGATAAGGGGCACCTCATTTACTAAGGGGCACCTTATTTACTATTTCCACCCTAGGACAGCAACTGCTAGCCGCACCTCATCACTGGTTAAGGGGCAACCATCTTCCTCTCAGTTTGAAATAATTTTTTTGGCGGGAAAATGTTGCAGCACACGGGAAGATTTAGGGTTCGAGTTTTGATCGTGTTATAGAGAGACTCAACGGCTGAAACTCTCTGTGACGAGTTTATGTGGCTTAACAGGCGTGGTATGATCTTCAGAATCAACTGGGTTTGGCTGGAAAATCGTGTGAAAGCAAAACAGGGCAGCGCAGCTTTTAAAACCCTATTATCCCTGTTTTGGATTTGGAGGATTTATAAGAAGATTCAAGTGCTACAATAGATTGGATTTGGCCTGTTTCAGCTAAACATGACCGGTAACTACATCAAATTCGAAGAAATTGGGCTGGAGAAACGTATTTGAGTAAAACAGAGCATTGTTTATTCTCGGGATATTCTGTATAGGATTGGCGTTTGTTTACAGCGTGTTCAATGCAATCTGATACGTGTACACAACTTGCTAATGCGTGATTGAATGATTATTGACAGCTGAAGGCATAGGCGCAGGCAAGATAGGAAAGAAAATATCCCGAGATTATTTTCCTTTAGTTCCGAGTTACGGAGAGATTATCTGGAGTAATGATGAGTTATTCGTGTCCCCGTTGAGTATAAATATGATGCTGGTGTAGCAGAGAAGGGGGGTCGAGTGATTGGGGAAGCTACAGAGAAGAATAGGAAGTTGCAGAACAGATTTTTCTGCTGCTGCAGAGAAGAACCTGAAGAACATACTACCGTAAAAGACTGTCGTTTCAAGGGTCTTATATTTAACAATTTGTAACGGCCGATTTGTAACGCTATCTTCAGTTTGTGACAAATATTGTAACGGTGAGCTCTGTAACGCCGCTACAGCGTTGCGAATTCCCTGAGTTATATTTTCTTCTTTGTAACACACTTTGAGCAATGAAAAACCGTTTTGAGCGTGTTTCCAACATGAGGAGCTAGACCCATCACTGGGACAACGGAGGAGGCTGTTTTTCGTTCATGTGGTAATTAAAATAAGTCTTTTATAACTATTTGCATAGAATTTAATGTTTTATGATTTCTATTAATTATTTGTTATTTTGTTTGATGTCGCATGCTTGGTTTTAAATACTTTTGATGCGTCATGCTCACAACTTACAACTAATGTTTTATGAAATCTAATTTGGCAAAGAATAGAGTTATTGTTTATTTTGTTTTGAGCTATAAATGTCTAGGATTAATTTATGAACCCCATGAAAATGAAAAGCAGTGGAATCCTGAGTCCCAGTAAATTCTTCATCCTGTGACCATATTTTGTATATATTTTTCTTTTATTTTAGTTTATTAATTCTTAAAATCAATCCCATCAAGTCCTAGTGAACGACAACCTTTACCACTATATAAAATTCGATCAGCTACCACCTTTCTACCAATACTCTCGTAATTTTGTTGTTGTGTTTTCTAGGATTCACAATATAAAGCGCACGCCAGGGATATCTGTCAACCCTTTCTCGGTCTGCAGGGGTAGACCTTCATAAACAACCTTTAAGTATTTAAATCCACCTCTCATTCTATAATGAATATCAAACCGCTCTTGATGCCCCGACACATGACCTTCTATTAATGATGGAGCAGCAACGACACTCGGCGAAGCAAACTCTACTTTCCGATTTTGAGTATAATCTACATTTGTGGCAGGCCGAGGTAGCGGTTCATGTTTTCAATCTCTTTCGTTCCTTAAAATGCTGACCACTTTTCTTATCAACTCGCTCATTTTGTATCAATACTTCGTTTAAGAAGAAGTAAATTTTGTTTAGAAGAATTTTAGAAGAAGAGATAGTAGTGGTGTGATTGAAAATAAATTCAGGTGAAGAAATTTATAAGTTTAAAAATTATAGTCGTTGGGAAAAGAACCGTTAGCCGTTGGCGTTTTTGCTTCTCACGCCCGCTGTTATGGGTCGAACGCCGCGTGTAATCTTCACACTTGGGCGTGTGGTCTTCATTCAAGCGCTTGATAATCAACCACCCACTTCTTTTCCCATAGTGGAAAAACGTGTTTGGCCATCCACCTGGCTCAACAAAAGATTTTATTTGGACATTGCCATAGGAATTGCCATGAGGACATGAGTATAGACCCACTATTAAAAGTTAAGACCCTTTAAAAGTTACTTATAATCCATTATTATAGGATTATTACCTACTCTACCATTTATAACAAATATTACATTCAGACAGTCATCCATTAAGGGCAACTTCTGAATATTATTCTCTTTTAGCCATTTTACAGCTTCCAAAGCAGCTACAGTCCGTCTTCCGTTAGTCCCGATATGCACCTAGCTCCATGGGAGGCACCTGTATCACCAAATAAAATTAGTCATGATCACATGGTATTATTCTATTTATAAAAACCCACGTCAGAATTAATTTTCATAAAATCAGCATTAGAAAGTGTCCAGCTAATTGTCTCCCTAGCTACATTGGCTTTCAACCTAACAATTATATGACTTTCTTGCACCATGCTACTTGCCGTAAACCAACTAGCGGTCCATGTATTAAGTGAACACCCACCAATAATACCTTTAAAGGAGGCAAATAAAATTGATAATTGGTACATGCCTAACGAGCATGTCCCTAACAAGAAGACAATTGTGGACACATTTCCACATGAAGTGTAAGATCTTAAGTGGAAAAAAAGCTTTCCGGATCCTGGTCCAAGGAAATTGCAGTTGATCATCAACATATGTAGGGCCATGTGAGGCACTATTTATCATTCTATACGCAGTCTTAACCGAGAAAAAACCATTAGGGGACGGAGTCCATCTCATTTTATCTTCCCCTTTAAATTTTAGGTTTATCTTAACCATATCCTTGACTGTATCATTATCAAACAACATATTCAGTATATCCAAGTTTCAAGTATTAGTTTCATGCATAATAAGTTGATCTACAATTAATGTTCATAGACCGAAACCTTGACGACACCAATTCAGACCTACCAGGGATCTACCTATCATCCCAAATAGAGATTTGTGATCCATATCCAACCTCCCGGCAGTAATGCTCATTATTATTTTTATTATTATTTTTTTAAAACTTTTCCAAACCCATGACATACGTTTACTAGCAGTGTGAAAAGGGCTACTGTTTGGGAAATATTTATGTTTCAAAATCCTAGCACACATTGAATTAGAATCAGTTAACATTCCCCACGCTAATTTAACAAGCAAAGCATTATTCAAATCAACTGTTTTCTTAATATTCAAACCCCTTAGGACTTTCAACATCGCAGTATTATCCCAACACTTAAGATTTAAACCCTTTTCGCTTTGCTTTTCTTTTTTGAGAATATTTTCGTTGAATGCTATCAAACCTATCTGTGAGCTTGGTCGGCATCGAAAAAAAAACAAGATGATGAGATGCCAATGATCCAAGCACAGCTTGAGTCATTATGGTTATAGCAGGATGTTTTATATGCTTTCTCTTCCAGCTCTCTAACCTGTCATGAAATCCACCCTCTAGATGGCTAAATATCTCCATCTTATTCCTCTATTATTTTGGAGGTCAAGCCTCTTAATTCCTATGGTATTAGCAATCTGAATTTTAAAAGGATTATTCATTTTGGGACTAAAAGCAATTCCAGACTTGTCGAAATTTATTGACTATCCAGAATGTTTACTAAAAGTTATGATAACGTTATCAGGATGTTTAGCACACTTGTTATTAGCTATAATGAAAATAAGACAGTCATCATCAAAAAATAAGTGACTTGTTGGTGGACTATCTCCGGTCACCTTAATTCCTTCAATCTCACTTCTATTTTCAGCAGAAAGAATAAGCCTATAGAGGGCCTCCATACAAGTAATAAACATGTAGGGTGACAAGGGGTCTCCCTTCCTAAGACCCCTTGTAGGATAAAAAATATCACCAGGAGAACCATAAAGAAGAACAGACATAAAAGTAGTAGATATACAAGCATAAATCATTTTGCACCAATCCCCATTAAAACCTAACTTTCTAAGCACATCAACAAGAAAATCCCACTTTATTCTATCGAATGCTTTAGACATGTCGATCTAGATAGCCATAAGGCCTTTGAATTTAGCTTTACACTTTGTCGTACTATCTACAACTTCATGAGCAAGGACAATACTGTCAGTTATCTACCAAGACGAAAGAAAGGCCCCTTGATGATGACTGATGTACTTATACGAGACTTTCTTGAGCCTACTATCTAGCAGTTTACTTATAATCTAATAAGAAACATTGCTTAAACTAATTGGTATAAAGTCAGAAGCATGCTTATGACACTGGATCTTAGGTATTCGATAGGTGAAATTATGATTCATCTGCTTTAACATGAATTTAAAGTGGAAGAAAGCTTGAACTACCTTTATAGTATCTTCCCCCACTTCATCCCACATCTCCTGATTGAAACTGCGCGGTAAATACCCATCAGGTCTCGGAGCTGTCTAAGGTTGCATTTGAAACAAAATGCCCCTAACGTCCTCGACGGAAGGAACACTAGTAAGAAAATTTTATCCTCATCAAAAATACATGGAACAATATCACCAAGCATACAAGCAGAATTAAGAGGATTGGATGAGTGGCACATGCTAGAGAAATGTCTTTTCAGCTCATTAGTTATACTAGTTTTATCAGTCAGCCACACTCCTATCTCAGGATGAATTGAGACAATCTGAGTCATTCTCTTCCCGAATTTGACTTTATCATGCAAATACCTAGTGCTTCTATCCCTATAAGACAGAATCACTAGGTGTTACAACTTGTCTTCAAGCTCCTTAACACTATTAAGGTTATGGCCAATATTATTACTTCTAACAATAGCTAACTGATCCTGCACTAGTTTCAATTGTTGTTGTATGTTGCCAAAAGTGTGAATATTCCTGTTAGAGTACTCTCGGTCGAACTCGCAAGCGTTGCTATCTCAATCTTGTTTGTCAAGTTTAGTTGCCGAAACTATAAGTCTTGATTTCTAGTCTACTTATAGCTAAGTCTTAGATTAGAATAGTAAGTGTAGTTGAGCTTTAGACTCCATGGTGTTCATCGAATGAAAACGAAGAAGTACTCAAGGGAACTTGTGGAACTTCATCAACAAAAGGTATGTAAATACTTGAACTCATCTATCACTCAAAAGTCTATCTACTATATCTCCTGTTTGAGACAAAAAGTTATATTGCTATATAGACTTCAATTATACACATTTGGTATTTCGAGCCGAGTTTATCTCGCTTATCTATTTCTCGAAATGTGTGTTAGTAAGCTTTCGCTTTAACCAAGTTCATCTTTTATTCTTGACGAAAGTAAAAAGATAATCATGTGAAAATCGCTTTGTAACATCTTACATGATTTGTGGGAGACAATCATTTGATGTAGACTTGGAAAGTTTCGTATTGATCATTCGATCACTTGAAAATTGCTTTGAAGCTAATTGTTTGTGTGAGACAACTATTGTCGTCTTCCAAGAATGTTTCAATGATTGAAATGAGGGTTTAGAACATGTAACCATGTTTGGATATAAACATAGTGTGTTCACATTTGTGTAAAGTCCAAAACCGAGAACCATGGTATGCATACTTGTACTGGCTGGTTGTCGGAGATCCGGGAACTAAGTATGCGTACGCGTACTGACGGAAGTTCAAGTTCCGTGAATTTCTGTTGGAGTTGGAATTTTGAAATGGTATGTGTACCTGTACGCGTACTGGCATAACCAAACTCAGTCCGGCTACTTAGGTATGCGTACACGTTTGCATACTTAAGTAGCTTATGTTCTAAAATTGGTTTGTTCATGAACTAATCTACAATATAAAGCACAGTTTGTTTCTGAGTGGTGGCCAGGATTTATTCTGGGCAAAGATAAATCTATGGCTGAGGTTATCCAGACCAAACCCTTCTGGCGCACATGTGGCTTAACTTCTGGGTTGAGGAATGAGAAATTAAACGCCACATCGTGAAGCTTATCTTCATAGTCGAAATCGAGCAGTGAGAGATAGAAGGGTTTTGAAAGGAAACGCCTTTCTCAATTTCCTTTCCTCCTCCTTCTTCTTCTTCTTCCATTTTCGTCCACTTAGAGATCACCTTACCATCTTCTTCTTCTATCCATCTAGCATACTTTATTGCTAGAATTGATTTGTTCTCACAATACATAAATCGAAGGCTGTGGTTGATCCCTTGAAATACAATCTAATTAATTCTACCTTAAATGAAATTTCATTCAGCATCGCACACGTCTCTTCTTCTCGACATGGTTTTGACTTTTGTGTATTCCAAACCCAAATACAAGTAACGAAACCAAAAAAAAAGGGTATCCTTCTATAATTCTATCTTCCTCAATTGCCGCAAGACATTCACGGTAAGCATAATAAAACCATAATGTCTTTAATCTCTTTTCTTTGATGGGAAAATTCTTTTCTGTCTGAAATTCTTTTCTTTTCTTCACACGTTCTAGCACTGAAGAAAAAGGGGCTCAAACCCTAGGAACCAAAAAACTCCAACGAACTGTAGAATGAACCCCGTAAAGAAGGAGATCATTATTCACCCTTTGTGCTGTTTTGCTTTGAATTTCAAGTTTATTGAATAAATTAGAATAAATGCGTTTTGTTCTTTTGGTGATGTGAGTTTTTATGAAATAGTGATGTTCATTGTGTTTAAAAACCTCTGAATTTAGTACACTGAATCAAGTTCCCTCTTTCCTATTCTGATATTGAAATATGCAGTTGCAATGAATCAAGCGGGAGATAATTATTCCCATTGGTGTTGTCTAGAAGTTCAACTTAGGATGATTGGACCCATTTTTTTACGAAGTTACATCTGCATATCATGTTAGCAGCTCCTCTCTCCTTTCTGCTAAATCAAACGTTGTTTTGTTTTATTTCAATAACATTGTCGTTCCTATTTCCATGAGCATTAGTAGAGAGAGCAAAAGAGACAAACAAAATTATAAGCTGAGATCATAGTTTCTACCTTTCTTCCTCTCTCTGGACTTTGTTTCACTATCATTCACAACTAGGTTTAATATTTTACGTACAACGACAATTGTATTATCCGGCTTTTGATTTTGGATTGAACAATCATGTTGTTTAGATGGTCTTAGTTGAACAATCATGTTATTTTTTATTTTTTGAAGCAGGTCTTAGTTGTTGTGTGTATTGTAAATTTCCAATATTTATTTATTTTTTTGGTAAACATGCATGATTGTTAGTATTTTCTTAGTTTTGGAGATACTGGTTATCACAAATTTGACATTTTTTGTTGATTTTAGGTGTTCTTGAATGTTGGTATACTTAATTTATATTAGTGTTCGTTCTTTTGAGCTTGCAATTATTGTGCACTGACTGAATCAATTGATCTTACTAGATACGCACACCCGGCAACCAACCAGAATCTGATGCCTAAAAAGGATTATGTATAAAGATGTTATAGCTCTTCCACTTAACGGTTCTTTACACCTTGAAATGAAGGTAAATCTCAGTCCATATCCTTTTATTCATACTCTTCTAGGCTCATAAATCGTCTCTTGCAGTTATTCTTTTTCATTTAAGTGGGGGTCCATATTTCATCCTGGAAGAGATAATTCTAAAGCCTCAATTAGCTCCCATAATACACAGCGTTCCACCCTCTTTTAATAGTCATTCAATGCAATTGATTAATTGAGTATTTAAATCTTCCCAACAAACGTTACGAAACCTTAAGATCTCCCAGCTTTTTACGCCTGTAGTTAATGAATGCTGGAAAAAAAATCAATGCTGAAACGCCTCTCTTTCGATTGCATTTCCTCAGCCCTTCCTTGCAAACCCCAACTCTCTCATTTTGTCAAAATGCCATCTCTGATCAACCCTACTGTAAAGCTCTATTCCATTGAAATCCATCGCCATCCACAAAACCCCCCCCGAGACTTGAAGTTCATAAAACCTTTTCCGTTTTTCGTTAACTCCCCTAATATGACCATGAAGAGTATTGGTTTTCCCACTCACCCGGAATTCGATTTTAGGTAAATTAAATGTCTTTTCCTATGAACTTCTTCTATTTTTTAATTTACGGTTGTGTTTATACTTTATATCAGTTGATTGGTTCTTTGTTTTTCTCAAGTTCTGTGGCCAAAAAATCTGTGATAGGATTATATAAGGCTGGAAATTTGGGGGTTCATCTGCCTATGGTAACTATTGAGTACAATAATAATAAATAAAAAAAACTATTGGGTACAAATCATACAATGCATATAGCACCTTAGGAAAAGGTCTTCTAATACTTATCAGTCAATACAATCAATTGATGTTTTTCAGGTTGTGTATATCAACCAGTTTACGATGATTCTTTTGACAATTCCTTTTATTTTTATTTTTTTTCCTAACATTAATTAGGATTTGCCAGGACCACAAATCTATGATTGGAGGGGATGTTGACGATTTTTTCCAATAATTGGTAAGCCAGTGCGACTGTAATGGACATACAAGTTATAGAGCATTGTTATATTTCCTCACACAGTACACAACTTTGACCCGATAATAGTATCAATATGGTATTCCAGTTGTTCGGGGTGGCAATATGGTCTCACACAATTCGTTTTGTCAAAAATATCCGCATGTGTTTTAGGTTCACTGGAGGGGGTGTATTGCATTCCAAGAACATCGGTAATAGTCATATAAGTCATTTTTGTATACATTCGTTCTTATTTTTGGACCAGGATATCTTTTTACCGTATTCACCTGGCTATCTAAACTTTGTTTTAAATTGACATGTAATTGGTCACTCAAAGAGATCTATGCGACAAACATCATCTACACCTAGAGATTTGTTGATTTGAATATTTAACACCTCCAAGAGTTGTTTGATGTAAGCCGCATGTCACCCCAACCAAAGCGGTGAGAATTAAATTGGTCATTATTGTACCAACAAATGTTTAAGCATCTTCTTTACGTTTCATTTTCCTTCATCATAATTGTCTCACCTAAATTTTTCTTCTAACTACCACACTTGCCCTTTTAATTTACGTTGTTATATTCTTTTCGGGGCATTTGGAGAAATAAACCCCATGCATGCCGTTTATCTGTATTTTCTTATTTGATCTACTCGGGTGCCTGTAAAGTAGCCTCCTCAATTACATTTCCCTAAGAATAAATTCATAATTTGATAAATGCGACATAGGCAGCATAATAAGGTTCTGCTACCCCGGATCTTTATTTGATGCAACAGATCCGTCGGTACATGTTGTTTCATAATGCATATTAATCGCACTCTTCTAAATATCGTTCATTGGGGGCATTCTTTGCGTCCGACCTCGGACCACTAAAATAGCGTAAAATATTTTCCAATGATGGCACACCTGCGACAACTACGAAATCTGAATAACAATCAGGAAAATCTTTAGTCGTCATTTTTGTCGTAGGAAGGCCTAACATTTAGGCGGCATATATATATTCAGTGTTTGAACCTCCCTTAGTCAGATCATGTCTTCAGTGAAATGAAAAATGTATTTTGATAGAATGTATTTGGATGTAGCTTCCGATCATTATGCATTTTCACCGTTTATTGACATCATTTTCCATTCCACATTTGTAAAAACGAGGTTGCTACCAAGCATCTTATCATGGGAGAGATAATCGAGACCCACATGAATCCAATTAACTCCCGAGGCAGTTTCGCACGCATATAGCCGTCGGTGGCTCACTCAACAGTTCCGCTAAGTTTAATCGATTTAATTTACCTTGATTGAGTTCACGCAAGGGCAACCATTCACTCGGATCTACAAATGAGTTAAAGCTCCATTTGCGATACTTATTCGATGAAAAGCTTTATTATTTGCGAGAGAAGTTGTAATAATTTTGTGAGAGTAGGCAACTTTCAAAGAAATGTGACTTAGATTTGTATAAGGACCCCACTTGCGGCCCCTCTCTACATCCCCCGGAGACGTTCAACCGGAATGTTGCTTACGGTTATCATATTTGTCTCTGTTTTAAATGAACTAATTAATACTAATACATGTATATAATAAGGAATGCAATCTTTTGCAAACCGTGGCTATAATGTTCATGAAATGATTCGAGTGAATCAAAGTCGATTTTGCTTCAATTGTGTCTTGTATACTTCTATGAGAATATAAACAATTGAACAACTCTCTAACTAGTTTCATTTGAACAAGTTATGATAAAGATGAATAAGGTTGATATGAAAGTGCTCATTTGGCTAACCATTGGTTAATTATTTTTGAACCGACTAAGTGTACACGTTTAGGTACGGTTACCTTTATCTAAATGACGATACATTTCATTTGTGTATAACAAGCTAAGTTCGATCTAACGGTTGAAAGATATTAGCTTGAATCTAATTAGGTTTTCATCTAACGGTGAATATTGAATGCTTTGTTACCAAGGTAACATTGATTGCAAACCCTGATTGGGAGACTATATAAAGGAGAACTCTAGCAACTGGGAAACCTAATCCCACACCTCCTGTGTGATACTAGTTGCGACCAGAGTCGATTCTCCTTTAACCTAAGGTTTTTCACAAAACCTTGTAGGTTAAAGACTTAAAGATTTCATTGGGATTGTGAAGCCAGACCCAACTATTTCTCTGTAGTTGTGTATTCTGATCTTGTTGTTTTCTATCGTGATTGAGTACTATCTTCTTTAAGATTTGCTCGAGATTTATTCTCCGATAGACAAGATTGAAAAGTAGTCACAAACATCTTCGTCTCATCGTTTGTGATTCCACAATATCTTGTTTCGTTAATTGATTAAGATTATTGTGAGGTGATTCATAATACTAGGTTGTTCTTCGGGAATATAAGTTTGGTTTTTTAATTGGTTTTTGTTTACCTTGATTTATCAAAAGACGGAACAAAAATCATAGGTATATCTGTGGGAGATAGATTTATCTATCCAATAGACTTTTCTGTGTGAGACAGATTTGTTTATGAAGTCTTCGACTTTGGGTCGTAGCGACTCTTAGTTGTGGATGAGATCAGCTAAGGGAATCAAGTGCGTAGAATCCGACATGGTTCAAGAGGCGTAAGGAACGTACCTATACCTTGATCAGTGTGAGATTGATTATGTCTCAACTAGTTTCATTTGAGTCATTTGAACTAGTTGTGGTTAAGATGAATAAGGTTGATATAAGAGTGTTCATATAGGTAACCTCGGTTAACTATTGTTCGGCCAACATGGTGTACACGTTTAGGTACGGTTACTTAAACCTAAATGAAGGTAAATTTCATTTTTGTATAACAAGCTAAGTTTGATCTAACGGTTGAAAGATATTCTTAGAGAATTGCTCAGTTGAACCCACCAAGCACTACACCAAAACAGCCGATTTGGGACGGATATATGCGTTGCAATGAATTTAACCAACGCATATATCAGTTGGTAATATGGCGTAGCAAATTTGGGTGCAACGCCAAAATCCGTTGGGAAAATTAATTTGTGCAATGTACATAAACGTTGCTCAACAAGGTTAGCAAAGTTTTATTTTGCAATTTGAGCAACGGATTCTTAAATTTGTGCAACGTTTACATTAATTTAGGCAACATATTTCACTAATTTGTGCAACATTTATATACGCTTCAAAACTATTTACAGGTTAAAAAAAAAATTCCGACAATAATCCCGGCCGAATTCTGCACCTGAATATATATTCTGCACTTTCATATACCATTGTAGATCAACTAAAAAGACCCAATTTTTCATATGAACATACGGTTGGCTATGACAATCCATCAAGATATATTCATATATATATATATATCAGCTTGTAATAAATATATGAATCATATGAATTCCACAAGTTGAAGCATGTAACAAATGAACCGTGATAAACCATTCAATTATTTGGTTGATTCAAAGATAAATACTAACCATATTCTCTCTTCCAACATGGATTACATACACACAACTTCTATTCTCTATAGGAGATCAAAAATAGACATACATTTAAATACTCTATTGAACTTGTAAAATTATATGAGATGGACTAATACCGCGTAAGACTTGAAGATAGTCTAACAGGAGGAACGGCCTTGGTATGTAGAAAAGACAAAAGTGAGCTAGGATGGCCATAACACGTATATACCTGAGGGCTTGCGCTCGCGATGCAAGTACAAGAATTACATGGAGCTTAGTCCCATTATGATAGTAGATGACATGGCCCCGGAAGGCTTTGGTTCTCATCAACTTACGTGTATCTCGGGGAAAGGGGGAAGCTATGAAGACTGGAATGAAATGATAAGTCATATTTTTCTAGCTTGAAAAACCTACAAAATTAGAAAACCGAGAATTGATTTACGTACCAACGATGGGTTTTCCACTTTGAATGAATAACCGTAGGTGGTTGATCTCTGCGCATCTTCATTTATAACCAATGACTTCCCATTTCCCCCCTCTTTACCAGCAATGTTAGCAACCCAAAGAACTGAAGTCTTTCACTTTCCACCCCAACGGTATTTGATTTGTGAATGGTAATCTGAGTCGAGTACAAAAGGAAGTCCAAAGTGATTATCATTTTCCGATTCGGAAGATGGATAATAGAGATTCCCTCCGATGTTGCAGATATAAGCATCAAAATTTGTTGCACTTAGTCCCCCATAGACTAGGCAAGAGTTTATCTCGGATATGGTCAAGGATGTAGATAAAATGAACCCTACTGCACCCGAGGCTTTCTCCTCGACTGTTGCCTCAAAAAACATTCTTAATCGTTCGTACAATATCTGCATTATCATCATAGTCAGCAACAGTTATAAAAATATGTTTCCTCAGCCTCAGTGCAGGGAACTTACCACAAGTGTCTTGGAACTTCATACTCTTGCTGTTATTAGTAGGACGTTCAATAGATTCTACAACATTATGTGAGAAAGGTAGGTCTTGAAATGCTCTGGCCACGAAAAATGGTGAATCTTATCCATATATTTTGTCGACATTTAGCCCAGTGCTGCTTGTTAGTAACCATCTCTAGTAGAGCATCAACAATGGCATGTTGATTATGCGGATCAACAAGGATACCGTTGTCAAGAACCTACAAACATCCGACCATAGAACTAAATACCGTAACAAATTTTGTATACATTACGAACAGTGATGGTATCTGAAAAAAGTACTTGGTTGATTAACCTACCCGGTGTATATCAACTGGACCTCCATTTATTGTAGCAATAATTGGCAAACCATAAGTTTCTGCCTGGTTGTCAAATAGATATAATTATGTTACCTAAATGAAAAAACACATGTTTGTTCGCAGAACACTAACAAAGAAGCACCTCTATAAGAGTCAGTCCAAATGGTTCAATGTAAGCTGGATTTTTGAAGACACCTTGCACAGATACAAATTAGAGTTCAAAAATCCAACATGATATGTTTCTACCCACCCAGTTCCATATACACTTGCTCTTGTCTTGTGATTCTTATCATAAGAAACTCTTTCAGATATCACATTACCTTAGTGTTTGCTGAAAGACGATAAATGTCAGAAACATCAGGCTGCTTGTGGTGTTTAGGATATGCTATATGACCATACAAATCATAATTATCGATCAGTTTTAGTACCGAGATAAGAACAGATGCATTATAGCCTGGCATTTCGTCAATTCCTTCCCGGTTACCCATTATTAATGTCTGCAATAACGGATGTATATGAGAAAAAGAATCTGTACATAAAAAAACAAGAGAGGAGAAGAAAAAAAGGTATATCCCTTCTAACAGACATACAAGGTTGGCCAGCTCTCTTAGCTGACGACACTCTCCAAATGCTTTGACCAAGGTGTGTGAAGTTGATCATAGGCTTGTGAGGATTGGTTAAAAAGCGCTTTATCTGCCAGACACAAAAATGAATTAGCTAGTTATAAATCCGAGTAAATCTCCATGAACACCTAACTGATGAATTTTATGGCAATGGCCAAAGATTCAGTTTGAAGTGTTTGTGTGAAATTGCGAGTAGGAAAAGAGTAAAACCTCGGACCAAATAGGCAGGTCAGAAGAAGCTTGGTTATCTCCATTTACTCCGAGTTCACTATCAATAACACCATCAGGCAAAGCCATGTGATTGAATTCCATGCCAGGAAGAATTACCTGCATGTTTGAATTAAGAAAGCTCGACTCAGTTAATACAAATAAATCAACTTCATACACCAATCAAAATATGCGTAATGCTCAACACTATTAAGTACAATCTGAACTAAGACTTCGTAGATTGCACTTGCAAACATGCGAGGCATGTACTTTCCATCACAAGTAACATTAGGATTGATCCTCGTTCACAGTTTATTCTCAAGTTGAACATCAAAACCATCATACAAATTCTATTGCTTTTCCACTTCTTGCATGGTGCTGGTTATAACTATTTCTGAAGCATCAAAATGTGTAGTCTCACCAACTTACACCGATGTTTTCAACTGGATATTCGAATTCAAGCTAAGAGAAATTTCCAACAAATAGCTTCAAAACAACATTAAACTAACAACACATACAAACTCCCAAAAAAACCAAGTAAAGATGTCTGCCTATTTGGCCACAATCACTCCATCGTTCAAAATCCTGGGGGAGATGTACTTGCTTTCCATGACAACATTCCTACCCTTAGGACCACGATTAGATCCAGCAAGTTAGAAACTCAGTAAACACACCAAATAGTAAATCCAAGATACAAACCAATAAACAGACCACATCTTACTCGCAGCTTCTTAATAGCTGACCCATCCTTGTAAAAATACAATAGTTGTGATGTACAAGCGGGTACAACTTAATTACTACACAAAATTAAAACAACATCAAAAATGTAAAACCTAAATTCGAAACAACACAAGAGTTGTGAGTTATTAGCCAAGTCACCTCTTGGACTCATGAGTGACCTTCCAAGAAATTTAGTACCAGTATCCAATGAAACAACTTCAATATCTGAAAAAGAAGAAAATAAAGTCCAAATTAAAGTCAGGAAAATTCGAGATTACAAATAAGAAGAGAACTCAAAGTAAAAAAAAATAATCTCTAAACCTAATAAATTAAGATTGATAGCTACACAAATGGATCTAAAATAAAGATTGAAAGCTAAGAATTGGAATTATCTATCTCCATCTCTTGATTTAAAAAACAATTAGGAAACAGAATTATAAATCTAGGGCTTTAAAGTAAAGAACCCAGCACTACATAAACACGCGTACCACACTTACATTACCACCTGCATCACACTGTCATCCAAGGACATTGTCGACAAAAAAAGTTCTCATAGAATTTCAATTATCAAAACACGGAACTCTTCATAAACACATCTTGACCACAGACAGTTTATGCATAAAAGCATTGGTAATGAAGAACTACCAACTGGTGCAGAAATCCAGTTCCATGTCCATGTATCTCATGCCAAAAATTGAACATCATGCACTGACTTAAGTTGCTAGGTTAAATCTATTCATCTGATATAATCTTTTCATGTTAATCATCATCATGACAAGTATTCCATTCCACAATGTCATATGTTTTTCAAAAGAAGATTCAAGCATCAATCCATTTCACTAAATTAACTCACATAAGTCAATCCAATAACACAAAATGTAACAATGCCTAGATTAGAAAGATAATTAGATAAGATAATTGAAACCTAGTTCATCAAATCCAGAGAAACAAAATTTCTGAGAAACAAGAGGAGATCTTAGATTGAATCAAGAGGACTAAATTGAAAAGTAAATACATAAATAGGCAATTGAACCTACGAAAATTGAATCTAAGTCAGTTTAAAATCTATTACACTAATAACCTACATCTATTACAAAACTGGAAGCAAGACTCCAGAGCAAAACCCCTAACTTCAAACACCATTGAAACTTCATTAAACACATTACACCGAAATCTAAATACAAAATCCAAAAAAAACACACACCAAAACCTTTACTGCAGTACAACTTCACAAAGTTAGGTTAAATAATAGATCAAAAGATCAACAAAATCAAAATTAAAAGACAGTAGTAGTAGATAATGGTTTATACCTGAAGCAATCAACTATCAAATGAATTGATTTTGGATTTCAGCAACAAAATTAATTTTCTAGGTTTAGGATTTTTTTTTTGGATTTCAGAGAGTAGATCGAGATTTTTGGGTTTTGATTACTGAAAGATTTGGTTAGGAAAGCTAAACAGATTTGTGGGTTTGATTCTGAGAGAAAGTTTTGATCAACACAGAGTAGTGAAAGAGAGGTTCTCGATTTTTCTCGGAAGAAAAACTCTCTGAAAAATAAGAGAGAGAATAAAAAACGAGAATAAAATTCAGTTTCTGAAAAAACTAGAAAATAAATTTAAAGATTAAAAAAACAAGACTACTAAAAGCCCATGGAAGTGTATAATATTACATAAATGCTAATGATGTATAACGTTTTTACACGTTTCAAAAATGTTGCTCCATTAATTTTATTTAATAAACCAATATTATTTATTTTGCGCAAGTATTTTCAGGTGTGCAACGGATATTGACGTTGCACAAGGGAGCAACGCCAATATCCGTTGCACACCCCTGAAATTGATATGTTGCAAAATGCAGGATATGGTGTAGTGAAGCGTTGGTATGTCAAGTTTGGTTGTCATATTTTAGTGAACCAAAACTCATTTGAAGAGTCGCTTGATTATGTACTAGAGTAAACTTCGTATAGGTTAGCTTGAAAGTATTGGGATATAAGACATTACAAGTATCGCGGAGACTTGAAGAAGTGAAGAAGTAAGGAGCTACAACGACAACATCATCCTTCCACTTGAGGTTAGTGATATTTGACTTGAATTGTTTCATTCCCTAACGTATATTTCCAGTCGTGCATATTGAAAACATAACTGCGAAGCATGAATGATTATACTCTAGTTAGATGTAGTATAAAGGAATACAATACAAGGTTTATTGCTTAACCGTTAAACTTTGTATATAAGACATCGACATAATCGTTTGAATGCTATTGTGATTATGTACGGGTATAAGGTGAAGATTTCATCCTAGGAAACAATGTTTTACATTCGTTTAAAGGAAGTAAATTCATGAACTTGTTTTATGAATCGAAAGGGAAATCGCTAGGCTTATTGGTATTGTGATTCATTGCATATCTTTTGAACTACCAATATGTGTGATTAGTATAACCGCTCATGACTTGTTTATGTTCTTGGTAAAACTATCCACAAGGCCTGACTTTTGCATTGGTATGACTTTTATTAGTGAAACCGATCTTAAGTAATCACCTGAGATGGTATGATCGATTTAGTGTTATTGGTATGACCAACTCTAGGCAAAGGGGAACCGATCCTATGAAGAGGTGCAACCGATCACAAAGGGGAATCGATCCTTGTAAGAGATGAAACACGTTTTTAGCAGATGGGGGAATCGATCCTATGAACATGTGCAACACGTTTTTAGTGGAAGGGGAACATATCCTATGGACATGTGCAACAAATACAAGTAGTTACCATAAGTATATGGGAAACCGATCCTAGTACCTAGTCAACCGAATTTTTGGAAAGCTAGTGTGACTATGCACAATACTCACATGGAGAGGTAGTACCGAAACTTGTTTTGGTATAACCGTTAAACCCATGTGTTGATGGTGGATTTTCATTTAAGGTTAAAATTGTAAAAAACCAGAAAATCATGCGCTGACATCTTGTAAAAGATAAAGCCATTAATAAGTGTTGGATACTCCTTCACTTTACTAATTCACCTAGAATGGAGCATGTGGCAACAATCCCGTTCAGTGAATACATGAAATTCATTCAGGTTGGAGCATGTAGCAACAATCCCATATACCCTGTGAATTTATAGCATTATTAATTAATACGTGAGCAGCCTTGTATTTCCTGTACTCATTATCAGTGCGGCATGACGACTGAGTGTTGCTCTCAGCAGAGCAACACGAACCTCCAAGCATTATAATGAAAGCATGTATGAAATACCCTTACAGGTTGCAACTCTCGGTGTGTTATACTAGCCCGCTTGAGAACTCTCGGTGTGTTATACTGATAGGTGTCTAAAACACCTAATTTACTATCTAGTATTTATGCTTTCTTTGCTATTTTCCTTGGGAATTGCGTATCTTACGCGTGTTTTTGAGTTATTAGGTACTCTGGAGTCGCACGGACGAAAATATGGAGAAATCACCCATTTGAAGCGTAAAGGGCTAGAAGCTCAATTCATAGGCGAAGAATGAACTGTCAGTTCCCCGCAACTGACAGTTGAGCAAGGAAGAGTTAGGCAGTCGGTTCTGCGAAACTGACAAGCCAAAGATAAACTGGGGTGGCCCTTATCCATTTCTGGGCGCTTAAAGCTAATGGCCCTTCTTACACTGCCCAAAAATTGAGAAAATTCATTTCTCAATTATTAGTTTCTTCACCCGAAACCAGAGAGAGAGAGAGGTATGGCATCTCAGAGAGGAGAAGTTGCTGAAGAGATCTCGATGGAGGAAAGGCTGTAAATCAATTTCGTTTTTCGCTGGTGCTATGATGATGAAGGCGACAGGGAAGAAGTGAAAACGATGCTGTTGTTGACAGGGAAACGGGTTGGATCTGGAATCGATTTTGATGAAATTTGGGGTGAAGAACTGATGGGGTTTGTTGCCAATTTGGGGGTTTCATAGAATTTGAGTCCTCGAATGGTTGAATTTGCAAGAACAGAGAGAGCTGAGGGTGTTGATGTGGTCATTTAAACAAGAAATTGAAGATGGGTTAGGGTTTGTTTCAACAGAGGAGAAAGGATTTAGGAATCTGTTACTGCTGTTTTTCATGGAAGAGAAATGGAGTCTGTGGTTAGGTTGAAGTAAGATTCAATACTGTTGATTTCGAGGAAATGGAGTGAGGATTTGGTGGAAATTATTGGGCGTAAATCAGATGAATAAAAGGGGATCTGGAGCTGATTGAGTAATGGGTTGATGGCTGAATTGGATGAATCAGGAGCTCGAGATAGATCTGTAGTGGAGTCGATTTGGAGCTGGTCTTGGTGAAATTTACTGAAGCTGGTGATACAGAGATGGAATCAAAAGTGCAGCAAGGAATGAAGTTATGAGCTCAGATTTGAATCTGAGAGCTTGAGAAGATGTTGTGATGTTAATGGGAGTTGGAGATGGTCATGACAGTGTGGAGGTTGCTGTTTAAGCACCTAAAGGAGAAGCTGGATATGGAGAATGAGGGGATGGAATGGCTTTGAAGCAGCAGGTATGGAGATGTGGTTGTGTATGGTTTGAGCTAATATGATACAGGGGAGATATATCTGCAAATGGTTGGAGGCAGAGCTGTGTTTGGTGGTGGTAGTGTTGGATGTTAGATACATGACATGGATGGCCTGAGATACAATTACAAGCAAGAGATGGAGTTGATGTTATTGGAGATACAGAGTAGTCTTGTGTGACTTGCAATTACAGCTCAAGTACATGAATGGCTGGCATGAGCTGGTGATTCTGTGTTGGAGGAATTATTGGTTGAGTCTGGGTTCCAGGGTGAAATTGGCTGGATATGAATTGGTAATGCGGAGCTACAGGTACAGTGGCTGTCTTACAGATGGTGGTACTGGGATTGTGAAGGTTGAAGTGCAGGTGCATAATTTTGTGATGCTGAGTAGCTGAGATGGTAGTGGCAATAGTTATGTCTGATGTTGAAGTGCAGGCTGTGGTTTCTGATGCTGCAGCTATTGGCCAGAGAATGATGTTGTTTCAGAGTTGCAGTGAGTTGATGCTGTTGAGTTATGGTGGCTGCTGGCATGGCAGGTTGAATGTGTCGCCAGGGTATGGATGCTGTGAGAAATGAGTGCAGCTTTTCTGTGGATGAATTGGCTGTACCTGGTAGAAGCAGGAAGGAGAAGGCTACAGGTTATGTAGTTATGCTGGTGTGTGAATTGCAGGAGATGCTGAGAATATTGCAGCCTGGCATTGCAGCTTTAGGGTGTGCTGCTTCAAGGAAATGGCTGCAAAGTTAGGCCAGCCAAGATGGCTGGCTAAGGAGTTAGTGAAGCACAATCTTAGTGCAACACAGCATAGTTCAGTGCAAAGACCTTGGCCACTCAGCCCATCCAGCTGAGTAAGAAGCTAGTTAGACCCTGACTCCACCTGACTCGATGACTCAGTGCTTGACCGAGTTGACCCGGCCGAGTTGGATCGCTGACCCGGGTTGACTCGTTGACCGTGACCGGGGCGGACTTTGCCGGTCACCGGAGCCGATTTCCGACCACTTCTCCGGCCGATTTCCGGCCACAATACCAGTTTTCCGGCGACGACTTTTTGGACGTATTTTCTACACGGGTTTCTCTCTCTTATGGGCTTGGTGGATTTTTATCTAATGGACTTTGAAGGCTTGACCTAATTTTGGAAGAGAGGAAAGGCTATAAAAAGAAGAATTCTACAACTTTTGGAAAGATCTTATTCTTGGAACTTTGGAGAGCCGCTTTTGTTTACGCAACTAGGGTTTGCTTTTGTTCATCTTCTTCTTTATTCAACTTATATTTTTGGTGATGAACTCCATAGCTATGAGTAGCTAAATTCTCTATTATTGGTTAAGGATGTAGTCCGATTTCTAAAACTTGTGTTTGCTTTATGTATTAGTTTTCTATCTTGATTATCGTTCAATTCTCTACTGTTTTTATGATCACATGATTGAAGTATTGTGATAGGATTATGATGTTTGATTAGTTAAGTGGCCAATTAATTGAACTTGCATCTTAGTCCATAGCTATTTTAGGGTTTTTCATCAAGCGATAACCTTGAATACAAGTAGCATGATATGTTTACGGTTTGTAGTGATACACTCTCGTAATCATATGTAGAGTTTGACCATTGTCCGAATTGTTATGTGCAACGCATGACAATTGCATTGATTAGCCTATTTCTGAAACTTAATGCTCCTAGGAATTGAACTTGATTAGCGCAAGGCGTTAGGTTATTCTTTAGGTAGAATTCACATACGCAGCCCTAATGTGTGTGTTGATGAACTTAGGAAATTAATAGATTATCTTGCTCTCTTGATTCTCTAGGCTTTTGATAACACAAGAGATTAAATCGTAATTCTAATCATATGTGCAAGCACATGTCTAAGATTGAAGATGAATTCCTTGACCAATATCTTTCTCCATTGATTACTTTCTACAATTTACTTTGCTTTTAATTTGTTTTTATTGCTTAAATAGAAATAAGAAATCCCCCAATTGGTTACTTTAAGAAATTGATTACGAAATAACTACAATCGCCTCTCGTGGATACGAACTCTTTCTTATCATATACTTTAGGAAAGTGAAATTATTTTTGACGCATACGACAAATGATCAAATTTTGGCGCCGTTGTTTAAAGGGAGGCACACGGCTAGTTATTAAGTTTTTAGTTTCTTATTTCGTTTTTGCTTTTATCTTTGCTTCTTGTTTCTTGTCTTGTTTCTCACTTGTTTTGAGAATTGTTTGATTGGAATTACCAAGGTGCGGGATAGCTACTCGACGAGGCACAATACTCCAACCAAGTCAAGACACAACGGACGAGCACGAGTTGGAAGTAGGAGAAGAGATTTTCCAAAAGCAAGAAGAAGAAAAAGAGGTTCCATTCGTAGACGAACCATAAGTTGAAGAAGAAGAAGTTATGGGTGATGCAAATCTTTCACTCAAGGAGTTGGCTTCTCATAGGCTAGATACACAACATGGGTGTATTCAAACGGACTCTGCTTTTGAGATCAAGCCGGGGTTGCTTAGAGAATTACCAAAGTTCCATGGCATGGTGAATGAAGATCCAAACAAACATCTTATGGACTTCCACACCATTGTCACGGCCATGCTTCCAGCCGAATGTTGCGGCGGATGGTGCAATGTTGAAAGTTTTCCGTTTCTCTTTAATGGATAGTGCTAAGGATTGATTATACTATTTACCTACCGGAAGTGTCACAACATGGAATGGGTCAAGAAACTCTTTTTGGAGAGATATTTTCCGCATCCAAGGCTACTCAAATTCGCAAGGAGATTTGTGGGATGAAGCAAAATGTGGGGGAATCCTTATATGAATGTTGGGAACGATATAAGAGATTGGTGGCAAGCTGCCCTCACCACCAATTCAGTGACGCTATGATTATCCAATATTTCTATGAAGGACTCCAATAAAGTGATAGGAATCTTCTCGACGCTGCGGGTGGTGGTGCATTAGTGAACAAGACGGTGGCACAAGCTAGAGAGTTGATTGAAAACATGGCAGCGAACTCACAACAATTCTTGAGTCGTGGTTCGGATGTGATTCTAAGAAGGGTGAGTGAGGTGAGTGAGGTTGAAGAGCTTCGTCAACAAATGGGTAACATGAACGCAATGCTTCAACAAGTTGCAGCCGCGGTTATACCAAGTTCCTCTCAATCCTATGAAGACGAGCAAGCTAATGCGATCTTTCCAAATCAACAAAGACGGTATGATCCCTACTCCAACACTTACAATCCGGGATGGAGAGATCACCCAAACTTTAGCTATGCCAATAAGCAAGGAGCGATTCAACAATCTAGTTTCAACAACCCGAGTGGATTTCAACCTCAACAACAACAATTCCAGCCGAGACAACAATTTCAACAACAATAACAAACTCAAACTATGGGGTCCAATATGGAGGAGTTGCTGAAATCTTTTATGCAAAGAACGGAGAGTTCGGTTAAGGAGTTGCAAACTCAAGTTGTTTCTATGGCTATGAAGTTGAATCAATTGAAGGCACAAAATGGTGGGAAACTCCCTTCTCAACCTATCAACCCAAAAGAGGGTGTCAATGCAATTACGTTGAGAAGTGGTACACAACTTGTGCAACCCGAAGTTGCTGATTCGGGCACGGTGGAAACACCAAAGGAACCTGTTTTGGAGGAGAAAACCGAGGATTCTCCCCAAACTTCTGAGGTACCTATTTCTAACTCTAAAACTCCGGTTTCTACTTATGTTCCTCCTCTACCTTTCCCTCGCAGATTTGCAAATTCCAAGAAGGCGGAACTAGAAAAGGAGATTTTAGACATTCTAAAGAAGATCCATGTGAACATACCACTCATAGATGCAACCAAGCAAGTTCCAAAGTATGCAAAGGTGTTGAAGGACTTGTGTACCAATAAGCAAAGGCTCAAAGGTAATGAAGTGCTTAGTGTGGGGAGAATGCTTGGCAATCTTACAACATAAACTCCCACTTAAGTGCAAGAACCTGGGAAGCTTTGACATTCCCGTCACAATTGGTAACACCACATTTAATAAAGCTATGTTGGACTTAGGTGCTCCGTTAATGTCATGCCTGCGTCTATGTACAATTCACTTGATCTTGGTCCTCTTAAAAGTCTGGAATTGTGTTGCAATTAGCCGATCGTTCTAATGTCTACCCAATGGGTATTGTTGAGGATGTTCTTGTGCAGGTTAATCAACTTGTATTTCCAGCGGACTTTTGCGTGTTAGAGATGGATGAAGGTTCACCGGACTCGTCCCTTCCATTGCTACTTGGTCGTCCCTTCATGAAAACGGCAAAAACCATTATTAATGTTGACAAGGGAACGCTAACTATGGAGTTTGATGGAGAAATAATACGTTTCAACATTTTCGAGACGATGAGATATCCTAGTGATGTCCACTCTTGTTTCTCCATTGATGTGATGGACACATTGGCGCAACAAATGTTTGAGTTGAATGGTGTTGATACTTTGGAAACCGTGCTCACTACACCCATTGATAACGGTTATGCGTATAGTGATGAGATGAAAGAAACCATTGGTTCTCTTGACTCATTACCGGAAAAATCAGCAATTAAGAATATTTCATATGCGTCTTTACCTTGCAATAATGAAAAACTTGTGCCATCTATTGTTAAATCTCCAAGTTTAGAATTGAAACCTCTTAAGTCACTTAAAGTACTTGTACTTGGGTGACAATGAAGATTTACCCGTGATTGTTTCTAACGAGCTTAATGAATTACAGGAGCAAAAACTTCTAAGGGTGCTAAGGAAGTACAAGACGGCCATAGGATGGACAATCGCCGATATCAAGGGTATAAGCCCTGCCGTTTGTATGCATAAGATTCGTGTGGAGGATGATACAAAGCCTACAAGGGAAGCGCAACGCCGTTTGAATCCTCCCATGATGGAAGTTGTGAAAAAGTAGATACTCAAGCTTTTGGACGTGGGTGTTATCTACCCCATATCCGATAGCAAGTGGGTAAGCCCGGTACAAGTAGTACCAAAGAAATCAGGTGTGACGGTGGTGGAGAATGATAAGAATGAACTTGTCCCAACTCGTGTGCAAACCGGTTGGAGGGTTTGTATTGATTATAGAAAATTGAATGCCACCACTAGAAAAGATCACTTTCCATTACCTTTTATTGATCAAATGCTTGAACGTTTAGCTGGACACTCTTACTATTGCTTTCTTGATGGCTATTCAGGTTATAATCAGATTGTGATAGCACCGGAGGACCAAGAGAAAACCACTTTCACTTGTCCTTTCGGTAC
Organism: Papaver armeniacum; assembly: GCA_023531295.1. Taxonomy (NCBI): domain Eukaryota; kingdom Viridiplantae; phylum Streptophyta; class Magnoliopsida; order Ranunculales; family Papaveraceae; genus Papaver; species Papaver armeniacum. Next base: position 619,182 of record JAJJWW010011880.1, read on the forward strand.
TTTTGCTTATAGAAGGATGCCTTTTGGCTTGTGCAATGCTCCAGCTACCTTTCAAAGGTGTATGGTAAGTATCTTTTCGGAATATGTTGAAAACATAATCGAAGTGTTCATGAATGACTTTAGTGTCTTTGGTGATTCATTTGACCTTTGCTTGAATAATTTGTCTCTAATCCTTGAACGATGTGTTGAAACAAATCTTGTGCTAAAATGGGAGAAGTGCAATTTCATGGTAACTCATGGCATAGTTTTAGGCCATATAATATCTTCTAAAGGCTTGGAAGTCGATAAATCTAAGATAGACCTTATTCGTGCTCTAACCCCTCCCACTACGGTGAGGGAGATACGCTCTTTTCTTGGTCATGCAGGTTTTTATCGTAGATTCATCAAGGACTTTTCCAAGATAGCATCACCACTTTGTAACTTATTGCAAAAAGATGTGGTTTTTAACTTTGATGAGAAGTGTGTGGCGGCATTCAATCGTTTGAAAGAACTTTTGATTTCAGCCCCTATCATTAAACCACCGGATTGGAGCAAGCCTTTTGAGCTCATGTGTGATGCTAGTGATTATGCGGTTGGTGCGGTGCTTGGGCAGCGTGTGAGGAAGATACCTCATGCCATTTATTATGCTTCTAGAACGTTAAATGAGGCTCAACAAAACTACACAACAACTGAAAAAGAGTTATTAGCCATTGTTTTTGCTTTATAAAAGTTTCGTTCTTATCTAATTAGTACAAAAGTTGTTGTTTTTTATGATCATGCAGCACTTAGATACTTGCTTACAAAGAAAGAGGCGAAACCGAGGCTTATACGATGGATTTTACTCTTGCAAGAGTTTGATATTGAAATCAAAGGCAAGAAAGGAATTGAGAATACCGTTGCGGATCACTTGAGCCGACTTGCTGTGGACAAGGAGACTATCCCGTTGCGTGAAAGTTTCCCGGATGAGCAACTATTCTCAATTGCCTTTGGAGAACCATGGTACGCTGATGTTGTTAATTACTTATTGTCTAAACAAATCCCAAAGAACTTGTCTCGTGCTGAGAGGGACAAACTTAAGAAGTTAGGAAATCAATACATATGGGATGATCCATACTTATGGAAATATTGTAGTGACCAAGTAATACGTAGGTGTGTTCCCGAAATTGAATTTAATTCTATCTTGTCTTTTTGCCACTCATATGCTTGTGGAGGACACTTTGGGAGTAAGAGAACCGCTCTCAAGGTACTAGAATGTGGTTTCTTTTGGCCAACTTTGTTTAAGGATGCACATGCATTTTGTATCACATGCGATAGGTGCCAAAGAACCGGCAATCTAGGTGCTCGAAATCAAATGACGCAAACTATTATTCAATTTGTGGAAGTTTTTGATGTGTGGGGAATTGATTTTATGGGCCCTTTTGTCAATTCTAATGGGAATTATTATATTTTGCTTGCTTTGGATTATGTCTCGAAATGGGTGGAAGCTAAGGCCACCCCAACTAATGATTCTAAAGTTGTTTCAGATTTTGTGCAAGCTAATATATTTGCAAGGTTTGGAATTCCAAGGGCTATAATTAGCGATGGAGGTTCACATTTCAAAAACAGGTTCTTGCAAAGCTTGTTAAGGAAGTACAATGTGTCGCATAGGATTGCAACACCCTACCATCCACAAACAAATGGACAAGCCGAAGTTTCCAACCGAGAGGTAAAATCCATTCTTGAAAAGACGGTGAATCCAACAAGGAAAGATTGGAGTTCGCGACTCAATGATGCTTTGTGGGCGTATAGAACCGCATATAAAACACCTATTAGGATGTCTCCCTTTAGGCTTGTTTATGGTAAACCTTGTCACTTACCCGTGGAAATTGAGCATAAGGCGTTTTGGGCTATTAAGAAATGCAACATGGAGTTGGATGGTGCTGGAAAGCAAAGAAAGTTACAACTTCAAGAGTTAGAGGAGATTCGCAATGATGCATTTGAAAGCTCACGGATTTACAAGGAAAAGACGAAAGCTTTTCATGATAATATGATTACAAAGAAACAATTTTGCATTGGACAAAAAGTGCTTTTGTTTAATTCTCGCTTGCAATTATTTCCGGGTAAATTAAGGTCACGTTGGATTTGACCTTTTATTGTGACTAATGTGTTTTCTCATGGTGCAGTGGAAATTCGTAGTTTAGCTACAGGTAATGAACTTAAAGTGAATGGGCACCGGTTGAAACCATATTATGAGAACTTCTCTTCGGATGTCGTGGAAGGAGTTAATCTTGTGGAAGTACTCCCTCTGGAGGAGTCGTAGAAAGCAAGGAGATAGTCGGGCTGACGACTTTAAACCAAGCGCTAAATGGGAGGCAACCCATCGGTTTTGTATCTCTTATCTTTTTATGTTCTTTTCTTGTCATGTTTTTACTTTTTCCGATTTTTTGTCACTTTTCCGTTAGGATTTCCCACCTTGACTTTCTTTGGACGATTCAATTACATTGAGGACAATGTAAAGTTTAAGTGTGGGGGAGTGGTTTGCTTTGTAAATTTTTCAAATTTTTAAACTTTTGTGTAATTAGTGAATAAGAAAACTCCAACTTGTAGTTAGTTTAGAGTCACATAGTATACATGTCGCTAAGATTACATCGATAATCTCATAATAGTGACTGAACTTAGAGATGACAGAGAACATGATCGGGTTTCTTAATTGTGTGAGAGTTAAAGTTGGATTTAACCATGCCAGTGGCAAATAAGGTGCAGACTGAATTCGGTATTATAACAGTGATCCCCTATAGTGAAGACTACCCATGTTACATAATGTGAGGCACCGACCTTCAATTCTTTGTACCTGTCTAAATTTGTGCTTTTAGAGTGTGTGTCACCGTACGTAAATTCCGGGCAGAATGGTGAGCTGTCCAACTTCCCACCATAGAAGCACTATTTTGATCTCTTGAGTGCTATTTTTATCAACCATGTTGGTGACATCGAATTGCCAACTTACATACCACTTGTGATCTTGTTCGCAGATTAGCACCATCCACCTTATCTCTCTCTACACCAACAGGTCCATAGAAACACCATCATCATCAACAAGAGGAGCATCACAAATTTGAAGGAAAGTTGAATACGTTCGAGGTTTACAAGCAACAGTACAGAAATGGGCAGATTTCAGATTTAAGTAAAGCAACAAAACAGGGAGCAAAATTTTTATAAGTTGAAGACTATTATACAAGAGTGGAAATTATTAAGGATGAGAGTTCGAGAAATTTATGATATCAAGACATACAAGTTGTGAAGAATCAAGTGGTAAAGTACTTACACCATGGCCTTTTTATTTTATTTTATTTTGTATTTATTTTTCTCTTGTCTCTAAAAAAAAAGAAAAAAAAAAAAAACAGAAAAAGAAAAAAAAGAAAAAAAAAAATTAGATTTTGGGTTTGTATAGTTTGTTTTTATTTTTGTATTATTTCAATAAAGCCAATGGAAAGAAGGAATATTTATAATGAAGTTTCAAGCAACAAGGAATTTGAGGGAAAGAATCACATTGTCAAGATTCTACGAAGTTCAAGAGTTATCATCAAGAGTTGAAGACCGAAGACGAAGATGAAGACACCGATAGAAGACCGAAGACGTTTCTATGGATGTTGTGAGAGTGGTGCTAGCTGCACGCCGAACGGATACGAGGTAAGTAAGCATATTCCCACCTTCGTTAAATGGTTGATTTCCTTTCGAAGAGATCATCAGAAAAATGGGTTTTTCAAAAATATATATAAAAGATGTGGGTTTTCAAAACTTTCGGAGGGTTAAGCCTTCCTACCATTCAACGTGTCGCAGGATTCTCTCTTCATTCCTACCTGGACACATATGTGACCCATAAAAAGCTGTTTATTATTGAGAGCAATATCATAAAACCCTTTATTGTGAGGCAGAGTCGAGACTTTTGATCACTCCGAACCCGAATTTTAGTCGAGAAGGGATGGTTATTTCTCTCGAAACTTTTAAGAATGAGATTGTGTTCATTTATGTGTCTAACTTCTTATGACTAGTGTGCAGAATCTCTATGTCTTCTTAGCGCGTTGGATACTATCATTACGGAGAACTAGTAAGTTGGAAAAATAGGTTTTGTGGGTATATCTCTAGTAAACCCTCACGAGACTATAACTCGTCCACTAGGGACACTTAGTGGTTTAAAGGCTTGTTATTTATGCTAAAAGTGACCGTAGCCTCGACGACACGGAGTTGTATGTATTTTAGAATTGTTTTGTTTGATTTGCTCGAGGACTAGCAAAGTCTAAGTGTGGGGGGAATCTGATAGGTGTCTAAAACACCTAATTTACTATCTAGTATTTATGCTTTCTTTGCTATTTTCCTTGGGAATTGCGTATCTTACGCGTGTTTTTGAGTTATTAGGTACTCTGGAGTCGCACGGACGAAAAGATGGAGAAATCACCCATTTGAAGCGTAAAGGGCTAGAAGGTCAATTCATAGGCGAAGAATGAACTGTCAGTTCCCCGCAACTGACAGTTGAGCAAGGAAGAGTTAGGCAGTCGGTTCTGCGAAACTGACAAGCCAAAGATAAACTGGGGTGGCCCTTATCCATTTCTGGGCGCTTAAAGCTAATGGCCCTTCTTACACTGCCCAAAAATTGAGAAAATTCATTTCTCAATTATTAGTTTCTTCACCTGAAACCAAAGAGAGAGAGAGGTATGGCATCTCAGAGAGGAGAAGTTGCTGAAGAGATCTCGATGGAGGAAAGGCTGTAAATCAATTTCGTTTTTCGCTGGTGTTATGATGATGAAGGCGACAAGGAAGAAGTGAAAACGATGCTGTTGTTGACAGGGAAACGGGTTGGATCTGGAATCGATTTTGATGAAATTTGGGGTGAAGAACTGATGGGGTTTGTTGCCAATTTGGGGGTTTCATAGAATTTGAGTCCTCGAATGGTTGAATTTGCAAGAACAGAGAGAGCTGAGGGTGTTGATGTGGTCATTTAAACAAGAAATTGAAGATGGGTTAGGGTTTGTTTCAACAGAGGAGAAAGGATTTAGGAATCTGTTACTGCTGTTTTTCATGGAAGAGAAATGGAGTATGTGGTTAGGTTGAAGTAAGATTCAATACTGTTGATTTCGAGGAAATGGAGTGAGGATTTGGTGGAAATTATTGGGCGTAAATCAGATGAATAAAAGGGGATCTGGAGCTGATTGAGTAATGGGTTGATGGCTGAATTGGATGAATCAGGAGCTCGAGATAGATCTGAAGTGGAGTCGATTTGGAGCTGGTCTTGGTGAAATTTACTGAAGCTGGTGATACAGAGATGGAATCAAAAGTGCAGCAAGGAATGAAGTTATGAGCTCAGATTTGAATCTGAGAGCTTGAGAAGATGTTGTGATGTTAATGGGAGTTGGAGCTGGTCATGACAGTGTGGAGGTTGCTGTTTAAGCACCTAAAGGAGAAGCTGGATATGGAGAATGAGGGGCTGGAATGGCTTTGAAGCAGCAGGTATGGAGATGTGGTTGTGTATGGTTTGAGCTAATATGATACAGGGGAGATATAGCTGCAAATGGTTGGAGGCAGAGCTGTGTTTGGTGGTGGTAGTGTTGGATGTTAGATACAGGACATGGATGGCCTGAGATACAATTACAAGCAAGAGATGGAGTTGATGTTATTGGAGATACAGAGTAGTCTTGTGTGACTTGCAATTACAGCTCAAGTACATGAATGGCTGGCATGAGCTGGTGATTCTGTGTTGGAGGAATTATTGGTTGAGTCTGGGTTCCAGGGTGAAATTGGCTGGATATGAATTGGTAATGCGGAGCTACAGGTACAGTGGCTGTCTTACAGATGGTGGTACTGGGATTGTGAAGGTTGAAGTGCAGGTGCATAATTTTGTGATGCTGAGTAGCTGAGATGGTAGTGGCAATAGTTATGTCTGATGTTGAAGTGGAGGCTGTGGTTTCTGATGCTGCAGCTATTGGCCAGAGAATGATGCTGTTTCAGAGTTGCAGTGAGTTGATGCTGTTGAGTTATGGTGGCTGCTGGCATGGCAGGTTGAATGTGTCGCCAGGGTATGGATGCTGTGAGAAATGAGTGCAGCTTTTCTGTGGATGAATTGGCTGTACCTGGTAGCAGCAGGAAGGAGAAGGCTACAGGTTATGTAGTTATGCTGGTGTGTGAATTGCAGGAGATGCTGAGAATATTGCAGCCTGGCATTGCAGCTTTAGGGTGTGCTGCTTCAAGGAAATGGCTGCAAAGTTAGGCCATCCAAGATGGCTGGCTAAGGAGTTAGTGAAGCACAATCTTAGTGCAACACAGCATAGTTCAGTGCAAAGACCTTGGCCACTCAGCCCATCCAGCTGAGTAAGAAGCTAGTTAGACCCTGACTCCACCTGACTCGATGACTCAGTGCTTGACCGAGTTGACCCGGCCGAGTTGGATCGCTGACCCGGGTTGACTCGTTGACCGGTGACCGGGCGGACTTTGCCGGTCACCGGAGCCGATTTCCGACCACTTCTCCGGCCGATTTCTGGCCACAATACCAGTTTTCCGGCGACGACTTTTTGGACGTATTTTCTACACGGGTTTCTCTCTCTTATGGGCTTGGTGGATTTTTATCTAATGGACTTTGAAGGCTTGACCTAATTTTGGAAGAGAGGAAAGGCTATAAAAAGAAGAATTCTACAACTTTTGGAAAGATCTTATTCTTGGAACTTTGGAGAGCCGCTTTTGTTTACGCAACTAGGGTTTGGTTTTGTTCATCTTCTTCCTTATTCAACTTATATTTTTGGTGATGAACTCCATAGCTATGAGTAGCTAAATTCTCTATTATTGGTTAAGGATGTAGTCCGATTTCTAAAACTTGTGTTTGCTTTATGTATTAGTTTTCTCTCTTGATTATCGTTCAATTCTCTACTGTTTTTATGATCACATGATTGAAGTATTGTGGTAGGATTATGATGTTTGATTAGTTAAGTGGCCAATTAATTGAACTTGCATCTTAGTCCATAGCTATTTTAGGGTTTTTCATCAAGCGATAACCTTGAATACAAGTAGCATGATATGTTTACGGTTTGTAGTGATACACTCTCGTAATCATATGTAGAGTTTGACCATTGTCCGAATTGTTATGTGCAACGCATGACAATTGCATTGATTAGCCTATTTCTGAAACTTAATGCTCCTAGGAATTGAACTTGATTAGCGCAAGGCGTTAGGTTATTCTTTAGGTAGAATTCACATACGCAGCCCTAATGTGTGTGTTGATGAACTTAGGAAATTAATAGATTATCTTGCTCTCTTGATTCTCTAGGCTTTTGATAACACAAGAGATTAAATCGTAATTCTAATCATATATGCATGCACATGTCTAAGATTGAAGATGAATTCCTTGACCAATATTTTTCTCCATTGATTACTTTCTACAATTTACTTTGCTTTTAATTTGTTTTTATTGCTTAAATAGAAATAAGAAATCCCCCCAATTGGTTACTTTAAGAAATTGATTACGAAATAACTACAATCGCCTCTCTGTGGATACGAACTCTTTCTTATCATATACTTTAGGAAAGTGAAATTATTTTTGACGCATACGACAGTGATCATATACTAGCCCGATTGAGCATCCGGACTGTCCGTATCAGTGTGGATATGATCTCGTTCATCCAACCTCACCAGCGTGATTGGATGGCCCAGATCAATTCCATAACCCCTGGTGCATGGAATATTCACTTTGTCGAACCAACGCGGACCCCGCATGGTCGGCCTCCCCAAAATATTGGCATAACTTGCCAAAACGTCCAAACCAGAGCATATGGACGGAAAACCCTAAATTAGGGTTTGCGGCATATTACATGTGTCGCAAAACAGTCTTAACCATCCATCTTCGCAGGTATAGATGGAGGGTGTAGATGTAGATTCAAAGGGCCCAGAGCATGTCAACACAATCACCGTGGGCCCGCCTACATACTTGACCAATCGGTCAGGACCAACCATGGTTGGTCGTCCCAATTCGTGCGCCCAAATGGAGCATGGTCACACGGCCATGAAAGCCAAAATTAGGGTTTCGAGCATCACGAGCGTCCATCTTCTCCGGCACGAATGGAGGGTCCCAGATTAGATTAAGCAGGTCCGGTCATACCAGCATGACCACCGTAGGCCCGTCTATCCCCTCACCTGATCGGCCAAGGCATATCATGCCTGGCCATCCCAAAATGCGCGTCCAAACTTGCGTGGTTACACTTCCCAAATTGCAAACTGATCTCGACCACTCAACTTCACCGGACGATTTGAGTGGCTTAGATCACGTTTTCATGGGATAGTCGTATAGGCGTGAACACCCGCCTTACCACCTACACGCCAGATCGATCGACCAAGACCGACCAAGATTGGTCGTCTTGGAACGCGCGTCCAAACTAGGCATGTCACGCGGTTTCCAATTCCTTTGCGGCAATGGATTTTTGCCGCAAACCGATCTCAACCACCCCTCTTTGCCGGTCAAATCGAGTGGCCTAGATCGCGCCTTTATGGGACAGAGAGGTACGGATGTGTACACCGGCATGCTGTTTACACGGATGCCCGGTCGGTCCTTTCCAAAACCTTTCCCATGCTTGGTTTCGACCAAGCTGAAGAGTGATGCCTGCGCACCTCTTCAAAACCCAGATTCCATCAACGGTCGCAGATGAGTGTCTCAAAGATCATCTCGTCCGTCCGCCTTCACCGCTTGGTTATACAACCCTGGTCAGGAGTTAATTGGTCAATGAGGCGTCATGGTGATCACCACCCGTCGCTTTACCACACCATGATGCAGTACCTGCATAAAAATACACACGATACTTCATAAGTATCAGTTTCCTGAATAACGCAGTTATTCAATTTAGCATCACATGCTACCTTTTGTGGGTCCCACGATCCACACATTCCAGACATCAATCATGTCACAAAACTGGGGATACATACGGGGTATTGGTCTGGCGGTTTACAGCGTGCAGCGTGCAACGCGCCATCACAAGAACGTGTCAGGAAGTCATGGACGGTTAGAGATGACAGGAGAAGTGGGCAAGACTGGTCGTGTATCACCAACACACACCTCCACTACTCCATCACTCCACTTCCCACGAGAGACGTGAATAAGGCTCAAATGACTTGTATAAATAGGTTCTCCTCCCTATTTTCAACACAGGAGAAAAACAACACAAGTCGAGACGAGACAGAAAACAAGTGTTAATACAAAACGTATTCAAACACCCAGAGCCTGCTTGCATCAATCGTAAGCCTGCTCACCTTTCTGTTACAAGTCATAAGCAAGCCAACACCTTCACAGTCTCAACACCTTCTTTGCTTCCCTCCCTAAGATCAACCCCATCTCCTTCACTTTGTGACCGAAACGAGTCTGGAACGGCCATTTCTTGGTTTAGGACGGACTTCCACAGATTGATTTCCGAATCTACAAGCACTCACCGCGCAGTGCATTTGTTTAGGGTTTAGATTCATTCCTCATCCACACACCCCAAATTACCAAATCCGGCAGGAATAGTTTTCACCCATAAACAATTGGCGACCACAGTGGGAGGTTGATCTCTTGGTTGCAAAAAATTGAATTCTCAATTTTTCGGTTTTCATCTCGCGATGTATCCTCACCTAGAAACCACAGGTGGTTCAGATACCATGGGAAGTATAGCTAGAATGCTGGAAGATGTCTTGGCAAATCAAGCTGGTATCGCTAGAAGACAGAGCGAAACATTCCGCCTTTTGAATGATATAACAGCACAATTACAAGAAGGGTCGACAAGCATCTACTCAGGCAGTGCAAGAAATGCTGAATCCTTAGCCAGGAGTCACACCTTTACCAGTGGAGAAGCAAAAAGAGCGCATAATCGCAGGAGACTCAAGAAAGAGGAACAACATGGTCCGGCCAACAATAAAGACTCGAGGCAACTCCACAGAGGAAAGGACTTGTCCGAAGTACTACAACGTCTACCAGATAAGGAAAGAGAGCCTGCAGCCTACGGAGCCCTGCTAGAAGATTTATATCTCAAGACTCTTGTTGAAGCCCGGAAGACTGTCCAATCCGCATCGAACTTTCAACCAAGCAAAGAAATGCTTGAGGAAGGGGAGATCAATCAAGAAATACGTGAATACAGAGGATGGGAGCGTTCAATTCGATCACTCAGCAGTGATATTACGACACCTTCCACATCCCTTTACCCAGGCAAGCGATCCGCAGATATGATGGCACTCCACGTAGAGACATCACAACGCCCACTAACACAGGAAAAGCTAGACTCAAGGTACCTACAATTTCCTTTCCCAATAAAGAAGATTTTGGAGTTGCTGGAGGTGTGGGTGCGAAACGGAGAAGTGGAGCTACCTCCGGTATGGCGTCCACCCACCGACCAAGAAGTAATGGACCCGAGGTACTGTCATTTCCACCGGGTCCTTCACCACCATACCATTGAGTACAACGCTTTGAAGCGCATTGTTCAGGAGAAACTTGGTTCAGAGGGATAGCTCTCATTCTCTAAAAAATTAATGCGGACGACTTCCTTGGAGAGGCTACTTCGGTTTGATACAAGTGAGACTTCAAAAGCAAGTAAGTTCTATTCAACAATTTTACAAGAAAGATAGTTTTAGAATTCACTGGGGACTTAGCATCCCGCACATGGAAAAAGAGGCTCAGTGATCAAACGCATGTTTGCTTCCCTTCATACCTCCCTTTTACACGACATTTACAATTTCATATGACATGTGCAATCATTCATGACCAAGATGCAAATTCCATTTAAAATAACCTCTTTCAGAAAAGTTATTCACAAAACTATCTCAAAATAAACCAATTCAATTACCTATTAATTCAAAACCGAAGTCAAGTTATGAAAAGAAATCCTCACTATCACTCAAAAAGAAAAAGAAGAGACAAGTATATGGCACGAATCCTTCAAGGAAAGTCCTTCAAAGAAGAACTCATCCTTCGGGCAAGAGCGACTTTCATCCTTTGAAGTACAAACTGCTTCACTTCAACTCCTCGAGACAACTTTTCAACCTCTTCTTCCCGGCGAGTAACACATTCTCGCAGAAGGGGCTTCACCTTGTAATTTCTCGGAGCTCCCGAATCTCGGAGAACCCTTTGAGGAACCAAGGAGCATTGAAGTCGTACCGCACAAACACATCTCGATGGCACTTCCAGTCTTCAATCATCTCCTCGTAAACCTGTTCGACCTGGGTTGTGACGCTCATCCCATGGATAGAAAATAAAGCCTCCTGAACGCGGTTGACCAATGCAAGACGAATTTTGAGCTTCGTAGTGGTAGCAATGTGGCTGTGTTTCTCCCATATTGCCATGTACAACTCTTTGAACCGAGCAGGCACACTGAATCCTCCAACCAACACATGACCTGGATAAGGAACAATGAAAGGAGGATCGAACAAAGCTCCAGGTTGCCCTACCAGTGCCTCACCAGTCACAGGAGCCTTGTCAGTTGCAGGAGGTCTTTCAGAAGAAGTCGCCACGACAACTTTATTGATTAGAACCTGCTCAGAACATTCTTCAAGGGGAGCCACCTCAACAATAGCGGATGTTGCCTCTCTTACATTCCTCCCGATATCTAGTTCGCTCTGGGTGCTAATTTCCATCATGGCCCCATCAATAAGATCACTTAGGGAGGCGCCTTGTCCAACCGAGCTTGCATCATCTCTGTCATGGTCGGGAAAAGGAGCGGTTTCTCCAGACTTCTCAAAGATGAAGATCGGCACCGCGGACTTCTCAAAAGCATGAAGGCCTATATTACCAGCCTTCTCATTCAGAATGCGCGCCAACCTTGTGAAGACATTCTCTTTCGGAATTCCCTGATTTCAAGCAAGAATCACTCTTAGAAGAATTTACTCTGGAGAAATGAAGGAATCAACAGAAAGAGATTTAAATACCTGCATATTGGAGGAATTGAGGATCACCGAACCACATGCCTCGCCTCTTAGATCTCACTCCTGCCTGGGACTGCAATCCTCGCCTCCGGTCACTTGGGAAGTGGCCTCAACCGTAAATTCTCCTTCGGGACGTCGAAGATGGCTCACCACGGAATCTGTCACAACATCCTCCGAGAATTCTTGGAAAGCCAACAGATTGCTTCCTCCAAAATTCCTTATACTTGTCTGTTACCACCGAGTTTCTCCCAATAGGCCGAAGGGGAAGACTCTGCGATGCAAATAATATGTCAAAGCATCAAAGATAACCGGGAGAAGTTCTTTCAAAGCCTCCGAAGGACGAATAAAGGGAACACCCTGGTCAAATCCCATTTGATGAGCAGCCCTGTCGATGTTATACGGAGTCACAGTACGGGATATATCCTGGAATGCAGCTGTGCAGGTAAATAAGTTTTCCAGATTTCATAGTCTCAGATCGTTACGCAACGCAAAGATCGGGACCGTCAGAAGCAATAGCAAAAGTCTTTGGCTGAAAAATGGAAGGGTGGATCGGCCCCCATGGACGGAAAGTTAAAGAAGACACATTATCAAAGATATCCACGAGTTTCGCACCAATTCTGGGACGCCTCCTCTGCCAACGGAGTATTCTCGAGCCACCATACAAATTGACGAGCGAAGTTGCAGGAGCAGGAGCATAACTTTTGAACTGTTCCCACAAGAATGCCTGAAGAAAAGAGAAGTGGACATACGACTCCACCTTCTTGTACCCGTTGGAAACATGCATATCCATTGCTAAGGCGTCCAGATGAGAATACAATGATCCAAGGAACAAGGCACCTAAGGGAAGAACTTCGCCTTTTGCTAGCTTTATAGCAATCTTAACGTAACACCCCTTATGGTTTTCTTTCCGTAACCGTCGTCATATATATCTCTCGGATAACCACAAAGACAGAATGCAATCACACCGAGCTCATTTTCCAACTCCAGATTCGGCTCTGGGTTTACAGGAGACCATTCTGATACCCACTAGGTGTAAAAGCATCTTGTATCTTTTTCTCCTCCTTGTCCAGATCGTCTAATTCTGCCACCTTTCGGAATATAGTGTCATAATCACGTTGTTCCGTGTCAGAAAGCTCATAATAAAGATTCCCAGCAACAAGAAGGTTCATCAATGCAGCTACGCTTTCCAGGGTAATAGTCATCTCTCCCCATCTAGATATAGCTGTATGAGTAGAAGGGCGCCACCGAGAAATGAAAGTAATCAAGCCTGCAGCGTCTTTCTTAATTTCAAGAGTAGCAGATGCCATGACTGCATCGAGGATTTGCGCTTTGGTCAAATTGGCTTTAATGTTCTTATTATTTAACATGCGCCTCATCCATCCTTCATAAGAGGCCAGTGGAGTATGACAAGTCTTGAAGTCGATAGGAGATGGCGGATATTCATTTCTTTGAAGACAGAACCTCATCACATGTGCCGAAGAAGAAGATGGATCAGCTTCTATATTTTCTCGAATCGGAAAGCGAGGACTATCCCGTGAGAGGGATGTCTCCTAATGTTTGGAAAAGACAAGGTGAACAACTCATCAAGCAATGTTCGGCATATCTTTGAAGTCGTCAACACTTCCCGACTCTCGGCACCAACATTATCTCCTAAGACATATTGACATGAGTTCTTTTCTTCATTCTACAATAAATACAGGAGTCAGTACTTGTATAAAAAAAAACAAAAACGAATGCGAACTGCATTCACGTTGGAATACACAAGACTGGGATTAGTTCCAAACACCGGCTCAAGTTTTAAGTCTGGTATAAGTTCCAAACACCGGCTCAAGTTTCAAGACCGGTATAAGTTCCAAGCACCGGCTCAAGTTTCAAGTCCGATATAAGTTTCAAGTCCGGTATTGGTTTCAAGTCCGGTATTGGTTTCAAGTCCGGTATTGGTTTCAAGTCTGGTATTACTCAAGCTTCATATCCGGGCACAAGGCTAGTATGAGGTCGACTTTCAGTCAAGCATGTGTGGGTGGGACCCACGATTCGGATCAAGCGCACATGGTGGGACCGCATACACGTATTATAACACGGTTTTTTCATAAGAATTGTGCTCATGAAATTCAAGCCAAATTTCTCTCCAAGCTACAACCTAAGAAGCTAGCTTTGCATGCAACAACGGAAGAAGAAGCAAAAATGACGTATTCACGGACTTGCGGAACTAAACCATCTTAGCAAAAATGGGTGATTTTTACTATCAATCTTGATGAGAAAGCTAAGCATGATGTATCTATCAAAAGATTTTTACCTAAGAAATTAGGGTTTTTCCTAAAAAAAAAAAAAAAAAAAAAAAAAAAAAAAAAGTGAAACCGACCTTGGAAGGACGGACTGGACGGCAAGACGTATCGAAGGTGGCAACTCCTGGCAGAAGAATGGCGCGGCAGCGTCAGCAGGAGCGGCGACGTTGGTCACGGACGGGAGCTGCTCAACAACAAAAAAAAAAATTCGTGAGAAAAAGAGAAGGGGTTGGTCTCTTTTATAGAAAAAAATTAGAAGAATCCCAATAGAACAAGGATTCCCCTTTTGTTTGGATTACTCTTTTGATTCAAACACCCTAAGGAAGGAAGCCGGTCCATCAAGGCTTGAGATCGCGCACGTATGGAGGATTGACCACGGCCAGAATCCCTCCAGGTAGTCTTCCTTTATCTTGTCTTCTTACGTTTGTATATGTCACCATCTCATGCCTACCCCACAATAGTGTAACCATTATGTGCTAGGCAGGGGACTTAATGTTGATGGTGGATTTTCATTTAAGGTTAAAATTGTAAAAACCGTAAAATCATGCGCCGACATTTTGTAAAAGATAAAGCCATTAATAAGTGTTGGATACTCCTTCACTTTACTAATTCACCTAGAATGGAGCATGTGGCAACAATCCCGTTCTGTGAATACATGAAATTCATCCAGGTTGGAGCATGTAGCAACAATCCCATATACCTTGTGAATTTATAGCATTATTAATTAATGCGTGAGCAGCCTTGTATTTCCTGTACTCATTATCAGTGCGGCATGACGACTGAGTGTTGCTCTCAGCAGAGCAACACGAACCTCCAAGCATTATAATGAAAGCATGTACGAAATACCCGTAAAGGTTGCAACTCTCGGTGTGTTATACTAGCCCGATTGAGAACTCTCGGTGTGTTATACTAGCCCGATTGAGCATCCGGACTGTCCGTATCAGTCGGGATATGATCTCGTTAATCCAACCTCACCAGCGTGATTGGATGGCCCAGATCAATTCCATAACCCCCAAGCAGGTATGGAATATTCACTGTCGAACCAACGCGGACCCCGCATGGTCGGCCTCCCCAAAATATTGGCATAGCTTGCCAAAACGTCCAAACCAGAGCATATGGACGGAAAACCCTAAATTAGGGTTTGCGGCATATTACATGTGTCGCAAAACAGTCTTAACCATCCATCTTCGCAGGTATAGATGGAGGGTGTAGATGTAGATTCAAAGGGCCCAGAGCATGTCAACACAATCACCGTGGGCCCGCCTACATACTTGACCAATCGGTCAGGACCAACCATGGTTGGTCGTCCCACTCGTGCGCCCAAATGGAGCATGGTTACACGGCCGTGAAAGCCAAAATTAGGGTTTCGAGCATCACGAGCGTCCATCTTCTCCGGCACGAATGGAGGGTCCCAGATTAGATTAAGCAGGTCCAGTCATACCAGCATGACCACCGTAGGCCCGTCTATCCCCTCACATGATCGGCCAAGGCATATCATGCCTGGCCATCCCAAAACGCGCGTCCAAACTTGCGTGGTTACACTTCCCAAATTGCAACCGATCTCGACCACTCAACTTCACTTGGACGATTTGAGTGGCTTAGATCACGTTTTCATGGGATAGTCGTATAGGCGTGAACACCATCTTACCACCTACACGCCAGATCGATCGACCAAGACCGACCAAGATTGGTCGTCTTGGAACGCGTCCAAACTAGGCATGTCACGCGGTTTCCAATTCCTTTGCGCAATGGATTTGCCGCAAACCGATCTCAACCACCCCTCTTGCTTGGCCAAATCGAGTGCCCTAGATCGCGCCTTTATGGGACAGAGAGGTACGGACGTGTACACCGGCATGTCGTTTACACGCATGCCCGGTCGGTCCTTTCCAAAACCCTTCCCATGCTTGGTTTCGACCAAGTCAAGAGTGATGCTGCGCACCTCTTCAAAACCCCGATTCCATCAACGGCCGCAGATGAGTGTCTCAAAGATCATCTCGTCCGTCCGCCTTCACCGCTTGGTTATACAACCCCGGTCGGGAGTTAATTGGTCAATGAGGCGTCATGGTGATCACCACCGTCGCTTTACCACACCATGATGCAAGACGCATAAAAATACACACGATACTTCACAAGTATCGTTTTCGAATAACGCAGTTATTCAATTTAGCATCACATGCTACCTTTTGTGGGTCCCACGATCCACACATTCCGGACATCAATCATGTCACAAACCGGGGGATACATACTGGGGTATTGGTGGGCGGTTTACAACGACGTGCGGCGTGCAACTCGCCATCACAAGAACGTGTCAGGAAGTCATGGACGGTTAGAGATGACAGGAGAAGTGGGCAAGACTGGTCGTGTATCACCAACACACACCTCCACTACTCCATCACTCCACTTCCTCCACTTCCCACGAGAGACGTGAATAAGGATCAAATGACTTGTATAAATAGGTTCTCCTCCCTATTTTCAACACAGGAGAAAAACAACACAAGTCGAGACGAGACAGAAAACAAGTGTTAATACAAAACGTATTCAAACACCCGTGAGCCTCGCTTGCATCAATCGTAAGCCTGCTCACCTTTCTTTTACAAGTCATAAGCAAGCCAACACCTTCACAGTCTCAACACCTTCTTCGCTTCCCTCCCTAAGATCAACCCCATCTCCTTCAATTTGTGACCGAAACGAGTCTGGAACGGCCATTTCTTGGTTTAGGCCGGACTTGCACAGATTGATTTCCGAATCTACAAGCACTCACCGCGCAGTGCATTTGTTTAGGGTTTAGATTCATTCCTCATCCACACACCCCAAATTACCAAATCCGGCAAGAATAGTTTTCACCCATAAACACCATGATTGGTGATTGAGTATTCTTAATCAATCACATAGTTCTTGAAAGTCGGATGAACCAATTCTAAACTTGTTTGGAAGTGTGGCAAATCGGTTTCAAGATTGTAAGTATGAAAGAGGACTTACAAAGTAATGATGTCGACATTCTTTGAACATGTGCATTAACGCCTATCTTTTATTGTTTAAAGATATTCCTTAATAGCTAAAGGAAAATCCCGGATCGAAATATAAGTTAAGAATCTTTTAATTAAGGTTTTTAATTTTATTTTTGGAAAATGAAAATTGGTAATGTGCATTTACTAATTGGAGATTTTCTAAGAGATTTCGGTCAATGTTTGGACAAAGCATTTCCAGGAATTATGGAAACCGAATCTGGAATATATTGCATATCTTGAGAATATTTTCGGTTTTGGGAATTCCTTGGTGTCCAAACTACCTTGGTATATAAATACCAAAGTTTGCATTTGTAGCAAACTAATCCCAGATCCAGCAAAACTACCGAGTTGTGTTGTTACTGGTGGAACCGCCTATTCGGAGAGGAAAGTAACCTAATTAGGTGAAATCTCTTACGGCCGTTCAGTTTAAAGACTTCTTTGGGATTGAGAAGCTATATTAGTACCGTTGGTGGGAAACTAGATAATTGCGCTTTATTATTAGTTTTTGATTGATTTGGTTGTTGAACTTTGATTCCACCTAGTTTGTTTATGCTTGGGAATCTTCTCTTCTGATATAAGATTCACTCAAACTAGATCGAAGTTTCGACGGGGATCTTTAGACTGTTTGTAGATCTAAAGACGTCTTGTGATAATCCATTGTTAACAGACTCCAATATGTGTGTGATTGATCACAAGAGATTCAAGTTGATTGTGTGCAGGTGTTTATTGAAGATCTAAGAAGATTTAAAGACAAAGAAGACTTTGAAGATTTCTGATTTGGGTTCATAATCTTTGGTGTGCACAATACTTGTTTCGGTTAAAGAGGATCCTACTATAATCAGTTTATCCTTGTGATATATTGGATTGATTAATTGAGTAGATCAACATCAATACGATTCTTTGTGATTCAAAGTATTGATTGCAAAATCAAGATGATTACTTCGGTAATTGTTAGTAGATAGATCTAAGGACCTGACAAAGGAGTTTATTGGGATAAACGAAAGAGCCTTTTGTCGAACTCACATCACTTGGTTGAAAAGAGTTGATACCAAACTGATTTGTTGTTTCTTTACTATTTGGAATACGAACCAAAGGAATTGTTCCAAGTACGTGACTTATTCATAAGTTGGAGGCGTGAGAATACAGCGGAAATAGGTGAACTATAGGTTTAGTTTCTTGGTCTCAACTATACGAAGTTGGTTTGATTTTGTATAGCGGCTTAATCCTGAGAGTATTCAATTCTGGACAAGGTCCTGGAGTTTTTCTGCATTTGCGGCTTCCTCGTTAACAAAATCTTGCTGTGTCTTTTACTTTTCTATTTCCGCAATTATAATTGTTTTTATTATAATTAGAAGTAAAATACACAAATGTTAATTCCTATTTACTTGATAGTAATCCTATTTTGTTTGGTTAAGTCCGAACCTCTTATCAAGTAAACATACTTCGTTGTTGTATTGTCTCGATCTCGTATCCATAGACGATCACACGAAGTGTGAACCGATTAGTTGTATTATCTCGACTCAATCCATAGACAATCACTTTCGGAGAAAGGACTTATAGGTGGAAAAGTTTTAGATTGAGGTATATTTGGGTACCCTCGTCTTTTCAGATATTAGCTTGAATCTAATCAGGCTCTCATCTAACGGTGAATATTGAATGCTTTGTTACCAAGGTAACTTAGATTGCAAACCCTGATTTGAAAACTATATAAAGGAGAAATCTAACAACTGGGAAACCTAATCCCCATACCTCCTGTGTGATACTAGTTGTATAAGCTAGAGTCGATTCTCCTTTAACCTTAGGTTTTTCACGAAACCATGTAGGTTAACGACTTAAAGACTTCATTGGGATTGTGAAGCCAGACCCAACTCGTCTCTTGTTTTTGAGTGTTTTAATCTGTTTCGTCGCACTTGTTCCACTTATCGTGGACTTGGGCACTTGGATTCTTGGAGTACTACTCTTCTAAGCTCGTTTGTAGCTTTTACAAGAATGTTGTTGGTGAATCACTAAGAAGGAAGTTCAAGAATGGGCAGTAGTACGCATTGCTATGGGATTCTTGAATGTTCACAATCATCTTATGTGAACTATGGTGCATGGTCATTAATGACTTTGTATGTTTTTATTTGTTAAGAAAATCTTTTTATACGCCTTTGGTAGCTATTCTTGGTGTAAATCCGTGCGAAAAAGATTGATTCTACCCTCCAAGGATAAATCATCTTATATGTGCATTACTAGTTTGTATATATCAAAAAACAAGAGAGGTATTGACGTTACCGAGCAAGTATATATCAAAAAAAAACCTTGATATATATTTAAGTGGTTTTCACAAGGAAACCCTAGGGTTACTTGTAACCGTTTGGTAACGGGTCGGGTGCACAAAGTTCATGGTTATGACCCAAAAATCAAAAACCAGGGAACTAGAGGAGCTAACGTTTAGGAACATGTTTTGACAGAAAAAACAAGTTCTGAACACATGACAGGAAACCTTGGCTTACAAAGAGTGCAACACAAAGTTGGAAATCAACTGTCATTGAGGAAGAACAATCTAAAGTTTAAAAAAAATAATCAGACGGACACAACACAACAACTGTCCGGAGCAGGGCTCAGAAAGGAGGATCAGGATCAAACAAAAAATTACAACACAGACCATTTGTCAAGAACGAAGCATCTTCTTGAGAGTTATGTGTATCATCTCATGGTCTTACAGATTATACACATAAGGAAATGGTCAAGTTGTAATATGATGAACATGAAGCTCATCAGGGGTATTGATATTTCCCTTTTCACTTCCTCGACATAAAACAGAAGTCTTATGTGAAACTTTAAAAGAATTAACAAGAGAAGGACATGAATTACCTGAACCAGCTGCTTTTATCTCCTTCTTGATCTTGCACTTGAGACTGTTGATACTGGTCTTGAGTTCCGAAACACGATTATTGATGTGAATATAATCAGGAACACTAATTTTAGGAGCAAGATCATCTTTGAAGAAAAGAGAGGAGTTTGAAGTTTTCTTCTTCCTTCGAAACCTTTTTCTATTTACAGACCTTTCAGAGTTATCAGTCATCCATATAACATTGTTCTTTTTACTATTGTAAGTAGAAGTTGTGTTATATTCATAATCAGGAATTGGCCCATCACAACACTTTTCTTGATTGTGAGATGAATTTCTAACAATACACTGAGAAGCGGGTTTGATTACTTCTTTAGACATCCATACAAGAATGTTATGAAGTTTTTCATTCCATAAACGAAGATGGCATCTTCTTTCAATGTGACCTTTCTTTCCGCAGTAATAGCAGTTGACATGAATGTTTTTAACCGTTCTCAACTGAGCAGTCTTAGAGGGATGACATTCTTGGTTTCTAGATACATCTGCTGCTGGAGAGAGTTTTTCACTTTTACCGCTGGTGAAATATTCAGCTTGAAGAAGATTATTAGGAAGAACAAAATTGATCTTAGTAGTTCTTGGAGCGTTTATACCTCTATAGCCCAGACCACGTGTATCACGATGTTCTTTACATGCTCCTAGCATAGAAGACAATTTTGTAGAGCTAGAATTGAATCTTTTTAAATTCTCTTCCAAAGATTTAACCTTCTTAAGAGAAGTACTAAGATCAGTCTCCAATTGTTTCTCTCGAGTGAGAAAAACTTTTTCTCTATCATTTAAACAATTTTGTTGAGGGTCATACCTTGCTTCGGTTTCTGCAAGTCATAATTCTTTGAACATATATCTTCCTCACGATCTTTAAGAATAGATTGTAGCAAACTATAACCACAATCATATCCCTTAAAGAATTTTCTCATTTTCCTGTTTTCAAGACAGAGAGGAGTCAGAAATTCAGCCAAGCAAGATGTTGACTTTTCTTTCTTTAAAAGATGATCGAAAAGCTTGATGTACTGTGAGACTTCCTCATCAACATCTTGTCCCTCTTCTGAATCACTTTCATCAGAAAGTTCATCCAACTGTTCATCTAGGCGTGCTTCCCAGTTATACACAGTTTTAGATGATAGACAAGACATGAGAGATTTCTCAGGAAAAACAAGACTTTCGACCAGGTTAGAATGTTTCTGAACTGGTGATGCGTTGTCAGAGATATTATCGTCCATACTCAGATCGCTACAAACACAGACTTATGAGGTCTTAAACGTGTTTGCGTGCTGATCGCGGTCGTAAGCGTCAAAAATAATTTACACTTTCTTACTACTCAAAATATAAATATAGCAATGGCAAGAAAGGATCGTTCCCACAGAGAGGTCTAGGTTGTCAAATTGTTATGGTTTCCTATATAAAACACCGGAAGAATTTCGATTATGTAAATAAAAATAAACAAAAAGCAAATAAAGTACGCAAATCAAGGATGTGAAAATATTGGATAAAGGTTTCATCTTCAATTGTAAACAAGTTTATGAATATATGAATAGAATTCGTATTTAATCTCGCTATCATCAAAAGCCATAGAATACCTTATTGCAAGAATACTCCGTAATTTCCAAAGTTATCAACACACACATTAGGGCTGCGTATGTGAAATCTACCTAAAGAATAACCTAACGCCTTGCGCTAATCAAGTTCGATTCCTAGGAGCATTAAGTTTCAGAAATAGGCTAATCAATGCAATTGTAATACATTGCGCAAAACAATTCGAACAAATGTCAATTTCTACATATGATTACAAGGATGTATCACTACAACCTAGAATCATATCATGCTACTCGTATTCAAGGTTATCGCTCGATGAAAACCCTAAAATAGCTATAGATATGGATGTGAGTTCAATCAATTCTAGACTCGACTAAACAAACATTCAATCATATTGCAATACTTCAATCATGCAATTATTATAACCCGTAGAAATCAAACGATAATATTGAGAGAAAACTAATTCATAAAAATCATAACTTGGTTGGAAAATCCAACTACATCTTCAACCAATAATAAAAACTTAGTTACTTGTGTTTTTGGAAATCATCATAAAGAGTTTAGAAGAACCTATCATGTGAAACCCTAGAAAGCAAGTAGAAGTCTCCCTAATGGAGATATGATCCCTAGGTTTAGAAAAGAGTTTTCTATTTATATGCTTTTCTCCCCATAAGGATACTTTCCCAAAATTAGGTTAATTCTTCTCAAAACCCGTCTCCAAGTTGGTCCACCAATCCCAGGAGTGAAAAAATATGTCTCTGGAATTTTGGGTCCGAAAAGTGTCGCCGGAATTGATGACGTCATCACCGGAATCCGGTCATCGGCGCCGGAATCCGGTCGCCGGAAAACTTTCTCCGATCACTTGAACTTGCCTCCGGCTACTGAAGCTGTCACAAGACATTTTACAGTTCCAAGATCTCAACTCGCTTCTCGCAATTCAAACATTCACAAAATACCACCTAACCCAACTTCTCATTTCTTGCGAAACGCATCCAAAAGCGTGACTCGTAGCCCATATGTCCGGCCGCCAACTCTTTCGTTCGACTCATACCCCTTTCATGATTCAGTGAAATATTATGATTCACGCTTCCGGTTCCAAAATCCGACAACCAGAACTAGTTCCACCGGCTTGCCATTCTTGCTCAGTTTTCGCACTGTTGGTGCAGTCTTGTTCAAAACAATCTCAGGCCAATTTTCACTAGCTCATCATATCACCACTAGCGACATACCATCCATTTGCTTTCGTTCAAGCTCTGCGTTTGCATTGTTGCCACTGTAATCCCATCATACTTTTCAAGCACCACCAGTACCTCCTTGGCAACTATCCATGCCTGCAATCCATTCACCTGACCTGCAAATCTCAGGCCATTCCCTGGCCCGCAACTGCTTTGCAGCTGCAACACAGCTTCCATTCCTATCTTGCATATCAAGTCGCCGCAACACCAATTGTTCCATTCGCTCCGCCCGTAATGAGCAACACCCCTTATCTGCTCCAATTCCTCTAGTTTCGACTCTACTTCAAGCCGCCAGTCATGACACGACTCAATTCTTCCCCAGATTATGCCACCAACTCATCCCTGGTCTCCATCGACTCACAATTTCTTGTCTTGACCTCATTCCATGTCATCTTCGACTCGGAAAACTGAGCCATTCCTCCCTGAACCTTCGGCTCCTAAAGCGGCACATAACATCCGCAACTTGAGCTACATCCGAGTCTCCAACCGCGTACTGCGATTCCACCAATCTCCATTTCCATACTCAATGCCTACGTAATCATCCTAATACCCTTCTTGTTCACTTCTCTGTTGTAGCTCCTGCGACTCAATCAAGACACCGACCATTCTGCAGCTCCCATTTACATGTTATGTGACTTCAAGACAGCCACCGCAACTCACAACCCTACATTCATCTACATGAGTTCATCTCGCACTATTTTTTTTCTTCTCCCTGCATACTGGCACACCACCAGTTTCCATTACAGCACAGCAAGCACCTGCAGTTCCAGCTACAGCATCAACTAAGTCTACAACTCAGTGCACCAGTTCTCGGATTCCACCCACACACTAACATCACCATCTTGAATAATCACAAAGAACATCACTTATTCGAGCTTGTACCATTAGCCCATCTCTATTCTTCATCATATCTCGAGATTCAACCACAACGATTCCAGATCCATCTCTTCTTCCTGGATTCAACAAAGCAAAGACCAATCGCCTCTCCCTATGTTGAATAGCAACAATCCATTTCGATCTGGATCTCAATCTCCCCGAGCTTCAACTCTTCAATTGCAGAGCACTGCGTTAATCACTCGAATCAAGATCTCCGACCCATCCGATTTCTTGTTCTTTCTTTACAAACCAGCTCAGATTCGTCCTAATTTCATGTTGTTCTTTCGCCTCCAATTCTTGAATTGCCATGAACCCATTCTTAATATTCATAATGAATCGATTGAACAAAGAACAAAGCCATTTCATCGATTAAACCCTCATTCCAATCGATCTCGATTCACGGATGCGACATCAACCCTAATTTCTTCTCCGGATTTCGATCCGAGTAATGGTGCTGCTCTTTCTGTTTCAGGCGAGAATAAAGAGCAAGCAATGATGAGAGGAATTATTGCTCTCTGATTTTTAGAGTGGGTGTAAGAAACCAAAACTGCTATTGACACCCCACTTTAGTGGTTAAGGGGTAACCAGCTCATACATGAGTTTGTTGTTCGACCGTCGATTATGGGAAACCGACGGTTCATTCTCCACCTCTTCCTTGCGCAACCTAGTCCGCTCCGGATATGACTAGCTGTGAATTGGTCTTTTCGCCATTTTCGCTCCAAATGAATAATTTCCGCTTCTTTTCCTCCGTGCGACTCCAGAGTACCTAATAACTCAAATTCGCACATAAGATATACAATTTACAAGAAAAGTAGCAAAGAAAGCATAAACAATAGATATAAATATAGGTGCTTTACAACACCTATCAGATTCCCCCACACTTAGACTTTGCTAGTCCTCGAGCAAATCAAACAAAATAAAAATAAAACAAATACATACAACTCCGTGACGTCGAGGCTACGGTTAATTTTAGCATAAATAACAAGCCTTTAAACCCCTAGGTGTCCCTAGTGGACGAGTTATAGTCTCGTGAAGGTTTACTAGAGATATACCTACAAAACCTATATTTCAAACTCCGTCTATTTGTGACAAATCAATGAACGAATCCAAATTGACTACAGGAGGAGGTACCTTGCAAATTCAATTCATATATTAGTAAATAAACTCTAATTAGATAGTCGAACAAGCCACAATACTCGGAAACTAACAAACCACAATCACAATAAAAAGATTAAGAAGATGGATATAGATGTAGATGTTGGCGAATATTCACAAGTGTTCGATGTTTCCCATATCTGTCTCAAGGTCACTACTAAGATGAACCTAATCCTATTGATTGAGCTACTTGGTGCTTGAATGCTACATCAAATCAATTGGCATATACAAGGGAACCAAGAGTGACTTTATTCAACACAATAATAATTTCTTCTTCTTTTTTTTTTATATGATTGGATCAAACTGGATCCAATTTTTTTTTTTTTTTTTTTTTAGACGGCATGATTAGATCTTTTGGATCCAAGCGCATGCTTCCTTGTCAACACGTATATGATAGTTGCCTTGGATCCTGCATTCCACGCTTGTTTAGGCGACGGAGACAGGGGACTACGTTTCACACATACTGCTATTCCCAAGTGTCTTTTTATTCCGTTTTGGTCTAATTGGTCGGTTTTTTTTTTTTTTTTTTTTTTTTCATATATATTTTTTCATCATTTTTTTTCTTTTTCTAGTAACTCAATCACTCTATTTCATCCTAGCAGTAATAACACGTCGATGTTTAGTGACCCACCAAAGCACTTAGAGAACAATAGATAAATATGGAAAAATAAAAATAGAATGTGATATGGTGATATTCCGAGATATGGTAACAACTATCATGTTAATTTGTGATTTCTGAGCTATATTCTTCCCTTTTAGTTAATTGGTTCTTCAACTCCTGCATTCAAAATGGTTCCATCCACTAATGGTGTCATCCTAAAGGCACAAGTTTCTAGATTTCGGAGTTCAAAAAGCACAATTTTTTTCCGATTTTTCTATTTTTCTGATTTTTTTTTTTTTTTTATACATAAAACAAACTAAAACATATAAATGCTCCCCCACACTTAAACTTTAAATTGTCCTCAATGTAAAATTGAATCTTCCAAAGAGAGTTCAAGGTGGGAAATTCCGCAAATGATATGCAAAAAAACAAGAAAATAAAGATAAAAGCAAATGCATAAAAATAAAAAGATAAGGATAAAGATACAAAACCGGTGGGTTGCCTCCCACTTAGCGCTTGTTTTAAAGTCGACGGCCCGACTTTATCCTTGCAAGATTCATTCCCCATATATCAACAATCTGAAAAGTTGAGGATCCTTCCATAGAACCTGTTTTGCAAACACTAGCTTCACACAAATATTAGTAATATAAAGCAAAAGTGAAGCTATGACCCGATAAAAGCTTCCCCCACACTTATTCTTGTCCACACTTGGAAGTGTATAAAGAATATAGAAGTCGGGTACGTCCACGGTTTCTTGTTCCATAACCTGCATAGTATGAGAATCAAGTATCTCTAATGGAGGAAATCGAGAAACAAAGTCATTCAACAATACTCCGAAGCACATATACTCAAACCAATAAGAGGTAAAGGAGAAGAAACAATAGGCAACGGGTTAGACAAACCTTGCACAGTCTCTTGTATTACGGAATCCTCTTCATCCTTGAAAAACTCAAGTGAATTATTCACCTCTTGTATATCATGGTCCTCTATCAAACCTTGCAACCATTCTTCGTCCGTTTCTGCCGTAACCAAAGTCTCAACATAAACATCATCATTACAATCATTTGCAAGCTCAATTGGGTCTTCCACAATATTGGTCATAACCGTAGTCTCATTCTCAACATACTCCTCTTTGTTGTAAGGCACATACTCTTTTGCGGATCCAAATTTTATTATAAGAAACTTTTCTAGAACACTCGAAATGCATCATCCTCAAGCTCCACCCTTTGAATAGGCTCTTGATCATTATTAAGATCAATGCTTGAGTAATCCACACAAGTGTCGACATATTCCTCTTCGTCTTCATCTTGATCCCAAAAGACTCCATTGTACACTCCTCGGGGATGTCACCATGAGTTGGTTCAAACGATGTATTTTCATAATAATCATCATCACTATCATAGTCATCATAACATTGGTCCTCGCTGAATTTAGTGTTGCTAATCTCGAACTCATCCTTTTGAATAGGTGAATGATCATTATTACGATCAAGAGTTGAGTTAACTACACAAATATCAACAAAAGTCCCCAAAGGTTCGCCTTTTTCAACAGAATTATTCATTCCCTCCTTGTATTCTTCAATGCCTTGTCTTAAAGTGGAAACACCTTTTTGAAGCTCTTGGAGTGTTCCATCCAAATTCTGAATATAGTGTTCCATTTGTTTGTAAAGCTCATTCGACAAAGAAAAAGTAGAATTACTTACTTCCGTATTGTTAGGCCAATTATCTTCCCTTTGAATGGGTGAATGATCATAACTACGATCAGAAATTGGGCCAAACATACTATAAGCACATTCGGTCGATGAAATTGGTTCCACGCTTGGTTGTCCACAAATTGACTCCATGCTGGCCATAAATTGTTGCATTTCATCTACCAAACTAGAGGAAAAATTAATAGGAGTAAAACTAGTCTCCCCTCCTTGTGGTTGCTTACTTACATACCCACCGTAAGAAGGTTGGAATGTATGAGAACAACTAAAAGGGTACGTGGAATATTGACCATAACCAAAGGATTGGTTTTGATTGTATTCCCCATAAGGGTGATAGTTTTCATGTTGTTGAGGTTGAAAGCCGTATTGATTGCTCCAATATGCTCCGTCCATAGAATTGGTACCTGAAACGAGATTCTCAAAACTCGGTTAGAAACCAAAGAATAAGAAAAAGTAAAACAAACCTAAAAACAAAAATAAGAAACCAAAAACAATTAACAACCGCTGCCTCCCCGGCAGCGGCGCCAAAATTTGACCGCGGTCGTAAGCGTCAAAAATAATTTACACTTTCTTACTACTCAAAATATAAATATAGCAAGGGCAAGAAAGGATCGTTCCCACAGAGAGGTCTAGGTTGTCAAATTGTTATGGTTTCCTATATAAAACACCGGAAGAATTTCTCGATTGTGTAAATAAAAATAAACAAAAAGCAAATAAAGTACGCAAATCAAGGATGTGAAAATATTGGATAAAGGTTTCATCTTCAATTGTAAACAAGTTTATGAATATATGAATAGAATTCGTATTTAATCTCGCTATCATCAAAAGCCATAGAATACCTTATTGCAAGAATACTCCGTAATTTCCAAAGTTATCAACACACACATTAGGGCTGCGTATGTGAAATCTACCTAAAGAATAACCTAACGCCTTGCGCTAATCAAGTTCGATTCCTAGGAGCATTAAGTTTCAGAAATAGGCTAATCAATGCAATTGTAATACATTGCGCAAACAATTCGAACAAAGGTCAATTTCTACATATGATTACAAGGATGTATCACTACAACCTAGAATCATATCATGCTACTCGTATTCAAGGTTATCGCTCGATGAAAACCCTAAAATAGCTATAGATATGGATGTGAGTTCAATCAATTCTAGACTCGACTAAACAAACATTCAATCATATTGCAATACTTCAATCATGCAATTATTATAACCCGTAGAAATCAAACGATAATATTGAGAGAAAACTAATTCATAAAAATCATAACTTGGTTGCAAAATCCAACTACATCTTCAACCAATAATAAAAACTTAGTTACTTGTGTTTTTGGAAATCATCATAAAGAGTTTAGAAGAACCTATCATGTGAAACCCTAGAAAGCAAGTAGAAGTCTCCCTAATGGAGATAT